>CM035138.1:81296749-82496749 GCA_020205605.1 Panax ginseng | reverse complement strand
GGATGTTCATACATGCCTGGGTTCCAAACCCGAAGGTTTTAATCTTGCTTTCAACAATAATATGTAATTCAACATATATGTATACGGGTAATTGATGAGGTATATCAACATGTAAATAAATGTCATGGTTATCCAAGTGGGGACACTTGTATAATCATTTAGAAATCAACTTAATGTAATATATATCTCGAGCTAACATGTTGATAATCAAAGCGCATATAACAGACAGAATAGAATAATTTCAAACTTCTTACTCATGTCCATTGCATAAAGAAAATGCAAAGGTAGGATACTTGCCTCGATTCATTGATTACAAATCTCAACTTAGGTTTTATCTCTTTATCACAACCTATCAATAATCGGATCATTCGTTCGATTAGAACAATATATCTTAACACATAGTAAATCGTTTATTACAACGAAGACATAGTCTAATCACATAATCACGTTGATCATACTTTTAGTTCCTATTCTATACTTGAAATATTTTTATACATTTTCAAATATCTCATCCATGCTTACAAGAGCCTTTTCTTTCTATTATAGAGTTCGACATTTTTTGCGTGCTGCATCGACAACTTTATTTGCAGTAAATCTTGAGTCTAAGACTCTTATTTTATACCTTAACATCTGTAAATATCGACATCTTAATTTTAATCATTTCGAAATTTCCGTAAATTGAAAAATTTAAAATAATTCAAATCTGTCACTAAAGGGCCTATAGTGATATAACTGTTACTATAGGTGTTCTTCTTCAAATTTAGAACTTCATAATCGGTTCACAAGTCAGCTAGTTTGGCCGGCTATAACTTTCAATTATCGAAATCATAATTAAATGATTTAAACATTAAACAATTCCATTATCATTAATAGTTTAATTAATACTAAACTATTAATGAAACTATTGCCAAAATATAAAAGTTATTTATAATAACTCAAACTATTTTTAAAACATTTATATTACCCTTAAATGATTTTTAAAACAATAAAAATCATTTTAAATAATTACCATTAATATTTAAATATTAATGTACTATTTATCCAAATATTAAAAGTCATTAATTATAACTTAAAATATTTTTAAATCCTTAATATCCTCTTTAAATGGTTTTTAAATAAGTAAAACCATTTTAAACTATTTATTTAATAATAATTATTAAATAAACTAAATATCATTAATATTATCTTAATATCATTAATATTTAATTATTAATAAAATTATCATTTAAATATTAAAAGTTATATTTTATAACTTAAAATATTTTTAAATACCTTATTTTCATTTAAAATGATTTTTTATAATATTAAAATTATTTTTAAACTAAATTATTTAATATAATCATTAAATAACTTTAATATCATTAATAATAATTAATTAATGAAATTCATCACAAAATATTAAAGGTCATCACAAATAACTCATTTACATAACCAATTCTAAGCCAAAATAAACATAGTAAACTAACTAGTTTATTAACAACACTAACTAAACTTCAAAAATTCAAACTTTAACTAACAATTAAAAATAATAACTTTACAAAATTAAATAAGAAACATACCGAAATACTTAATTCCCGTTGAATGAATACGCACTTCCACGCCAAAATTTAACTAAGGAGATCTTTATAAAAGTTCTCCCACAACAAAGCCTTTTTCAAAAAAATTGGAGGCCTTATTATTTGGTGAATGAAACAAAGGCCAAGCCCTTCTATTTATAGGTTTAGAAAATGGTGAAGTTCTCAACTTAGTCTATGTGGGACTTGGTTTATACTAATTTTTCAATAGCTCACTTTGCGATTTTCTAACGCATTGCTCATAACTCCGATTAATCTAAATTTTGGATATGTTATACATGGTATGTAAGACTATTTTTAAAAATACGAATTACCCAATTCGGGTTCATTAGGTAGCCCAAACAAAGTCGTCAAAAGTGGACGTTCATAATAGCTTTTCAATCTCGTTTCAGCTTTACCCTCTTCCGCTAAAACAGTCATAACTCTTTCATTTTAAAACATTTTTGAGCGATTCTTGAACCCACATGAAGCTAACTCTGGGGCTACAACTTTTATTCTTTGACCATTTCCAAATTCCGAACACATCAGCCCGTAAATTCCGTTCAAATGGACTGCACCGCACTTGTTGGGAAGTTTTGACACTACTACTTTGAAATGTCATAACTCTCTCCTCCGATATCGGATTTAGTCCGCTTTGAGTCTATGGAAAGCTTATTCGGTGTAATATAACATACCAAAAGCCCAGAAGGTTTTGAAAACATTAACTGATCGAAACAGTGTCCCGAATAGCACATCCCATTGTTGACTTTCGGCTTTTGACACATTTCCTTCCAATCACCGTAATTCCCTCATCCGAGGTCGGAATGAGGTCATTCCAAAGCCTATGGCTTCCTAACTCAGTGCACTACAACATATCAAAAGTCCAGACCTTTTAAAGCACAAAAGTGGACGAGAATGCCCCATTACTGTATCGCCCAAAAATAGTTTATCATGATCGGTCAACCATGTTTGACCATCTATAACTTCTAATCTATACATGATATGGACTTGATTCTTTTTTGCAGATTAAAGACCACATATCGGGCTACACATAACAACTTTTGAAGAACAAAACTCATGATCGAGCAAAGAGTTATGGCCTCGACATTTGGTGAAAAATAATGAAATTCGGTTTTTCCAACTTGCTTAAATCTTCAAATTGCGTGCATTTTGATGTTATGGGTCTTTGATTTATCAACCCATATCATCAATTAACATTCTATTACACAAATTTAAATAATCAATTGTATCAAATAACATCGAATCAAAGGATTTCTAGGTTTAGTGTTCTTATACCTTTTGCCAAAAAATTCTTGATTCTTGCTTCGATTTGTTATAGGTGATGGTTGGGCTTTGTTTAAGAGTGTATGGGCAATCTTGTATAAGGCAATTAAATGTAATATTTCATCACTAGATTTAATTCTTATAATTTACCAATTAACTTCTATCCTTTGGTAAATTAAAACACTTATACAATAACATCGAAATTAAACCCAGAATTAAAATTAGGGTTTCTAATTGACCATTAGTGGTTCTTTAATTATATCGTGTATGTTACTAACACAAATAAGTTATTGCTTTCTAATTTCAACCTGTTAGGGTTATAATAATTAGGGTTTGTCCTAATTATCGATGTACAATGAGAATTAGGGTTTCTTCTAATTACCGATATTCTTATTCACAAGAACGCTATATACATCATTACTACTCAAAAATACCCCATAATCGAAGTTTAATAATTAGGGGTTTCACAAAGACGGTAATATGTTATGACCTAATTGACCGTCATTGCTCAATATTATCTGTTCAAGACAAACCCAAAGACATAATTATGGTAATGTGTAAAATAATATAATATTATTATTCTCATCTCTTGATCACAATCCCAATCCAGGTTTGGATCTCATGTCCGACTTATTCTTCAGTACACAACATCAATAATCAAGTTAAAACAATTAACTTAAATATTCTCGAACAATTCATATAATAAAATATTTATTATATAAATCTAATTATCACTTCATATATTATTTCCAATCATGTTTTCATGGAAAATAATTAATAAAAATATTTCGGCTTACAAAAATTTATTACCATATAATTTGTGGTAATTAATAATTCCAAAATTATTTCTAATTTTTCAAGTAATAAATGTATTCGCATTTATCGTTCACATTACTTGACACTTAGTCTCGTCATTAAATAAATAAAAAATTTATACGCAAAATTTCTTATTTATTTTATATAGAAAATCTCGGGTTATTACAGTTGAAACACATTAATTAACTCTAGCAATGTCGAACACCTTCTCCATTTCCATGATCCAGGTTTGGGCTTCCACTAGATTCGTAGACCCTTGAAATTATGGCGGTCCAACCGCTTTGAATTCCTTGAAAGTTGTGACTTGAGCTTGCGGTTAATTCGCAAGTGCACCCGTCAATAGAGCTACCAACTGCTGAACCGGATTAGCGTTGGTCTTGTTGTTATTATTAGTATACCCATCAGAACGTGCTTGCTGATGTGGTTGTCTTCTTCTATGAAGCATTTTCTGTTAAGATATACGCTTAATAGCTTATTACTCAACTTTTTGGGTATTTAAAGTTTAACTTAAACATTCCAAGATTGAAGGTTTAACACATAACATTTCAAATAAACTCTAATATTTTATTCTTTCATAAAGTTTTAGAACATATTCAAAATAGCATAACCGCTATAAACATTCACTTTCCTGAACTAAACCAGTTTTAGGATTACATACTTATACTATCCCTTTATTTATATCAAAATAAGGGATTCACAATTTATTTACTCACATAATTAACCACATATTATTATCACTCTTATTCTATCTAGGCATATTAAGACGTCGTAAGGCTTCTCGACATTCCTCCTCCATGATATGGTAAGCCGTTCTACGATCCATCACGAACCACGGTGAATTCTCAAACTGAGGTGGGTAATAATGGAATCGATCCTGGGCCCTATCAATCTCCGAATTAAAATCATAATCCATCTCCTTCATCTTGGCTTTCTTCACTTGGACCTTAGCCTCAGCACGGTCTGCACGTTGAGTCGCCTTCATCCAAGCGTCCTCTGCTCTTGTACGCTTAGTTGATTCCTCTTTGAAGTCATCTTTCAACTTCTCCATATCAGTCTTCATCTTCTCGCTCACTGCCAACAGATCTTCATGCTGACCCTTAGTATGAACTAAATCCCATTCTGTGTTTCCGAGTTTTGAGTCAAGTTCTTGAATCTCCACATCCTTCTGTTCTAATGTAATGTGATGCATCTCAACCATCTCCTTCAGCTCCTCAACATTATCCTGTAACTCTATGTTACGGTCATACAGAGCATCATACATCTCAGCCGATACGGAGTTTGGTGGAAACTCCTCAAGATCCTCATCATCATCATCCTCCTCTATCTCCTCAGGACTATCCTCTTTGGGATCGGTCACAGGGTCATCCTCCTGGATCAACTGTTCCTGCACTACGTGAATATCCCAGGGTTCATCATCTATAGGTACCTGAGGTATCACCTCTCTAGCTGGACTGGATCCTCCTTTGTCAGACATCATGACAACAAAATATTTTAAGTTTTACTTAGTATTTTCGATACTCGCGAGCACATAAGTTATTAACACATAGCACATAATGTCTTTTATTATTCAACTTTAATGAATACCTCAATCCATTCCTTAAAACCCGATAAGAGTTAAACACCTCTATGTTTTCTGTCTCCTTAAAGGTTACTTCCTAAGGTTTCTCCACCTAAGGTTCATAACCTAAAGCTTTGATACCAACCTGTGACACCCTCAAATCCGGGTACTTCATTTCCGCCGAATTTGGTGCTCACTATCAAAATAATTACATCTAACTACCCATGATAAAGGATAAAACATTAAATAACTTTAAACAATAATCTTTCCCATTAAAGGGTTACATCATCATCTCAAAAACAATCCTAGGTAATCTAACCATAAAATTATTACATCAGTTTGCGGAATACATTATAAAATAAACAAGTCTTATAACTTCAAGCATTTAAATAAACTTTAACTAATTATTCATCACTTAGACATCTTACCCTTTCCCTTGCTAGTAGATGGCTCATCACCTCTTTCGACTTTAGCTGCATTGTTTAATTACAAGAGTGAGCAAACAATTACTCACTGACATAAAGATAGTATAACAACAACATGAGAGTGAACAAAGAATACTGAATAATAAAGAACTTGTTCTACGAATCAAAATAGAAAACAAGTTCGAACTTTAATTATCTTAGGGTCTTAAGACCACGAACTATGTCCACGGTGTTTAGGTATTATTACCTTAACCTTAACCGTCATTAGACTATACAGAATCTTCTTAACGTACTCAAGGGGATCAGCCCTTTGTACCATGTATTGTGCACAAACATCTAAATGTTACACGTACAAAATCCCCTATGTTAGGGTTGTTCGTCTCAGTTTGAATTTAGAATTTCCACACTAAAGAATGTTTAGTTTGGAACTAGCTTATCAGTGTTTCTAGAATTTTAGAACACTTATTCAATTTCCATCAATAAAGGTTTAATACGAGAATGCATAACTGAACAAGGCTATTAAAATCAAAGATCGGATATCAACAATATATATAACTGAATAAATATAATACACATGCAAAGTACTATGTTCAAAAGAATTAGAACAATTTATGCTTTGTATAATAATTAGAAAAGTGAAACTTGCTCGATGTAACGACTTAGGTTACAGGAGCTTAATCAAACGTATATAAGAATAGAATAAATAATATTGCTCAAGAGATTTTAGGAACTTGCACTCATTAATAAAAGAATGAAGTTTGAAAGCTTGATCAATGTAAAGAGTTAAAGTTTAGAAACTTGCACAATTATGAAAGTAGAGTTAGCGAACTTGCACAATTATGAAAGTAGAGTTAGAGAACTTGCCTTGAATGTAAGCTACACAAATGTAATATAATCTTCAATTACCCTACATACATCATTACAATCGCAACAACAATTAGTTGTATGAACATTAGCTTTAAGGGTTTAAACCATCATTTATGTCATAACCTTAACTTAGCATCTAACCATGTTTGTTAACATACTTAACGAATCTAAAATCTAATTACGAGCCAAAATCGTCTAACCGTTCACCTCTAACCTTTGAAAACATCACATTTGGTTTCATTTTATAACTTATTTAAATAGTTATTTAAAATCTTTACACTTTGCATTACAACACATTGACATCTGTTATTATAGTTTATATCATGTTTTAACATCATTAACATGGATGCTAAACTAAAACAGGTCCGTTACACATGACCTACAATTAAGCAGACTCCATCGTCTCATGATCGGCTACTTCAGGCAGCATTGCCATGACTAATATCTTAATCTATCGCTTTTGGCGCTACCAAATCTTCAACGCTCACGTTAACAATCAAGACGTCAGCGATAAAGGCGCGCAACAACAACAGAGACGCTGTGCAGTAGCCGCATACATACACAGACTCAATTTTGCGTAACCGAAAAATGCACTCGCTTTGGCCAAAAATCCTAATTTTATAGAATATCACCCAACTTCAACATCTAACACTTTGTCATATTATAGTTATACATTCTAAACAGCGTTTTATATACAAAAACATTATATAAACATCATTGTGAAGAATCAACACTATATTTTTCCCAAATTTCCTTATTTTTATACTTGTAACGAATTCGATCACCACGAATTCGTTTCTTAATCATTTGACACGATTCAAACTACGCCGCTTTCGTTTCTTATTATATTATCACAATCCACCCACAAATTACAGATTACATCACATATTGGATAAGAATTTTGGTACTTTCTAAGCTACTTTATATGAACATAAACACTGTGATTTCATTTTCTTCCTCAAACCCAATTTACACGAATTTGATGCTTTAAACAACACCTCATATATGATAATTAATAGATTTTACAACATAACCCTCATCCTACAATCAACGTTTGAACAACAACTCCACAAAACAAATTTACAAAGAACTTAAATAAAAACTACAACTTGGAAATTTAAGAATAAATTATACCTTAATCCTCTTGATTATAGGCTAGCACAAGATGGTGACCCTCTCTCAAACCACTGTGATTCCTCCTTCTCAAATTCTCTGTGTTTTCTCTCTAGTTCCCAAGTTCCCTCTCTAAACTCTATGTTATGAAGCCTTAGAAAAATAAGACGCGAAACAAAACTAATATGCCTTTATTCTCCCACGTATTCATCCGTTAAAGAAAAACAAAAGACGTCAGTTGAATAATGCCAAAGGCCATAAGGCCTTGTTTGGCTACCACATAAGTCCCATAAACTAAATTTTTTTATATTATTTATATTATATAGTTTCCAATTGTCACACTTTAGATAATTTAAATAACTTAGTTTAATTGATTTAAATAACTTATATAATAATAATAAAATCTTTTTTATCACTATACTTATATTTAATAAATAATTATATATCTAATTTAATTAATAAATTAGACACAACACTTTATTTAATTTATTTATTTCCTTTAAATCAAACAATTCATTTAATTTAATTATCTTCTTAAATATTAAGCAATTGATTTAATTTAATTATTTTCTTAAATTAAATCCTTCAAATAACATTATCATTATTCAATTCAATTAACATTAATTAATTTAGTTACTAAATTAATTCACCACAATTCATCAATTATTTATTTTCCTTAATAAATAAATTATTTAAAATATTTATTTAATTCAATAAATATTTAAATTAAATTACAAATTTCTCGATCGTTACAAAGTTGGTTAGGGCCATTCACAGTGAAGACAATTTTCCCACATTGTGCAGTAGAAGTGTTTGATAAGTTCCCGGATAAACCGTTTAAAGTGAATGCTCAGAGACTAAAGCAATATTTTGGTGGTGAGGTTGACCGATATAAAGTCACCTCAATTCTTTCTTCAACATGAAAAGTCAGAGACAGTCAAGCTAATTGACTATAACTTAGCGCTTGATGGGAGGCAACCCATTGCTTCTATCTCTACTATTTATTTAGGGAATTGTTAAATCCACAACAGAAAATGTTATTTCCACAACAAAAGTGTCGCTATAGATCGGTTTTCACCGTCGCTATACATCTACAGCGACACTTTTGTTGTGGAAATAACAAAAAGTGTTGTGGATTTAATAATTCCCTTTATTTATTCTATTTAGATTATTTTTGATGGATTGGAAAGAATTCATTTATGTCTTAATGTCTAGGAGATGAAAATTGGCGGTCAGAAGCGAGGGGGCTACAGGTATGGCTACCGTGAAATGTTTCTAAAAAACCGCAAGACCCCAGGCTACAAGTAATCTGTGCAGAAGGAGCCATCGCGCGCCCGCGCTAAGTCCTTAGTCATAACACGCGCGGCCGCGCCTGACACTGGAACTTGAAAATTTTTAAGACTTTAAAAACGTGTCTTGCTCCATCACTTTTACCATTTGAAAAAGAAGAGCGTATCTCTTCATCTCCAAAGTGCACATGATTCTTTTTCCCCATCCGTTTCATTTCAAAAGTGCAACGTCTCACCCCATGGCGTGTTTATCGCATCAATTACTCTACCCACGTAAAACTCCTCACTGATAAAACTAGGGTTTTGGTGGGTGCAACTCAAGTTTAGGGGTGTTCGGTTCATCAAGTATTACTCTTCCAATTCCTTAAAGCAGGTTTCTACTATTATTCATTCCGAGCAATGGGTCCTAAGCATACACGATTTGTCGCTCCATCATCATCTTCTTCTTCCAGCAGTCAAGATGGGAACATTGTGGAACATACTAAGTTTCTCAGTCTTGAGGCACAAACAAAGTATTATCGAATACTGACAAAGACGTTCGTAAAGGAACGAGGCTTCAAGCCCGGGAAGCAGGATGGGATACTGTGGAACATGATTAGAGAAAAAGGATGGGGAGGATTTTGTGCAACCTCTATACATGCTCCCATGGGTATTGTGTGAGAATTTTATGCTAATGCTGAATATATTATGAGTGGTTCATCAATGGTTCGAGGAGTTGAAGTTAATTACACACCTCAGTCAATCAAAGAAGCTTTCAAAATACTCGACACTCCACCGACTGGGAATGATAATTGGGTCGAGTCTGCCCGCTTTGAGACGGATTTGGATGAAGTTATCACTGACTTATACATTCCAGGAACGCAATGGACTTGTTCGGCAGGAACTAATGAGCCTCGCACTTTCCCAGCCTCAACCCTGAATCGCTATGCAAAGGCGTGGAATTTGTTCATATGTGCAAAGTTTGTACCTTCAACGCATCAACATGAAATTACAACTGAAAGGGCTATCATTTTGTGGGGAATAATCACAGGAAAATACATCGATGTGGGCTATCTCATTAATTGGAACATGTTACGTTATATGAGGGGGAGCACTACGGGGAGTATCCCACATGCGTCTGTGATTGCGAGTCTGTGTACACAGCAAGGAGTCCAATGGGATGATGAACATATACAAATGCCTAGTCAAGATATCACTCATGCAACGATTGCAAAATTTGAGGACTGGGCAGGAGGAGAACCACACCCGAGGGGAAAAGGTTTCATCCTTAAACCCGCATCCTCGGTACCGCCACCACAGCCTACACATAAAACTGAGACAGGAACGTCAACACAAGCCACTGCTATCCATGATGACAATCAGCTCCAAAGGTTGGTGCGGAAGGTCGATGCTATGTATGATAACTTTGCAGAATTTGCTACGAGGTTGACAAGGTCGCTAGCGGAGGCATTTGCACAGCAGGGTACTACACTAGAGTGGCCACAATTTTGGACAGCCGTGCCATTTCCACCACCGGAGTCACCACCCGCAGAGGGTGGCGTAACTGAGCAGTAGGGGAGTTCTTCTAAATCTATACCTTCATTCATTAGGACACTAAATATTTGAAGTTTGGGGGTATTAGGTAGTAGTAGTTGCATGTTAGTTTAAATTTTAATTTTGCATGTTAGTTTTCATTTTATGTGTTATTTTTAGTTTTTAGTCATGATGATATGTGTTAGTATGTTAGTTACATTATATGTTGAGTTGCATGTCTCGCATTTCTAGCTATGTGGAATCTATGTCTAGCCAATGATGAATTTTAATGTTGACGGATTGTTGAGTTTAATGGATAACATGAGCTGAGATATAATGTTTTACATGATGTAATCCGTAGTGCTGTTTAGATGCTTTCGGTTTGCACTGACGTGTTCACAAGTACTTGTAGGCATAAGGGTTATGTGTTTTATTGTTGTATAGGAAATATGGTTTTAAAAATAGAATCGTGTAGAAAATGGACTTAAACTATGAAAACATTTATAATCAAGATTTGGGAAAACATGGGTATGCTTATTATTATTATAAAAAATAAAATAAAAATAAATAAAAATAAAATAGAACTACCATGGTTAGTCTTGTTTTGGGGCCGTGTTACTTGAGCAAGTACACCCAAGGGGATTGTCTTTACACCTAGCGCCCTAAGGTCTTTTATGGTATGAGAGTCGTTGGTTGAAAGCTCGCTATGGGGTATGTAACACCCCCTTCCCGAAAAGGAAAGGGAGGTCACGTGCAAAGCACAATAAACCTCAAAACAAGTAAACAGAGCACTAATAACTTTAAAATATTAATAGTGATATCCATCAATGAAGTACTAAATACAATTCTCCAAACAGAGTCAGAATAATCAAAACCAAATATCAAAACAACCTAGACGGTCAAAGGCAACACTCTTATCACACTAATTACGAATCACCCTACAAACACCCGCCAGAAGAAAAACACAAAGATGAGCAAATGCCCAAAGACGGATATAAAGATACAAAAGATATATAACTGAAATATGAAAACAACTGAGACAAAATACTGAACAAAGCCTCATGTGTAAATACTGACGAAAATATAATCTCCAAAGATCTAAAAGAAATATATCTGAATCAACAGAATTGACGAAACCAATAGACGAATAAAGAAATAACGAACTGAAGTAACTAACTCAATGAATTGAACTGAATAGAAACAAACAAAACAAATATAATAAAATAATAGGCTGAATCAAATGGTTGGGGTTATTTCATACCGATTGAGCTCAAAATATATCTTCCCACACAGGAAAGTCAAACTAATGCCACACAGGCAAGTCAAAATAATGCCACACAGGCAAATCAAATGATGTCACACAGGCAACCAAAATAATGCCACACAGGCAAATCACACATTGGACCGCGAATCCAAATGTTTGCAAATCAGATAGTGTGTTTGGCACAACATCACCAATCTGCAGAACAGAAAACTAGGGTTAACCCATACGCCTCCCACAACAAAACACCAAATGACCCACTTCCTCCGGAGCCCAAACGGAGACGCCGTGGACTAATCACACCGCCACAGAGAGTGTCATGTCTCTCGTGCCAAGACGACATGCCTGTGGTACCCCCACAGGTGGTTATAGCTCAGTTATATCGGTATATTCTAACAAAAATACTATGTCATAACACATGCAACATAATACCAACAAAAGGGTTTTATATGTACATGTTGAACCAAATCAAATTATAGTCACAAGGTCTCAAAAAGAAGGTAGCAACATGTACCGCTCTATAATTATCAAAAATAAATACTAAACATGATGTCCTAATTCAAAGAGTACAAATACGAGTCATATGTATCAACTCCAAAATGAAACTAATATATTTATTTCACAAGAAATAATTATTCGAAATCATAACAGAATTCGAAACAAGGAAACAAACGAACAAATCAAATTTAACAAGAGTATCGCAGAAAGAGTACGGAATCCGTACCTGATACTTCCAAACCATGTATAGCACACTCCACCAAATCTTATCCTCAAATGCCAACGATATCAAATACGAAACGTCATTCACAACCTAAACATATTCACCTCAATTTAAAATAATCCAAACTAATAATCCCCAAAATAATTCATAATCTATTTAATATGCCTTTAATCATCGCCTTATATCAATTATTAATATTCCAAAATTTACATTTCAAATATAACTCTTTAAATTCCCTACGATCGAACTAATTACACAAATTATTAAAATAAATTAATAAACTATGCGTTAAATTATTAATTACTAATTTTTTTATTTTTATTTTTTTAAACTCATATTATTATTATTATTAATCATATTAATATAGTCAAAATCTGCAAATTTATAAATTCTATAACTATATACATCTATTGATAATTCTTTTCTGTCTGAACTGATATGATAGTGCTTCTTCAAAAAAAAGAAAAATAAATCCAGCTAAACCCGAAGATAAAAAGTTGGTAGCAAAGTTTGTCACTGTGGCTTGTAGAGATGATAGAGCTTTCAGACTATTTACGTAGCATCCCCACATTAATATAATGAAAAATATGACTAAGCCAAACTTAATGAGCAAGTCACTATTAGGATTCACAATTCTTCATGTTGACTGCACATGTTATTACGATATATATTTCAGATTGTATTGCGTAGCAAAAACATAAATTAAATCGCATATCAATAATTAAATACTCCCTCCGATCGAACTTTATTTGTCCTCCAAATTACCAATCTTAATTACTCTATTATCATCTTCCTCTTTTTTAAAAAAAAAACTTTCATAAACTTAATTCCTGAAGCAAATCTTAACTTACAAAATTTAATTAGAACTTCACATCCTCTGTTGCAAAAATCAAACTTTACTAAAAATATAGATCTAATTAAATTGATAACTACACCTAAACCAATCTAATAAAATATATAAGATTATATTAAATTAACTATTAATCCATTAACTGGCTCCTCACCTGATTCACCAATTGGTCACTTGATGTAATACTATATATATATATATATATATATATATATATATATATATATTAATTCACAAAATAAATTATACTGATTCACAAAGTAATAATATTATCTTACTGAGAGAATCTTCTTCCATTTTGTTTTGTTCTTCCACAACCGCTTTTCTCCCTTCTTCTCCTTCAGTTGCGTGTAAAGCGTATGAGAGTCTAATTAGGTTTTACTTGTTTATTTATATATCTTATCGTGTCTCCTAATTTTAATAGGATTTTAATATTACCCAAATATAAAATAGATCCAATTAGTATAAAATGCCAAATTAATGTAATCATATACTTATTATAGTTCACACAAATTAAATACAATTTGACCCAACATAAGAAAAGCCCAATTAAAAATATGGATTTAAATATTATTTATTTACTTTATTTCTTTATTATTATTATTTATTTTTACCGGGTATTACATCACCTACCCCTTAAAAAGAATTCTGTCCCCGGAATCAAAAGAATGGAAAGTACTTAATTATCAAAAAGATGTGGATACTCCGCTCGAATAGACTCCTCTATCTCCCAGGTAACTTCCCGCTCCGAATAATTTTACCACAAGACTTTAACAAAAAGAATTATCTTTCTCAATTTTAATTTAATCAGTTAAAAGAATTTAATTTTCCAAAGAAAACAAGGAAGAAAAGAGGAAAACAAAAATCATTTACCTTTTCCAATTTAAATACAATTGTATATAATAAAATTAATTAATATTTAAATTTTAAAAAAATATGGGTTATTACATTTTTCACCCCTTAAAATAATTCCGTCCTCGGAATTCAAATAAGCTACAAAAAAATAGATAAATTTAGTTACGACGTAGCGTCGCCATTTGTAATGATCAACGCGGATAAGTCATCGGTCCACGTAATTATCAATGTACTTGTAAAGATTCGTCAGCTACCGTGTCAATCCTTGATAAGGTTCTTCGTGTTGCATCAAATTAGATCACATGATGTGCGAGCTGTCGCTAATATCTTTGAGTTTAATTCTTGTAAACGTACTCTTTGGAATATAATTCGAAATCACAAAAAAATAAATTCTTCACCTAAATACAATTCGAATACTTAAAATATTTAAAATTATTTTTAATTCGTAAACGTTTATATTCCACACATGACAGAGATCTAACAAATTATTTTTGTTCTATTTTACATAAATTCATACAAAACTCTAAAGACATCATATAAACAAAACAAATATACAAACTATATTACCAACTCTCCCCAAGTCCTCAAGAGCTTCAAAATATCTCATCCTCAATTTGAACTATTCATCAAATAACATTACACCAAAGAATATACTACTAATATCTCTTTATCACCAACTCTCCTAAGTCCTTAAGAGTTTCAAAATATCATAACCTCAAATCAAAATAGTTTTCAAATATTATTACAACAAAAATATACAACTACAAAGATCTCTCCATCACCATACCAAACTCCAAATCATATATCTTACTATCCGATAAGCAAACTATAGCTTTCAAAATCTCTTAAGATATATTGGATTCATCACTTATTATATATCTAATCATTCAATAAATCAATCATTCTCTTAGTGCAAACCTTAACTCAACAAATTTCAAAATTTCAAAATCTCATCTTACTATCACAAAGAAATTTCATATCAAATAATTTTAATATCTTACTAGAATAATCGAAAAGTCTAGAATAACTGGAAAGTTGATTTACTCCAAAAGATTAATCTTATTACCTCGAACCTCTAAAACTCCTCAAAATTACAAGAGATCCTATGTATTTATATCTTTCACTTTATCATAATATCCCACCGATACACATACCTCAAGTTATCCACAAACTTAACAAAATTTAAAGCATAACCCAAATCAAATCAAATCAAATTCTAAATTCTAAGATCTCATAATAATTGATACCTGACATAACTCTAACAAATAATTCTTCAATATAAAATATTTGCTGATATAAGTACTCATATCATAAGCGCATCTCATATAAGATCGTTTCTTATCTGCACAAAGTATAGATTTATTCACCTTAATGATTCAATCACAATTATTAATTAATATCATTGCTCCAACGCATAACAATGATAATCTTAACAAATTATCTCACCTTTCTCAAATAACCTAAAACTCGAAAAGTGGAGGACACTTCGTCAAAATCAAGAACAACCAAATAGAGAACAAATTCGAGTCGAACTCCTACGTACGTCTACCCAGTGATTTACCCATAACTCACAGGTCAAACCTAAATAGGTTTTCTACAAGAAAGAACCTAAGCTTTGATACCATCTCTGTAACACCCCCTTCCCGAAAAGGAAAGCGAGGTCACGTGCGAAGCACAACAAACCTCAAAATAAGTAAACAGAGCACTAATAACTTCAAAATATTAATAGTGATATCCATCAATGAAGTACGAAATACAATTCTCTAAACAGAGTCAGAATAATCAAAACCAAATATAAAAACAACCTAGACGGTCAAAGGCAACACTCTCATCACACTAGCCCTGAATCACCCCTGCAAACTCGCTTGGGAAGAAAAACCTGACATGAGCCAAATGCCCAAAGACAAATATAAAAGATACAAAAGATACAAATGAAATACGAAAACAATCGAGACAAAATATCGAACAAAAGCCTCAAGTGTAAATCTTGTTTAAAATATAATCTCCAAAGATCTGAAAGAAATATATCTGAATCGACAGAATTGACGAAACCAATAGACGAAAAAGAAATAACGAACTGAAGTGACTAACTCAATGAATTGAACTGAACAGAAACAAACAAAACTAATACAACAAAATAATAGGCTGAAATAAATGGTTGGGGTTATTTCATACCGATTGAGCTCAAAATATATCTTGCCACATAGGCAAGTCAAACTAATGCCACACAGGCAAGTCAAAATAATGCCACACAGGAAAATCAAATGATGTCACACAGGCAACCAAAATAATGCCACACAGGAAAATCACACATTGGACTGCAAATCCAAATGTATGCAAATCGGATAGTGTGTTTGGCACAACATCACCAATCCGCAAAACAGAAAACTAGGGTTAACCCATATGCCTCCCACAACAAAACACCAAATGACCCACTTCCTCCGGAGCCCAAACGGAGACATCGTGGACTAATCACACCGCCACGGAGAGTGTCATGTCTCTCGTGCCAAGACGACATGCCTGTGGTACCCCCACAGGTGGTTATAGCTCAGTTATACCCTACGGTATATTCTAACAAAAATACTATGTCACAACACATGCGACATAATACCAACAAAAGGGTTCTATATGTACATGTTGAACCAAATCAAATTATAGTCACAAGGTCTCAAAAAGAAGGTAGCAACATGTACCGCTCTATAATTATCAAAAATAAATACTAAACATGATGTCCTAATTCAAAGACTACAAATACGAGTCATATATATCAACTCTAAAATGAAACTAATATATTTATTTCATAGAAAATAATTATGTGAAATCATAACAGAATTCAAAACAAGGAAACAAACGAACAAATCAAATTTAACAAGAGTATCGCAGAAAGAGTACGGAATCCGTACCTGATACTTCCAAACCATTTATAGCACACTCCACCAAATCTTATCCTCAAATGCCAACGATATCAAATACGAAACGTCATTCACAACCTAAACATATTCACCTCAATTTAAAATAATCCAAACTAATAATCCCCAAAATAATTCATAATCTATTTAATATGCCTTTAATCATCGCCTTATATCAATTATTAATATTCCAAAATTTATATTTTAAATATAACTCTTTAAATTCCCTCCGATCGAACTAATTACACAAATTATTAAAATAAATTAATAAACTATGCGTTAAATTATTAATTACTAATTATTTTATTTTTTATTTTTTTAAACTCATATTATTATTATTATTATTATTAATCATATTAATATAGTCAAAATTTTCAAATTTTTAATTCTATAACTATATACATCTATTGATAATTCTCTTCCATCTGAACTGATATGATAGTGCTTCTTCAAAAAAAAAAAAGAAAAATAAATCCAGCTAAACCCGAAGATAAAAAGTTGGTAGCAAAGTTTGTCACTATGGCTTGTAGAGATGATAGAGCTTTCAGACTATTTACGTAGCATCCCCACATTAATACATTGAAAAATATGACTAAGTCAAACTTAATGAGCAAGTCATTATTAGGATTCACAATTCTTCATGTTGACTGCATCTGTTATTACGATATATATTTCAGATTGTTTTGCGTAGCAAAAACATAAATTAAATCGCATATCAATAATTAAATACTCCCTCCGATCGAACTTTATTTATCCTCTAAATTACCAATCTTAATTACTCTATTATCATCTTGTTCTTTTTAAAAAAAAACTTGCATAAACTTAATTCCTGAAGCAAATCTCAACTTACAAAATTTAATTAGAACTTCACATCCTCTGTTGCAAAAATCAAACTTTACTAAAAATATAGATCTAATTAAATTGATAACTACACCTAAACCAATCTAATAAAATATATAAGGATTATATTAAATTAACTATTAATCCATTAAGCGGTTCTACTTTGATTCACCAATTGGTCACTTGATGTAATACTATATATATATATATATATATATATATATATATATATATATATATATATATATATATTAACTCACAAAATAAAGTATCTTGATTCACAAAGTAATAATATTATATTACTAAAAGAATCTTCTTCCGTTTTGTTTTGTTCTTCCACCGCCGCTTTTCTCCCTTCTTCTCCTTCAGTTGCGTGTAAAGCGTATGAGAGTCTAATTAGGATTTACTTGTTTATTTATATATCTTATCGTGTCTCCTAATTTTAATAGGATTTTAATATTACCCAAATATAAAATAGACCCAATTAGTATTCAAGCCCAAATTAATGTAATCATATACTTATTATAGTTCACACAAATTAAATAAAATTTGACCCAACATAAGAAAAGCCCAATTAAAAATATGGATTTAAATATTATTTATTTACTTTATTTCTTTATTAGTATTTTTTTTTACCGGGTATTACATCACCTACCCCTTAAAAAAGATTCCGTCCCCGGAATCAAAAGAATGGAAAGTACCTAATTATCAAAAAGATGCGGATACTCGCTCGAATAGACTCTCTATCTCCCGGTAGCTTCCATTCGAATAATTTTACCACAAGACTTTAACAAAAGAATTATCTTTCTCAATTTTAATTTAATGGTTATTTAATTACCAACTAAAAGAATTTAATTTTCCAAACAAAACAAGGAAGAAAAGAGGGAAACAAAAATCATTTATCTTTTCTAATTTAAATACAATTATATATAATAAAATTAATTAATATTTAAATTTTAAAAAAATATGGGTTATTACAGGGTAGCACTGTAACCTAATGGAATGAGGCATTGCACAGCCATACGATATAAAAAAAATAATCGCCTTCATGAGTAAAAATAAAGCAGTTAAACCCATTGATGAACCTTAGTTTGTATTGATATGTTAGAGTAGTCTTTGTTGCATTAGTATACATGAATCTTGATTTAGACTGAAATTTTTTATTTTGAGCAGTTTAGCATATGTATTATGTGCTTTAATCAAGTTTTAGTGAACATAACACACACACACATCATCATCTTTATAGCATGTATGGGTTATTTGAGTATATGATATTATGTCTATAGCTCAGTTTGAAGTTTTATTCTTGAATCTGGATAATTCGCTGAGGCATATTGGATTGGAATTCTATTTTGGCTGGAAAAATGTGGGACTCATTTGCATCATAATCAAGTTGCATAGCATGTAGTTGCATTTCATTGTTTAATGTCGTATTCATTGCTTGAGGGCAAGCATTAGTTTAAGTTTGGGAGTATTTGATAAGTAGGTTTTATACCTACTTATTGAAGATCAATTCACGAGAACTATGCCCATCTCAAGTATAATTTAGTATGTTTTTAGATGCATTTTGTGTTATTTTGCATTACGTGTAATGAGAACTCCTACGACATGGAAATGCAGGAAATGGCATAGTTCGGCATTGGTAGGTGGCACGAGACTAATGGAAGCATGACACGAGGAATGAGTGGAGAAACGAAACTAAGCATTGATGGACAAAGAAGAAATATCAGCATGTCAAAGGAACAATAGCATCATGACAAAGAAGCAACAACAGTAAAACTCAAGGATGTAGAACATAGAAGCCGCGCGACTGCACAAGTTGGAACTTCGGCGGCATGGCCATCGTATTCGCTGAAGTTATTACTCTAAGTGAGCGGCAAAGACTACTCTAGGGTTCCAAGCATAGACTAATTCTAGAGAGGATTAGAGCTTAGATTCAATATTTTCTACATCTTCTCTTGAATTCATTTACTATATAAGTAATCATTTTCTTTTGCTGGAAACGATTGGAGATTTGAATAACATCTTGGAACATAATCTGGAATTGGGTTTGATCGATTCTATCTTCGCTCTCAATTGTTTTCTTTTATTTTCCATGATTTGCTATAATCCCATAATGGCTTTCGGTTCAGAAATAAACTAAACTCCATTATGGGATTCTAACGGATTTTGATATGTAATCTATAATTAATAGCCTGATTGATTGGTCACTCGTTTATCATTGGGATTTCTGTCGTGATTGATTGAATTGCATGAATGTTTGATCATCATTCATCCTATATGCTTATTTGGAATTGAAAAATAACATGTGAGTATGGTTATAATAATGATAACATGCGTATATGAGGCTGAAATGTTTAGCTTCATATTTTGTGGACCAGATAGGAATATACTGTTTCACCGTATGTAGCAATATAAGAGCTTGGGCTTCAATTCAATATTGCTGCAATTTCACATAGAAATATAGTGACTTTGGTTTTATTGATGATTACATGATTTCTATCGCAATGTGGATGTTATATAAACAGGTCATAATTCATTGAAAAATGATTATGTCTACATTTCTGTTCTTGGCTAATTTTCCATGATAAATGAATGATTGTGCATGATGGAAATGTTTAGATGAAATATGAAATGAAGTTAGAATCCCATTCTTTCCAAATCTGATTCATTAAATTAGTTTTGTGATTTATTCATTAATTGAATATAGGTTTTGCATCATTGTGAAGTATTCGTTTAAGCATATAAAATAGTGAAACTATTGGTGTATGATAGTTTCATTTTAAAATCTTTCTCCGTGGATTGATACTGTTCTTACTCTGTACTACTTGTTGACCAATGTATGCTTGCATGAGTTAGAGTCCTTTTGTTAAGACTAAAAAGGAGGCAACAATCATAACCTACTACCAAAAGATACTATCACTTATTTCTAAGTTGTCTATTGTCAACTCCCTTCACCAGTCTTCTTCTTGTTGGGACACTTGTTGAATATGTGACCCGTTCGCCCACATGAAAAACACTTCTTCATGTCCGGCTTAGGACAATGTAGAAAAATATGTCCTTCATGCTTACAATTGAAGCACACGTTCTTCCACATCATGCATTCTCTCGCGTGAGTCTTTCCACACTTGCTTCTTCTTCGGGTTTGACTTTTTAGAATTAGGGTTGTCGTTGTCCCTCTTTATCTTTTTCTTGTCTTTCTACTATTTGATTGTTCCTTCAGACGATCCACCACCTTCAATCTTTTCCACCTGCACCTTGAGCTCGTTTCGTTCTTCAGTCATTTCGCGTAACGCTCGCTCCGTCTTCCATAGCTCCTCCAAGAGAAACACTTTGCTCTAGAGTTCTTGGACTTCTGTAGATTCGTGATCTTGTTCTCCAACTTTAGTCTTATTCTTTTTCTCCACCCTAGCTTTCTCATACTCTGTCTCCTCATCTCCACTAAGATACATCTCGGGATAATCATCATGATCGCTCCCCAGATTAATCATAGGTTCATCTTCTCCCACCTTCTCAACTGATTCGCTTCGCGCTGGCACCTCGGCTTCTGGCATTGGTGTAATAGCCGCTAGCATCTCCGCACTCATCTGATCTTCTCTAGACATCCTACAACCAGTTTAAACAACTTGATTAGTACTTCACCAGTACAACATTCTCACACTATGTGTCCACTTATCTCACTATTGATGCACTTCGGTAATCCCTCACTTAGAACTCTAAATGAGTTTTCTCTATCTCGCGTATAGTTATAATCCTAGGGTTTTCCCCCACCCCACTTAAGGTTTATAACCTACAACTTTGATACCAACCTGTGACGCCCCCAAATTCGGGTTACCTGACCCCCCGAGTTTGGTGTTCACGATACATAATATAATACTATCTAACTACCCATTCATATAGAAATAGTAATACATATCACATTAACATATGCTGTTAATACATTAGTCTTAGGTCCTCTAACCTTAACATTACAAACTTACCCTTTAAATAAACAAAAAGGGTTTACAAACATAACATAATAATAATGTTTATAAAAAATAATCCAGCATTTTGCCTTTGCCTTTGTTCTTCTTTGACCCGCTGGCCTCTTCGGTGCTATCTGAAATATTTTATTTAGCAAGGGTGAGCAACAAGTTTGCCCCGCAAGTTAAGACATACAATAAATGGATATGAATCAATAAGAATAGACTATCTATTTTGATAGAATGAAACCAAAGTTTGGGGAAATTTGAAATATTTGAACAAAGCTTTAATAATTAACAAGTCTTCTCACAATCTATGCAACACAATAATTTGATAATGAAAGAGTACAACGCTTTCAAAGTTTCTGCGATATTCTAATGAATAATCAAGAATAAATTATACGCAATTACAAAGTGGAATGTTTTCCAGAATTATGTTGAGTGATCCGTTAGATCTTGAACTTCTCTTCTCGGGTATATATTAAAGTTTTACTTTGACATATACGTAGGTGTATAAGATAACCATAAAGATTAAATCATACCCCTCTGCAACTACGTAGAGTCGGCCAACTCCTTGTACCCTATACTATGCATAATACTTAGGTCGCGCGCAATGGTCAAATATACGACTAAAAATGTTCCCTTTTTATAAAAGGTAGTTCTCCTTAGTCTCAGAATCAAGATTTGATTTAACAACAAAATTCAATGATTTGAATATCTAATCACTTCTCTTCTCTTCTCAAACCTATCAAGTTTTCTTTTTCGATCTAGACGACACAACTAGCATTGATCTATCAATAATAATTAAATTCTCTTCTCTTCTCTTCTCGAACCTATCAAGTTCTAGCAAATGTTCGTCTAGCCAGAATAATTAGCTAAGACATTTCTCAACATAATTCGACAATAAACAGGAATTATCAGTACTGTCAATATTAGCTTCTTTAGATATGAATATCCAACAATGTAAATTTACTTAATATATATTTTCCGAATCGGTAATTCAATTTGAATTATTAAACATGCACTAACTGCGAATAATCAACAATAAATTCTTGGACATGGTATAATTAACAATAATTAACCACTATAATAATTAAACAATATTAACTCAAGGTTGAGCTAGGAAACTCGCCTTTTCCGCTATTTACAGCTACACAATATATTTATCTGCATTTGAAAGACATATAATCACAATATCAGTCTCATAATTAGAACAATAATTCACAACACGCATCACTGTATTCTACAATCAAACTTCTCCTAGGCACATTACCACATAGCCACATCAGTGTTTATAACCTATATAAACACTTAACACATCTAACTAGTTTGGTCTGGTTGGACTTTGGTCTCATCTCGGTGTTCTGGTCACCCTATCCGGCAATTAACACATTTATTGTGAATTAATCTTGGTCTCTAAGCTTCAATATTATTTTAGATAAGTCAAATATCGTTTATAATATTTTTCGAAAGCTTTTAATAATTTATAAATAATTATTATAATTTATAATAATTTTTCAAACACTTAAATCATTTTTGAATGATTTAATTATCAAATATTCTTATCATCATTAATATTTAATAATATAAAAATATTAATGTTATACTTTGTCAAAATATTAAACTTATTGTTATTAATGAGAATTCTCCAAAATATTGAAAATTATATTTTATAATTCAAAATATTTTCTAACAATTAATTCTCATTTAAAATGATTTTTAAATTAATAAAATCATTTTTAAATTATTTATTTAATTTATTAATTAAATAAATCTAATATCATTAATATTAATTTATTAATGAAAATTCTCTAAAATATTAAAAGTTACATTTTATAACTCAAAATATTTTTAAACACTTTATTATTATTTAAAATGATTTTTCATAATATTAAATCATTTTTCTCTAATTTATTTAACACACTAATTAAATAAATTAAATATCATTAATATCCAAATAATTATAAATATTAATGAAAAATGTCCCAAATAATTAAAAGTTATTTTTTAGAATTTAAAATGATTTTTAAAACTATTTTTGGTAATTTTTATAATTTATTTCTATTTTTAAATAATTTCCAAAAAATCAGAATTTAGAAAATAATAAACCGTCGTTGTAGCCTATAGTCACACTTGTCTGTCATCTTAGGTGTTCTTGGCCTCAAGAACACTGACAATTCAGTGCTTAAGGTCTTTAGTTTGACCACACTTTAATCTCGGTTTATGCATGTTCTGTCCAACATAAAAGTTAGATCTTGTAGTGTTTATGTCACTCTACAAGTTACAATACTTAGTTTGGTCATACTACACCATATCATGAAGTCAGGCCATGCAAAGTCACTGTCAGACTTAATCTGGGTTTCCTGGGTAACCCAGAAACCCAGACAGTCGCGAGGTACCACTTTGTGGTTCAATTTTTGCTTAGTTTCGATTCCACGGGATTTGGTGTTCACTGTACAAATACCATCTATCTATCTACCCATAATAAATGCAAACCACGCAATAGATAAATATAAATCTTTCCCTTATGGGGTTACAACATCTGAATAATAAACATAATCCCAGGTCATACTAACCTTAAACATTTGTGCGGAAACATAAACAAATAAGTCTTAAACAACATCATTAACTTAAGTCTTAAACATAAATACATCATCATATAAAACAACAAGTCTTCATCACTTGTTAATCTTGCCCTTGCCTTTGCTAGTAGAAGGCTCGTCGGACCTTTCATTCTTAACTGCAATGTTATTATTACGCAAGAGTGAGCACTATTGCCCACAAGTAAAATAATGAAATAATAATATATAATAACATGCGAGTGAATCAAAGACTTCTGAAATAAAAGCTCAACTTTTGAATCAAGAATGAATAACAAGAATCAAAAGATTTCTAAGGTTCATAAGACCTTGAACTATGTCCTAGGTTATCAAGGGTTATACTTGAAACCTTTAACAGTCGTAAGACTATGGACCTTTCTACTTGTACTTAGGGTGATCAACCCTTAGTACCAAACTGTGCACAATATCGTAACGCTAACGCATAAGTAAATCCCTTTGCAGGGTTGTTCATCTCAGTTTGACATTAGAGTCCGCACCAAAGGAAGTTTGGTTTGGATAAATCAATAAGGGTTCTGAATTTATAACGTTCATCAACTATGGACTAGTTGAATCAATAAGGATTCACTAGTCTAACAAGGTTCAACAATAAATGATATTTATAATGAATAACAATCTAAATAGGTATACAATAGAACAATTATTGTATAACAAAATCATACTTTGAAAAGATAGTAAATCTTTAACATTACAAATGAACTTGATTTATAAACTTGAATAATGATAACAAGTAGTGTTAGGAAACTTGCCTCGTACGTAGATTACACGCTAATTAAACACGTTCCTTGAATTTAATCCTCGATATCATTTCCATTCACAACTATAGTTAATTATAATGTAACTAGTCATCATAAGTTCATTCTCTTTGTCTAACTTTGATTATGACTATACTTAGTCAATTTATCACATTCATTGTCACATAATTTACACTTTACGAATAACAAGCTAATCATGTATTCAATAATTCAATCCACATGCAATTATGTTATTTACATGTTAAGTATCTATTTTAATATCTCATTATACTTCTAACATATTTCTATGTTTATTAAATTAGGTTAATACCACATTGCTAGACTTAAACATTTTTAAAAATTTATTTCTGGACATTCTCATAGAGTGAAATGCCATGCTACTTTTTATACTTTACTTTTGTACTAAGGTTGGACTCTTAGCGATGTGGTGGATGTATGGTCATGGCATCATGATCATTGGCGCTTACTAAGACGGCGGCATCATGCACATGAGTCACAAGGCCTTGAGTCGGCGCACACATGAGACTTCAAGTTTCAGTTCTGCAATTCGCGAAAATTGCAGAACATGGCCAAGGAACTCCAATAAAATTATTACTACACGAATTTAATCATACCCACAAGTTAGAATTCATATATAATCATTACCCAACATTTTTATAATGATTTTAACCCATTAAAACACATAATTACAGAATTAAAATATGAAAATTTCACTGTTCCTGATGTTCTTGAAGGTTTTGAAAACAAAACATTGTAAATCAGTACTACAGGTTCGTTATAACACCGAATCCGTTCATTTAAATTTTTGTCTCTTCGTATCAACATGCATAATAATATACGAGTGTAAATTATACAAAACCATTTATGTTTGACATATTAAAATCACGTATAAGGTCATATGGCCATATTCTATACTCTATAACTTTTGAGGCCATAACATACGTTAATATTATGAAACTGATGATATGGTTTACATAGTATATATATATAATCAAATACAATATGATAACATTTAACACATACACAAACTCATAATCATACCCTTTCCCAATTACAGAGACTTTACAAAAGGTGAAGCCATTTTTATGCAAACTTAATGACGTAAAAAGAGAAATTGGGTTTGGAGAATTTAGCTAGAGTATAGATTTAGAAGAGATGATCAATGATGTGTTAGGTTTGTAATATTCATGAACGCAATCAAATTGCACAAAATAAGTGGAAACGTGATAAACAAGAGTTTTAAAATTTTACAAACCATATACACGGATCACCCTTTATGCACAATTATTAATTAAACGAAAATATGAAGAACAAGAATCATACCCTTGAAGATTCGAGCTTCCTCAGGTACAAGTTCACCTCCAATATTTTTCGTGTTCAACTTGAATCCACTGGGTTTGGTTCCTTCCTTTGATTAAAATAAGGTATTATTTATTTCATTAAACTTTTTTAATTAAATGGGCTCCCTAATCTTATTAGGGATAATTAATTAAACTCCTTTAACTAATTTTCCCTCTTAATCCTATTAGGAATAAATGAGAGTACTTATATTAAATTAATTCCTAAACTCTTTTAGAAATTAAAATAATAATAATTGTAATAATATTAATAAGACTCCTCTTATTAATTTATATTTAATATTTCTAAAATATTAAATAATAAATATTAAGCTATTTAATTTATTCTATCACCATAGATTAAATTAAATATACTTAACATATTATTACGATTATGCCATTAACTTCTTAAATAATTATTCTTTCTTTTATGGTGTGACCCTTTAGGTTCTCCATATTAAACTAGGTTGTGAATAAATCAATTAGAACAATTCTAATCTTATTTAAATAAATAAATTAAACGATTAATTTATTTAAATAAATAATATTTATTCTACAATAGGGATAAGCCTCCCTAGCGATAAACGACTTTCCAGATAATATAGATTTCAACATTAATCATAAAAGAACCTTTGAGTTAATAGTTACCGTACAATTTAATCCTTCCACCATACAATGTCCCAATTAAATATAAGACATGGAATTACTGTCAAGTCTTATTTTATTTAATTATATGTATTTCGATCCTTAAATGCACAACTCCAAATAATGCAAATTAGAAACTCATTTCTAATTTCATTTTGCCTTGGCCAAGGACTACTGGGTTGTCATTTATCGAATCACATAGGACATTTCTCTTCTTTTACTAGAAGTGGTAGATTCATTATTGATCATACATTATCTCCATGTGCAACTTATTATACCCAAGCATACCATTTGATATATCCTAAGGGTCTTAAGGAATAAGTCAAAGTATAACTCATCATACACAAGATACTATGATGATCTCAAGTCCAAGGATCACTTGTACTACTATCACTACAGGAATTCCTATTGACATGCAAGTAAAACTCCATTAAATATTCCTTAGCGAGCCACGTTCAGTGAACTTATTCTCTAATAAGCACCTACATACTTGCTTTAGTGTCTCAACACAATGATCATGAGATCAATCATCCTCATCTAATGAGCAGGCAACTTATGTACCAATCTATCCGGATTCACTAATCCCCAATTTAGTAATCCAATGATTGAGAACTATTTTAGTTTTAAGCTTTCTAAGAATTTAGATCTCATTAGAATGATCATCATCATTATTCTAAAAGCATTGCTTAAAACTATGGGTTTATCACATATTATAAAACAACATCATGTAGATAATTAAAAGCCTTTAATAAATTAATACTTTTTATTAATAAATGAATAAGATTGGTACAAAGTATATGCTTTATCATCAAACATGATTGGCTTGTGTGCATACTACTTTCAATCTCCCACTTCCACTAAAGTCGATCGCCATGGTATCTCATACCCTTCTTCTCTAAGTGACAATTATCCTGCTGTTGGATAAGCATTAGTTAATGGATATGTAATGTTGTTCTTGAGAGTCCACTATCTCTATAGTGATTTTCCATCTTTCAATGATTCCTATAATCAAATGGAAGTGCCACAACACATGTTTAGATCCAAGATGAGATTTAGGAACTATTCCTAGTTCTGTAATGAACGTTTCATCCAAACAATCAACTTGCAGCTTCATTTATAGCTATATACTTCGTCTTTATCACTAAACCAACAACTCTTTGCTGTTTGAAACCTTTCCAATTCACTGCACTGCCGTTCAAGGTAACACTTTACCTTAAAGTGGATTTTCTATCATCTTGGTCTGTCTAAAATACTTGAGTCTGTTAAGCCCTCTAGTTTTAATTTAGACCCACTATGAATATGGTCACATCCTTAGTGCCGGTTAAGTACTTTAAGATGTTTTTCACTGACTCACAGTAAACTTCTCCAGAATATGACTGATCATCATCAGGTCTCGTATATTTCATTGCATACATGATTGTAACTCATGCGATCTCTCTTTTATGAGTCTATCGGGACTATTAAGAGAGATACACTCCAGGGCTCATCAACATGGGACATCTCTTGGAGTTTGCCATGCTAAACGACTTTAGCATCAAATGAATATACATTCCTTAGGTTAAGTCGAGCATCCTCTTAAATCTATCTATATAGATTTGTATCTCCAATTAAGATACTCTTCCCAAATCATTCATGGAGGAATATTTAGACAGCTTTATCTTTATTGATTATAACATTGGTATGTCATTTCTTATCCGTAGTATATCAATATATAATACTAGAAATGTCATGACGCTCCCACTGTCCCTTTTGTACACACTAGGCTCATCCTTGTTTTTGATAAAATCAAACTCTTTTGATTATCATATCAAAAATGTTCCATTTTTGAGAAGATTGCTTCAATCCATTTCTCTGAATGTCTACAACTATTACCTCATCGTATGTAACTGGATCATCATCTTCTATAATACGTACCTCATCATCATCATTCATGATGAATCCATACCACCCAGGTATCTTCGGTACTATTCCAGATTTACGATTCGGTTGTGGTACAAGACATTTATAGGTTCCTCTTATTTAACTTTTAGTGATTTGTGGTTCTTGAACTCTTCAAGATCTATTATCCTCCCACTAGCTCCTTCAATGATAAACATCTTTATCTTAAAAGGCAGCGTGTTTCGCAACAAACACCTTTTGCTAAGTAGAATTATAGAACATATACCCTAAACTTACTTTAGGATTTCCCACAAATCTGTACTTGTCAAATTTTGTCCCAAGCTTATCCTTTGAAACCTTTTCATATAAGTTGGACAACCCTTTATCTTAACATACTTAAGATTTGGAATCCTCCCTGTCCATAACATTTATGAAGTCTTGGGACTGGATTTTGAGGTTACCTTTTTCGTAGATATACAACCATTTCTAGGACATGACCCCAGAAGGATACTGGAATGTCGGTAAAATCATTATGGACCGTACCATGTCCAACAAGGTACGATTTTCCCTTTCAGATACATCAATCAATTATTGTGTATTAGGAGGCGTCCATTATGAGAAAATCATTTGAGATGATCTAGAAACTTATTGCACACGTATTTATTCCTTGATCTAATCAAAGAATCTTAATACTTTGCCAATTTGTTTCACTTCTAAATTCTTTGAAATTTTCAAATAATTCATACATGTATTTCAATAAATACAAATATTCAAGTCTATGAATGATCATCTCCTTTTCTAATACTAGTTTGTTTAATTTGCAAAATATATTTACACGTAAGTCAAGTACACAAAATCCATTAAGTAATATTTCAGTTCTATACGAAACATTATTATTATAAATAGAACAACAATTGTTCTTAAATATAATACCAAGGATTTCATTGTCCAACAATAAAATGGAATAATATTTCTAACAAGAACTGGAATACAATAACAACTTATTGACTTAATAGATTTATCCGTAGGCATTGCTAAACTATAAGTTTCTATGGCTAATGTGGCAACCTTTGCTTCATTTCCCACACATACGATTACTTATATTTGTTTAGCTTTCTACTTCTGCTTGGTCCCTTCATAAATCTATATTTATGATAACCAAAGTCGGTATCCAATACCCAAGTAGAGCCTTGACTTAAAGAAAAATTTATTTCAAATCATGAACAAAATTGTAATTGTAACCGAAACTTCACTAAGCTTCTTTTGGTTAGCTCTGCAAGATGATTCTCGTAGTTTCTTTCCAGTGTCCAGGCTTATTGCAGTGGAAGAAAACTCTTTTGCTATCCGTATCAGTTTTGTTCTTATTATCCTTTGTTTTTGCCTTTTTATTTACCTTCTTAGAATCGTTCTTCTTTTCAGAAGATCCTTTGGCCCCTACCAGTAAGACTCGGTCTTTCTTTGTTGGAAAGTGACTCTCAACATTTTTCAACATGTTGAGCAAATCAGCGAGGCTGATATCTAGCTTATTCATATGAAAAATTCACAACAATTGTGAAAGGAGTCTGGGAGTGAGTGCAAGATCAAATCTTGGCTCAACTCTCCATCCATGACAAAACTCGTTGTCCTAATTGATCAATCAAATTGATTATGTTAAGGACTTATGTCTATACTGTCGTGTCATCGGTTATTCTAGATCGGAAGAGCTCCTTAGATATCTGATATCTATCAGTCCTACTTTCCTCACCATCAACTACTTGATGTGCAGGAGTATAGTAGGAGCATCCATAGTTTCATGTTGACACTGAAGCTCGTTACTCATGGATGCGAGCATGATGCATTGAGCCAACTGTGCATCATTTTGTCACTTTCTAAAAGTAGCAATGTCTTCCTCAGAGGAATTGTCTGCAACCATTGCAGGGATATGCGTATTAAGGACATAAGATAGTTTTTTAGGCATGAGAACTATTCTCAATTTTCTTAACCAATCCATTTAATTCGGTCCGGCTAATTTAGCATCTAATATGCTACGCAGTGATAGTAATTTAGACATTGTAAAATTCTGTAAATGAATATGTAATTAACAACATTTTAGCATACATTCTTTTATTAATTACCAAAATAAATTAGGTCTTGTTTTAAATTGGTATCTCCGATTATTTTCTTCAAACTATATTACCCTCAATTTATATAGTTCGGCAATATCTAATTAAAGATATGCTAGTGAGAATAAGGATCCCATTTCAAATGTATATAGCCTTGTGTGTGCACAACAAACTATATATAAATAAATAGGTAGACAACTCTTGTCAATTACATCAACTATGTAACTCCTTATATTTGCATCTTAAATCATAATGGTCAAGTTTGTGCACATCCGAACTAAAATGATTTAAGTTAAGTCAGACCCAACATTTCCATATAAGTGAAGAGAAAACTACAGCCCTTGTGTGTGCACAACAAAGCAGTAATGTGCAATTCCTTATAAACATCATATGTAATAAAAACATCTTAAATATTTAATACTTGCCTTGTGTGTGCACAACAAACTCATATTAAATATTCAATACTCTATTGTTTCTATCATGCTAGAAGGCGACGTTCGATATTCCAAATATCATTGAACGTTACAACTTAATATAAAATATTTGAGGGGTTTGTTTTTAATTTGTCTCATCTTGTTTAGCGCGCATGCACATATATATATATAAAATACGCGTCATATTAATTAACATGCGAAGCATGTTTGCATAATATAATATATATATATATATATAGTATAAGCATGCACATATAGAATACTATATTCTACCTGGATTGATTATGGACTTTTATTCTAGTTTGGTTCATTAGAGCCACCAAGTGAACCAAAAGGTCAAACCCTAGGGGTGCAAGAATTAATATATAAATATAACTATTACATTTAAACTCGGGCTCCATTACAAACGGGTCTTCACGCGCTCCTTGCTCCTTGATCTCCAATTCTTCAAAATTTATTCTAACTATTCCTATTACAAAACTATTTAAAATAAATAGAAATCTTGATTAGCAGTCAAGAGGAAGTACATAGGAGGGAGATAGGATTTACATTAAGAAAAAAATTAGAGAAGACGAGGTACGCAGACCCCATTTAATAAAATTCATACATTCATGCATCCAACTAAAATAAAATTCAATCACATTGGTCAATAGTCCATAATCAATCCCATTTATTATCATACACATCACCATCTACATCAATAAATAATATTCATCTCATGAATAATAAACATTCAATATATATATTTATATCATTTAATGGGCAAATTTAGTTGGTATAAAATCTAATTTTGAATCAAAATAAACTCTTTTATTTTAATCCAAATTAAATCAAAATAAAACTATTTTATTTGAATTTATCCAATTTTGAATAAAATAAACTATTTTATTTTAATCAAAATAAACTCCTTTATTTTAATTAATTATGGAATTCAATTACATGTAAAAAAAAACTTATTTATTAAAGGAAACACGGATTCTCTTTCCTATTCACAAATAAACTCCTTTATTTTGAATAATATGAAATCTTATTTCATATCTAAATAAACTCCTTTATTTAAGGAAATTAAGATTCTCTTTCCTATTCACAAATAAACTCCTTTATTTTGAATAATATGAAATCTTATTTCATATCTAAATAAACTCCTTTATTTAAGAAAATTAGGAATCCAATTTCAACTCCAATTAGTTATCATGAAATCCAATTCCAACTCTAATTAGTTAGCATGAAATTCAATTTTAAAATTAAAATAAACTTTTATTTTAATTATGAAATTATTAAGAATATATATATATATATATATATATATATATATATATATATATATAATCACGTTAATATAACTAACGTGAATCTTTGAATCCTGTATGCATCTAATGCATTATGATATGTATCCGCAGGAAACAAAAAAAAATTGAGAATCCTGTTAACATGCTTGATTCCGTGCACATGAATTTCAAAAAACCATACATGCACTTCGTGACAAGCTTCAGTATATGTTTTACTTGGTACATAGCCACGCAGAAAAAAAGAAGAAGAAGCTGTTCACGTTATTTTATTTTATTTTTAAATTTTATACAACAAAATTATGCCCAATTAAATTATTCTAAACACATATCAATATACATATCAAATTAAAACAATTAATAATTCGCATAAAGGTTTGGCTTTGATACCACTGTTAGGTTTGTAAGATTCATGAACGCAATCAAATCGCACAAAATAAGTGGAAACGTGATAAACAAGAGTTTTAAAAATTTACAAACCATATACCCGGATCACCCTTTATGCACAATTATTAATTAAACGAAAATATGAAGAACAAGAATCATACCTTTGAAGATTCGAGCTTCCTCGGGTACAAGTTCACCTCCAATATTTTTCGCGTTCAACTTGAATCCACTGGGTTTGGTTCCTTCCTTTGATTAAAATAAGGTATTATTTATTTAATTAAACTTTTTTAATTAAATGGGCTCCCTAATCTTATTAGGGATAATTAATAAAACTCCTTTAACTAATTTTCCCTCCTAATCCTATTAGGAATAAATGAGAGTACTTATATTAAATTAATTCCTAAACTCTTTTAGAAATAAAAATAATAATAATTGTAATAATATTAACAAGACTCCTCTTATTAATTTATATTTAATATTTCTAAAATATTAAATAATAAATATTAAGCTATTTAATTTATTCTATCACCATAGATTAAATTAAATATACTTAACATATTATTACGATTATGTCATTAACTTCTTAAATAATTATTCTTCCTTTTATGGTGTGACCCTTTAGGTTCTCCATATTAAACCGAGTGTGAATAAATCAATTAGAAAAATTCTAAAATTTATTTAAATAAATAATATTTATTCTACAATAGAGATAAACCTCCCTAGCAATCAACGACTTTCCAGATAATATAGATTTCAACATTAATCATAAAAGAACCTTTGAGTTAATAGTTACCGTACAATTTAATCCTTCCACCATACAATGTCCCAATTAAATATAAGACATGGAATTACTGTCAAGTCTTATTTTATTTAATTATATGTATTTCGATCCTTAAATGCACAACTCCAAATAATGCAAATTAGAAACTCCTTTCTAATTTCATTTTGTCGTGGCCAAGGACTACTGGGTTGTCATTTATCGAATCACATAGGACATTTCTCTTCTTTTACTAGAAGTGGTAGATTCTTTATTTATCATACATTATTTCCATGTGCAACTTATTATACCCAAGCATACCCTTTGATATACCCTAAGGGTCTTAAGAAATAAGTCAAAGTATAACATCATACAAAAGATACTATGATGATCTCAAGTCCAAGGATCACTTGTACTACTATCATTACAGGAATTTCTATTGACATGCAAGTAAAACTCCATTAGATATTCCTTAGCGAGCCACGTTCAGTGAACTTATTCTCTAATAGCACCTACATACTTGCTTTAGTGTCTCCACACAAATGATCATGAGATCAATCATCCTCATCTAATGAGCAAGCAATGTATGTACCAATCTATCCGGATTCACTAATCCCCAATTTAGTAATCCAATGATTGGGAATTATTTTAGTTTTAAGCTTTCTAAGAATTTAGATCTCATTAGAATGATCATCATCATTATTCTAAAAGCATTGCTTAAAACTATGGGTTTATCACATATTATAAAATAACATCATGTAGATAATTAAAAACCTTTAATAAATTAATATTTTTTATTAATAAATGAATAAGATTGGTACAAAGTATATGCTTTATCATCAAACATAATTGGCTTGTGTGCATACTACTTTCATGATGATCCTTTCACAAATGATTGTTGATTACACACTCACAATTCCTCTCAAACTTCTCAATTTTCTCTCTGTGATTTACTTGTTAACTTAGAAAAGTGAAGAAAATAAAGAAGACGTCTAATATATCAAATAAACTGACGCACGTTATGGTCAGTTACCCAATCATGGGTAACTACTATCAACTTCCTTTAGGGCATTGTTTGGCTGACAAGAATAGGTTTCAAAACCATTTAATTTAATAAAACCTTTATAATATAGTTTAAATAATGTCACACCCTTTATAAGGTAAATCAAATATCTAGTTTAATTTATTTTTAATAGAATATAATAATTTCTCATTAATTCACATAGTCATATAATTAATTTTCTCATTAATTAATTATATCAAATTATTAAATCTTTAATTAATTATTAAATTAATTAAAATAACATTAAGCTTATTAAATATTTCTTTTAATTCAATAAGCTCACATAATTACATACTTGAATAATAACTATTCTCCACATTAATTTAATAATTATAACACATATAATTAAATTATAACACATATAATAACTATTCTATCACAATTGCATTAGTTAATTATTTAATCTAATAATTAAATCATCGAAAATATTTATGTAATTCAATAAATATTAAAATTAAATTACAAAAATCTCGTTCGTCACATCTTTCCCCCCTTAAAAGGATTCTATCCCCAAAATCACGACTCAATAAATTCGACCCGTTACATTCTCCCCACCTTACAAAGATTCTGTCCCCAGAATCGCTTACACATAATTTAAGTAAATAAATGAGGGTAATTCTTCATCATATTGTCTTCGAGTTCCCACGTAGCTTATTCAGCATTGTGGTTTCTCTAAATTACCTTAACAGAAGGTATTACTTTATTTCTGAGAACTTGTTCTTTTCTGTCGACAATTTGAACAAAAATTTCTTCGTAAGATAAGTCTTTTTCAAAATGTAGGGGTTCGTATTCAATTACATGCTTGTTATCGGGTTTGTAGGGTCGTAAAACAGAAACATGGAAGACGTTGTGGACATTCTCAAGTGATGGAGGTAAGGCTACCTCATATGCAACTTCCCCGATTCTTCGCAGTATTTCAAAGGGTCCAATGAATCTTGGGCTTAATTTCCCTTTCCTTCCGAACCTGATCTTCCCCTTCCAGGGAGAGATCTTTAAAAACACATAACTACCCGATTCAAACTCAACGTTTTTACGATGTGGATCAGCGTGATTTCTTCCGTCTCATCTTGAAATGCAACCCGACCGTGCTCGGATCACTTTGAGTATTTTTACCGCATTCATTGTACCAATTCTAGCCCTAGCAATTGTCTTTCGCCAACTTCATCTCAATAAAGTGGAGTTCTGCACTTTCTGCCGTATAACGCTTCATAAGGCGGCATGCCTATACTAGCATGGTAACTGTTGTTGTAGCCGAACTCTACTAACGGTAGGTGATCATCCCAATTTCCTTTAAAGTCCATCACACAGGCTCTTAACATATCTTCTAATGTCTGAATCGTTCTTTCGCTCTGTCCATCTGTTTGAAGGTGGTATGCTGTACTCATTCGCAATTGCGTACCCATGCATTCCTGAAGACGTTTCTAGAAATTCGATGTGAAGCGCGGATCCTTATCGAAAATAATTGACACTAGCACTCCGTGTCTCGGAACAATCTCTTTTACGTATAACCTCGCCAACTGATCTAAATTGAATCTGATTTTGATAGGAAGGAAGTGTGCGGATTTTGTCAGTCGGTTAACGATAACCCATACTGCGTCGTAGCCTTTTTGAGTCGTCGGAAGGCCAACCACGAAGTCCATTGTAATATGTTCCCATTTCCATTCTGGGATTTTCAATGGTTGAAGCAATCCACTTGGTCTCTGATGTTCTGCTTTCCCTTTCTGACAGGTAAGACCCTTGGAAACACATTCTACAACATCTCATTTTAAATTTGGCCACCAGAAATGTTGTCGAAGATCTTGGTACGTTTTGGTACTACCAGGGTGAATCGAATATCGTGAACTATGAGCCTCACTCAAAATTTCTTCCTTAATCTCTTGTACTGGCGGAACCCAAATTCTACTTTCAAATCTCGGTATTCCTTCCTTATCCATCTTAAATCTCGGTTCAGTTCCTTCAAATATCTTCTTTGTCACCTTTTTACATTCTTCGTCCTGAAGCTGAGCCTCCTTTACTTTATCTAGTAGAGTTGTACCAGATTGCATCTGAAATAGCTTCTCATCAATATCCATAGGATACTTCACATCCAACTCCAGTTCTCCATTTCTGCATTTAGCTCCTCCTGAGTAGTCAACCTCATCAATTTCTCACGACCCTTTCTACTTAAGGCGTCGACAACCACATTTGCCTTAATTCCAACCATCTTTTTTGATGCATATTTAAATCCTTCTGTATAAAAATATATTTTAGACTCTTGTGGTCTGTATATATTTCACACTTCTCTCCGTAGAGATAGTGCCTCAAAATTTTCAAAGCAAAAACAACTGCAGCTAACTCTAAGTCGAGGGTCGGGTATCCCTTCTCGTAATACTTCAATTGTCGTGATGCATATGCAATGACTCTGCCGTTTTGCATAAGCACACAAACAAGTCCTTTATGCGACGCATAACTAAAAACAACAAAATTTCCTGTATCATCCGGGAGAGATAACACAGGTGCCGTACTCAACCTCTTCTTCAATTCTTGAAAACTTTCCTCACACTTCTCCGTCCAAACAAATTTCACAGCTTTTCGAGTTAAATTCGTTAGCGGCGTTGCGATCTTGGAAAAGTCTTGAATGAATCTTCTATAATATCCTGCCAATCCAAGAAAACTTCTTACTTCTGACGACATTCTCGGCTGATCCCAGTTAATCACGGCTTCAACTTTTGATGGATCTATCGAAATTCCATTTTTATCGATCACGTGACCAAGAAATTGTACTCGTTCGATCCAAAATTCGCATTTCAAAAACTTGGCATACAACTTCTCCCTTCTTAATATTTCCAACGTTAACCTAAAATGTTCTTCGTGTTCTTCTTTGGTTTTTGAATATACCAAAATCTCGTCTATAAATACAATTACGAATTTATCCAAAAATGGCTTGAACACACCATTCATTAGTCCCATAAATGCTGCAGGAGCATTCGTTAGACCAAACGACATTACAAAAAATTTGTAGTGACCATATTGCGTTCTGAACGTTGTCTTCGGTACATCCTCTGGCCTCACCTTCAGTTAATGATAACCACTCCTCAAGTCTATCTTGGAAAAGTATCTCAGTCCCGTCAATTGTTCAAACAGGTTGTCAATCCTCGGTAATGGATATCTATTTTTAATCGTGACCTTATTCAGTTCTGTAGTCAATGCAGAGCCGCATCGATCTGTCCTTCTTTTTCACAAATAGCACCGGTGCTCCCCACAAAGATGCGCTCGGTTGAATGTACTTCTTGTCCAGCAATTCTTGTAGTTGTACCATTAATTCTTTCATCTCTACTGGTGCCATTCGGTATGGTTCCTTCGATATTGGAACAGTTCCTAGCGCCAAATCGATAACAAAATCAACTTCTCTATCTGGCGGAAGTCCTGGTAAATAGTCTGGAAATACGTCGACGAAGTCTCTTACAACCGGTATCTCCTCTACTCTAGGATTCGCTTTACGACTGTTGACTATGTAAGCTAAATATCCTACACAGCCTTGTCTTAACAACTTCCTGGCCTGCATCATCGTCAGACAACTCGCTTGTCTAGGCGACTTGCTACCATAAAACACAACCTTTGACGGTCATAAGGTTAATACGCTTCTTTTGGCAATCGATTCATGACCCCATAATTGAATAACCAGTCCATTCCCAAGATAACGTCAAATTCCCCAAGTTGAATAGGGATAAGATCTACGTTCATGATATTACCCTTAATATCCACTCTATAGTTCTTATGTACGTACTTAATAGGGATTATCTCTCTATTCGCAATTTCTATGTTCATGGGATATTCCAACTCATCCTTAGGCAAATCTAAACTCTTAACAAAGTCATCGGATATAAAGGAACAAGTAGCACCCGAATAAAATAATACATAAGCATTAATTTTATTGATCGGAATGATACCTGACACCACATCATGAGATTGAACTGCATCCTGCACCGTCATGTTGAAAGTCCTGGCGGTCGGTCGGTTTGTTGCAGTTGGTCCGATCCCTTCTTAGGACAGTCTCTTTCCAGATGGTCCTTTGAACCACAAGTGAAGCAAGCACCCTTCTTTGGGTTAGGACAATTAGGTGCTATGTGGCCTTCCTGACCACAATTGTAACACACTCTTTTTCCCTTCATACAAACTCCCAGATGAGCTTTCCCGCAGGTCGGGCATGCTTTGATTCTTTACTTCTGACTTCCTTGTTGATTCCCCGATGATGAGTTGTCATTCCACCTTTTCTTCTGATTAAAATTACCACCTCCTGTGTAACGACCCCAAAATTTATACAATTTAATTCTCGATTTCAGTCGTTAATAATACATTCAACCTCTAATTTTACATCATTAAATGATAATACAACCATTGAAATTTGCGGAATAATTAAAATTTTCTATTACAAACTATTCTCGTTCCCAAAACTTTCAACCTTTATATCTAAATACCTCAGAATCATTTTAATACTACAAGAGTTTACATCGCAAAACGATATAACAATACAACATTAATACATTTATCTAAACATTAGACATGGTTTACAAGAATAACAACTTAGCTAGGATATTAAATCTTCATATATCACTTTTGATCCATAACAATCAAGTAGCACATAGCGTTACCTTCAATTCTTGAATCTACAAAAATGGTTATTTGCAAGAATGAGCTCGACAGCTCAGCAACATCTAACAGTTTCTATGCATCACGTAGCACATAATAACATGCTCAACATACAAGAATAATCATAAACAAACATAGCATACATGTTGTAGTTCACATAACAACTATAAAGATTGAGTTCCTTACTCAATCAACATTCATAGTTCAATCATCATAGTCATAGGTTGACTTTCACATTTCATACTTTTGACATATATAATACATGAAACACTAAAATTTTAAAGCAGATTATCATCAAGTTCACATAGCAAAAAGGAACTGAAAGAATTGCCTTTACCGGCGTTTTACCAACACGCTAATACTTCGCATCCTTGCACAACCTACACTGTATGTGAGATTGATAATAAATAAAATCAATACTCAATCTCATGGTCAAATTTATTCTAAGACCTTACTTTATCTTATTATCCTTTATAATGTCTTTAGAGACATCTAACTATTTTATATGCAACTCGGTTTTATTTTTATTACCACACATGCTAGACTATCGCACTTGTAGTTTAATGTGCGTATATCACACCATTTTATTATACCACTTTGATTTCAAAAATGCATATTCAACACATTGTTTACAAGTTTAATTTTTCTTCAAAAATTAAAAATTTCCCTTTTCAATTTCTTTCCATTATTATTCTTGTATTATCATTTTTTCATACTCAGATGCACATAACATCCAATATTAGTCATTAGAAAGACACCAAAGTTTAGAAACACTATTACTCTTAAGCATTTTATCGAGCACGTTATGTGCACACATTAACTTATCTCAACTCTTGATCTTAAATGGTTAATTATACATAGAATATGATAACACATATCTATACTCATTACATATGTCAAAACATATTTTTAACCATCAAAATATACCATCACCCAAAATCTTAATTCAAACAGAATTATAAAACTCATCTTCACAATTTCTTTAACAAAACGTTGTTTTTGTTTTTAACATAACTCCTTCGTTACATGTCCATTTTTGTTCCTTCTTATATAGAATTAACCCTTACTCAGTGTACTACAACCTCATCTAGGCCTTAAAGTCAGACCCTTATCCATCTAAATCAGATTCTGTAATTCATCAACTAGTCTAGAAAATTTCATTTTTTGGACATCCTTACTAAACAATTTATTTCGGACATGATCCGGTCCATAAAATGGCTCAATCACGCGATTCTGGCTAGTAAACTTCCATATCTACAACTTTGCTGTTCAAAGTTTCTTTAAATTCAAAACACACGATTTTATATGAATTGTTCAAAGTCAGAAACCGTAACAGTTTTGATTTTCTGGGCATATTATTTTCCCTCCGTACCAGCCTTACTAAAACAGACATTGCAAGAAATCTACAAAGAGTTTTCATGTGATTCCACTTTCAGAATATAGATTACTTCCATATCTTCAATTTGATATAAGGCTCACTTTCTAACTCATTATACCCAAAGAGGTATGAATTTTACAAGATACCATTCATTCATTCATACATTTCATAGAATAGTCTCAAAAGGACTAATATAACTTATATATACTCAAAATAATATTACATTTCCCAGGTTCTTTGTAACCCTTTCAATTGTTCTTGTCATAATATCAATATATTACAAACAGTCGTGCTATACTATTACATAAGTATGCTACAGGTTCGTCTTCGTCTTGCCTTTATCCTTTCCTGAGACTTCTGTACGCTCGATCTTAGTTGTGTTCATATGGTTCAAGCAAGAGTGAGCATGACTAGCTCAGCAAGTACTACAATTCTAATAAACAATATGCTTGAAACATAGAACTCACATATCTTCAATAACTGAACAATAGTTATGAAGTACTATCGATAAATTAAAATAGCACTTCTTTTTCTTCAAAACGTTTTACACAACCATACTTACTGGAATAATAATTATGGCTCAATTATATGAGCATTCATAAGTTCTTTTGAAAAGGACAACCCGACACTAAGTTCGTAAGTCCGATATAGCTTACGAGCATACGGTGATCATTCATAGTACTCTATGTTGATCAACACTACATTCATTAAACGTATATACGTTTAAGTTGTGGCAACCTCACGTGCCTGTCGTTTGACGACAAATAATTTGAGCATACACAATCTACCTTTGAAAACCACAACAATATTAGTTCGGTAAATCCTTATCAACACTTGATAGAATAACATAGCATATGTCTAGCTGAAAGGATTGGCTTTGACATTCCTCAAATACTAACTCATGTGAAGAATACATGAATCACAAAGACTTGCCCAGATCGAACTGGAACAAGGGTTAGAGTACTTGCCTTTAGCGTCTGCTACAAATTATAACACGTGCACTGTACGTCTTTAAGGTCTCTACATTAAATGATAGCATAACATAGAACATTAGGTCATGAATGATCATACATGGTTCCTAAAGAATCTTACCCTACTTCTCAATCTAATCACATATTAGATTTGTTATTATCATTTTCAGCTTTCCGTAAGATCATTCTTTCATTCATTTGCAATTGAGTTAACTAAACGCTAAGTGTTCATACTTAAGGCTTAATATGTCTTAACAATGTTTCATTATAATCCTTGTCCAATTGGTTATTAATTACTAACCATGTTCTATATATAAATCTTTACTATTGTCTTGGTCTTGAGGTTTTGGCGCGCATAGCACGGCATTATCATGACTTGGTGTGTGTGTCATTACTAGCGCGTCGCCACTTAATCCTCAAAAATCGGACTGCATTGCCGTGGTACGAGTCTCTATAGACATCGGTCGCATTGCTGGTGAAACTTTGCAGCAGTGCTTTGCGTTATTGTTAGTTATGCATGCCATGGGTCATTTTTGCCTTAGGTTGGCGCATGCATGGCCAACTCGTGCACCGTAAAATAATTTCAGCTTTTGAAATTTTGTGAACTTTCGGACGATAACTTCTTCGTTATAAGTCCGAATTGGCTCGTTCAAAAGCCTACGGTTCACAAATTACGTAATCTACATGATTATTCAAGAATTTTATCTATTTGACTTTGTTTGCTCAAAATTCACCTATGAGTTCATTTTTAACGAAAACGATAAACGTTCGTGAACGTTCAACGCTCGTTTCTTCATTTTAAGTCGGAATCCGGTCATTTTTGAGTTCGCAACTCTATAATGACTAAAATGACTTGTCTCCATCGAAAACCAACGTTTCCGACTTCGAACACAAAATACGACTTCCATTCAGAGAATTTCATTTAATTCGATTTGAGTAATAAATCAATCGTCATGTAATTCCGGAAAATCTTCATTACTAAGTGTTCTTAATGGATTTTAATCAACATAAGATCATTACAAGTTATTTACTACTCCAACTTATAATCAAAGTAGGTTTTGACTTATTCTCATAGGTTATTAACTTATTTAACTTAAGAGTTAGAAATCTTCATGCTCATGACTTATTATTAACTTAAGTCCTTCAATCAAAGTTCTCATGCTATATTCCACATACTAAACATCATATGATAGGTTCTTCATAGTTCTAACAACTTATTAATATTCAAGTTGCTTTTTTCAACTTATTCTACTTTTAAGTTCATTCTTTAGTAATTTATTACATGCTATCATTCAACCCTCCCCTTCTCTATCAATCCTATTATAGAAGAGATGAAGATATAAGAGAGAGAGTCTTACCCTTGAAGACTTCTATTTGCTTTGGAAAACTATCAATGGTTGAAGTGGCTTATAAGTGCTTATTGGTTCTAACAAATAAGTTGCTATACTTGAGAGAAGTTTGGATGAAATGAAATAACCAACAATTGAATTATGGCTCTTGTATTTATAGGCTTGGCAAAGTGGGGGCACTCTAGTCATTTAGGCCCTCCACCTCCTTAATCCCACCTCCTCAATTAATCTAATCAATTCCACCTCCTTACTATTCATTTGTGTGCTCATCACTTCCCTTGACCACCACACAAAGTTCTTGGGCATCACTCTTCTTGTTTGCCCATCACACTTACTCATTTCTCACTTGGTTTGACCCATCAAGTTTACCCATGGGTTGCCCCATGGATCCTCATTAGCTAATGGATCATAGTTTGGGCTCAATGCTAATTCAATTAACTTATCCCTTGGGCTTGCTAATAATAATAGCTTATTTCCTTGTTGGGCTTGCATTAATCAATTACTTGGGCTTAATAATTAATCCCACATAAGTTTACACCTTATACATATTGGACTTGATCTCTATACAATATTACCTTAATTCCTTCCATTAGGTTTTAATACCTATAATCCCAATTTAAGTCCGCATGCGATTTATTGCATTTTCCATACTTAGATTATTATTACGTAATCCATCTCGCCTCGATATTCTAACGTTACGTATTTCTCGGAAGTTCAAAAATAATTCCCGAGCGATAAACGATGAATAGTGATTTTCATAAACTTTCTCGGAAAACATTTATTTTCGTCTTGGAAATTCAAACACTTTAATTCATCCACGTAGTTAAAATACTACGACGTTCCAACGTTTCTAGGTTATAGAACAACATTCATCTTCTCAATACACAATAATAATAAATAATATTATGTTATTCATTATTAAAAGTAATTACAAATGTTCAATTTTTTTTCGGGGCATTACACTCTCTCCCCCTTATAAGGATTCTGTCCCCAGAATCTCGCTATATAAAAAAAATTTACACAAATAAATGCGGGTAATTCTTTTTCATCATTTCTTCTAACTCCCACGTTAGCTTTACGCATCGTGGTGGTTCTTCCATATCACCTTCACGGAAGGTATGACTTTATTTCATGAGAACTTGTTCTTTTCTATCGACAATTTGAACCGGCGTTTCCTCGTATGTTAAGTCCTTTTCGACATGAATAGGCTCATATTCTATCACGTGCTTATAATCCGGCTTATAAGGACGTAACACGGATACATGAAATACATTATGTATTCGTTCTAGGTCTGGAGGTAATGCTAACATGTAAGCTACCTCACCTACCCGTTTCAATACCTCGAAAGGTCCTATAAACCTCGGACTTAACTTTCCCTTCTTTCCAAAATGTATCTTTCCTTTCCAGGGAGATACTTTCAGAAATACATACGAACCTACTTCAAACTCTCGATTCTCTCTATGCGGATCCGTAAACTTCTTCTGTCTGTCTTGAGCTGCTAGAAGACGCATCTGAATCTTCTTAACAATATCCGCTATTTGTTGCACCAATTCTGGTCCCAACATCCGGCGTTCTCCTACCTCATCCCAATACAGTGGCGTTCTGCATTTCCTCCCATACAAAGCTTCGTATGGCGGCATACCTATGCTTGCATGATAACTATCATTATATCATAAACTCCACTAATGGTAGATGATCATCCCAACTACCTTTGAAATCCATGACGCAGGATCTTAGATTTCTTCTAACATCTGAATTGTCCTCTCGCTCTGTCCATCCGTCTGTGGATGATACGCTATACTCAGCTTCAACTGCGTTCCCAACTGCTCTTGTAGACTTCTCCAAAAGTTCGACGTGAATCGTGGATCACGATCTGACACTATCGATACTGGCACTCCATGTCTAGAGATTATTTCCTTAATATAAAGTTTAGCTAACTGGTCTAAGTTATACTTAACCCTAATTGGCAAAAAGTGAGCCGACTTTGTCAATCGGTCCACTATTACCCAAATCGCATCATACCCCTTCTGTGTATTCGGAAGTCCAACCACAAAATCCATCGTGATATTCTCCCACTTCCACTCCAGAATTTCTAATGACTGTAACAAGCCACTTGGTCGTTGATGTTCAAGCTTAACCCTCTCGACAAGTCAAGCACCTACTAACGCATACTTTCGGCAATCTCTCTCTTCATGTTCACCACCGAAAACTCGTCGAAGATCTTGATACATCTTAGTACTACCAGGATGAATCGAAAACCTTGAACTATGAGCCTCTTGTAGAACCTGCTCCTTTAATTCTGTCTCATTCGGAACCCAAATTCTTCCTTCAAATCTCAATAACCCCTCGTTATCAAGACTGTACTTAATATCTTTTTCATTGATCAGCCGCTCTCTTATCTGATTACACTCATCAGTTTTGATTTGCACCTTCGTAACTCTCTCTACGATGGTAGATTACATCTCCGTCGGAAACAACATTTGTCCCGCTTCACTTGACAGCTTCACTTCCAACTCCATTCTAGCCATCTCTGTTATTAACTCAGTTTGAGCCGTTAACAAAGACAACTTTTCCCGACCCTTCCTACTTAAGGCATCAGCAACTACATTTGTTTTTCCGGGTGATCTGAGATTTCACAGTCGTAATCCTTTATCAACTCCAGCCATCTCCTCTGCCTCATATTCAACTCCTTCTGTGTGAAGATATATTTTAGACTTTTGTTGTCCGTGTATATCTCACACTTTTCCCCATAAAGATAATGTCGCCATATCTTTAGGGCAAACACCACCGCGGCCAGTTCCAGATCATGAGTAGGGTAAACTTTCTCATAATCTTTCAACTGCCTAGACGCATACACAATGACCTTGCCATGCTGCATGAGCACGCAACCTAGTCCTTTATGCGAAGCATCGCTATAAACTACAAAATTTCCTGTGTCATCGGGTAATGACAAAACAGGCGCTTCACTCAACTTCTTCTTCAGTTCTTGAAAGCTATCTTCGCATTTCTCAGTCCATACATACTTCACCGTCTTCCTTGTCAAGTTAGTCACTGAGTAGCTATCTTTGAAAAGTCCTGAATGAACCTCCGATAGTAACCCGCTAACCCTAAGAAACTCCGCACCTCAGTCGGCGTTTTTGGTTGTTCCCAATTCATCACGGCTTCCACCTTCAGCTGGATCTACTGAAATCCCCTCGTGGTCAATAACATGACCTAAAAATTGAACCCTCTCTAACCAAAATTCACACTTAGTGAACTTCGCATATAACTTCTCCTTTCTTAATGTTTCCAACACTATTCTTAGGTGTTCAGCATGATCTTCTGGCATCTTAGAGTAGACTAGAATATCATCAATAAACACCACGATGAACTTGTCCAAATATTGTTTGAACACCCTGTTCATCATGTCCATAAAAGCAGCAGGTGCATTAGTCAACCCAAATGACATCACCAGAAACTCGTAATGACCATAACGAGTTCTGAATGCTGTCTTTGGCACATCTTCATCCCTAACCTTCAGCTGATGATACCCTGTCCGCAAATCTATTTTAGAAAAATATTTAGCCCCTTTCAACTGATCAAAGAGATCATCGATCCTGGGCAATGGATACTTATTCTTTATCGTTAACTTGTTCAACTCTCAGTAGTCGATACAAAGTCTCAAATGATCCATCCTTCTTTTTTTGACAAACAACACCGGTGCTCCCCCACGGAAAAACACTTTCGGTTGAATGTACTTCCATCCAACAGTTCTTGCAATTTTGTATACCATCAACTCCTTCATCTCCACTGGCGCCATACGATACGGTGCCCTGGAAACTGGTGCCGCTCCTGGCACAATATCTATTATGAACTCGGTCTCCCTATCCGGTGGAAGACCCGATAACTCACTTGGAAATACATCCACAAATTCACTCACTATAGGTATTTGTTCCATGGTCGCTCCCACTCTCTGGGTATCAACCACATGACACAAATAGCCTACACACCCCTTCCTCAATAATTTCCTAGTTTATGTCATGGTTAGGCAACACGAACGTCCCGGCGATCTATTCCCATAAAATACTACCCGAGGTTGTTCTAATGTCTTAATGTTCACACATTTCTTTTGACAATCTATAATTGCCCCATGGCTTACCAACCAATCCATTCCGAGAATTACATCGAATTCTCCTAACTTTATTGGTAATAAATCTATTGATAGTTTACAACCCCGAATATCTACACAACAACTCTTGTGAACATTTTCAACAGGAATAATCTCTTCATTTGCTACCTTAATATTTAAAGGTATAGGCAAATTTTCAGGAAGTAATCCTAATTGTCTAGCAAAATCGCACGCTATAAATGAACAAGTAGCAGTAGCAATGAATCAAAAGACGCGACGCATTGATATCACTGATCGGAATAATACCTACGACGACGTCCCCTGATGCAACCGCATCTTGGACTGTCATGTTAAAGGTACGACCCATCGACCTACCTGGCTGTGCTGGACCCCCAATAGCTAACTTACAGCTATTAGTTCCCCGGTTCCCATCCGTCCCCTTCTTCGGACAATTCTTTGCTATGTGGTCAGTTGATCCACACACAAAGCATCCATGATTCTTCTTCGGACTTGAACAATTAGGCGCAATATACCCCTCTTGTCCACAGTTATAGCAGACAGCCTTCCCCTTGAGACAGACTCCTAAATGAGTCTTCCCACAGATCTTGCAGGCCTCCATTCTTCTCTTCGGGTCTCCTTGCTTCACTCCGGTATTCCCAGAGCTAGATGCCTTCCTCTTCTGACCCTCGCCACTTCCACTGGCTCCCTCAATCTTGACTCTCCCGTCAACCTTTCCCTTATTCTTCTTTTCTTTGTGGTATTGGCTCAACGCCTCACTACCACCTTCGGAAATTATTGCCTTCTCTAAAATGATTCCAAAAGAAGTACTTTGGAATACCGATATACGGTTATAGAGCCAGGGTTTCAAGCCCTGCTCGAACCATCGCGCCTTCCTCACCTCAGTATCCACTTGATGTGGAGCGAACCTTGCCAGTTCATTAAACTTGGCGGCATACTGGGGAACTATCATGTCCCCTTGTTTTAAATCTAAAAATCGCATCTCCATCCTTCCCTGCATGCTTGTGGGAAAGTAGTTCTCGTAGAATATTTCCTTGAACCTCACCCACGTTATAGCATCTATTCCGGCCCTTGCCTGATTGGCCTCCCACCAAAAGTTGGCCTCTCCCTTCATCATATAGGTTGCAAAGGCAACCTTTTGGGCCTCGTCGACATTTGCTATTACAAATGCCTTCTCAATCTCCCTAACCCACGTTTGGGCTTCGATAGGGTCCGTAGTTCCTTTGAACTCCGGTGGACCCACACTCTTAAAGTCCTTAAATGTAGTAGCTCGTACTACACCAGGATTCACGGGGATATTAGCCCCAGTTTGGTTAAAGGCTGCGGTTAAAAGGTTCAAAAATTCTTGCATGGGGTTAACCGGACCTCCCTCCGGTTGATTCATGTTCGCACCTTGGTTACGGGGTACTCTTCTTGGCGGCATTTTGCTGTCACAATAAACACATATTTCGTTATTATGCATTTCCTGTCAGTTAGTTATTATTCCATAATTAAACAATAACTTAAACACTCATTACTCAACATTTTTCGAAAATGAAAACTTATATTAATTCATCGTAGTATAATACTACATCGGTTATATGACCCAAGTTGGATACATTACTTTCCGCCATTATTGCTTTCCAAAATTGGGAATTACAAAAGACTACCCTTGATTATACAAAAGAGGGCTTTACGTCACTACTATATACACAATATATACATACCTAACTACTCTAACAACTACTCGATCATATCTGCCTTAAGGCATTCTCGAAATCTGCCTTGGCAAGACCGGCAATAATATCACGGCTAATAGTATGTCGCGTCTGCCCTGACTCTACCGGATACCCAGCTACTTGCAACTGGAAATCCTCATGAGAACTCCTATGAATATAGGACATTCTCCCTATCTTCTGTTTCTTGGTCTTTAGCTCGCTCCTAAGCTCAAAGACCTCTTGTTTTAGCTCATGGACCTTGTCCTTAGCCAAAACTCTCTCATCATGTTCTTGTTCCCACATGGACTCCACGTCCGTCTTGTCCTCTATAACCGCTTGGAGCTCGCCTTGTGACTCCTTGACCTCCCCGACAAGAATGTACGTTCCTATCTATCACTGACATGAACAGTGACATCATCGACTCTCCTGAAGTTATCTCTGCTGCTATTGCTACTGGGTTAAAGGACACTGCTTCAACTTCTTCTTCTATCATGCCGTCAAATACAGACATGAGGTCTAAGCTTTCGGAGTCTCCGGACTCCACCACAACTATCTCCGGATCTGTTGCTATGGGGTTCGGTATGATTTCTATCTGGTTTACCGACCCTTCGCTGACTACCTGTACATTTCTATTTTCACCTGACATCTATACAACAAAAGAGTTGATTAGTAAACGTCAGTATAATAAAACACATAACATATATGATGCATTTTTATAAGGTTAACTTCCATCTTTTATTCTTTGACTTTTCTTAAGGTTATGACTTAAGGTTTTATTTCCCCCCTTGAGTTTTATAACCTATTGCTTTGATACCAACCTGTGACACCCCCAAATCCGGGTCTCTTCCAACCCGACAGATGGTGCTACACGGTACTACCATTCATTCATACATTTCATAGAATAGTCTCAAAAGGACTAATATAACTTATATATACTCAAAATAATATTACATTTCCCAGGTTCTTTGTAACCCTTTCAATTGTTCTTGTCATAATATCAATATATTACAGACAGTCTTGCTATACTATTACATAAGTATGCTATGGGTTCGTCTTCGTCTTGCCTTTATCCTTGCCTGAGACTTCTGTACGCTCGATCTTAGCTGTGTTCATATGGTTCAAGCAAGAGTGAGCATGACTAGCTCAGCAAGTACTACAATTCTAATAAACAACATGCTTGAAACATAGAACTCATATATCTTCAATAACTGAACAATAGTTACGAAGTACTATCGATAAATCAAAATAGCACTTCTTTTTTTTCAAAACGTTTTACACAACCATACTTACTGGAATAATAATTATGGCTCAATTATATGAGCATTCATAAGTTCTTTTGAAAAGGACAACCCGACACTAAGTCCGTAAGTCCGACATAGCTTACGAGCACTTCTGAGTGATCAGCTCATAGTACTCTATGTTGATCAACACTACATTCATTAAAGGTATATATGTTTAAGTTGTGGCAACCTCATATGCCTGTCGTTTGACGACAAATAATTTGAGCATACACAATCTACCTTTGAAAACCAAACAATATTAGTTCGGTAAATCCTTATCAACACTTGATAGAATAACATAGCATATGTCTAGCTGAAAGGATTGGCTTTGACATTCCTCAAATACTAACTCATGTGAAGAATACATGAATCACAAAGACTTGCCCAGATCGAACTGGAACAAGGGTTAGAGTACTTGCCTTTAGCGTCTGCTACAAATTATAACACGTGCATTGTACGTCTTTAAGGTCTCTACATTAAATGATAGCATAACATAGAACATTAGGTCATGAATGATCATACATGGTTCCTAAAGAATCTTACCCTACTTCTCAATCTAATCACATATTAGATTTGTTATTATCGTTTCCGGCTTTCCGTAAGATCATTCTTTCATTCATTTGCAATTGAGTTAACTAAACCCTAAGTGTTCATACTTAAGGCTTAATATGTCTTAACAATGTTTCATTATAATCCTTGTCCAATTGGTTATTAATTACTAACCATGTTCTATATATAAATCTTTACTATTGTCTTGGTCTTGAGGAAAAAGCTTTAGTCGTGGCGGCCATTATCAGACTTGGTGCCTTATACGTCATTGCTGGACGCTTACTTAATCCTCAAAATCGGACTTGGCCATGGCCAGCCAAGAAGTCTCATATTCTTGGTCGTCTATTGCGGCGAACTCTTCAGCGGTGTTGCTGAACTATTATTCCATTTGGTGGTGCGGGTCATTTTTTACCTAGGGTTGGCGCCGCGGCGCCAACTCTGTGCACCAGAAAACAATTTCAGTTTTGAAATTTTGTGAACTTCCCGGACGCATAACTTCTTCGTTATAAGTCCGAATTGGCTCGTTCAAAAGCCTACGGTTCACAAATTACGTAATCTACATGATTATTCAAGAATTTTATCTATTTGACTTCGTTTGCTCAAAATTCACCTATGAGTTCATTTTTAACGAAAACGATAAACGTTCGTGAACGTTCAACGCTCGTTTCTTCGTTTTAAGTCGGAATCCGGTCATTTTTGAGTCCGCAACTCTATAATGACTAAAATGACTTGTCTCCATCGAAAACCAACGTTTCCGACTTTGAACACAAAATACGACTTCCATTCCGAGAATTTCACGAATTCGACGGTAATAAATCAATCGTATGTAATTCGGCAAATCTTCATTACTAAGTGTTCTTAATGGATTTTAATCAACATAAGATCATTACAAGTTATTTACTACTCCAACTTATAATCAAAGTAGGTTTTGACTTATTCTCATAGGTTATTAACTTATTTAACTTAAGAGTTAGAAATCTTCATGCTCATGACTTATTATTAACTTAAGTCCTTCAATCAAAGTTCTCATGCTATATTCCACATACTAAACATCATATGATAGGTTCTTCATAGTTCTAACAACTTATTAATATTCAAGTTGCTTTTTCAACTTATTCGACTTAAATTCATTCTTTAGTAATTTATTACATGCTATCATTCAACCCTCCCCTTCTCTATCAATCCTATTATAGAAGAGATGAAAGATATAAGAGAGAGTCTTACCCTTGAAGACTTCTATTTGCTTTGGAAAACTATCAATGGTTGAAGTGGCTTATAAGTGCTTATTGGTTCTAACAAATAAGTTGCTATACTTGAGAGAAGTTTGGATGAAATGAAATAACCAAAAATTGAATTATGGCTCTTGTATTTATAGGCTTGGAAAAGTGGGGGCACTCTAGTCATTTAGGCCCTCCACCTCCTTAATCCCACCTCCTCAATTAATTTAATCAATTCCACCTCCTTACTATTCATTTGTGTGCTCATCACTTCCCTTGACCAACACACAAAGTTATTGGGCATCACTCTTCTTGTTTGCCCATCACACTTACTCATTTCTCACTTCGTTTGACCCATAAAGTTTACCCATGGGTTGCCCCATGGATCCTCATTAGCTAATGGATCATAGTTTGGGCTCAATGCTAATTCAATTAACTTATCCCTTGGGCTTGCTAATAATAATAGCTTATTTCCTTGTTGGACTTGCATTAATCAATTACTTGGGCTTAATAATTAATCCCACATAAGTTTACACCTTATACATATTGGACTTGATCTCTATACAATATTACCTTAATTCCTTCCATTAGGTTTTAATACCTATAATCCCAATTTAAGTCGCATGCGATTTATTGCATTTTCCATACTTAGATTATTATTACGTAATCCATCTCGCCTCGATATTCTAACGTTACGTATTTTCGGAAGTTCAAAAAAAATAATTCTTGGCGATAAAAACGATGAATAGTGATTTTCGTAAACTTTCTCGGAAAACATTTATTTTCATCTTGAAAATTCAAACACTTTAATTCATCCACGTAGTTAAAATACTACTGACGTTCCAACGTTTCTAGGTTATAGAACAACATTCATCTTCTCAATACACAATAATAATAAATAATATTATGTTATTCATTATTAAAAGTAATTACAAATGTTTGATTTTTTTCGTTGAATCTAGCCCCATAATCAGGTACGCTCATATTTCCCTGCTTCAATTCCAGAAATTGAACCTCCATCTGGTTCTACGAACTGGTCTGGAAATACATCTCGAAAAAGATCTCTTTAAATCTCTCCCAAGTAATTACACCTTCACCTCCACGAACTTTGTTTGCTTGCCACCAATAGCTAGCTTCAGACTTCAGTATAAACGTTGCAAAAGCGGTCTTCTGGTATTCTCTAACCCTAGCAACGTCGAAAACCTTCTCCATTTCCATAATCCATGTTTGAGCCTCAATTGGGTTCATGGAACCTTTAAACTCTGACGGTCCCACCGCCTTGAAATCCTTAAACGTAGTATTTGGTGGAGCTTGAGGTTTATTATTCATTGCTCCAGCTAGCAAGTTAACCAATTGCTGAAAAGGATTTGCATTTGCGTTATTGTTGTTATTCGTTGACTCTTCTTGAGCTGGTTGACGTTGTTGTCTTCTTCTTGGCGGCATAATTCTGTTAAAATATATGCTTATTAAATCTCTATTAAATTCTCTAAATAGTTAAGACTTAACTCAACAATTTAATATAATTATTTAACACATTATCTCAAACAACTTGATATTTATTCATTCAATCAAAATTTTTACATCAAACGATAGCATCACTGCTATTTACATCTGTGACGCCCCCAAAATAGGTATACAACACCCATTCTGAGTCGTCAAAATACATGGTACAGAAACAACTACAACTTTGCAGAAGAAAGTTTTTCCAAATTCCAAACAAAAATTGACCGAAATCCATAAACGGACGATTTTACAGGCTATAATCAAATTTCAGTCAAGAAATGGGCCCACAGACATGTTTAACATGTTTTAAACAACTTTTGCAACAAAAATACTCTTCCTCCTCATATACTCATATATCCCACATTCATTGTAAAAGTATCATCATTATTATATTATAATAATATAATAAAATATTATTTTATCAGAAAAGATAAAATATCGATTTTTAACAATTGTCACTTTAAAAAATTTCTCCATCTATATCCACATAAAATGAATATTTTCCTCATCATATAAATTAATAATTAATTATTCACAAATAATATTATAGAATCACAATACTGACAACCAGACAGTTCCCAGGAAAGAGGGGGCTTTCCAATAAGGATTTCTCCTTACTGGCTCGCAATTAGGTGACCAAACCTCTCCTTAGATAGAATTTCTAGACATTGCCAATAATGTTTTCTAATAATATTATTCAGATAATATGAATTATTGCTTCGATAATGGAAAATATTGTGTAGTGACAATTATTGAAACAACAGTTATATAAAATATCAATGCAGCAATTATTGAATTAATAAAATAAAATACTGAAAAGTAACTCATCAGAATAATTATTGAGTAGTGCCTTTCACGTAAGAATCAATAATTGGTGCAATACTGTAATGCATCTTGTGCAACAACGCCAGACATCGTGTTTTAACCATCGGGTATTCCAACAAGTTGTTAATTGTAACAACTACGTCGTTATTTATAAACAACTTATACTTGTCATTTTCTTCATCCAATCGCTTCCGGTTATAGGGCCCATTAAAAGACTACGTCAGCATGCGAATATTCCCCCGACAAAGAAGAATATTCCATGACCAAACGAATATTCCCCGACAACAACGAATATTTTATAACCACCTACTTATTTTAAAATATTTGCGCATATTACCCATAACTAACCACATTAATCAATTCAACCCTTACTATTTCAAAATAATAAATAGAGGAAATTAAATTTCATTTATAAAACGTTGGGGTCTTACAACCTTCCCTTCTTATGAAATTTCGTCCTCGAAATTGACGACGACGTGCACTGTGTGTTTGAAAAGGTGAGGATACCTCTTTTTTATTTCTGATTCTAACTCCCAGGTCATTTCTTCAATAGCATGGTTTCTCAACAAAACCTTAACTTGTGGTATAACCTTAGAGCATAAGACATGCTCTTTCCTATCCAAGATCTTGACAGGTACCTCCTTGTATGTTAAATATTCGGCTATCTCGTCTGGTTCTAACTCAATAATGTGGTTCGGGTCCTTCACATATTTACGAAACACAGATATGTGAAAAACATTATGAACACGAGACATGCTTGGAGGTAACGCGAGTTTATAGGCCACATTTCCTACTCGTTCAAGAATCTAAAATGGACCAATAAATCATGGATTGAGCTTTCCTCTCTTCCCGAATCTTGTAACTCCCTTCCATGGAGCGACACACAACAATACATTATCCCCAATACTAAATTCCATGTCCTTTCGATGAAGATCCGCATAACTCTTTTGTCGATCCTGTGCCATTTGTATACGTTGTCGAATCATTTGGATCTTTTCTGTAGTAATACGTACCAACTGGGGTCCCAACAATGTTGCTTCACCCACCTCATCCCAATATATTGGAGAGTGACACTTTCTTCCATACAATTCTTCGAATGGAGCCACACCTATACTTGCCTGATAACTGTTGTTGTAGGAAAATTCCACCAATGGTAAATACTTATCCTAACTCCCTTTAAAATTGAGGACACAAAGTCTTAATAGATCTTCAAGAGTTTGAATAGTCCTCTCGATTGTCTGTCTGTTTGAGGATGGTATGCGTTTAACTAAATCGTAAATCTGCGTGCTCATATTTTTTTGCAAGCTAACCCAAAATCTTGAAGTGAATCTTGGGTTACAATCCGAAAGTATGGATACTGGCATGCCATGCAATCTTACAATCTCATTTACGTACATACTAGCAAGACGTTCAAGGGAATAAGTCTCACGTATAGGCAAGAAATGGGTTGACTTGGTTAATCTATCAACAATAACCCAAATCGCATCTATGCCTTGAGAAACCTTGGGAAGACCCGTAACGAAATCCATAGTAATGTTTTCCCACTTCCATTTCGGAATATCAAGTGGTTGCAATGGACCCTTTGGTACTTGATTCTCCACCTTTACACATTGACAAGTTAAACACATCGAGATAAACTTTGCAATCTCTCTCTTCATATTGTTCCACCAAAATGTATGTCGAAGATCACGATACATTTTGGTACTTACAGGATGGATTGCAAATGGTGTATTGTGTGCCTCCATCATGATCTTGTACTTCAAATCAGAATCATTAGGAACACAAAGTCTAGAATGGACTCGAAGTATTCCTTCTTCATCGATTCTTGCTTCTGGAATAGCACCTTCTTGTACTTTCTTCTTCATAATCATCAGCTTCGGGTCTGTGGCTTGAGCAACTTTAACTTTCTCGATTAAAGTTGGTTCTATACGTATACTTGACATCATTACATGGGTCCCCGAAGTCTTGAATTCTATCTTCATCTTTTGTAAATCACACAAAATGGACCTTTGTTTTAACAACATCGCATTTGTTCCCGCGTATGATCTTCTACTCAATGCATCAGCTACCACGTTCGCTTTTCAGGATGGTATTGAATAGTGTGGTCATAATCTTTCAATAGCTCGAGCTAACGTCGTTGCCGCATGTTAAGTTCCTTTTGGGTGAAGAAATATTTGAGGCTTTTATGGTCTGAATATATCTCCACTTTTTCCCCATATAAATAGTGCCTCCAGATCTTTAGCGCAAAAACGACTGCTGCCAACTCTAGATCATGAGTAGGATAAATCCTCTCATATTCTTTAAGTTATTGCGAGGCATAGGCTATGACTTTTCCACGTTGCATGAGAACACATCTTAACCCTTTGCCTGAAGCATTGCTGTAGATAACAAATCCATCCATACCAGATGGTATTGTCAGAACAGGTGACGAAATGAGTCTCCTCTTGAGATCTTGGAAACTCTTCTCGCATTCCTCGCTCCATATGAATTTTGTATATTTACGAGTCAGCTGAGTTAACGGAATAGCGATTCTAGAAAATCCTTCAACAAATATCTGATAATAACCAGCTAAGCCCAAAAAGCTACGTACTTCGATCACCGATTTCGGTTTCTCCCAAGTTTGTATTGCTTCAATCTTCACCGGGTCAACAGATACTCCATGTTTTGACACCACGTGCCCAAGGAATGCTACTTCCCCAAGCCAAAACTCGCATTTCTTCAGCTTGGCATATAGCTTGTTATCACAAAGCCTTTGCAGTACCAGCTTCAAATGGTGCTCATGATCTTCACGGCTTTTGGAATATATGAGTATGTCATCAATAAAGACAACAACGAACTGATCCAAATAATCCTTGAATACTCGGTTCATCATATCCATGAAAGCCACAGGAGCATTAGTCAATCCAAAGGATATGACTAGGAATTCATAATGCCCGTACCGAGTTCTGAAGGCAGTCTTCGGAATATCCTCAATTTTAACCTTCAGCTGATGATATCCGGAACGAAGATCGATTTTTGAAAAGAATTGTGCTCCTTGCAACTGGTCAAATAGGTCATCAATGCGAGGTAGCAGATACCTATTCTTGATAGTGACATGGTTTAATTCTCGGTAATCGATACAAAGTCGCATACTCCCGTCTTTCTTCTTTATAAATAAAATAGGAGCACCCCAAGGAGATGTACTAGGACGAATGAAACCGATGTCAAACAACTCCTGTACTTGGACCTTTAACTCCTGAAGTTCAATAGGAGCCATTTGATATGGGTTTTAGAAATAGGCTTTGTACCAGGTTCAAGGTCAATAAAGAATTCAACTTCACGTTCTGGGGGTAGACCGGGAAGTTCTTCAGGAAATACGTCAGGAAATTCAATAATAACAGGAATATTATTCAAATATGACGTGTCTTTATTCAAATCCATAACATGGGCTAAGAAAGCTTGACATCCATTTTTTAATAAACGAATAGCTTTATGACTTGATATAACAGTGATTGATTTTAATGGCTTAGTTGCTTGAATTCGCTAACAGGTTGGTTAGGAATATGAAAACTAACAACCTTACAAAAACAATCAATTTTGGCATGATGAGTAATTAACCAATCAATCCCTAAAATCATGTCAAATGCAAGTATCTTTAAAGAGATAAGGTCAACAGGTAATGTGATGGTGCCAACTTGGATCAAACAAGATTTATAAACAGTGGATGTGATGAAAGTTTCTCCTAATGGAGTTTCCACAGATAGGTCAAAGTCTAATTTCTCCGGAGTCAAGTTTAAACGTTGAGCATAAGTAGGAGAGATAAATGAATGGGTAGCACCAGTATCAAGTAATGTATAAACTTCACATGAATTTATGATTAGCTTACCCATGATCACCTCGTTTGGGTTCCTCGCATGTTGACCAGTCACGACAAACGCTTTTCCAGGAACTGTTGACTTTGACTTTTCTGGGACAGCCTTTTGAGTCACCATCCCCGCTGGACTTGGTTTCGCTATAGTGCAATCTCGAGCGATATGCCCTTCCTTTCCGCAGTTATAACATACCTTAAACTGTTGTGGTCAATTTCGGCTGATATGTCCTTCTTTTCCGCACTTATAGCATATAACCGGTGGTCTTTCTTCTTCCTTGGAACCAGTTGCTGCTGGTGCTGACGTCTTCACATTGTCATTGTTGAATCTCCTCTTTTTAAAATCTCCCCCCGACTCGCTTCTTCTATTTTCATGACCACGATTACCACCAGAGTGGTTACCACTTTTGTCTGAATGTTTTCCTCCCCGCTGGTTTTCATTGCTCAGATGGATCGCCGCCCTGCCAGATGACCACAGTTGCGGTCCCTTGGTTGAACGTACTCGCTATCTCGCTCTAATAAGTGAGCCTTGTTGACAACATCTAAATATAAAGAAAATTTATGAGAGATAAGATATTGCCGAATCTCAGGTTTTAACCTCTCAGAAACATCATCGTCATTCGTTCCTCATTCTCTACCAAATGAGGTGCAAACCTGGATAACTCTGCGAACTTTGCCTCGTATTGGGACACTGTTATGTTGTTTTATTCTAGTCTAATAATCTCTACCTCCTTCATATGGCGAATACTTTCAGGAAAGTATTTTTTGTTGAAAAGTTTCTGAAACATTTCCCAAGACATGCGGAGTACGGCAGGCTGGGTACGTTTCACAGACTCCGACCAGTAATCTACCTCACCACGGAACATAAAGGTGGTGAATGGAACCTTCTGTTCTTCCGTGCATCCCAAGACATCGAATATCTTGGTAATTTTCTTGACCCACGTTTCTGCCATGATCGAATCCGGCTTTCCCTTAAATTCGTGGTCCTAACTCTTTGAAGCGCTTGGTCGTGACAAGCGCAGCGTATTGCTATCATTTCACACAGTATTCGTACACGAAGTCTCCTCAAATGCGGTTTTGCATGAACTGCAAAAAGCTCCTAAACATCCCGTCGTTCATCGTCTGCTCAGTGGTGTTGTTTACAGGAGAAATATTGCCTTCCTGTTGCACGTTCCCCTGGGTGGTGATTAAAGGTGTTTCCACGGTCTCATTAACTCCACCGTTAATATTCTCAGTTTCCATTCTTAAATACTGCCATAAAACAAAGGTTAATTAAACAAATTAACATATCACATATTAACCATATACTTCAACTGACCAACAAATAAGCTTAGGTATGACACACTAGCGAAGGATTACTCGTCTCTCCCCTCGTAGTACTATTCCCCGATCTCCGCCAAAGACCATATCCCTAAGCTCTGATACCAACTGTGATGCCCCCAAAATAGGTATACAACACCCATTCTGAGTCGTCAAAATACATGGTACAGAATATACATCTAAATACTAGATACTAGACAAGTTTATCACATAAGTAAACAAATTCCATCATTGTCTGTCAAGGCGCTGAATAGCCTTGCTAAGCTCCTCTTCCATGATGCGAGACATCGTCCTGCGATCCAGCATGTACGATGGAAGCCCTTCGAACTGGATGGGATACCTCAAAACTCGATCCTAGGCCTCATCCATTGCATGATTAAGTGTAGAGTACGTCTCCCCAAGCTTCACCTACTTTGCATAACCATCCTCTTCTATAAGATCAGCACGATGTGACTCTCTTACCCAGCCTTCCTCTGCTATGATCAGCCTTTCAGAGCTTTCCTTTAGTTCTTTCTTCAACTTATCTATCTCCTTGGTCTTATCTTCGGTTTGACCCTTCTCGTGGACCAAATTCCATTCTACATTTCCCAGTCGTGAGTGAAGAGTCGAAATCTCCCTCTCCTTCCGCTCTAGAGTAATCTGCTGAATAATAGCCCGCTCAGTCAGATCCTAGACATCATCTCGTAACTCTATGTTAAGATCGTATAACGCGTCGTACATTTTAGCATCAATGGAGTGCTGTGGAAACTCCTCTTCTTCCTCTTCCTCTTCAAACTCCTCCTCAGGATCCTCCTCAGGATCAGTCTTAGGTTCATGCTCCTAACCAACAACGGTGATCAACGAAGATGACTCCCTCTGTACCAACTGTTTCCTAACGACATGAATGTCTCTAAGCTCCTCCTCTGTAGGTATTGTAGGTACTCTGGGGGTTCCTCCCCCGCTTTCGACTAGTTCCTCAGACATCCAGACATCCCGACAATAAAATTTTGAGTTTTAGTTACTAAGTCGTACTAGTGAGCACATAATTTAACACATAAACACATAAAGTCTTTTACTATCTTCAATGAATTACAAAAATTCATTTCCTAGAACTCGATAAGAGTTTTCCATCACTATGTTCTTTCTATAAGGCTATTACCTAAGATTGTTCCCCCCAGCTAAGGTTCATAACCTACAGCTTTGATACCAACCTGTGACACCCCCAAATCCAGGTACTTCGATTCCACGAAATTTGGTGTTCACTGTACAAATATCATCTATCTATCTACCCATAATAAATGCAAACCATGCAATAGATAGAAATAAATCTTCCCCTTATGGGGTTACAACATCTGAATAATAAACATAATCACAGGTCATACTAACCTAAAACATCTGTGCGAAAACATAAACAAATAAGTCCTAAACAACATCATTTCTTCATCACTTGTTAATCTTGCCCTTGCCTTTGTTAGTAGAAGGCTCATCGGACTTTTCGTTCTTAACTGCAATGTTATTATTACGCAAAAGTGAGCACTATTGCCCACAAGTAAAATAATGAAATAATAATCTATAATAACATACGAGTGAATCAAAGACTTCTGAAATAAAAGCCAACTTTTGAATCAAGAACGAATAACAAGAATCAAAAGATTTCTGAGGTTCATAAGACCTTGAACTATGTCCTAGGTTATCAAGGGTTATACTTGAAACCTTTAACACTCATAAAACTATGGACCTTTCTACTCGTACTTAGGGGGATCAGCCCTTAGTACCATAATGTGCACAATATCTTAACGCTAACGCGTAAGTAAATCCCTTTGCAGGGTTGTTCATCTCAGTTTGACATTAGAGTCCGCACCAAAGGAAGTTTGGTTTGGGTAAATCAATAAGGGTTCTGAATTTAGAACGTTCATCAACTATGGACTAGTTGAATCAATAAGGATTCGCTAGTCTAACAAGGTTCAACAATAAATGATATTTATAATGAATAACAATCTCAATAGGTACACAATAGAACAATTATTGTATAACAGAATCATACTTTGAAAAGATAGTAAATCTTTAACATAACAAATGAACTTGATTTATAAACTTGAATAATGATAACAAATAGTGTTAGGAAACTTGCCTCGTACGTAGATTACACGTTAATTAAACACGTTCCTTGAATTTAATCCTACATATCATTTCCATTCATAACTATAGTTAATTATAATGTAACTAGTCATCATAAGTTCATTCTCTTTGTCTAACTTTGATTATGACTATACTTAGTCAATTTATCACATTCATTGTCACATAATTTACACTTCATGAATAACAAACTAATTATGTATTCAATAATTCAATCCACATGCAATTATGTTATTTACATGTTAAGTATCTATTTTAACATCTCATTATACTTCTAACATATTTCTATGTTTATTAAATTAGGTTAATACCACATTGCTAGACTTACACATTTTAAAAATTCATTTCTGGACATTCTGCAGAGTGGCGCTGCGGCGCCACTTTTATACTTGTACTTTCGGTGTTTGCACATGAGTCCTCGAGTCTCTGGCATGCCACATGAGACTCGATTTCGATTCTGTAATTTGCGAAAATTGCGTAAACATGCCAAGAACTCAATAAAATTATTACTACACGAATTTAATCATACCCACATGTTAAAATTCGTATATAATTATTACCCAACATTTAGATAAGGATTTTAACCCATTAAAACACATAATTACATAATTAAAATATGAAAATTTCACTGTTCTTGAAGGTTTTGAAAACAAAACATTGTAATCAAGATTACTGAGTTCGTTATAACAATCAATAGTTTCATTTAAATTTTGTCTCTTCAGTATCAACATGCATAATAATATACGAGTGTAAATTTTACAAAACCATTTATGTTTGACATATTAAAATCACGTATAAGGTCATATGGCCATATTCTATACTCTGTAAGTTTTGAGGCCATAATATACGTTAATATTATGAAACTGATGATATGGTTTACATAGTATATATATAATCAAATACGATATGATAACATTTAACACATACACAAACTCATAATCATACCATTTCCCAATTACAGAGACTTTACAAAAGGTGAAGCCATTTTTATGCAAACTTAATGACGTAAAAAGAGAAATTGGGTTTGGAGAATTTACCTAGAGTATAGATTTAGAAGAGATGATCAATGATGATCCTTTCATAAATGATTGTTGATTACACACTCACAATTCCTCTCAAACTTCTCAATTCTCTCTCTGTGATTTACTTGTTAACTTAGAAAAGTGAAGAAAATAAAGAAGACGTCGAATATATCAAATAAATTGGCGTTATGGTCAGTTACCCAATCATGGGTAACTGCTGTCAACTTCCTTTAAGGCATTGTTTGGCTGGCAAGAATAGGTTTCAAAACCATTTAATTTAATAAAACCTTTATAATATAGTTTAAATAATGTCACACCCTTTATAAGGTAAATCAAATATCTAGTTTAATTTATTTTTAATAGAATATAATAATTTCTCATTAATTCACATAGTCATATAATTAATTTTCTCATTAATTAATTATATCAAATTATTAAATCTCTAATTAATTATTAAATTAATTAAAATAATATTAGGCTTATTAAATATTTCTTTTAATTCAATAAGCTCACATAATTACATACTTGAATAATAACTATTCTGCACATTAATTTAATAAATATAACACATATAATTAAATTAATCTATCACAATTGCATCAATTAATTATTTAATCTAATAATTAAATCATCAGAAATATTTATTTAATTCAATAAATATTAAAATTAAATTACAAAAATCTCGTTCGTCAAATCTAGTACGTATGTCAAGGAACATATATACATCACCAGATCATTCCAAAAACAACAGAATTACAATTTATCACTCGGTCAAAGGCTGTCAGAAATAATGCTTATACCTTTTCTGGGTTTTCCAGAAATCTAGTTTGATTGTCCACTATGTTCGATCAGTTGCTTGTTTAAAGTATCTAAAGGCACGAATCTATAGTCCACATTACAGGCTACAACATGGTTACCATAACATTATCATATCACATAACAAATGTTTGATATATTGCTTAACAAATCTTGTCAGACGCTAAAAAATACTTTCTAGGTTACCTAGAATGCATCTGGTCAATGTCGGTCAACTCATTTTGACCATGAATATCATGCAATCTGGACATGGAATCGATGTGATTCCACTTCCAGATTATATTCCTCATGTCAGGCTACCGATCCAAAACATAAAACAATTAAAATAAAAAACGAACAAGAATCTGTGGCTCCTGACATTATCTTGTCAGATCATAAATTTTGTTCTTGGACAGCTTTGGAAAAACTCGATTTTAAAGCATTTTAATTCTATGGATCTATGTTATATCAACATAGATCATCATAAAACATCATCTAGCAAAGATCTAAACACATAAACATAAAATTTGTCTTAGCATACAAGATCAAAATAGGTTAGGGCTTTTATACCTTCTTGATTCTGATCTTTGATTTATGCTTTCCTTAACTGTTTTTGGTGTTCTAGTAACTGATTATATGACTGAGGGACTTGAAAATTTTGGAGGGTTAGAGAAAGAAAGAGTTGTTGGGAGCTCGCTAGAAAGCAAATGAGCCAAATACATACACTTTCTCTATTTTAGATCTCTTATATAATGTGATATAATGCACAATATCTGATGCGTGGGCTAAGAAGGCTGGAGATTTAAGTCACCAAGGTCAAATGAGTTGGTCACCAACTAAAGTTGTTGGCTAATTATACAAGTTACAAAAAAAAAATCAAAAGGGCACTTTTGTCATTTTCCTTCTAAATTAATGGAATTATGGTCAAATGTCCAAACCCTTAGGGTTTAACCCTTAGGGTTTAAAACTTTAGATTTCTAGGATTTTCTAATTAGGGTTCTTAAATTAGAAAATTATGTTTTTAAAACTATAATTAAGGTTTTAAATAAAAATTAATATTTCTAAAGTATAATTAAGGTTTCCTAATTATATTAACGTTTAATAAACACATTAAGTTTACCAATTATGATTAGGGTTTCCTAATTAGGGTTTAGGAATCCCGAATTTAAAATTAGGGTTTCCCGACATCCGTTTAGGGTTACTAACTGTATGTTAGGTTTTCTAAATTTGAGATTAGGGTTTCTAATCTCTTATTAGGGTTTATAAATTTTAAACCTTATCCGATCAATCATTGATCAAAATTTCTCTTCAGTACAAACACATACTCATCAATATAATTATTTTAATTATGTTTTCTATCGAATTCCTATCCAGAAATTAGGGTTAAGGTTTCTAAAGCTGTAAGCACAACTCTACTCTAATTTATTAGTCAATACACAAATTGACCCCTTCTCGGGACTCGTATCACAGATACTTATCACAAAATTGATAATCAATATTAATATTAATTAAAAAAAAATTATTCGTAAAAATTTTGATTATTCGAAATCCCGGGTTATCACATTTGTGATGGCATTGACGAGTTGTCCCAATTGATTTTTGAGGCTTTGCAATCTGGCTTCTTGGTTTGCCATCCGAACCTCATTTCTCTCAATAAAGTTGGTGAGAAGCTCTTCAAGTCTGTTCTCTTCTTCTTTTGTTGAGTACTCAGAAAAACTCTCATTGGGTCGAGAGGTCAACTCATAATGCGGCGAAGACTGATATTTAACTTGATAGGCATAATTCGGATCAGTATATTGCTCTTGACTATAGTTCCAAAAGTTTTTATAAATAACTGCATAGTTATTATCGTTAACACTGTTGGAATACCCAGTGGTTAATATACAGAACACGCGTGGTTACACAGTAGCACATGGTATTGCACAGTATTTTTGAATTATTGATTCTTAAGTAAGAAGGCACTACTCAATAATTGTTACAGTAATTACTCTTCAATATTTTATTTTATTGATTCAATAATTGCTACGTTGATAATTTATATTATTGTTGTTTCAATAATTGTCACTGCACAGTATTTCCCATTATCAGATCAATAATTCATATTATTTGAATAATATTATTAGATAGCAGTATTGGGAATGTCTAAGGAATTTCAGTCTAGAAAAAGGGGTTTGGTCACCTAATTGCACGCCAATTAGGAAAAATCCTTATCGAAAAGCCCCATCTTTCCTAGGAACGACTTGGTTGTCATAATTGTGATTCTGTAATATTATTTGTGAATAATTAATTATTAATTTATATGATAAGGAAATATTTATTTTTATGTGAATATAAATGAAGGAATTAATGCTAAGGTGTTTTATCAGTATTTTATCGGAATGCAGGTATTAAAAATCGTCTGTATGTGAATTTCGGGCATTTTCTGTTTGGAATTTGGTAAAACTTTATTCTACAAAGTTGTAGAGAATTAAATTTCCTATGAAATGGACATAAAATTCGTATTTTTCTGATAAAAGTGCTATTTATTATGATTTATTAAAGTTGCTGATTATTGTTTAAATTTAAAACATTTTGGAAATTTTCTGGAATGGGTGGACCCCACTTTTGGTTTGTGAGAAATGTGCTGAAATTTTATTTCAAAAGTGGTGTGCGTGAATAGTAGCAGGTAAAGCCATCACATAGCAGGTTAGTCTGCTCTGGCGTTCTAAGCATTTTACTATAAATATTGTGCTTAGTTAGAATTGAAAATAACACCAGAATCATAAGTTTTCTCTCTCTATATTATCGAGCGTATTTTGTGAGTATTTAGATACTTTGAGAGTTGTTATTCAGTGCAAGTTTTCTTCAGCGGTATATCCTATATTTCAGGCAGAAGTACTATTCTTTTGAGGTAAGAGATGTTATTTTCTTCGTAAATGATATTATTTTATTCAATATCATTATGATGAAATATTGGTATAAATATTATTGTGAAATTTTTACCTTTTTATGTCGAGGTTACTATTCATATATACATCACTATTCACGTATACAGTACTATTCATGAATACGGTACTATTCACGAAGTATGATTTTTCTTGTGGAATTTCTATCTTTTTGTATCGGGGTTACTATTCATGTATACGACACTATTCACGAATACGACACTATTCACAGAAAAATAAAATTTTCTCTTCTTTGTCCAAGATGTCTACTATGATTACTATCTTTGATTGTATCCATGTTTTGATCTTTATTCTTGAATTTTACTCCACTATGGTTTATTATGGAATATTTTTGAACTTGATTATCTAAGTACGAATCCCTAATCTTTGTCCTTTTATCTCACTGGATTCGTTTCTTTAAATATTGTCCATCATCATCAGTCCTAAGTGATGATATAACTGAATATTTTTGGCCTGTAGTGCAAAGATGAATAATTACCTGATAAATATCTTTGACCCGTAGTGCAAAGATGGACAGATGTTGAGATGAACATGACCAACTGGTAATACAAATTAATATCTTTGGCCCGTAGTACAAAGATGAATATTTGGTTCAAGTGGAATATTGATTGATGTTACAAGGATAAAATATTGATGATGCACTTTTAAATCATATAAGTGAAAGTAGTATGCACACAAGCCAATCATGTTTGATGATAAAGCATATACTTTGTAACAATCTTATTTCATTTATTAATAAAAAGTATTAATTTATTAAAGGCTTTTAATTATCTACATGATGCTGTTTTATAATATGCGATAAACCAATAGTTTTAAGCAATGCTTTTAGAATAATGATGACGATCATTCTAATGAGATCTAAATTCTTAGAAAGCTTAAAACTAAAATAGTTCCCAATCGTTGGATTACTAAATTGGGGATTAGTGTATCCGGATAGATTGGCACATACATTGCTTGCTCATTGGATGAGGATGATTGATCTCATGATCATTTGTGTGGAGACACTAAAGCAAGTATGTAGGTGCTTATTAGAGAATAAGTTCACTGAACGTGGCTCGCTAAGGAATACTTAATGGAGTTTTACTTGCCTGTCAATAGGAATTCCTGTAGTGATAGTTGTACAAGTGATTCTTGGACTTGAGATCATCATAGTATCTTGTGTATGATGAGTTATACTTTGACTTATTCCTTAAGACCCTTAGGGTATATCAAAGGGTATGTTTGGATATAATAAGTTGTACATGGAGATAATGTATGATCAATAAAGAATCTACCACTTCTAGTAAAAGAAGAGCATTTTCCTATGTGATTCGATAAATGACAACCTAGTAGTCCTTGGCCAAGGCAGAATGAAATTAGAAAGGAGTTTCTAATTTGCATTATTTGAGTTGTGCATTTAAGAGTCGAAATACATATAATTAAATAAAATAAGACTTCTGACGGTAATTCCATGTCTTATATTTAATTGGGACATTGTATGGTGGAAGGATTGAATTGTCACGGTAACTATTTACTCAAAGGTTCTTTTATGATTAATGTTGAAATCTATATTATCGAAAAGTCGTTGATCATTAGGGAGGCTTATCCTATTATTGTAGAATAAATATTATTTATTTAAATAAATTAATAATTTTATTTATTTATTTAAATAAGATTAGAATTGTTATAATTGATTTATTCACAACCGGTTTAATATGGAGAACCTAAAGGGTTACACCATAAAAGGAAGAATAATTATTTAAGAAGTTAATGGCATAATCGTAATAATAAGTTAAGTATATTTAATTTAATCTATAGTGATAGAATAAATTAAATAGCTTAATATTCATTATTTAATATTTTGAAAATATTAAATATAAATTAATAAGAGGAGTCTTATTATTATTATTATTATTACTATTATCATTATTTAATTCTTAAACGAGTTTGGGAATTAATTAATAAAAGTACTCTCATATATTTCTAATAAGATTAGGAGGTTAAATTAATTAAAAGAGTTTAATTAATTATCCCTGGAGCTTAATTATAATTAAAAGAATTTAATTAATTAAATAATACCCTATTTTCTAATTAGATTAGAAGGGTTAACTGATATCTTTATAAGAGGAGTCTTATATCAGATATCAATATACGTAATTCCAAGAGTTGGGAGAGTACGCTCTTTTTCTATGAGAGATAGAAAAACTAGGGTTTAGCCAACCACCCATCTTCTTGAATCTTTCTTCTTCCTTGGTTGATCACCTCTAGAGGCCAAACACTTGGGTGGCTAACAAATATCAAAGGAAGGAATCAAACCCGGTGGATTCAAGTTGAACGCGAAAAAGATTGGAGGAGAACTTGTACTTGAGGAAGCTCGAATCTTCAATGGTATGATTCTTATTCTTTATCTTTTCGTTTAATTAATAATTGTGAATAAAGGATGATCCGGGTATATGGTTTGTAAAATTTTAAAACTCTGATTTTCCACGTTTCCGCTTTATTTGTGCAATTTGATTGCGTTCATAAATATTACAAACCTAACAGTGACATCAGAGCCAAACCTTTATGCGAATTATTAATTGTTTTAATTTGATATGTATATTGATATGTGTTTAGAACAATTTAATTGGGCATAATTTTGTTGTATACAAGTTTAAAGAAAAAAAAAAGAAAGAAAAAAAACTGTAATCCTGTTGCAGCATATTATTTTAGCGATTTTAGAGTTATTATTCATGTTAAGGCATGTTGCAGACTTGCATTAGGTTTATATGTATGTTATATATATAATAATAACCTTCGTGAATCACTTAAACATTTTTCTGGATGCACGAGAATCAGTAATATGATTACTTGTATATATAATATATATAATCATATAACGGTTATTATAATATATATTATAAGATATATAACGGCTAATATATATATAATTATAATATTCTTAATAATTTTATAATTAAAATAAAAAGTTTATTTTAATCTAAAAATTAGATTTCATGCTAACTAATTAGAGTTGGAATTGGATTCCATGATAACTAATTGGAGTTGAAATTGGATTCCATATGTCCTTAAATAAAGGAGTTTATTTAGATATGAAATAAGATTTCATATTATTCAAAATAAAAGAGTTTACTTACGAATAGGAAAGAGAATCCTAATTTCCTTAAATAAAGAAGTTTATTTAGATATGGAATAAGATTTCATATTATTCAAAATAAAGGAGTTTATTTGTGAATATGAAAGAGAATCCGTGTTTCTTTTAATAACGGAATTTTTTTTTCTTCTTGGAATTGGATTCCATAATTAATTAAAATAAAGGAGTTTATTTTGATTAAAGATTTTGATTAAAATAAAATAGTTTATTTTTATTCAAAATTGGATAAATTAAAATAAAAGAGGTTTATTTTGATTTAAATTTGGATTAAAATAAAAGAGTTTATTTTGATTCAAAATTAGATTTTATACTAACTAAATTTGCCCATTAACTGATATCAATATATATATATATATATATTGAATGTTTATTATTCATAAGATGAATGTTATTTATTGATGCATATGCTGATGTGTATGATAATAAATGGGATTGATTATGGACTATTGACCAATGTAATTGGATTTTATTTTAGTTAGATGCATGAATGTATGGGTTTTGTTAAATGGGGTCTGCGTACCTCGTCTTCTCTAATTTTTCTTAATGTAAATTCTATCTCTCTCCTATGTACTTCCCCTCGATCACGATCAAGGTTTCTATTTATTTTAAATAGTTTTGTAATAGGAATAGTTAGAATTAATTTGAAAAATTGGAGATCAAAAGCAAGGAGCGCTTGAAGACCCGTTTATAATGGAGCCCAAGGTTTAAATGTAATACTTATATTTAAATATTAATTTTGCACCCTACGGTTTGACCTTTTGGTTCACTTGGTGGCTCTAGTGAACCAAACTAGAATAAAAGTCCATAATCAATCAAGGGTAGAATATAGTATTCTATATGTGCATGCTTATACTATATATATTATATATTATGCAAACATGCTTCGCATGTTAATTAATATAGACGTGTATATATATATATATATATATATATATATATATATATATATATATATATATATGCATGCTTGCGCTAAACAAGATGAGACAAATTAATAACAAACCCCTCAAATTTTTTATATTAAGTCCTAAGCGTTCAAAGATATTTAGAATATCGAATTAAGCCTTCAAAGCATGATAAAATAATAGAGTATCAATTAATTATTATAAGTTTATTGTGTAACCACAAGGCTTATCTTAATTCTTTGAGATGTTAATTTTATCACATTTGATGCTTATAAAGAAAATTGAACAATATTGTTTTGTTGTGTCACCACAAGGACACTATTTTTCTTCTTTGAATATATGGAGTGCTAGGTTGGACTTAACTTAAATCATTTTAGTTCGGATGTGCACACACTTGACAATTATGATCTAAGAGGCAAAATACAAGGAGTTGAATAGTTGATGTAATTAACAAGAGTTGTCTACCTATTTATTTATATATAGTTTGTTATGTCACCACAAGGCTATATACATTTGAAATGGGATCCTTATTCTCACTAGCAAATCTTTAATTAGATTTTGTCGAACTATATATATTGAGGGTGATATAGTTTGAAGAAAATAGTGGGAGATATCAATTTAAAACAAGACCTAATCTATTTTGGTAATTAATAAGAGAATGTATTCTAAAATGTTGTTAATTACAAATTATTTTACAGAATTTTACAATGTCTAAATTAATATTGTTGCGTAGTATATTAGATGTTAAATTAACCAGACCGAATTAAACGGATTGGTTAAGGAAATTGAGAATAGTTCTCATGGCTGAAAAGCTATCTTATGTCGTTAATACGCCTATCCCTGCAATGGTTGCAGACAATGCCTCTGAGGAAAGATTTCTACTTTTAGAAAGTGGAAAGATGATGCACAGTTGGCTCAATGCATCATGCTCGCATCCATGAGTTACGAGCTTCAGCGTCAACATGAAACTATGGATGCTCCTACTATATTCCTTCATATCAAGTAGTTGATGGTAAGGAAAGTATGACTAATAGATATCAGATATCTAAGGAGCTCTTCTAATCTAGAATAATCGATGACACTACAATACAAACACAAGTCCTTAACATAATCAATTTGATTGATCAATTAGGACAAAGGGTTTTGTCATGGATGGAGAGTTGAGCCAAGATTTTATCTTGCACTCACTCCCGGACTCCTTTCACAATTGTTGTGAATTTTTCATATGAACAAGCTAGATATCAGCCTCGCTGATTTGCTTAAACATGTTAAAAAATATTGAGAGTCACTTTCCAACTAAGAAAGACCATGTCTTATTGGTAGGGCCAAAGGATCTTCTGAAAAGAAGAACGATTCGAAGAAGGTAAATAAAAAGGCAAAAACAAAGGATAATAAGAACAAAACTTATACGGATAGCAAAGGAGTTTGCTTCCACTGCAATAAGCCTGGACACTGGAAAGAAACTGCAAGAAGCATCTTGCAGAGGCTAATCAGAAGAAACTTAGTGAAGCTTCGGTAACAAATATAGCTTTTGTTCATGATTTAAAATAATTTTTTCTTTAAGTCAAGGTTCTACTTGAGTATTGGATACCGACTTTGGTTATCATAAATATATATTTATGAAGGGACCAAACAGAAGTAGAAAGCTAAACAAAGATAAGTAATCCTATGTGTGAAATGAAGCAAAGGTTGCTACATTAGCCATAGAAACTTATAGTTTAGCAATGCCTACGGGCAAATCTATTAAGTCAATAAGTTGTTATTGTATTCCAGTTCTTGTTAGAAACATTATTTCCATTTCATTGTTGGACAATAAAATCTTTGGTATTATATTTAAGAACAATTATTGTTCTATTTATAATAATAATATTTTGTATAGAACTGGAATATTACTTAATGGATTTTACATACTTGACTTACGTGAAAATAATTTTGCAAATTGAACAAACTACTATAAGAAAAGGAGATGATCATTCAAAGAGTTGAATGTGTGTATTTGCTGAAATACAAGTGTGAATTATTTGAAAGGTTCAAAGAATTCAGAGGTGAAACAAATTGGCAAAGTATTAGGATTCTTTGATCGGATCAAGGAAGGAATTCTTGTGCAATAGGTTTCTAGATCATCTCAAATGGTTTTCTCATAATGGACGCATCCTGATACGCAATAATTGATTGATGTATCTGAAAGGAAAAATTGTACCTTAAGTTGGACATGGTACGGTCCATGATGATTTTACCGACATTCCAGTATCATTCTAGGGTCATGCCCTAGAAATGGTTGTATATCTACGAAAAGGAACCTCAAAATCTAGCCCCAAGACTTATAGACAAGGAGGATTCCTAATCTTAAGTATGTTAATATAAGGGGTTGTCTAACTTATGTGAAAATGTTTCAAAGGATAATCTTGGGACAAGATTTGACAAGTGTCGATTTATGGGACATCCTAAAGTAAGTTTAGGGTATATGTTCTATACTCCTACTTAGCAAAAGGTGTTTGTTGTGAAACACGTTGCCTTCTAAGATAAAGGTGTTCATCATTGAAGGGGTTAGTGGGAGGATAATAGAATCTTGAAGCGTTCAAGAACCAAAAAATACTATAAGTCAAATAAGAGGAACTTGTAGATACACCTATTGTACCACAACCGAATCGTAAATATGGAATAGTACCGAAGATACCTGGGAGGTATGGATTCATCATGGATGATGATGATGAGGTACGCATCATAGAAGATGATGATCCAGTTACATACGATGAAGGAAGAGTTGTAGACACTTAGAGAAATGGATTGAAGCAAGCTTCTCAAATAAGGAGCATTCATTTTGGTGAGACAATCAAAAGAGTTTGATTTTATCAAAAATAAAAATGAACCTAGTGTGTACAAAAGGGTCAGTGGGAGCGTCGTGACATTCCTGGTATTATATGTTGATATGCTATGGATAAGGAATCACATACCAATGCTACAATCAGTAAAGATAAAGTTATCTAAACATTCCTCCATGAATGATTTGGGAAGAGTATCTTAATCGGGGATATAAATCTATATAAATAGATTTAAAAGGATGCTCGACTTAACCCAAGGAACGTATATTCATTTGATGCTAAAGTCGTTTAGCATGACAAACTCCAAGAGATGTCTTATGTTGATGAGCCTTGGAGTGTATCTCTCTTAATAGTCCCCATAGACTCCTAAAAGAGAGAGATCGCATGAGTAACAATCATGTATGCAATGAAATATACGAGACCTGATGTTGATCAGTCATATTCTAGAGAAGTTCACTGTGAGTCAGTGAATAAAGTACTTAACCGACACTAAGGATGTGATCATATTCATGGCGGGTCTGAATTAAAACTAGAGGGCTTAACAAACTCAAGTTTTTCAGACAGACCAAGATGATAGAAAATCCACTTTAAGGTAAAGCGTTACCTTGAATAGTGGTGCAATGAATTGGAAAGGTTCCAAACAGCAAGGATTTACTGGTTTAGTGATAAAGGCAAGGTATATAACTATAAATGAAGCTACAAGTTGATTGTTTGGATGAAAAGTTCATTATAGAACTAGGAATAGTTCCTAAGTCTCATCTTGGATCTAAACATGTGTTGTGGCACTTTTATTTGATTATAGGAATCATTGAAAGATGGGAAATCAATATAGATATAGTGAACTCTCAAGAACAACATTACATATCCATTAACTAAAGCTTATCCAACAGCAGGATAATCGTCACTTAGAGAAAAAGGGTATGAGATACCATGGCGATTGACTTTAGTGCAAGTGGAAGATTGAAAGTAGTATGCACACAAGCCAATCATGTTTGATGATAAAGCATATAATTTGTAACAATCTTATTTCATTTATTAATAAAAAGTATTAATTTATTAAAGGCTTTTAATTATCTACATGATGCTGTTTTATAATATGTGATAAACCCATAGTTTTAAGCAATGTTTTTAGAATAATGATGATGATCATTCTAATGAGATCTAAATTCTTAGAAAGCTTAAAACTAAAATAGTTCCCAATCGTTGGATTACTAAATTGGGGATTAGTGAATCCGGATAGATTGATACATACGTTATTTGCTCATTGGATGAGGATGATTGATCTTGTGATCATTTGTGTGGAGACACTAAAGCAAGTATATAGGTGCTTATTAGAGAATAAGTTCACTGAACGTACTAAGGAATACCTAATGGAATTTTACTTGCCTGTCAATAGGAATTCCTGTAGTGATAGTAGTACAAGTGATCCTTGGACTTGAGATCATCATAGTATCTTATGTATGATGAGTTATACTTTGACTTATTCCTTAAGATCCTTAGGGTATATCAAAGGGTATGCTTGGATATAATAAGTTGTACATGGAGATAATGTATGATCAATAAATAATCTACCACTTCTATTAAAAGAAGAGAATTGTCATATGTGATTCGATAAATGACAACCCAGTAGTCCTTGGCCAAGGCAAAATAAAATTAGAAAGCAATTTCTAATTTGCATTATTTGGAGTTGTGCATTTAAGAGTCGAAATACATATAATTAAATAAAATAAGACTTGACAGTAATTTCATGACTTATATTTAATTGGGACATTGTATGGTGGAAGGATTGAATTGTACAGTAACTATTTACTCAAAGGTTCTTTTATGATTAATGTTAAAATCTATATTATCTGAAAAGTCGTTGATCACTAGGGAGGCTTATCCCTATTGTAGAATAAATATTATTTATTTAAATAAATTAATAATTTTATTTATTTATTTAAATAAGATTGGAATTGTTATAATTGATTTATTCACAACCGGTTTAATATGGAGAACCTAAAGGGTCACACCATAAAAGGAATAATAATTATTTAAGAAGTTAATGGCATAATCGTAATAATAAGTTAAGTATATTTAATTTAATCTATAGTGATAGAATAAATTAAATAGCTTAATATTCATTATTTAATATTTTGGAAATATTAAATATAAATTAATAAGAGGAGTCTTGTTATTATTATTATTATTACTATTATCATTATTTAATTCCTAAACGAGTTTGGGAATTAATTAATAAAATTACTCTCATATATTCCTAATAAGATTAAGAGGTTAAATTAATTAAAAGAGTTTAATTAATTATCCCTAATAAGATTAGGGAGCTTAATTATAATTAAAAGAATTTAATTAATTAAATAATACCCAATTTTCTAATTAGATTAGAAGGGTTAACTGATATCTTTATAAGAGGAGTCTTATATCAGATATCAATATACGTAATTCCAAGAGTTGGGAGAGTACGCTCTTTTTCTATGAGAGATAGAAAAACTAGGGTTTAGCCAACCACCCATCTTCTTGAATCTTTCTTCTTCCTTGGTAGATCACCTCTAGAGGCCAAACACTTGGGTGGCTAACATTGATCAAAGGAATTAACCAAACCCGGTGGATTCAAGTTTGAACGCGAAAAAGGTTGGAGGTGAACTTGTACCTGAGGAAGCTCGAATCTTCAAGGGTATGATTCTTATTCTTTATCTTTTCGTTTAATTATTAATTGTGCATAAAGGATGATTCGGGTATATGGTTTTTAAAATTTTAAAACTCTGATTTTCCACGTTTCCGCTTTATTTGTGCAATTTGATTGCGTTCATAAATATTACAAACCTAACAAAAAGATAGTAGATTTCATTCTCTACTTAACTCTTCTAATGAATTGTTATTTCTGCTGCAAATATTGATCTAAAACTTGTTGTCCATTATATTTTATTTAATTTATTGAAGGCTAACGATAATTTGTTATTTATTATCTAAGTCATAATGTTCTTTATTGGGCTAGTTAAGCTCACCCTTTCCTTTTTTGTTCCATTTTTCTTCTTAGGAGACGAGAATATAGCGGGAACTAGTCGGGGTGTGGAGTGATGTTCAAAGTCAATTGTTTTAGCAGTCCTCACTATTTTGTAAAATAGTGTATCAATAATTGTAATGAGGATTTATTTGAGTTTGAATACTGTCTAGAAGACAATATTTGTATTTAAACTCACAGCATATGTGTTGTCGTATTTTGCACGACAATTGTAATAATAAAGTTGTAGTTGTTTTCTATACCATGTATTTGGCGACTCAAAATGGGTGATGTATACCTATTTTGGGGGCGTTACATCATGCGATAGCGTTAAGATGTTGTGCACATACATAGTAGTAAGGGCTAATCCCCCTATGTAAGAGAAGTAAGGTCCATATAGTTTTGCGACTGTTAAAGGTTTTAAGTAGAAATACTTGAAAGCCTAGGACATAGTTCATGGTCTTGTGACCCTCAGATGTACTTTTGATTCCTGTTCTAATCTTTATTCAAAAGTCAAGCTTTCTTTTGTTCAGTATCCATTGTTTATTCGCATGTTATTATTATTATTATCCTATTGTTAAACTTGTGGACAATTATTGTTCACCCTTGCATAATAACATTGCAGTTAAGGTTGAAAGAGTTGATGAGCCATCCACTAGTAAGCGTAAAGGAAAAACAATCAAATGATGAAGAATTATTTGTTATTTGAGAATGATATTATTAAAACTTATGATGTTATGTTTAAGACTTATTTGTTTATGAAGTTTCCGCAATGATGTATTAAAGTTAGATAACCTGGGATTGATTTGTTTAAGTTATTATAACCCTTTATTTGGAAGATTTCTATTTCATTTATGAGTTTATTTATCTATGGGTAGTTAGATGCTATTTATTTTGATGAGTAAACACCAAATCTATGGGAAATTTGAGTACTTGGATTTGGGGGTGTCACAGGTTGGTATCAAAGCTGTAGGTTATGAACCTTAGGTGGGGGAAAAACCTTAGGTAGTAGCCTTATAGGGGATTGAGAACATCGTGGTGATAAACTCTTATCGAGTTCTAAGAAATGAATTCCATAATTCATTGAAGATAATAAAAGACTTTATGTGCTTATGTGATTAAGTTATGTGCTCGCGAGTATCTATTAGTAACTAAAATTTAAAACTATGTTGTCAGGATGTCGGATGTTGGAGGATCTAGTTTGGCTGAGGAGGAGGAACCCCGAGTGCCTAGAAATGAGAAGCCCCGAGATATCCATGTCGTTCGAGAGTAGTTGGTACAAAGAGAGCCATCTCCATTGATCACTGTTGTGGGTCAGGAGCATGAGCCTGAGACTAATCTGGAGGAGGAACTTGAGGAGGGAGATGAGTTCCCACCAAACTCTATTACATCTCAGATGTATGATGAGGTGTATAACCGTAACATTGAGCTTTAGGATAGAGTCAGAGAGTTGGAGGAGCTGGCAGATGAATGTCAGACCACTATAGGTTTGAAAAATAAGGGAATATGAGGTCTTGATGTACATCTTGGAAATATGGAGTGGAAATTAGTTCACGTAGAGGGTGACAATGAGCAGCTGATGGCAGAGGTTGCAAAGCTGAAGGATGATCTGAGAGAGGAGTCCACCAAGCGAGCTAGAGTTGAATATGCTTATGAGTAGGCTTCCTAGTGAGCAGATGTAGCCGAGGAAGAGGTACAGAAAAAGAAGGCCAAGATGGGGGAGATGGATTGTACATTCCACACTACGATGAACAAAGCTCAGGACCGAGTTATGTACTATCCAGTCCAGTTCGAGGACTTACCTTGGTACATGTTAGATCCTAGGACGATGTTCCGTATCATGGAAGAAGAATGCAGAGAAGATTTTCGATGTCTTAGTAGGTCGTGATAGGAATAAGATAAGTTATGTGAATGTCTATGATAGCTAAAGATGTAAATTCCAGTGTGAATATAAGCAATGGAATATGATGATATAATCCTAAAGATTATTTATCTCGGGATAGTTAATGTAAATAGCAATGATGTTATCTCTCTATGTTTTGAAAGTTATTAATGAATAAAATATCAATGTTTATTCAAGATGTTATGTGTTAAGTGATAATCTTAAAATATTTAAGTTAAGTCTTAAATACTTAATAGATTGAGCAATGATCTAATAAGCGTATATCTTAAACAGAAAATGCCGCCAAGAAGACGCCCAACACATCAACAAGCTCAGGAAGGATCCACGAACATTAACAACAACAACAAAGACAATGTCAACACAAATCCTGTTCAAAAGTTGGTAACCCTGTTAGCTGGAGCACTTGAGAATGAGCCGCAAGCTCAAGCTACCTCGTTCAAGGATTTCAAGGCGGTAGGACTGCCAGAGTTTAAGGGATCCATGAATCATGTTCAAGCTCAGACCTGGAATATGGAAATAGAGAAGGTATTTGACGTTGCCAGGGTCAACGATGACCAAAAGACGGGCTTTACAATGTTTATGCTGAAGTCAAAGGATAGTTACTAGTGGGAGGCGAACAAGGTTAGAGGAGGAAAAGGTGTGATCGCATGGGATAGGTTCAAGGAGATTTCCTTTGAGATGTATTTCCCAACGAGCTCTCAGAACCAAATAGAGGTTCAGTTTCTTGAATTGAAGCATGGAAACATGACGGTTCTAGAATATGCCGCAAAATTCAATGAGTTGGCTAGGTTTGCTACTTATCAAGTGAATACAGATTAGAGGAAAGCTAAGAGGTTTGAACAAGGGTTGAAGCCATGGCTGTACATCAACGTGTCAATGTTCCAATTGAACACTTTTGTAGGAGTTTTAGAGAAGGCAATTATTATAGAAGGTGGAAGCGATGGCCTAACTAGGTACAATCAGGAACAGAAGAAGAAGAAGAATAAAGGTGAGAACAACAAAGCTAGTGGCAGTAATAGTGGTGGTGGTAATAATCAGAAGAGGAAATGGAATGATTATGTATCTACTGGAAATCAATAAAGAAGTCAAAAGAAGAAGGTGGAGGCTTGTCCTACCTAGGGATATGCATGAAGGGAAATAGGGTTTGCTACAATTGTGGTAAGGAAGGCCACATAGCGCCAAATTTCCCTAACCCTAAAAGGGGACTTGTTTTACTTGTGGGTCAAGAAATCATCTGGCTAGGGATTGTCCCAAGAAAGGAGCAAGAGGAGCAGGAGTGGGTGCAAATAAGGGAAACATTGGTGGTAGCACTCTGGCTATCACTGGACCAACGCTGTCAAACCGACTCACCGCAAGAACTTTCAACATGACCGTCCAAGAAGCTGTGCAATCCCGAGATGTGGTGTCAGGTATCATTCCGATCAATAATGTGAATGCATACATATTATTTTATTCGGGTGCTACTTGTTCATTTATTTCTGACGATTTTGCTAAGAACTTGAATTTGCCTAAAGAGGAATTAGAATACCATTTGAACATAGGTTGCAAATAGAGAAGTAATTCATGTTAGGTTTGTACACAAGAACTATAGGGTGTACATTAAAGGCCACGAGATGATGGTAGATTTAATCCCGATTAAACTTGGGGAATTTGACGTTATTTTGGGAATGGATTGGCTATTCAATTATGGGGCGATAATTGATTGTCAAAGGAAATGTAAACCTTATGACTCCGTCAAAGGTTGTATTTTATGGCAGAAAGTCGCCTAGATAAGTGAGTTGTCTGACGATAATGCAAGCCAAAACGTTGTTGAGACAAGGTTGTGTAGGGTATTTAGACTACATAATCGATACCCGAAAGGAGAATCCAAAATTAGAGGAGATACAAGTCGTTAGAGACTTTGGAGACGTATTTCCAACTGACTTGCCAGGACTTCCGCCAGATAGGGAAGTAGAATTCTTGATCGACTTAGTGCCGGGAACTGCCCCAATATCGAAGGCCCCGTACCGTATAGCTTCGGTGGAGATGAAAGAATTGATGGTGCAACTGCAAGAACTTGTAGACAAGAAATATATTCAGTCGAGCGTATCACCGTGGGGAACACCGGTGTTATTTGTCAAAAAGAAGGATGGGTCGATGCGACTTTGCATTAATTATAGAGAGTTAAACAAGGTCACAAGTAACAATAAGTATCCCTTTCCAAGGATTGATGACAAGTTTGATCAGTTGAAAGGATCTAGGTATTTCTCAAAGATAGACTTGAGAACTGGGTACCATTAGTTGAAGGTGAGGAAAGAATATGTACTGAAGACAGCATTCAGGACTCATTATGGTCATTACAAGTTTCTGGTGATGTCATTTGGTCTAACAAATGCACCTACAACGTTTATGGACCTAATGAATAGGGTGTTTAAACCCTTTTTAGATAAATTCATGGTGGTGTTCATCAAAGATATTCTGGTATATTCTAAGACCAAGGAGGAGCATGTGGAACATTTGAAGTTGGCATTGGAGGCGTTAATAAGAGAGATGTTTTACGCCAAGTTTTCAAAATGTGAATTTTCGGATAGAGAGGGTACAATTTCTTGGGCATGCGATTGACAAGGACAGGATTTCGGTAGATCCATCGAAAGTTGAAGCTGTGATGAACTAGGATCAGCCGAAGATACTGTCAGAAGTAAGGAGTTTTCTAGGACTGGCAAGTTATTACAGAAGATTTATTCAAGATTTTTCCAAAATCGCGACTCCGCTGACAAATTTAACTAGGAAATCGGTGAAGTTCGTCTGGACGGAAAAGTGTGAGGAAAGTTTCCGAGAACTGAAGAAGAGGTTGAGTACGACACCTGTGTTGTCCCTTCCCAATATCACATGAAATTTTGAGGTTTATAGTGATGCATCGCATAAGGGACTAGGTTGTGTGCTTATGTAAAACGACAAGGTCATTGTGTATGCATCATGGCAACTGAAGGATTATGAGAAGAGGTATCCTGTAAGACCCCAACTTTTATGAATAAAGATGAATTTTTTATAAATATCATTTTTGAATATTAAGGAGTAAATTTGATATAATGTTATAGTTGTGGGTAATATTTATAAATTTTGCAAAGTACGCAAGTTGTTATATTATATTCGATTGGTCGGAGAATATTCGTTTTAGCAGGGAATATTCATACGATGACACAATCATTAGTGGAGCCCACAACGGAATTATTGTCGAAATGAGAAAATGACAGAAATATCTTTTTATAAAAATAACGGCGGAAGTTTTACTGTTAACTGTTGAAATAACCGGTGTTAAAAGTACAGTAATACGCGTGGTTGCATAGTAGCACACGATATTGATTATTGATGCCTACGTGAGAAGTCACTCAGTTATACTCAATTATTGCAAAAGTAATTGATGCATCATATCTCTCATATTATTAATTCAATTATTGTCACAATATCATCTGCATAATATTTTATATTATTAAATCAATAATTGAGATGAAAAAGTTATTAATATTATTATATGCAATATTGACGATGTCTAGAAGTTCTGTCAAGGAGAGGTTTTGTGACGCCCCCAAATTTGGGTCTCTTCCAACCCGACATATGGTGCTCCACGGTGCAAAAGTTCACACAAACATTCAATTGAAATGCCTCAAAAGAACGAATATGTCTTATATATATTCCAAACAATACTACCATTTTCCCAGGTTCTTTATAACAGTTACATTTGTTCTTTTCATAATATCAAATATTATCATTATAAACCTATACTATTACATAGGTAATCTACGAGTTCGCTTTAGCCTTCCCTTTATCCTTGTCGAATCCTTCGGTCCATTTGGTCTAGCTGCATTCATATGGTTCAAGCAAGAGTGAGCATAACAAGCTCAGCAAGTACAATAATTTCATTTAAAAAGCATGCTTGAAACATAGGAATCGTATATCTTCAGTAACTGGATGGTAGTTACGAAGTACTATCAACAACTTAAAATAGCATTCATTTTCCTTCAAAATGTTTTACCATAACAATATTCAGTAAAACACCAATTCTGGTCCAAGACCATGAGTGTTTCATAATTTCTTTGAAAAGGACAACCCGACACGAAGTCCGTAAGTTCGGCATATCTTACGAGCACTTTTAGGTGATCATCCTATAGTACTCTATGTTGATCAACACTACATCCATTAAACGTATGTGCGTTTATGTTGTGGCAACTTCACGTGCCCATCGAATACTCGATGAAAATACATTTGTTTATTCATATTCAGGCTTATCTTGAATCTGTACCAAACAATTGGCGTAGGATAGCGTTAGCAATTCTATATTGAAAGACTTGTAAACAATTCAATCAATCTATCAAGATTAGTCTAGCCGAGTTAAAACTGGCATCGACTCTTTCTTTAAAACCATATATGCATCTCATAACTTGAATCATTTGAAAACCTGGCTAACACGAAGGTTAGACAATCATTTAAGAAAAACTTGCCTTCAGCGTCTGCTGCAGTATAATTACGTTTCCCTTTGAGTCCTTACGGTCTCTACAACACATAATCACATAATATACCACATTTGGTCATGAATGAACATACATAGTTCTTAAAGAATCTTACCCTTCTTCTCAATCTAATAATATATTAGATTTGTTATTTATTGGTTCCGACTTTCCGTCATTCTTTACATCATTCTTACCAACTTCGTTCATTTCTATAACTTAATTGAAATTATTACATTATTACAACTCGGTTCGAGTGAATTATCCTTCCTCGTGGCTTACTAACGTCCTTACATTATTAATTGACACTTAATTGGCATTGGTTATGTACACTTATTGTACACCGTTCTTGTTTACATTCAATTAACTTTGTTTAACACTAAGTGATCACACTTGAGTTTTAATTATGACTTAACAATGTTTTATTAAGTCCTTTAGTTCGTTACTAAACAATTTCCCTTCATCTTCTACTTGAAACCATTCTTTTCTGTCTAGCTTTTATGTCCAAAGTCATGGCTTGCCAGTATTAGGCTTGAAATCGGACCCGGTACCATTTGAGTCTCTTTGTTACTTGTTCACTGCCATGAGAGTTTCTTGAGGGACACATGCCACTTTGGTATTTGCCATGGCTCGGTCATTTAGGCTTGGAGTCGTGCCGCGGCGCGGACTCTGAGCCACAGAAAACTTTGACAGTTTTTCAAACTTGTGAGATTCCCAGACTCGTAACTTCTTCGTTATAAGTCTGAATTGGCTCGTTCAAGAGCCTACGGTTCATGTGACAAACGAGATTTTGTAATTTAATTTTAATATTTATTGAATTAAATAAATATTTTTTGATGAATTAATTATTAGATTAAATAATTAATTGATGAAGTTGTGGTAGATTAATTTAATTATATGTGTTGTATTTATTAAATTAATGTGGAGAATAATTATTATTCATGTATGTATTTATGTGAACTTATTGAATTAAATGAAACATTTAATAAGCATAATGTTATTTTAATTAGTGTAATAATTAATTAGAGATTTAATAATTTGACATTATTAATAAATGAGAATTTAATTATTTGACTATGTGAATTAATGAGAAATTATTATATTTTATTTAAATTAAACTAAAATAAGATATTTGATTTATTGTGCAATTGGGTGTGACATGATTTAAACTATAGTATAGGAGATTAATTAAAATAATTAGAAGGGTTATTTATGTTCAAACCAAACAAGGCCCTAAGGGGAGTTATAGCAGTTAACCCATGATGGGTAACTGACCTCCACAATGCGTCAGGTCTTATTCTTTTTATATACGTCTTCTTCCTCCTGTTATTTCTAAGTCTAGCAAAGCATCACAAAGAGAGATTGAGAAATTGTTGAAGGAGAGTGTGAGTTGTGTGATCTAAAGGATTAATTGAGAAAGGCTTCAATTCTACTCATTCACACTTTGGGTAATCTCTTCTACCCAATTTCTCTTTTTATGTCATAAAGATTTCATGAATATGGCTTTCAATTTTTCTGTTAAAATCACTGTAATTGGAAATTTCTTTGATTATGGGTTTGTGTATGTGTTAAGGTGTATCATATCGTATTTGCTTATATATATATATTATATAAACCTTATCATCAGTTTCATAATATTATAACGTATATTATTGCTTCAAAATTACAGAGTATGGAATATGGCCATATGGCCCTTATACATGATTTTAATATGCCAAACATAAATTGTTTTGTAAAATTCACACTCATATATGATTATTCATGTTAAAAAGAAGGAATCAAACTCCAAATAAACAGATTTGGTGTTATAATGAACCCTTAATGTTGATTTTCATGTTTTGTATTGAAAACTCTCAAGAAAATAAAGAACAATAAATTATATGTTTTGATTATGCAAACTTATGTGTTATAACTTGTTAAAAACATGCTAGAAATGTTAAGTAATAGTTCTATGTGTATTATAATGTTTGGGTAAAATTAAATTCGTGTAAAAAAATAAGTTGATTAGAGTTTTGTTGGCCATGTTCTGCAATTTTCGCGAATTGCAGAACTGAAACTGGAGTCTCGCGCCGCGTCGCCAACTCTAGGCCTAAAACTCAGATTCATAAAGACCATCATGGCCATAGGTATGCCACCGCTACCAGAAAGTGCCAAGTCTCAAGTCGTGGCGAAGACTGATATAATAATTGTGTAGTAATAATGACCACTTAGCAGAATGGTCCAGAAATGAGCTTTTAAAATTTTTAAGTCTAGTAATATGTTGGTAACTTAATCTAATGAACATAAGAACATGTTAGACATATAATGAGGTGTTAAAATAAATTCTTAACATGTCAATAATACATCTATGTGTAATTTGAATGATTAAATGCATAGTTAGCTTATTGTTCATGAAGTATAAATTATGTGGCAATGAGTGTAATAGTTTGACTAAGTATAGTCATAATTCGAGTTAGACAAAAAGAATGAATGTTTGATGATTAGTTACGTTATAATTAACTGGTATTGTGAATGTAAATGGTATGTAGGATTAAATCAAGGAACGTGTATAAATTAACGTGTAATCTACGTATGAGGCAAGTTTCCTAACCCTACTTGTTATCATTATTCAAGTAATTCTCATTATTATTAACCAAATTCAATTGTTATATTAAAGATTAATTATCTTTTTAATGTATGATTCTGTTATACAATATTTGTTCTATTGTATACCTCTTGAGATTATTATTTAATCTAATTATCATTTATTGTTGAACCTTGTTAGACTAGTGAACCCCTTTTTGATTCGACTAGTCCATAGTTGATGAACGTTCTAAATTTCAGAACACTTATTGATTTATCCAAACCAAACTTCCTTTGGTGCGGACTCTAATGTCGAACTGAGATGAACAACCCTGTATAGGGATTTCTTATGCGTTAGCGTTAAGATATTGTGCACAGTATGGTACTAAGGGCTGATCCCCCTAAGTACGAGTAGAAGAGTCCATAGTCTTATGACTGTTAAAGGTTTCAAGAATAACCCTTGATAACCTAGGACACAGTTCAAGGTCTTATGACCCTCAAAAATATTTTGAATTCTAGTTATTCATTCTTGATTCAAAAGGTGAGCTTTTATTTCAGAAGTCGTTGATTCACTCGCATGTTATTATATATTGTTATTTCATTTTTATACTTGTGGGCAATCATACTCAGTCTTGCGTAATAATAACATTGCAGTTAAAAATGAAAGGTACGATGATCCTTCTACTAGCAAAGGCAAGGGTAAAGCAAAGGCAAGGGTTAAGACAATGTTGTGTAGGATACTTAGCTTACATAGTCGACAGTCGTAAAGAGAATTCGAAAGTAGAGGAGATACCGGTAGTGAGAGACTTCGTCGATGTCTTTCCAAATGATTTGCCAGGCCTTTCGCCATATAGAGAAGTTGATTTCGTGATCGATTTGGTGCCAGGAACCGCTCCAATATCGAAGGCACCATACCGAATGACACCAGTAGAGATGAAAGAATTAATGGTACAACTACAAGAATTACTGGACAAGAAGTACATTCAACCGAGCGTATCGTCGTGGGGAGCACCGGTGTTGTTTGTGAAAAAGAAGGATGGAACGATACGGCTCTGCATTGACTACAGAGAACTAAATAAGGTCACGATTAAGAATAGATATCCATTACCGAGGATCGATGATCTGTTTGATCAATTGAATGGAGCGAAATACTTTTCCAAGATAGATTTGAGAAGTGGTTATCATCAACTGAAGGTGAGACCAGAGGATGTACCGAAGACAGCGTTCAGAACACGATATGGTCACTACGAATTTTTGGTTATGTCATTTGGTCTAACGAATGCTCCTGCAGCATTTATGGGATTAATGAATGGTGTGTTCAAACCATTTTTGGACAAGTGCGTAGTTGTATTTATAGATGATATTTTGGTATATTCGAAAACCAATGAAGAACATGAAGAGCATTTAAGATTAACGTTGGAAGTATTGAGAAGGGAGAAGTTGTATGCTAAGTTTTTGAAATGCGAATTTTGGATAGAGCGGGTGAAATTTCTTTGGCACGTGATCGATAAAAATGGAATCTCGGTATATCCATCCAAAGTCAAAGCCGTGATTAACTGGGATCAGCCGAGGACATCGTCGAAAGTACGAAGTTTTCTTGGATTGGCAGGATATTACAGAAGATTTATACAAGACTTTTCCAAGATCGCAACTCCGTTAACGAATTTAACTCGAAAAGCTATGGAATTTGTTTGGATGGAGAAGTGTGAGGAAAGCTTTCAAGAATTGAAGAAGAGGTTGAGTACAACCCTGTGTTATCTCTTCCAGATGATACAGGAAATTTTGTTATTTATAGTGATGCGTCGCATAAAGGACTTGGCTGTATGCTGATGCAAAATGGCAAAGTCATTACATATAAATCACGACAATTGAAGGATTACGAGAAGGGATATCCGACCCACGACTTGGAGTTAGCTGCAGTATTTTTTGCTTTGAAAATTTGGAGGCACTATCTCTACGGGGAGAAGTGTGAAATATATACAGACCACAAGAGTCTGAAATATATTTTTACCCAGAAAGACTTGAATATGCGCCAAAGAAGGTGGTTGGAGTTAATTAAGGACTACGACTGTGAGATTTTATGCCATCCGGGTAAGGCAAATGTCGTTCTTGACGTTTTAAGTAGAAAGGGGTCGGAGAAGTTGATGATGTTGACCGCTCGGGAGGATCTAATTTCGAAATGGGGTAATCGGAGTTGAAGTGAAGTATCCTATGGAAATTGATGAGAAGCTATTTCGGATACAACTGGTACAACCCTAATTGGATAAAGTTAAGGAGGCTCAACTTCAAGACGATGAATGCAAAAAGGTGATAAGGAAGATAAGCTGAAGGGCAGAACCAAGATTTAAGATGGATAAGGAAGGAATCTTTGAGATTTGAGAATGTAATTTGGGTACCGCCAAGATCGAGAGATTAAGGAAGACATTTTGAGTGAGGCTCATAGCTCACGATATTCGATTCACCCTGGTAGTACCAAGATGTATCAAGATCTTCGATAACACTTCTGGTGGCCAAATTTGAAACATGATGTTTCAGAAAGTGAAAGCAGAACATCAAAGACCAAGTGGGTTACTACAACCATTGGAGATCCCAGAATGGAAGTGGGAACATATTACAATGGACTTCGTAGTTGGCCTTCCGATAACTCAGAAAGGCTACGACGCATTATGGGTTATCGTTAACCGACTGATGAAATCCGCACACTTCCTTCCGATAAAAATTAGATTCAACTTAGATCAGTTGGCAAGGTTATATATAAAAGAGATTGTTTCTAGGCACGGAGTTCCGGTGTCAATTGTTTCCGATAGGGATCCGCGGTTTACGTCGAACTTCTGGAAACATCTACAGGAATGGATGGGTACGCAATTGCGGATGAGTACGACATATCATCCTCAAACACATGGACAGAGCGAAAGAACGATTCAGACATTAGAAGATATGCTAAGAGCCTGTGTGATGGACTTTAAAGGAAATTGGGATGATCACCTACCGCTTATAGAGTTCGGCTACAATAACAGTTACCACACTAGTATTGGCATGCCGCCTTATGAAGCATTATACGGCAGAAAGTGCAGAACTCCGCTTTATTGGGATGAAGTTGGAGAAAGAAATTTGCTAGGGCCAGAATTGGTACAACAGACAATAAAAATAGTCAAAGTAATCCGAACACATTATTGGTAGCATTTCAAGATAAATGTAAGAAATACTATTTGATCCACATCATAAAAATGTTGAGTTTGAATCGGGTAGTTATGTATTCTTGAAGGTCTCTCCCTAGAAGGGAAAGATCAGGTTTGGAAAGAAATTATTATATTTTATTGTATTAATGAGAATTAATGAGAAATTATTATATTTTATTTAAATTAAACTAAAATAAGATATTTGATTTATTGTGCAATTGGGTGTGACATGATTTAAACTATAGTATAGGAGATTAATTAAAATAATTAAAAGGGTTATTTATGTTCAAACCAAACAAGGCCCTAAGGGGAGTTATAGCAGTTAACCCATGATGGGTAACTGACCTCCACAATGCATCATTTTTTATTCTTTTTATATACATCTTCTTCCTCGTGTTATTTCTAAGTCTAGCAAAGCATCATAGAGAGAGATTGAGAAATTATTGAAGGAGAGTGTGAGTTGTGTGTTCTAAAGGATTAATTGAGAAAGGTTTCAATTCTACTCATTCACACTTTGGGTAATCTCTTCAACCCAATTTCTCTTTTAACGTCATTAAGATTTAATGAATATGGCTTTCGATTTTTCTGTTAAAATCCCTGCAATTGGAAATTTCTTTGATTATGGGTTTGTGTATGTGTTAAGGTGTATCATATCGTATTTGATTATATATATATTATATAAACATTATCATCAGTTTCATAATATAATAACGTATATTATTGCTTCAAAATTACAGAGTATAGAATATGGGCCATATGGCCCTTATACGTGATTTTAATATGCCAAACATAAATTGTTTTATAAAATTCACACTCATATATGATTATGCATGTTAAAACGAATGAATCAAACTCCAAATAAATAGATTTGGTGTTATAATGAACCCTTAATGTTGATTTTCATGTTTTGTATTGAAAACTCTCAAGAAAATCAAGAATAGTAAATTATATGTTTTGATTATGCAAAATTATGTGTTATAACTTGTTAAAAACATGCTAGAAATGTTAAGTAATAGTTATATGTGTATTATAATGTTTGGGTATAATTAAATTCGTGTAAAAAAATAAGTTGATTAGAGTTTTGTTGGCCATGTTCTGCAATTTTCATGAATTGCAGGCAGAATCGAATCGAGTCTCATGTGCCATGACGCCAACTCCATGCCTAAAACTCATGCGCATAGTACATGCTTATTGGCTGAAACCCCAAGTCTCAAGCCATATTATGCACGGCCACTTGTAAGAAAGACCAAAGTATAAGCGTAGCGATCTTGGCCACCGGCTTAGCGAGAATGGTCCAAAAATGAGCTTTTAAAATGTTTAAGTCTAGTAATGTGTTGGTAACTTAATCTAATGAATATAAGAACATGTTAGACATGTAATGAGGTGTTAAAATAAATTCTTAACATGTCAATAACATATCTATGTGTAATTTGAATTATTAAATGCATAGTTAACTTATTGTTCATGAAGTATTAATTATGTGGCAATGAGTGTAATAGTTTAACTAAGTATAGTCATAATTCGAGTTAGACAAAAAGAATGAACATTTGATGATTAGTTATGTTATAATTAACTGGTATTGTGAATGTAAATGGTATGTAGGATTAAATCAAGGAATGTGTATAAATTAATGTGTAATCTACGCACGAGACAAGTTTCCTAACCCTAGTTGTTATCATTATTCAAGTTATTCTCATTATTAATAACCAAATTCAATTGTTATATTAAAGATTAATTATCTTTTTAATGTATGATTCTGTTATACAATATTTGTTCTATTGTATACCTCTTGAGATTATTATTCAATCTAATTATCATTTATTGTTGAACCTTGTTAGACTAGTGAACCCCTTTTTGATTCGACTAGTCCATAGTTGATGAATGTTCTAAATTTCAGAACACTTATTGATTTATCCAAACTAAACTTCCTTTGGTGCGGACTCTAATGTCAAACTGAGATGAACAACCCTGTATAGGAATTTCTTATGCGTTAGCGTTAAGATATTGTGCACAGTATGATACTAAGGGCTGATCCCCCTAAGTACGAGTAGAAGAGTCCATAGTCTTATGACTGTTAAAGGTTTCAAGAATAACCCTTGATAACCTAGGACACAGTTCAAGGTCTTATGACCCTCAGAAATCTTTTGAATTCTTGTTATTCATTCTTGATTCAAAAGGTGAGCTTTTATTTCAGAAGTCGTTGATTCACTCGCATGTTATTATATATTATTATTTCATTTTTATACTTGTGGGCAATCATACTTAGTCTTGCGTAATAATAACATTGTAGTTAAGAATGAAAGGTACGATGATCCTTCTACTAGCAAAGGCAAGGGTAAAGCTAATAAGTGATGAAGATTTGTTATTTAATTTTTATAATGTTATTGTAAAGACTTGATGTTGTTTAAGACTTATTTATTTATGTTTTCGGACAGATGTTTAAGGTTAGTTTGACCTGAGATTGTATTTATTATTCAGATGTTGTAACCCCATAAGGGGAGGATTTATTTCTATCTATTGCATGGTTTGCATTTATTATGGGTAGATAGATAGATGAAATTTGTACAGTGAACACCAAATCCCGTGGAATTTAAGTACCCGGATTTGGGGGTGTTACAGTTCACAAATTACATACTCTACGTGTTCATGCAAGAATTTTATCTATTCGACTTCGTTTGCTAAAATTTCACCTATTAGTCCATTTTTAACAAAAATGATAAACGTTCGTGAGCGTTCAACGCTCGTTTCTTCGTTCTAAGTCGGAATCCGGCCATTTTCGAGTTCGTAACTCTATAATGCCAAATAAGACTTGTCTCCATTGAAAACCAACGTTTCTAAGATCAATATCAAAATTTGACTTCCATTATGAGAATTTCACGAATTCAACGATTGTCGTCTAATCGTGTGAATTACGGCGAAACTTTGTTATTTAAGATTTGTTCTTCGTTTCAAAAGGATTTATTCCCTCATACTAACATATTGACATACATGCTTCATTAACTTATAAACACGATAAGTTATTACTCATTCTGGGTTAGTTTGTAACTTATTAAAGTATAAAAATAGTTATATTTCCATTTCTCATAACTTATGTCTTCTCTTCATATGACTCATTATGACTAATGACTTTTAACCATTCTTCTTACTTCTTATTATCATACTCACTTTATTAATGTAAACATGTTACAAGTTCTCACAAGTTCTAATACTTTCATTATAAGTTCATAACTTATTTATGATTAAATTACTTATTCATGACTTATACGACTTATTAAGACTTAAGACCTTTGATTTAACATTCTTTAGCATGCTAGTTCTACCAATACCCCCTTCTCTAATAATGGAAGAGAAAGAGAAACATGGTTTAAGAATACTTACTCTTGAATAACACTTAGTTAATCTTTAATCTCCTTCTTGCTTCTTGAATATCTAAAAAAGGAAGTCTAACTTTATATATGCTTATTCTCTCAAGCAAATAATCTATAAGTGGTTGGTGTTTTGAACAAGGAACAAATGAGCTAACAAGCTTCCTATTTATAGGAAATCCTAGATGAGGGCATAATGTTCAACAAGCCATCCCACCTCCTTAATCCACCTCCTTACTATTCATTACTTTGTGATTAAGTTAACTTACTCACCACATACACTTGGCCATCACACTTACTTAATCATTAAGTCTACTTGTTAATCACACATAAGCACTTTTCTTGCCCACCACAACACTTGTTCACCACTCTTATTTCTTGGTCACCAAGATCACCCATGTGATCATGGGTTGCTCCATGGATCCTCCTAATCCATTGGACCATAGCTTGGGCATAGATTTAATTAGATTAGCTTAAGCTTTGGGTTTGCAATTAAACAAACATTGGGCTTGTTTATTAATTCACATTGGACTTAACCATTTCCAAACTTGGGCTAACATAATACTTAACACATCCTACAAGTTCTTTTCTTTTGGCTTAATGCCTTATAACGTATTTTATACGTATTAATCTCGTATACTTACTCAATATATATGACATACCATTATCCATACATACTCGTATACTACTCCATATCGTACTCATATTCATTACTTCGTATAATACCTACGTATTATACGATCATCGCTTAATTCATTAACCGCATTACATTTCATTCTCGTAAATCACTTTCTCCTAACCGTTAGGTTTTAAGTCCACATGCGAAATATTACGTTTTCCATAACTAAAATATTATTGGATATTCCATCTTACCTTGATATTATATCATTACGTATTTCTCGGAAGTTCAAAAATAATTTCTTGAAAGCGAAATGCGTGAATAGTTTTTTCAAAAAATTTTCGGAAAGCTTTTATTTTCGTCTTGGAAATTCAAACACTTTAATTCTACCACGTAGCCAAAATCCTACGACATTCTGATTTGTTTAAGTCATAGAACGACCTTCAATTAGCTTGATCCCATAAATAATTAATTAAATTCATTTAATCAAATAAAAATTTAATTCTCAAAAATCCAATTTTTCTCGGGCGTTACATTCTTCCCTCCATATAAGGATTCTGTCCCCAGAATCTCGCTATACTTAACTACACAAATGAGAAAAAAATTTCTTCAATTTAATTCTGAGTTCCCACAATGCTTCTTCGACATTATAGTTCTTACATTCACCTTTACCGAAGGTATTATTTTATCTAACATGACTTATCACTTCCTATCAACAATTTGAGTTTGAAGTTAAACACTTACCCATATATTACGCTATCCTCCTTTTATTAGTTCTTCTTTCATAGTTATTTGGAACTCAAATTCCTCTTTCAAAACAAGACTATACTTAGTCTTCTATTTATCATGCGTCTTCTTCTTCATTTACTGGTACTCCTTGTTACCTAGTCGTATTTAATTAACTCGTTCCATTATCATGGATTGAGTCTACATTATGAATAACATTTCTACCCCTTCATTAAGTAATTTAACTTCTAACTCCTTTCTCGCCATTTCCGTTATTAACTCAATCTGAGTCGTTAATATCGATAACTTTTCCTTCCCTTCCTACTTAACACGTCGGCTTCTACATTTACCTTCCCTAAATGATATAAGATATCACAGTCCTTTCTCTACCGCATATTCAACTCCTTCTGTGTGGAGATATATTTCAGACTCTTAAAGTCCGTGTATATCTCACACTTCTCCCCGTATAAATACTATCTTCAAATTTTTAATTCAAAGACTATAGCTGCCAAGTCTAGATTATAAGTAGGATAGACCTCCTCATAATCCTTTAACTGGCGTGATGCATACACAATGACCTTATCATGCTTCATGAGCGCACAATCTCGTCATTTATGCGAAACATCGAGATACACTACAAAATTCCTCGTATCATCTGATAAAGATAATGCAAGTTCCTCACTTAACCTTCCTTTTAGTTCCTGAAAACTATTTTCTCACTTCTCATTCCCAACATACTTCCTAATAACAAATCTGCCTATCTCTTAAGCTACAATTCACACGTAGTGAATTCCGTATCCAACTTCTCCCTCCGTAGTGCTTCTCACACTATCTTCAAATGTTCAACGTGATATTCTGACGTCTTACAATAGACTAGAATATCACCAATGATCATTACAACCCACTCGTCCAAATATTATTTAAACACTCTGTGACGCTAATGGTATTTTCAACCATAGCACCTCACATGGGAACCTATTTGTTTATCACCGACTTGCTTCAAAGTAGCCCACTAAAAAAAAAAGTCTAACTTCCTCACATTAGTCAACCCAAATGACATAACCATAAACTTGTCATAACAATAACGAGTTCTGAACGTCATCTTAGGTACCTCCTCATTCTTCCTTACTCTCAACCGACTATTCCCCGTACGCAAATCTATCTAAAAAAATTCTTTGCCCCTTTCAACTGATCAAATAGATCATCGATCCTGGGCCATGGGTATTTATTCTTAACCGCTAACTTATTCCTCCTATGATAGTCTATATACAACAGCTCATCTTCTTCCTTAACATCCTCCTAACTTGTATCATGTTTAGACATCAATAATGTCGCGGTGTTTTATTACCGTAATTTACTACCTTGGGTTTTTTAGAAACCCGACTATTCATACTTTTATTCTAACAATTTATTAAAGTTCTATGGTTACTTAACTCATTCCTACCGAGAATTTCTTCAAATTCTCTCAACATTAACAGTACTTATCTACCCACACTTACTTACATTTATTATCCATGAAACAATTTTCATAAATACAATCAACGAAAGTTATTTCCTCCTCCTCTACCTTAATGTTTAAAGGTATTGTTTTTTTTAATCCCTTTCAGACAGACTCATAGATGAGTCTTTCCACATGTCTTACACGCTTTGATCTTACGCTTAGGACCCCCTTGTCCCACTCCAAAGATTCTTGAGTTAAAAATTCTTTAATTTGGGGCATCGACCTCACATTCTCTACCTTGGTTTTCCCTCTCCCTTACTCTCATTCTTTCTTTCTTTGTGGTATTGAGTCAACGCCTCACTACCATCCTCTGCTATAATCACCTTCTCCAAAATGGTCCCATAAGAACCCTCTAGAACACCGCAATCCTACTATAGAGCCAGGGTTTCAGGCCCTGCTCAAACCTACGAGCCTTCATCTCCTCAGTGTCCACTTGGTGTGGAGAAAACCTTGCCAATTTATTGAACTTGGACGCGTACTGGGGAACCATTTTGTCCCCTAGTATAAGTTCCAAGAACTTAATCTCCATCCTCCCTTGCATACTTTTAGGGAAATAATTCTCGAGGAAAACCTTCTTGAATTGTTCCCATGTTACCGCATCTGTTCTAGCCACACCATGGTGAGCCTCCCACCAAATGTTGGCTTCCCCTTTTGTCATGTAAGTTGAAAAAGGAATCTTTTGTGCCTTACCTACGTTTGTAATAACAAAACGCCTTCTCTAATTCTTTTACCCCTACTGGGCATCTATTGGGTCCGTCGTTCCTTTGATATCCAACAGACCTACGTTTTTAAACTCTTTAAAGGTAGTCGTTCTGACTATTCTATGTTTCCGCAGTTTCTCTAACCCCGGTTTAGTTAAATGCAGCCGTTAATAAATTAACGAACTCTTGCACAGGGTTGTTCTGACCCATCTTGGCTATCATTATGTGATTTCGCTCCCCGATTACGTTATTTTCTTCTTGGCGACATTTTTCGATAAAATAAATAAAATTTCATTATTATCTATTTACTTACTTCGTTATTATTCACCACATACCAACTCGCACCATAACAAATCATTTCAATGAAAACTTCATTATATTTATATGCTTCTTCTTAGTTTGAAACTATTTACAATTTATTTTCTCCATAGCCAAAAGCTATTACATTTTATCCCGAAATGGAATTTCACAAAAGTTGAGATTTACAAAAAGACTACCCTTTATATATAAAGAGGGTTTTACGTCACTACACACATATTTATAACTTTAGACTTCTAATAATGCATAACAAAGATCCTCGTGTTTCTCATTCGCATTCGCCAATACAGTATCCCGACTAATAGTATGACGGGTTTGTCCTGATTCATTGGAATAACAAGTGACTTTCAGCTTGAAATCCTTATGAGCACTCTCATGGATATACGACATTCGTGCTATCTTCCGGTCCTTCTCCCCCAATTCTTTACGAAGCTCATCTGCCTCCTTCTTAAAATCCCTAGCTTTATTTATCATGAGCACCTTCTCATCATGTTCTGACTCAAAATATGCTTCTGCAGGCTCCTTCGCTACATAAAGAGCATTAATCTCTTCATTTCGATTTACGCATAACCGCACTCGGTTGCACATTTTGTCAGCTGCTACCGCCAGATACAATGATGTCATTGCATCCGGAGGTGATAACTCTAATGTAGGTACCACCGCTTCAACCGATGTTACCTCTCTTCCTTCCTCCACCTCATTCATCATACTAAGGTATGCCATTATATCCATATCTCCCTTGGAGTAGTCTTCCTCGAAAAGTACTCCTCCGCTCAAACTCCTCTAAAATCACTATTAGTACCTCCACCACTGGTATAGATACAGGCTCTACTCGGTTCACAAGCTCTTCGCTCACTGCGTGTATATCTCTATACATCAAGCTATCGATCGACATCCTCCAATAACACATAACATGTTGATTAGTACATATCACACCATAGTTTAAGCACGAATCACATTTAATTTATTTAGGGTTACTTTACATTTTTTAAAATCTTTTAGTACTTAGTTTCCTTAATACCTTATTTACTCATTCAATTTAACTAAAGCTCGAGTTTACTTCCTTCGGACTTCTCTTCCTTAACGAGGTTATTAGCCTAAGGTTCTTCCCCCTTTAAGTTTTATAACATAATGCTTTGATACCAACCTGTGATGCCCCTAACTCCGGATCTCTTCCAACCTGACATATGGTGCTCCACGGTGCTATAGTTCACACAAACATTCAATTGAAATGCCTCAAAAGAATGAATATGTCTTATATATATTCCAAATAATACTACCATTTCCCCAAGTTCTTTATAACTGTTACATTTGTTCTTGTCATAATATCAAATATTATCATTACAAACCTATACTATTACATAGGTAATCTATACAGTTAATTTTAGCCTTCCTTTATCCTTGACGAATCCTTCGGTCCATTCGGTCTAAGCTGCATTCATATGGTTCAAGCAAGAGTGAGCATAATAAGCTCAGCTAGTACAACAATTTCATTTTAAAAGCATGCTTGAAACATAGGAATCATATATCTTTAATAATCGGATGATAGTTACTTAAGTACTATCAATAACTCAAAATAGCATTCCTTTTTCCTTCAAAACATTTTATCATAACAATATTCAGTAAAACACCAATTATGGTCCAAGACCATGAGTGTTTTATAATTTCTTTGAAAAGGACAACCTGGCACGAAGTCCGTAAGTCTGGTATATCTTACGAGCACTTCTAGGTGATCAGCCTATAGTACTCTATGTTGATCAACACTACATCCATTAAACGTGTGTACGTTTAAGTTGTGGCAACCTCACGTGTCCATCGAATACTCGATGAAAAATACATTTATTTATTCATATTCACGCTTACCTTGAATCCGTACCAAACAATTGGCGTAGGATAGCGTTAGCAATTCTATATTGAAAGACTTGTAAACAATTCAATCAATCTATCAAGATTAGTCTAGCTGATTAAAAACTAGCATCGACTCTTTCTTTAAAACCATACATGCATCTCATAACTTGAATCATTTGAAAACCTGACTAACACGAAGGTTAGACAATCGTTTAAGAAAAACTTGCATTTAGCGTCTGCTATAGTATAATTACGTTTCCCTTTGAGTCCTTACGGTCTCTACAACACATAATACCATAATATACCACATTAGGTCATGAATGAACATACATAGTTCTTAAAGAATCTTACCCTTCTTCTCAATCTAATCATATATTAGATTTGTTATTTATTGGTTTCGACTTTCCGTCATTCTTTACATCATTCTTACCAACTTCGTTCATTTCTATAACTTAATTGAAATTATTACATTATTACAACTCGGTTCGAGTGAATTATCCTTCCTCACGGCTTACTAACGTCCTTACATTATTAATTGACACTTAATCAGTATTGGTTATGTACACTTATTGTACACCGTTCTTGTTTACATTCAATTAACGTTGTTTAACAATAAGTGATCACACTTGAGTTTTAATTATGACTTAACAATGTTTTATTAAGTCCTTTAGTTCGTTACTAAACAATTTCCCATCATCTTCTACTTGAAACCATTCATTTTTGTCTATCTTTTAAGGTCTTGGCCATGGGGCACCAAGTGTTGTTTTTGTTATGTCATATGCTATGGCATCACCATTAGGGCTTGAAAACTAGACTCCATGTTACTGATGCTAGTCTCTTTGTTACTTATCGCTAACATGACGCATGAGTTTCACGAGGACACATGCCACTTTGGGCTTTCTGGCGTCAATCATTTAGGCTTGAGAGTCGCTACATTGCTGACTCTAAGCCATAAATAAACTTTTGATTTTTTCAAACTTGTGAGATTCCCGAACTCGTAACTTCTTCGTTATAAGTCCGAATTGGCTCGTTCAAGAGCCTTCGGTTCACAAATTACATACTATGCGTGTTCATGAAAGAATTTTATCTATTCGACTTTGTTTGCTAAAATTTTACGTATTAATCCATTTTTAATGAAAACGATATACGTTTGTGAGCGTTCAACGCTTGTTTCTTCGTTCTAAGTCAGAATCCGGCCATTTTCGAGTCCGCAACTCTATAATGCCAAATAAGACTTGTCTCCATTGAAAACCAAGGTTTCCATGCTCAATATAAAAATTTGACTTCCATTCCAAGAATTTCACGAATTCGACGATTATCGTCTAATCGTGTGAATTCAATGAAACTTCATTACTTAAGATTTTTAAACCGTTTCAAATGGATTCATTCCGACATACTAACATCTTGACATACATACTTCATTAACTTATAAACACGATAAGTTATTACATATTATTGGTGAGTTTGTAACTTATTAAAGTATAAAAATACTTATATTTCCATTTCTTATAACTTATGTCTTCTCTTCATATGACACATTATGGTTAATGACTTTTAACCATTCTTCTTACTTCTTATTATCATACTAACTTCATTAATGTAAACATGTTAAAAGTTTCATAAGTTCTTATACTTTCATTATAAGTTCATAACTTATTTATGATTGAATTACTTATTCATGACTTATACGGCTTATTAAGACTTAAGCCCTTTGATTTAACATTCCTTAGCATGCTAGTTCTACCAATACCACCTTCTCTAACAATGGAAGAGAAAGAGAAACATGGTTTAAGAATACTTACTCTTGAATAACACTTAGTTAATCTTTAATCTCCTTCTTACTTTTTGAATATCTAACAAAGGAAGTCTAACTTTATATATGCTTATTCTCTCAAGCAAATAAGCTATAAGTGGTTGGTGTTTTGAACAAGGAACAAATGAGCTAGCAAGCTTCCTATTTAGAGGAAATCCTAGATGAGGGCATAATGGTCAACAAGCCATCCCACCTCCTTAATCCACCTCCTTACTATTCATTACTATGTGATTAAGTTAACTTGCTCACCACATACACTTGGCCATAAAATTTACTTCATCATTAAGTCTGCTTGTTAATCACACATAAGCACTTTGCTTGCCCACCACAACACTTGCTCACCACTCTTATTTCTTGGTCACCAAGATCACCCATGTGATCATGGGTTACTCCATGGATCCTCCTAATCCATTGGACCATAGCTTGGGCTTAGATTTAATTAGATTAGCTTAAGATTTGGGCTTCCAATTAAACAAACATTGGACTTGTTTATTAATTCACATTGGACTTAACCATTTCTATACTTGGGCTAACATAATACTTAACACATCCTACAAGTTCCTTTCTTTTGGCTTAAAGCCTTATAATGTATTTTATATGTATTAATCGCGTATTTTTATTCGTATACTTAGTCAATATATATGACATACCATTATCCATAATACTCGTATACTACCCCATATCGTACTCATATTCATTACTTCGTATAATACCTACGTATTATACGATCATCGCTTAATTCGTTAATCGCATTACATTTCCTTCTCGTAAATCACTTTCTCCTAACCATTAGGTTTTAAGTCCACAGGCGAAATATTACGTTTTCCATAACTAAAATATTATTGGATATTCCATCTTACCTTGATATTATATCATTACGTATTTCTCGGAAGTTCATAAATAATTCCCGAGCAGAAATGCGTGAATATTGTTTTCGGAAAATTTCTCGGAAAGTTTTTATTTTCATCTTAGAAATTCAAACACTTTAATTCTACCACGTAGCCAAAATCCTACGACATTCCGATTTGTTTAAATCGTAGAAAGACCTTCAATTATCTTGCTCTCATAAATAATTAATTAAATTCATTTAATCAAATAAAAATTTAATTCTCAAAAATCCAATTTTTCTCGAAAGCGTTGAATTATAATAATAATGAATAAATATTGTTAAAAATATTGAGGATTTTTATGAAGTATTTGTGTAAATTTTGCTTATTATATGGATCTCCATTTACTCATTTTTCAAAACCGCGTCGGTGAAAGTTATCTCAATTTTATTTTATTATATATATATATATATATAAGTTTATTGTATATAGTTATATAAATGTTAGTATATATATACATATATATATATATATATATAATTGTGAGTTGGTGGGTGGAAGTTGATTTTGGTGTATGTGAGTGTATGTTGATTTTGGTGTATATGGGTGGATGTTGATTTTCTTTGACGTGGGTGGAAAAAATGCCATATAAGGTATGTGATGAATATATATATATATATATATATATATATATATATATATATATATATATATATATTATTCTTTATTTATTTTACTTAATGAATTAGTAATCCGTGAATTGCAGAATTGGCCCATGCGATTTTCTCTGTTCACCCGTGATATTTTTTTGAAATAGTATCATTTCCATTCTCCTATAAATAGGATGCTTATTTAGAATTGAAAATCACACCAGAATCAGAGAATTCTTCTTCTATAATATTGAGCGTATTTCTTTCGAGTTTTAGAAAGCTTTGAGTTTAGAAAATAGTGAAAGTTTTTTTTCAGAATATCCCCGCTATACCAGTTGGAATACTCTTCTTTTCAAGGTAAGGATGTTATTTTTGTTCAATATTCGTATAAAATAATATTTTCTTTCATACTCTGTAGTATGCAAGTAATATTATTTCGTTCCAGATTTCGAATTCTATACTCATTTTGTTAAAGTTTTTGGCTTCTATACTCCATGAAATTAATAGAATATCCTTGATATTTGCGCTTCATCCAGTATCTTTTCATGAAAATATTATTCAGAGTATTCTTGATAAGTTTTTACTTTTTCATGTCGGGGTACTATTCACGGGGTTACTATTTCACGGTTACTATTCAGTACTACTATTCACTCTTTCATTATTCACCAGTGGTACTATTCATAACAAAAATTGATTTCTTTTCGGTCCAAATCATTTTTGATATAATATTATTCTTAAATTTTACTCCACAAAGCAGTATCATGTTGACAATTTGGACGTTATTGATTTCTGGATAAATTAAATTATTAATCTTTAAAGATTTATCCTTGAACTTGTTTTATTGAATTCTTATATCATTGTCATCATCCTTATGTTTATATTATATTGAAAGTCATACGTGGCCTATAGTGCATAGATGGAATTGGTATGATTATGACCAGGGATTATTCGGTATAATCATGACCGTAATGTTACAAATGATGTGATAAAAGTCCTCATTGGCCCGTAGTGCATTGATGGACAATTGTTGGCATGATCATGACCATTGATGAAAACACGAATATCATTGGCCCGTAATGCATGGATACTTTGTGGTCGTGATACTAATGAATATCCTTGGTCGTAGTGCAGGGATGATTCGATGATGTGGATTATTTATTAAGCTGAGTCTCAGCGATAAAAGTGGTGAAAAACATTTTAAATCATAGAAGATAGTAGATATCATGCTCTACTTGACTCTTCTAATGGTGTTCCACTGCAGTTAAACTTGATGTTTATTATATTTTATCAGTTTAACACTGTTGAAGGCAAACGATAAATTATTCTGCATTATCTTAGTCATAATATTTCTTACTAGGCTAGTTGAACTCACCCTTTTGCTTTCATTGTTCTCTTCAGAAAATGAGAACGTAGCCGGGACTAGTCGGGGAACGGAGTGACGGTCCAGATGATAACATTAGTAGTCCTCACTATTCTATGAAATAGTGTGATAATAAATGTATTGAGGACTCCATTGGAGTTGAGTACTGTCTAGAAGACAATATTCGTATTAAAACTCTTAGTTTATGTTCTGTCGTATTTTTACACGACAGTTGTATTATTAGGTTATATTTGAATTTGGTACCATGTATTTGGCGACTCAAGATGGGTGATGTATACCTATTTTGGGGGCGTCACAGTTGGTATCAAAGCTTAGGGATATGATCCATGGCTGAGATGTGAGACAAGAACTATAAGGGGAGAGACGGGGAATTCCTTCGCTAGTATGACCTACCTAAGTTTATTTGGTATTTAATTGGTCGGTCAGAGTATAGGAATAATATGTGGCATGTCAATTAACCCTTGTTTTGTGGCAGTATTTAAAAATGACATCCGATAATGTTGAGAATAGCAATGGAGCATAGGAGACTGTTGAGTCACCACAGATCAACACCCCAGATAATGTGCATCAGGAAGGCAATAATCCTCAGGTGAACAACAACACCGACCAAATGGCGAACAACGAAATGTTTAGGAGCTTTCTACAATTTTTACAACATCAGGCAAGAGAGACTCCTGTCCAAAATACAGGTGGAAACACTGGCAACTCTCGGACGGTCACCGCTAAACAGTTCAAGGAGCTGGGACCACCGGAGTTTATTGGAGAGCCAAAACCACTTAAGGCGGAGACGTGGATAAAGCAGATCACCAAGATATTTGATGTCTTGGGATGCTCTGAAGAGCAAAAGGTTCCTTTTGCCACCTTTATGTTACGAGGAGAAGCAGATTACTGGTGGGAATCGGTAAAGCGTAGTCAACCTACCGCACTGAAGATGTCTTGGGAGCAGTTCCAAGAACTATTCAACGACAAGTACTTTCCCGAAAGTATTCATCACATGAAGGAGGTAGAGTTCATCAAGCTGGAGCAGAACACTATGACCGTGTCACAGTACGAAGCAAAGTTTGCCAAGTTATCCCGGTTTTCGTCTCATTGTTGCCTCTTTTTTTAGCTTTAACAAAAGAGCTCTAACTCATGCAAGTATGCATGCGTCAACAAGTAATACAGAGTAAGTCGAGTATCGATCCAGAGGGAAAGTTGTCTAATTTAAACCACTACACATCAATTAAATCACTATATTTTATATGCTCAAACTAATGATTATAATTGTGAATTAATCTAATTGCAAATAACGACTAAATCAAGAATAATAATGAAATAAATCAAATCTAGAAATAATGGGATCCTAACTTCATTTAATACTTCATCTAATTACCACCATCATGCAAGAATTGTTCACATACCACAGAAAAGTAGCCAAGGACACTAATATAAACATAACCATGTTTTAATGTACTATGACCTACTTACACAGTATCCACATGCGATAGACACCATGTAATCATCAATATAACCAAAATCACTATATGTCTATGAGAAATTGCAAGCATATTGAATTTAAGCACAAGCCCTTATTTTAACTCATACGGTGAAACAATATATGTCTATCTGGTTCACGAAATACAAAGCTATGCAAAACAACCCCATATGCACATGTTATCATGATTACAATCCATACTCGCATGTTATTTTTCAATTCCATACAAGTACTGAAAACGAATGGTTATCAAGCACTCATGCATGCAAACCAACCATGATAGAATTTCCTTATGTTATGTAAAACAATCCAGCACTCAAGCAATCAATTAAACTACATATTAAAATCTGTTAGAATCCCATAATGGAGTTTAGTTCATGACTGAACCAAAAGCCATTATGGGATCAAAGCAAAACATGGACAATAAACAAACAATTGAAAGATAAGGGATAAAATTGATCAAACCCAATTACTAATTATAATCCAATAGTAATGTTTAATTCCACATTAAAATCCAACAAAGAACAATAGTTTACCACAGTGATTGAAAATCCAAAGAATAAGTAGAAAAATATAGAGATTATGCTTCGTTCTCCAATGGAACTCTCTTAAAGTGTAAAACCCTAGTTACCTATAACAACCCGGAATTTTGGATTATCTAGAATTTAGGTTTAAAGAATTAGTTATTAATAAAATGAATTCTTATTAATACTATTATGTGTTATGTGTTTATAAATCGTTCTATAACCTAGGATGATTATAAACCGGGAGTATTCTGGCTAAGAGCTAGTCTGAGAGAATAAGAATTTTCAAGACGAAAATAAAAGTTTTCTGGGAACAAAATATTTTTCGGGAAAAAAGACGAAATAGGCACTATTCATCCGTTTCTGCTCGGAGATTTATTTTGAAATTTTGAGAAGTTATTGATTACGTAAAATGATGGAATATTCAATAATATTTCAGTTATGGCAAAAATGAAGTTTTCACCTGCGGAATCAAAACCTAAGGGTTAGGTAAAGTGAGTTCCGAGAATTTTATGATCACGTATAATCATTATGGTTATTATGCGTGAGAAATATGAGGATAATACTAGTTATTATATGAGTATAGTAAGAAGATTAGTATGATGTATATTACGAATATCATACGAGCTAGATACGAAGAAAATACGAGAATACGAGAATGAGATGCGTAGAATATGATTAGTCTTAATGGACTTTGAGTTCATGGACTTTGTAGAATCTAATTGGACTTGGATTATGTCAAGCCCAATGCTTTGTGAAATCAAGCCCAAGATAGGCCCAATAAGAATTAGGGTTAAGGCCCAAACCAAGAAAAGAAACCGCGGATCGAACCGATGGATAAACGGATGGGTAAAACCCATGGGGTGACCCATGGGCAAGAGGGGCGGCCACTTGGCCACCAAGTAAGGGTGGTGGCCAAGTAAAATTGGTGGCTAAGTTGTTGGAGGAGGTGGGAATAGTAAGTAGGTGGGGGCAAAATGACTAAAATGCCCTTACCCTTGATTTTCTATAAATAGGAGGCGTAAGCTCATTTGGTTGGATTTTGAAAATCCCACACTTGAGAGAGAGAGAGAGAAGTCGGATGGGAGGGAGAAGGAAGAGCGTGAGTATGAATGATCATATCGAAAGTGATCGTGTAATAGAAAAGCTTGCAAATCGTCGGCTTTATATAACGGAAGAGTATTAAAGAAGAACGGTAATCCGAACCCTAGTTTCTTCTAATATTTTCTTTAAGTTTAATATGTTTAAAACATAGCTTAATGAGAATAGGGAGAAGATGATGTTAGAAAATATTTCATATGGTTGAAATCATGAGAAAAGAAGAAATAAGAACATAGAAATTTAGTTTATAAATTTCTTAAAGAAGTATAAGATTCGTAGCGAATTAAAACGATCCGAGTGGATTATATGAATAAGTAGGTGAAATAAGTAAGGAATGATGTTCTATAACATCAAATTCCAATAAAAAGTTAAATCATAATCCAAAATATCGATTAAAACGAAGAACGAACGATGAACACGAAGAACACGCGAAGAACACGAAGAACGTTGTTGATGGACAAATTTAAAACCATTGTAGGATAATTGTTGTTGATGGACAAGTTTAAAACCATCGTGTATAATTTAGTTACTTCTTGCTTGGTTGGGATTGGTAGAAACGATCATGATGAACTGATTAAAACTTAGCTATAACGAAGTTATGGCGAAATATTCGTAAAAGGCGAACGAGAATTAGAAAGTTAATAAATGAACCCGAAGGTGTAGGGTTTCATAAGAAAGAAAGAGAACATAGAAAACATGAGTCATAAAATCAAGAAGGAACAAGTTCCGAGTTCGGATGATCGAATTACGAACGAACAAACGAAGAGCGTTAAAAGCGTAAAAAAAAGGGTGAAGATCAAGTCAATCGAATGGAATGTTAATGGATTTCTGATGAATTTCTGCTCGAGGGTTATTAAAGTACGTAAGATAAGGAAGATAATGGCTTTGGAACGACCTCGTTCCGAGTTATAACGAAGGAGTTATGAGATCACGAAGTAAGCATCTCAAAATTCATTTAACAATTAGAGAAATTTTCTAGGGTTAGGGCTTGGCGCTGCGGCACCAGTCATGCCTTGTAGAGTGACGTGGCAGCGCCAGACCGGGGGTCAGGTACTGCAAACTTGCACCGCTGCGCGAGAGATAAAGAAGATAGTGGTGCCGCAGCACCAGTGTTGGGAAAAAGCTAGAGATGAGCTTTTAACTGCTCAGCTCTTGGGGGAAACGTAAGGGAAGATAAAGAATATAGTATTCAACTAATGTAACACTTCATCAATTGATGTAAACCTTTATTAAAGGTTGAACGTATAGATTAAACAAGATTAAATGATAAAGAATATAATCACGGGTTACGTAACCGATATCCGGGGACCGTAGTCACAATGAATGGACGTGAGGGATTGCTATGGTTGTGATTCCTTAGAGATTGAGCGACGAGGATAATGAACATAGGGTTCATGTAGTTAATAACGAATGTATTAATAAGATATGAATTATCAAGAAAGCCGTAATGAATAGTAATAAGATTAATGAAAGCCGAATGTAAGTCGATAAGGAATGAATCCTGAAGTATGACAATTAATTACCAGAAAGCCGTAAGGAATAAGAAATTGACTTAATCGAACATTATAGTTTAATAGTTCGTATAAGTTAAGAGAATTTAGGTTGTTCTACAATTGTAACTTTGATGGTTGACATATGGGAGCTGGGCTAAACAATTCCTTTAGAGAGCGAAGGTATATACGAAACTGGCAACCGATCTAACTCACTGTGATGGTAGTGTAGATGAGACAGGAACTTGTTTGTTAGTTGTTTGTGGGAAACCACTCAGAGTACCATATGGACTACTAGCAGAGAAGCGATGTGTGCTGAGTCTTAGAGAAATTATAAGAAGAAAATAAGAATATAATCATCCAAGATGATGAACGTTGAGTAAGACATCTTCGTATGTCACAAAGCCGTAAACTAGTAAAGGAAGTTAGTCGCGTAAACTTATATTGCAAGAACGCGAACCCTAAGAAGTAAAGCTAAGTAAACAAATGCGTAAGTTCAATATATGACTAATTGGTGTTTACGTTTTTTTCCTTATGTGTTATATAGGAATTGGAATGAGCAATTCATCGTAAGCTGTAGCTGGGCGTAAGGCAAGTTTCCTAACTTCATTCATATTCTAAATGAATGCTAGTTTCTTAAACATCTCTGATGTTGAACTTGAGAAGTCTTTTCTATGTGCATATGTGTGATGTATGTACAATGTGGTATTATGTATGAGGCCTTGTGCCGCAATTTGAACATTTCGGTGTTTCTATGATATGAATTATTCTGTGATTAAGTTGTTCAATACAAGTATGTTTTGTTTATATATGAGCCGTTATTGTTAAGTCTGTGCTAATTATTCTAGCCAGACAGGAGGTGTATGAAAAAGGTAGAGTAATGAAAGTGTTTTAAAATGAAAGTGACTGATGTTTTAAGATGATAGGAATCGAGACTATTCCTATTATTCAAGCTGCTTCATAACCTTTGTTCGGTTATCGAAGTTCTAAAGAAATGTTTTAATTCTAAAGTTGTTTGTTCAACTGTTATGAGTTGCTGGGCAATTGAATGCTCACACTTGCTTTAAATGAAAAACAATATTCAGCGAACAAGGTTAGCAGAACTTAAGGATCTCGTAAAGATTAAGCTGACTGTATCTAGACGCATTGTCATTCAGAATGTGAAGGAGCGAGAAGATCAAGTGAACACTTGTAATGTAAAAATAAGAAATTGAATTGTAGACTAGTTTAATGAACTGTTATGTATCCTTGGTGGCTGATAAAAGTCACTCTTGTAAGATGAAATGAATAATGTATTCATTAATATTTGTAATGAAAAAGGTTATAAGGTTTCCAGAACCTGGGATTTGAGAGTGTATGTCGTTATATTTCAGTATATAATGATGTATATTGGATGAATGATGTACTCGTGACGTACGGAATCCGGGTGTGGAGATAGACCGGATTTCGGGGCGTTACATTACCAATATGAAAAACACGTAAAACTATCAATGATTCTGGTGATTTCCTTGATTATTTGACCAACTGAAGTTTGGATGATTAAGGTTTTTGGGGTTGTATGTGTTTTGAAACTGACCTTGGTCTTTTCTGTAATTGCTCACATACTGTACCGACTCTGAGCTGATAGTACATTGATCTGTCGAGTGTGACCCCGCACAAATCTTACATACAAATGCAACTGTCTTCGCCTTACCCTCTGTTAATGTATCTATTTTCTTTGTCATGGCTGCCATCTATGCTGACAACTGCGTGATAGCATCCACTTCTAACAAACCTGCAACTTTGGTTGTGGCATTCGAGATGTAGGATTCTAAAAATCATTTGCTGTCATTGTTTCGATGAGGTTATAGGCCTCCTCATAACTCTTTGTCCATAATGCTCCTCCTGCAGCTGCATCTACAATCGGCCTAGACTGTAATCCCAATCCATTATAGATAGTGTTGATCACCATCCAATCTGGCATTCCATGGTGAGGACACTTCCGTAGCATCTCTTTGTATCTCTCTCATGCCTCATATAAGGATTCACCCTGTTGTTGCTCGAACTGAGAGATTAATGTCCTCATTTTCGCAGTCTTAGCCATTGGGAAAAACTTGGCTAAGAACTTTTGTGCTAAGTCCTCCCATGTAGTTATAGATCCTGCTGGCAAAGAATGAAGCTAACTTCTTGCTTTATCCCTCAATGAGAATGGAAACAGCCTCAGTCTGATAGCATCCTCCGTCACCCCGTTATATCTGAACGTGTCACATATCTCAATGAAACTCAACAGGTGTTCATTCGGATCATCTGTAGCAACACCCCCAAATTTTATCTCGAATGTATTAGCTGCTATCGCTGGTCTAACTATGCTAGACTGTAATCCATTAATATTAGGCATGGAATATTCTCTCAGAGCCCTATGCTCCTCTATTTTCTCTTCTCCTTGTCCCTCGGCTGCCATATTAGATGTAGTACCCTCTAAGCGTGTTGCTTAAATTTCTCTGAAACACTCGCTTCCAACCTCTCCCGCTTATGTTGTCATGAGCAGGTGTTAAGTCGGGGTTGGATGACCGCGTGCGCATAAAAATTTATACAAGTTCTTGAAACAAAAACAAAAACAAAAATGGAAATGAGATAAGATTAGATTTGTCTAAGTCATACAATATAGCTTAAAACAAATGATAATAATAAAAATTTAAATGCCTTTCCTCGGCAACGGTTCCAAAAACTTGTTGCTTCTTCTTTTTAGCTTTAACAAAAGAGTTCTAACTCATGCAAGTATAATGCATCAACAAGTAATACAGAGTAAGTCGAGTATCGATCCACAGGGAAAGTTATCTAATTTAAACCACTACGCATCAATTAAATCATTATATTTTATATGCTCAAACTAATGATTATAATTGTGAATTAATCTAATTGAAAATAACGACTAAATCAAGAATAATAATGAAATAAATTAAATCTGGAAATAATGGGATCCTAACTTCATTTAATACTTCATCTAATTACCACCATCATGCAAGAATTGTTCACATACCACAGGAAAGTAGCCAAGGACACTAATATAGACATAGCCATTTTCAATGTACTATGACCTACTTACACAGTATCCACATGCGATAGACACCATGTAATCATCAATATAACCAAAATCACTATATGTCTATGAGAAATTGCAAGCATATTGAATTTAAGCACAATCCCTTATTTTAACTCATACGGTGAAACAGTATATGTCTATCTGGTTCACGAAATACAAAGCTATGCAAAACAGCCTCATATACGCATGCTATCATGATTACAATCCATACTCGAATGTTATTTTTCAATTCCATACAAGTACTGAAAACGAATGGTGATCAAGCACTAATGCATGCAAACCAACCATGATAGAATTTCCTTATGTTATGTAAAACAATCCAGCACTCAAGCAATCAATTAAACTACATATTAAAATCCGTTAGAATCCCATAATGGAGTTTAGTTCATGACTGAACCAAAAGCCATTATGGGATCAAAGCAAAACATGGGCAATAAACAAATAATTGAAAGATAAGGGATTGAATCGATCAAACCCAATTGCTGATTATAATCCAATAGTAACGTTCAATTCCACATTAAAATCCAACAAAGAAGAATAGTTTTCCACAGTGATTGAAAATCCAAAGAAGAAGTAGAAAAATATAGAGATTATGCTTCGTTCTCCAATGGAACTCTCCCAAAGTGTAAAACCCTAGTTACCAATATGAAAAACACGTAAAACTCTCCATGATTCGTCTGACACCAATCAGAATTGTTTTTAATTAATTTCAACCCTTCAAATTAAAAATTAAAATAAAATAGCGCTCCTCCTTTATATTCTTTGTGCGGGCGCGCGTGTGTCAAGTCTGTGTAATCTGAATGATGATCGTCGGGCGCATCCTCAAGCTCTCTATATGCGGCGCATGGCCGTGCGCAGCTGGCGATGTTGATTCTAGTTTTACTACGACTCTCATGCTTTACGTCCTGCGCTTTCGATCTTTTGTCCACCAACACTTGGTTTCTCTGCTCCACTCGATCTCATGTTGTGCCTTCATTGATCATATGCCATCTACTATCGCCAAATTATGCCATATCATGCACTTTTACACCAAAGGGAGTTCTAAGTACATGCAATGCAAAATAAACAAAATACAACTAAAAACACACTAAAATATACTTAAGATAGGCGTAGTTCACGTGAATTTATATCCGATAAGTAGGTATAAAACCCACTTATCACCCACTTGGTTGATAATGAGGAGAGAATGACGCGGATGTTTCTAAGAGGTTTGAAACCCGAGATACGTCAATATCTAATTTCTGACAAACTGTATTTGTATTCAGATGTTGTAAATATGGCTCAGTTATTGGAGCGCGATAAACCAAGAGAAAGCATCCGGCAAAATGATAATACCAGTGGTAGCAGTCATCGAAGCAGTGATAACAAATGTGGTGGGAATCAACATGCCAGAAATGGTAACCACTTCGGTGGTAATCATGGCCAAGACAGCAAAAGTGGACATTTCAAGAAGAGGAGATTCAACAATGATGGAAAGATGTCAGCACCAACACCCGTTGTTAAGGAAGGAGAACGACCACCTATCATATGCTTCAAATGCGGAGGGGAGGGACACATTAGTCCAAACTGTGCGCAGCAGTCCAAAACGTGTTACAATTATGGAAGAGAAGGTCACCTAGCTAGATTTTATCGTATAGGGAAGCCAAGTCCAGTTGGAACGGTGACACCAAATACCGTCCCAGACAAGTCAAAACCAGTCGTTCAAGGGAGAGCGTTTGTTGTGACCTCCCAGAAAGCAAGGAACCCGAACGAGGTCATTACGGGTAAGCTTATCATAAACTCTAGCAAAGTATATACCTTATTTGATACCGGTTCTATCCATCCTTTTATTTCTCCTACTTGCGCTCAACGTTTAAATTTGACTCCAGAGAAATTAGACTTTGACTTATTTGTTAAAACTCCGTTGGGAGAAACCTTCATTACATCCACTGTTTATAAGTCTTTTCTGGTTCAAATCGGTACCTTCACATTACCTGTCGATCTTATTTCCTTAAAAATATTTGTATTTGACGTAATTCTAGGGATTGATTGGTTAACTACTCATCATGCAAAAATTGATTGTTTTTGTAAGGTTGTTAGCTTTCATATTCTTAACCAACCTATTATGAGAATTCAAGCAACCAAACCATTAAAATCAATCACTGTCATCTCAAGCCATAAAGCTATTCGTTTATTGAAAAATGGATGTCAAGCTTTCTTAGCTCATGTCACGAATTTAAACAAAAATACGTCAGTTTTGAATGATATTTCTATTGTTAATAAATTTCCTGACGTATTCCCTAAAGAACTTCCTGGCCTACCCCCAAAGCGTGAAATTGAATTTTGTATCGACCTTGAACCCATTACAAAACCCATTTCCAAATCCCCATATCGAATGACTCCTATTGAACTTCAGGAGTTAAAGACCCAACTGCAAGAATTGTTAAACATCGGTCTCATTCGTCCTAGTACGTCTCCTTTGTGTGCTCCTGTTCTATTCGTGAAGAAGAAAGATGGGAGTATGCGACTTTGTATTGATTATCGGGAGTTGAATCATGTCACCATCAAAAATAGGTACCCATTGCCACGCATTAATGACATGTTTGACCAGTTTCAAGGCGCCAAATTCTTTTCAAAGATCGATCTTTGTTCCGGATATCATCAGTTAAAGATTAAAATCGATGACATTCCAAAGACGGCTTTCAAAACTCGGTACGGGCATTATGAATTCCTAGTCATGTCTGTCGGATTGACTAATGCTCTTGCTGCATTCATGGACATGATGAATCGAATATTCAAGGAATATTTGGATCATTTTGTGGTCATCTTTATTGATGACATTCTCATATACTCCAAAAGTCGTGAAGATCATGAACAACACTTGAGGCTGATACTCCAAAAGCTTTGTGAAAGAAAGCTTTATGCCAAGTTGAAGAAATGCGAGTTCTGGCTTGAGGAAGTTGCATTCCTTGGGCACGTGATATCAAATCATGGAATATCATTGACGAAGCGAAGATTGAAGCAATTCAAAGTACAGGAGCAACCTAAGTCGTGGATCGAAAATCGTAGCTTTCTCGGCTTAGGTTGGTTATTATCGGAGATTCGTGGAAGGTTTTCTCGAATCACTACTCCATTAACTCGGTGACTCGAGAAGATACAAAACTTCGATTGAGGCGAGTAATGTGAGAAGAGTTTTCAAGAACTCAAGAGGAGACTCATTTCAGCACCTATTCTGATAATACTATCTGGCTCGGAGGGATTTGTCATCTCCAGTGATGCTTCAAGCAAAGGGTTAAGATGTGTCCTCATGTAACATGGGAAAGTCATAGCCTATGCCTCTCGATAACTCAAAGAATATGAGAAGAATTATCCTACTCATGATCTAGAGTTGGCAGCTGTTGTCTTCGCACTTAAAATTTGGAGGCATTATCTGTATGGGAAAAAGTGGAGATCTATACGGATCATAAAAGCCTCAAATATTTCTTTACTCAAAAGGAACTCAACATACGGTAACGATGTTGGCTCGAACTATTGAAAGATTACGATCATACCATTCAATACCATCTTGGAAAAGTGAAAGTAGTAGTTGATGCATTGAGTAGAAGATCATATGCGGGTACGAGTGCAATATTGTCAACGCAAAGACCCATTTTATATAACTTGCAAAAGATGGAGATAGAGTTAAAGACTCCAAGGACCAACGTGATGATGGCAAATATACGAGTTGAGCCGACTTTAATCGATAAAGTTAAAGTTGCTCAAGATACAGACTTGGAGCTGATGCGTATGAAGAAGAAAGTACAAGAAGGTGTTATCCCGGAAGCAAGAATCGATGAAAAAAGAATACTTAGAGTCAACTCCAGACTTTGTGTTCCTAACGATTCTGATTTAAAGTATAAAATCATGATGGAGGGCACAACACACGATTTGCAATCCATCCTGGGAGTACCAAATAGTATCGTGATCTTCGACATACATTTTGGTGGAGCAATTTGAAGAGAGAGATCGCGAAGTTTATCTCAAGGTGTTTAACTTGTTAACGTGTCAAGGCGGAGCATCAAGTGCCAAAAGGTCCATTGTAACCACTTGAAATTCTAGAATGGAAGTGGGAGCACATTACCAAGGTTTCTCAAGGCATAGATGCAATTTGGGTCAGTGTTGATAGATTAACCAAATCTGCTCATTTCTTACCTATACGAGAAACTTATACACTTGAACATCTTGCTCGTATGTACATAAATGAGATTGTAAGACTGCATGGTATGCCAGTATCCATAGTTTCTAATTGAGACCCAAGATTCACTTCACGATTTTGGGTTAGTTTGCAAAAAGTTATGGGCACATATTTACGATTTAGTTCGGCTTATCATCCTCAAACGGACGGGAAATCAGAGAGGACTATTCAAACTCTTGAAAATCTATTAAGACTCTATGTCCTTGACTTCAAGGGAAGTTGGGACAAGTTCTTACCATTGGTGGAGTTTTCCTATAACAACAGTTATCAAGCAAGTATCGACATGGCTCCATTTGAGGCATTGTATGGAAGAAAGTGTCGTTCTCCAGTATGCTGGGACGAGGTGGGTGAAGCAATGTTGTTGGGACCGTAATTGGTACGCATGAAAACAAAAAAGATTCAAATGATCCGACAATTTATAAAAACCTCACAAGATCGCCAGAAAGAGTTATGCTGATCTTCATTGGAAGGACATGGAATTCAACGTTGGAGATCATGTGTTGTTACGTGTGGCACCATGGAAAGAAGTTACGAGATTTGGAAAGAGAGGAAAGCTCAATCCTCGATTCATTGGCCCATTTGAAATACTTGACCGAGTAGGAACTGTGGCTTATAGACTCGCGTTACCGCCAAGTATATCTCGTGTTCATAACGCTTTTCACATATCCATGTTACGTAAATATGTGGAAGACCCGAACCACATTATTGAGTTAGAACCGGACGAAATAGCGGAAGATTTAACGTATGAAGAGGTTCCTGTTAAAATCTTGGATAAGAAGGAACATATTTTATGCTCCAAAATTATACCTCAAGTCAAAGTTTTGTGCAGAAACCACGATGTTGAAGAAATGACCTGGGAGTTAGAATCTGAAATGAGATCAAGGTATCCTCACCTCTTCGTCATACCAGGTCGTACCCTAATTTCGAGGGCAAAATTTCATAAGAAGGGGAGGTTGTAAGACTCCAACTTTTATGAATAAAGATGAATTTTCTATAAATATTATTTTTGAATATTATGAAGTAAATTTGATATAATGTTATAGTTGTGGGTAATATTTATAAATTTTGCAAAGTACGCAAGTTGTTATATTATATTCGATTGGTCGGGGAATATTCGTTTTAACAGGGAATATTCATACGACGACACAATCATTAGTGGACCCCACAAAAGAATTATTGTCGGAATGAGAAAACGACATAAATATCTTTTTATAAAAATAACAACGGAAGTTTTACTGTTAACTGTTGAAATAACCAGTGTTAAAAGTATAGTAATACGCGTGGTTGCATAGCAGCACACGGTATTGATTATTGATGCTTACGTGAGAAGTCACTCAGTTATACTCAATTATTGCTATAGTAATTGTTGCATCATAAATCTCATATTATTTATTCAATTATTGTCTCAATATCATCTGCATAATATTTTATATTATTAAATCAATAATTGAGATGACAAAGTTATTAATATTATTATTTACAATATTGACGATGTCTAGAAGTTCTGTCAAGGAGAGGTTGGGTCACCTAATTGCGCGCCAATAGGGAGAAATCCTTATTGGAAAGCCCCATCTTTCCTGGGAACGACCTGGTCGTTAAATATTGCGAATTATAATAATAATGAATAAATGTTGTTAAAAATATTGAGGGGATTTTTATGAAGTATTTGTGTAAATTTTTTCTTATTATATGGATCTCCATTTACTCATTTTTCAAAACTGTCGGTAGAAAGTTATCTCAATTTTGTTTTATTATATATATATATAAATATATATATATATATATATAAGTTTATTGTATATAGTTATATAAATATCGTATATATATATATATATATATATATATATATATATATATATATATAATTGTGAGTGGGTGGGTGGATGTTGATTTATGTGTATGTGAGTGGATGTTGATTTTGGTGTATATGGTGGATGTTGATTTTTTTGTTATGCGTGGGTGGAAAAAATGCCATATAAGGCATGTGATGAATATATATATATATATATATATATATATATATATATATATATATATATATATATATATATATATATACATATTATATTCTTTTTGTTTTTGTTTTACTTAATGAATTAGTAATCCGTGAATTGCAGAATTGGCCCGTGAGATTTTCTCTGTTCACCTGTGATATTTTTCTGAAATAGTATCATTTCCATTCTCCTATAAATAGGATGCTTATTTAAAATTGAAAATCACACCAGAATCAGAAAATTCTTCTTCTATAATATTGAGCGTATTTCTTTTGAGTTTTAGAAAGCTTTGAGTTTAGAAAATAGTGAAAGTTTTCTACAAGAATATCCCCGCTATACCAGTTGGAATACTCTTCTTTTCAAGGTACGGGATGTTATTTTTGTTCAATATTCGTATAAAATAATATTTTCTTTCATACTCTGTAGTATGCAAGTAATATTATTTCGTTTCAGTTTCCGAATTCTATACTCATTTTGTTAAAGTTTTGGTTTCTATACTCCATGAAATTAGTAGAATATCCTTGATATTTGCGCTTCATCCAGTATCTTTTCATGGAAATATTATTCTGAGCATTCTTGATAAGTTTTAACTTTTTCATGTCGGGTTACAATTCCTGAAGTTACTATTCACTCGGTTACTATTCACCTGGGGTACTATTCATAACAAAAATTGATTTCTTTTCGGTCCAAATCATTTTTGATATAATAATATTCTTGAATTTTAGTCCACAAAGCAGTATCATGTTGACAATTTGGACGTTATTGATTTCTGAATAAATTAAATTATAAATCTTTAAAAATTTATCCTTGAACTTGTTTTATTGAATTTTTATATCATTGTCATCATCCTCATGTTTATATTATGTTAAAAGTCATCTGTGGCCTATAGTGCATAGATGGACTTGGTATGATTATGATCAGGGATTATTCGGTTTATTCATGACCATAATGTTACAAATGATGCGGTAAAAGTCATCATTGGCCCGTAGTGCATTGATGGACAGTTGCTGGCATGATCATGACCATTGATGAAAACACGAATATCATTGGCCCGTAATGCATGGATACTTTGTGGTTGTGATACTAATGAATATCCTTGGCCGTAGTATAGGGATGATTCGATGATATAGATTATTTATTAAGCTGAGTCTCAGCGATAAAACTGATGAAAAACCTTTTAAATCATAGAAGATAGTAAATATCATGCTCTACTTGACTTTTCTAATGGATTATTTGTTCCGCTGTAGTTAAACTTGATGTTTATTATATTTTATCAGTTTAACACTGTTGAAGGCTAACAATAAATTGTTTTTCATTATCTTAGTCATAATATTTCTTACTAGGCTAGTTGAGCTCACCCTTTTGCTTTCATTGTTCTCTTTAGGAAATGAGAACGTAGCCGGGACTAGTCGGGGAACGGAGTGACGGTCCAGATGATAGCATTAGTAGTCATCACTATTCTATGAAATAGTGTGATAATAAATGTATTGAGGACTCCATTGGAGTTGAATATTGTCTAGAAGACAATATTCGTATTAAAACTCTCAGTTTATGTTTTGTCATATTTTTTCACGACAGTTGTATTATTAGGTTGTATTTGAATTTTGTACCATGTATTTGGCGACTCAAGATGGGTGATGTATACTTATTTTGGGGGTGCCACATATCCTACCCATGATTTTGAACTGGCTGCAGTGGTGTTTGTTTTGAAGATATGGAGGCACTATCTCTACGGGGAGAAATATGAGATATATATAGACCATACGAGTTTGAAATATATTTTCACACAGAAATATTTGAACATGCGTTAGAAGAGATGGTTAGAGTTAATAAAGGATTATGACTGCGAGATTTTATATCATCCGGGTAAAGCAAATGTTGTTTCCGACGCCTTAAGCTGGAAGGGTAGAGAGAAACTGTTTATGTTAACAGCCCAAGAGGAGCTAATTTCAACAATGGCAAAACTGGAGGTAGAGGTGAAATATCCTAAAGAGTCGAACGAAAAACTTCTTTAAATGGAAACTGGTCCAACTTTGGTGGATACGGCTAAGGAAGTACAACTTAAAGATGAGGAATATGAGAAAATCAGGAAAAGATTATCTGAATGAGAGGAATGGAAATTCAAAATTGACAACGAAGGGATATTGAGATTCAAGAAAAGGATTTGAGTTCCGTAAGTATCAGAGGTAAAGGAGGAAGTTTTGAGCGAGGCTCATAATTCACGGTATTCGATTTACCCGGGAAGTATGAAGATGTACCAGGATCTCTGACAGCATTTCTGGTGGCTGAATATGAAAAGGGACGTTGTCGATTGTGTGGTCAAGTGTTTGACATGTCAGAAAGTTAAGGTAGAACATCAGAGACCAAGTGGGTTGTTACAACCGTTAGACATATCAAAATTTAAATGGGAACATATCACAATGGATTTTGTGGTCGGTCTTCCAACGACTCAGGAAGGTTTTGACACAGTTTGGGTTATTGTTGACTGCCTAACGAAGTCAACAGATTTCTTATCGATCAAGATTAGGTTTAACTTGGATCAGTTGGTGAAATTGTACGTAGGAAATTATTTCAAGGCACGGTGTTCCATTGTCTATAGTCTCTAATCGAGATCCGTGTTTCACATCGAACCTCTGGAAGCGACTCAGGAATGCATGTGGACGCAATTGAGAATGAGTATGGCATACCATCCTCAAACAGATGGCCATAGCAAAAGGATAATACAGACATTAGAGGATATGCTAAGAGCTTGTATAATGGAGTTCAAAGGAAATTGGGATGATCATCTACCGTTGGTGGATTTCGCTTACAATAACAGTTACCACACAAGTATCGTCATGCCACCTTACAAAGCATTGTACGGCAGAAAGTGCAGAACTCCATTATGCTGGGATGATGTTGGCAAACGTCAACTACTAAAACCAGAATTGGTCCAACAGACCACCGAGATTGCCAAGGTGATCAGGACAAGATTGATTGTTGCTCAAGACAGGCAGATGAAATATGCTAATCAACACCGACAGAATCGAGAATTTGAATCTGGTTGTTACGTTTTCTTAAAAGTGTATCCCTGGAACGGAAAGATCTAATTTGGTAAGAATGGAAAATTAAGCCCAAGGTTCATTGGACCCTTTGAAGGTTTGAGGAGAATTGGCGAAGTCGTGTATGAGGTAGCCTTACCTCCGGCCTTAGAACATGTCCATAATGTTTTCCATGTTTCTGTCTCACGACCGTATAAGCCCAACTACAAACACGTTATCGAATATGAACCCCTATAATTTGAGAAAGATATATCTTATGAAGAAGTTCTTGTTTTGATAGTCGACAGGAAAGAGCAAGTACTCAGAAATAAAGTAATACCTTTTAATAAGGTAATATGGAGGAACCACAATGTTGAAGAAGCTACGTGGGAACTCGAAGAACAAATGATGAAAAATTATCCTCATTTATTTGATTAATTTATGTGTAGTAATTCTGGGGACAAAATCTTTGTAAGGGAGGGAGAATGTAACGGGACGAATTAAGTGAATCGTGATTCTAGGGACAAAATCCTTTTAAGGGGGGAAAGATGTGACGAACGAGATTTTTGTAATTAATTTTTAAATATTTCTGGAATTAAATAACTATTGTGTGAATTTATATTTATTTATTGAGTTATATAAATATTTGATGGAATTGTGCTAGATTAATTTAATTAAATATGTTACATTAATTAAATTAATGAGGAATAATGTTATAATTCAAAGTATGAATTTAATTGAGATTATTAAATTAAATGAGTTGTTAAATAATTTTTGTGTTGTTCTAATTAATTAAATAATTAATTAGAGATTTATTGAGAATATAAATTATGTGTTATATTTAATAAATGAGAATTTTAATTATGTGATGATGTGATTTAATGGTAATATTTCATTTTATTAATTTGAGTTTAAATAATATTATTTGATTAATTAAAATGTGACGAATAAAGTATATAATAAACAAGTTAATTAAAATAATGGAAAAAAGGATTAATTTGAAACAAGCCAAACATGGCATAAGGAACATATGAGCAGTTAAGGCCCTGTTGCGCTTAACTACGGCCCATGATTCTACTAGTTATATTACTATAAGCATTCAATTCAATTTTTTTAAAGTCTGGGAAAACTTGGAGAGAAAAAGAGAAAAAATTTGAGAGTCAGTGAGATTGAAGAAGAAGAAGTTGGAGAATTAATAAGTTTTCGTTCACATTCTAGCAATCTAAACAAACAATCAAGGGTAATTTCTTAATCCCAAGTCGTGTTTTTAATTTTTCTCCATGAACGTATATTTAAGTTCTATGGTAATTCAAATTCATGATTTATTTGTTAAAAACTTGATGTTAGATGTTTATTAGCAAGTATAGTTCAATTATATATAATTTGTATGTGTTTAAGAGTAATCAAATCCATGTAATTGTGTTTTATTGGAATTTTGTAGTTTACAGAGTAAGAGCATATGAATATTGCTTATATGTACAAAAATTCATGCTTCAATCGCATATTAATCGATGAATTGATAATTGATTGTGTTTATACATGTAAAAATGAAAAGAATGAAACTTAAACGGACTTATTTGGTGTTATAACAAATCTATAATTTGTGATTTCATGAAATTTGACGAAACTTTGAAAAATAGCAAGAACATGAAAATTATGAGTTCAAATTCAATTGTTTATGTGATTTAAGTTGTTCAAAGCATGCTAAGAATGTTATAAAATGTTTCTGTAAAGTTTATAACATATGGGTGAAACTGAATTCGTTGTTTGAGTGAAGTTTTAGCCTAATTTTTCCATGTTCTGTGTTTTTTCGCGAACTTCAGATTCTGGAACTAGCGCGTCACACGTCAGCTATGACACAGACTTAAGCCTAAAGTCCGAGTTTGCAAAGACTGATTTAACTTAAAATGAATTGCGAGACCGGACTTAAGCCTAAAGTCCAAAGTTGCAGATTGCATTTGACGAGAGTGCTAGTCTTAGTTTAAATGGTAGAGTCAGGCGTCGACCGGCGTTATGGCGCTGATAAGTGGATTTAATATACAAGAATCGATGTTCATTTCAAGTTTAAATTCGTAGTTATCTTCTTGTTTGTGTTCGTTTTCACTCATTTCATGTTATTTTATGTGTAGGGTGGTCATGGGGGCAAGTGGTGAAGAAAGACGGAGTTTTGGAGTGAAAGTGGAAAAATGAATGAAGTCGCAATTTTTCTTTAGATATAGCCATGCCGTAAAATGATGCCTTATTGGTTTTGCACCCACGGGCTGAAGTCTTCAAATCAAGACTCTCTTCTTTGTTTGAACTCATTTGGGACTTGGTTTGTGGGACTTTGTTAAGGCACCTGGACTCTGCAAAAGTCAGACTTCAGCCAAAACATAGGGAGAGCTAGATATTACGTTGCAAACAACAAATCACAGAAGACAAGAAGCATAATTCAGAGAAAAATTCTAGGATTCAAGTGCGAGCTTTAGAGGAGTAATTTGAAGAGATTATCGTGACGGTTACAATTCTAGGCTACGTGAAGGGTGTTCATCATTCTTCTTCTCTTTAGTCTTTTATTTATAATTGAAAGGATGTTTCCATTAGATTATTCAGTTTTTAATTCATTCGTTATGAACTAATTCGCTTATTAGACTTGTGATGGATCCTTGGGTGAAACGATGATTCTATAACTTTGATTTCCAATTCAATAAAATATTTTTAGTTTATCTATGTTAATTCGAGCGTGAATTTATGAATTGCTTGATCAATAATTACTTGTGGATTTGAATGGAATCGAGAGAGGATATTCAAATCTAGACCGAGTTAATATAGCATGTGTCATGAGTTTTGTGAATAACAGATTTTTGATTATTGTTAAGGTAGAGATATGCTTGACATCATATGTAATCAGATAGAGAACTTAAGCTTAAACCTTCTTTAATTGCAGTTCACATAGAGATATAGTGAATTGGTTGATTTAGGTGTTTAACTTGTTTCTATCTTAATTGTGGATTTAAGTTAATATCGTATTAGTGCATCGAGAGGTGGCTAGTGTTACATTTGTGTTCTTGATTAATAAACTTGGATATTAAATTGAGTTGGAATAAAGGTTTGAAAATCATAGTGAAGCTCAGGGTGAAATCATAAGTCTAATTCTCCATTAATTATTTAAAATTTCGGACTTTGATATTAGTGATTGTTTTGTGATAGTTTATTTATTTATTAATTTAGTTTCTATAATTTTAAACCATTGATTTGAATAGATTAATAGAATTAGGATTAATAGAAAATTGATAATTGTGAGGTTAAAATTTTTGCTAATTCGTCCTCGTGGGAACGATACTTTATTCACTACTATATTAATTGTTGACCACGTACACTTCCGTGTTTTCATGTATATCGATTTTACCCAACAAGTTTTTTACGCCGATTAAGTGATAATTTAATTGAGATTTTACGTGGTCAACAAGTAATAAAGTGATGAAAAAATAGAGTATCGATAAGGAAGAAACAATGGAGAAGACAATTTAGTAAGAAACTTAACTTCACAATTATCAAATTTCTATTAATCCTAATTTTATTAAACTATCCAATTCAATGATTAAAAATTATAGAAACTAAAATAAAAACAAATAAAATACCACAAACCAATCACCAATCATCAAAACGAAAAGTGATTTAAACAATTAATGGAGAATTAGACTTATGATTTCACCTTGAGCTTCTATCCAATCGATGATTTTAACACCTTTATTCCAATTCAATTCACTATTATCGGAATTTTATTAATCAAGAACACGAACGTAATATTAACCACCTCTCGATGCACTAACCACCTCTCAGTATTAACGTCAATCCACAATTAAGATAGAAATTAGTTAAACACCTTAATCAACTAACTCACTATATCTCTATGTGAATTACAATTAAAGAAGGTTTAAGAACAAGTTCTCTATCCGATTACATGCGATGTCAAGCATACCTCTACCTTAACATTCATCAAGATTAAGCTATTCACAAAATTCATGAACACATGTTATATCAACTAGGTATAGATTTGAATATCCTCTCTCGATTCCAAACAAATCCACAAAGAATTGTTGATCAGGCAATTCATAGATTCACGCTCAAATTAATATAGATAAACTGGAAATAACTTATTAAACTGGAAATCAAAGTTTACAAAATCATAGATTCACTCAAAGATCCATCATAAGCCTAAATAGTGAATTAGTTCATAATAAACGAAATAAACACTGAATAAATCATGGAAATCATTCTTTTAATCACAAGTAATAGTCTAAGACGAAGAATATTGAATAACACCCTTCCCGTCGCCTAGAATCGCAATCATCTTGAAATACTCCTCCAACGCTTGCTTAGAAAAACTGAAATTAATCTTTGTTAATTCCTTCTTGTGTTGTGTGAATTGTGTTTTTTCACGTAATATTGAGCTCTCCTTATGTTGTGGCCGAAGTTTGCCTATTTAGAGTCCAGGCGCCTCACAAAACATCAACAATCCAAGTAGCAAGCAGTCGTCACAAGCCAGCAGGACACTTGAGATTGAGAGACCCAGCCCCGTGGGTGCAGCTTTAATCAAAGTAGCGCCCCGTGGGCTAGGCTACAATGCTAAATAAATTTTTCGACTTCCTGCGTTTTTCCACTTTCGCTCCAAAACTCCGTCTTTCTTCACCACTCGCATCCATAACCACCCTACACATAAAATGACATGAAACGAGTGAAAACGAACACAAAACAAGAAGATAACTACGAATTTAAACTTGAAATGAATATCGATTCGTGTATATTAAATCCACTTATCAAAATCCCCAAACTTAAACCGTGCTAGTCCTCGAGCACAAAACAAACTACATGTTATGCAATGCAATGAAATAAACAAATCTAAATGCCTAAGAATCCAACAATATCGCTAGAAACTAACTTATCTCGTCGGCCTCAGAGAAAACAAGCAACCTTACAATATGAATCACCAAAACTAATCCACAATTTCAGTATTAATTCTCAAATCTTGAACAATTATCCTTTGGTATAGCGTGTATGTGTGTGTGATCAACATCTATGATAACTGATATGGACCCAAATTCAATACATAAGCAACTTCTTAGAAGGAATCATATAGTGCAATCTTAAAAATTTCAAAGATAGGCACAAACCAACTAACATTAAACAATACCAAATTCAAGGGTTCATGCAGGATACTTATACTTTCTTATTTTTTATTTTTTTTTACACGGGGCTTTTTTGCTATTTTTTCCATCATTATTCCTCTTTTTTTTAGATAGATGGTTGGTGAGTCGTTTTACGCTCCATCTCACGCTTGTGTTTATGGGGAGTGTTTCTCCTCAACCCACCACAAGACTCAACATGTTTCAAATATTTTCTTAATATTTTTTTTTTCAAAGCTTATATACCCCATATACTCCCCCAAACTTAGGTTCTTGCCTAATTTTAGCTTTTTATGCCTATCCTTGTCGTTTTCTCATTCACCCTAGCATTATCCTTTAGAAACTATTTATGTATCATTTGAAGTGATCGATTCAACAAAGATGTTATTAGTGCTAACCTTTTTTATAATAGTTTCAAACAAGTCCAAGAATCGATTCATAACTGAAATTGTATCACAATTCTAATAATCAATACTGTATTGGTTAACTTGTTCACAATCTCATCATTGGCCCACAAATAACATGAAACTATTGCAGTGTTGGACATATGCAAACCCAATATTTAACTAATTTTTTTTATTATTATTATTATTTTTAAAATGATAATAACGGAAATGAAAGCAATGCAACAAAACAACCTAAACTACTATGCAAACACCTAATCTACTATGCAAACTAGATTAACAAATGCATGCAAATAAACATTTAAATCCCCCAAACTTAAGTAAAACAATGCCCTCATTGGATAAAAAGAAATTAAGTTCCTGAGGACTTCCCTGCAATCGCCTAAGTCTGGGGAGGTGGTTGGTGCTCTTCATCTGAATCACTTGGAGGAAATCGAGGCAGTGGTCCGGGTTGTTGATATGGATAATGAGCCGCCGGGTTGAAGCTTTGGAGTGTTGTGTTGAGTGAGGCGAAAGATGCGTTCATAGCATCAAACATGTGATCTTGTCGCATCGCCAATCGCCGCATTTCCCGGCGTGCTGCCCTATTGTGTGCATTCATCTGATTTTGGAACTCAAGGAACTGAGGACTGGATATTGCCTCGGTCTGTGGTACCTTCTTGGTTCCTTGATCTCCCATAGCTTCATCCTCATCCCCCGAGGTATCTTCTGCATCGACTTCGTCTTCCGACGCCGATGGAAAAATAAAACCCAAACCTCGTGGATGTGACTCGCCTCCTGCCCATACAGAATACCGCGCTATCATTCTAGAATCAAGCAAAGCGAGCGGCATTTGAGTAGGCTCATCATCGGACCATCTCACCCCTGCATTGCGACACAACGCACAGATGAGTGAGGGGTGTGGCAAGCCGCCCAAAAAATTTCCACGTAAACACCGGCGGATGGAGAAACTGATAATTGCCCGACGTCAATAATAAAATCTTGCACAATTGCGTACAATAGTAACGCCTTCTCTTTGGTGACGTCCGAAGTGTGTTGGGACGGAAGCAATTTAGCACATAAGAAGGCGTACCATATTTTGCCATACCGGCTAAGGTCCTTGCTATGGAACATTGTACCTCCCTTTCGACCTTTGATCCAAGATGTTCCCGGCTTTGTCAAGTTCGTAATAACCTCCTCGTAGTCAGGGTCAAAATCCCTCAATTGTGCATACTGACACTGTCGTGGCACCCTCAACTGATAATAGGCATTGATTGCATCGTCACTGAACGGGACCATGCGACCCCGCATAAACGCATTGAATGGGGCTTTGTCTTTGGCGTTTGCATAAAATTCCTTGACGATGTTGACGACGGCCGGGACCGGATGCTCGGTGAGTTTGAGCCACCCCTTTTGATAAATTTGAGACATCATCTCCCCATCATTTCCCTCGGGGGCCAGTCCATGCTTCGGCGTAAGGGCTTTGGTTAGCATGTAGTCATATCGATCGGTGGCGGCGGCACTCACAAATTTTCGTCGATCATATGCTCGTGTCGGTTGAGCGGATCTTGAACTCTCTCCCCTTTGGCATTTGGATGTCGGTTGTGAAGCCATTGATCTCCGGATGTTAAAACTGGCTAGCACACACTTCCTTCCCCTTACACTTGGTTCACTCAATTTGTCAAACACTTGGTGTGCACAGTCCGTTCTTCCCCCAAAACTCGATTGTTTCTATGGTACTTCAGTAGAGAGAAGATGAAAACTCAAAATGAATGGTAACTTACTCTCAAGTGTGCTATGTGTTCCCCAATTTCTTGAAGAATTCGAAATTTGTAGTGATGAATCTAGGTGTATGTGTAGGGTTTATATAGAGGTGATGTAGGGGAGAGGAAGTGGCCCAATCTTGGTGATGGGAGTAATGGATGTATGTTTGGTAATGGTGTGAGAGGGTGATAATGGGGTGAGATAATGAAGATGTGTGTTAAGTTGTGGGTGAGGATTTGTAGAAGGTCTCGTGAGTAGTTTAGGTGAGGAGTACGGCAAAGGACGTGGGCGTGTAGTGGGAAGAAAAGTGAACCAGCGTGTGTAACTGTTGAATTTAGTACCCAGAATTTAGGACCCCCACCCCGGCGGGGGGTGCAAGTTCATTTTAGCCCACCCCGGTGGGCATGCCCACTGTCTTCGAATTTTTGGCTTCCAAAAGTGCAGATCAAAATTACCCGATTTTCCTTCTTTTCTTGCCCGTTATTGCTCTTACTCGCTTTAGACCCCTCCTGCAACCATAAACACGCAAAATGTTAGACTATTGATGGTTTGGAGTATGATTGAGAGTTTTAACAAAACGTTTACTCTATAATACCTACCTACTACTTAATAAAAGTTACATTCTAACAATTATAAATAAAACTATGAAAAATAACAAAATATTGGGTTGCCTCCCAATTAGCGCTTGATTTTAAGTCGTTCAGCCTGACTACTCCCTGTTTTACTGTGTATCGGCTAGGGTGATGTTGACGACATCCCAGTTTGATTCGCCACCCCAGTAATGCTTTATCCGTTGACCATTGACCTTGAACGTCTCTAATGGATTACGACTGTAGAGTTCAACGGCGCCATGAGGGAATACTCGCTTTATAGTGAATGGTGGGACCATCTCGACTTAAGCTTTTCCAGGAACAATCGCGACCTTGAGTTGAACAAGAGAAGGCGATTGGCTCTGGCTCGAATGTTCGATGCATAATTTTCGATCGTGCCATCTTTTAACCTTTTTTCTTTGTATAGCTTGGCGTTCTCGTACGCTTGAAGTCGAATTAAATCGAGCTCATTTAGTTGGAGTAGCCTTTTTTCTCCCACAATGGATTGGTCAAAGTTCAATTTTCTAAATTGCCTGATGAGGCCTTTGTGTTGTAGTTCCACCGGTAAGTGACATGCTTTTCCATACAGGAGTTGATACGGTGACATCTCGATTGGTGTTTTGTATGCAGTCCGGTAAGCCCATAATGCATCATCCAACCGAAGTGACCAATCTTTCCGACTCGGATTTACGACTTTTTCCAATATCTTCTTAACTTCTCTGTTTGATACCTCAGCCTGTCCATTTGTTTGAGGGTGATACGATGTAGCCACCTTGTGGTTAACCCCATACTTAGCCAAAAGAGCTGTAAAAGACTTATTGCAGAAGTGACTACCTTCGTCACTGATTATTGCTCTTGGCGTGCCAAACCTCGTGAAAATGTTTTTCTGTAGGAATTTGAGGACCACCTTGGCATCGTTGGATGGTGGTAGTGTGGTGACTTCAACCCACTTGAGAGCGTAATCCACCGCGAGTAGAATATACTGATTGCTCAAGGACGAAGGGAATGGTCCCATGAAATTGATGCCCCATATATCAAAGATTTCCATTTCAAGAATTGTTTGTAGGGGAATCTCATTCCGTTTAGAGATGTTTCCCACCCTTTGGCATCTATCACATGTTTTCACAAATTGGTGGGCGTCTTTGAACAATGTCGGCCAATAAAACCCGGCTTGAAGCACTTTTGCCGCGGTGCGCTCACTCCCATAATGTCCCCCATATGCCGATGAGTGGCATTCCTGCAGTATGTTGTGCACTTCACTGTAAGGGATACATCGTCGAATCATCTTATCGGCGCACTATTTGAATAGATAAGGCTCATCCCATATGTACCACTTGACGTCATGAAGAAACTTCTTTTTCTGTTGTCGTAAGATAAGATCGGGGAAGCATGTTGCTCACCGAGATAATTCATGAAGTCTGCATACCAAAGGAATTTCGCATTTAACCCAAATAGTTGCTCATCAGGAATGACTCGTTGATTATGCATCTATCTTCATCCTTTTCTCCGGATTTTCCAAATTTTGATAAATGGTCGACAACTTGATTCTTCATTCCCTTTCTATCTTTAATCTCTAAGTCAAACTCTTGAAGTAGGAGAATCCATCGGATAAGGCGTGGCATAACATCTTTTTTCGTTATTAGGTACCGAATCGCCGAATGATCCGTGTAGACTATCACCTTGGTCCCGATCAAGTATGCCCGGAATTTGTCAAACGCGTACACCACTGCAAGCAATTCCTTTTCCGTGGTAGTGTAATTCATTTGAGTCTCTGTGAGTGTTTTTCTTGCATAGTATATGGCGTGAAACACTTTGTCTCATCTTTGTCCCAAAACAGCCCCAACCGCATAGTCTGCTCGCATCACACATAAGCTCGAATGGCATATTCCAGTTCGGTGCGACTATCACGGGGGCTGTAGTTAATTTCTTCTTTAACAATTCAAACGCTGACTTGCATTCCGCAGTAAAACTGAAAGTAACATCCTTCTCCAAAAGACTGCAAAGAGGTTTTGCAATCTTAGAGAAATCTTTTATGAACCTTCTGTAGAACCCAGCATGCCCTAGAAAACTTCTAATACCCTTAACTGAGCTCAGTGGAGGCAGTTTCTCGATGGTATCGACTTTGCTTTGTCCACCTCAATCCTTGAGCCGACACCTTATGGCCCAAAATTATGCCTTCTTCAACCATGAAGTGGCATTTTCCCAATTGAGTATGAGGTTTGTATCCTTACATCATTTTGCAAAACCATGACCCGATTCCCTAGGCAAGTATCAAAGTTGTCTCCATAGGCGAGAAATCGTCCATGAAGACTTCAACATTCTTCTCCACCATATCCGAAAAAATGGCCATCATACACCGTTGGAAAGTTGCAGGTGCATTGCATAACCCGAATGACATCCTCTTGAATGCAAATGTGCCGTAAGGGCATGTAAATGTTGTCTTCTCTTGATCCTCGGGGAGCGATGGCGATCTGGTTATAGCCAAGTATCCATCCAATAAGCAGTAGTACTCATGTCCCGCTAATCATCTAACATTTGATCGATAAAGGCGTGGAAATGATCTTTTCGGGTTGCCTTATTCAATCTCCTATAATCGATGCACACCCTCCATCCTATAACTGTTCTTGTTGGAATTAACTCGTTGTCCTCATTCTGTACCACAGTCATTCCCCCCTTTTTTTTTAACAATGAACCGGACTAACCCATTTTCTTGTCGAAAAATTGGGTATATGATCTCCAAGCATCCAATAATTTAGAATTTCCTTCTTTACCACTTCCTTCATAATTGGGTTTAGTCGACGTTGATGCTCCACCCGATGGTCTTGCATCATCCTCCATCAGAATCTTGTGCATGCAGAATGACGGACTAATTCCCTTTATATCCGTGAATCATCCAACCAATCGCGCGATTTTGTGATCCCTAAGCACCCTTAGCAACTTTTCTTCCGGCAATTCGTTAAGTGCAGCAGAAATAATTATAGGTAAAGAATTTGAATTGCCTAAGTACGCATACCTGAGATGTTTATGAAGTGGCTTAAGCTCCAATGTTGGTGGCTCCTCCAATGAGCGGTTTCATTTTTTAGTGACTTTTTTTCCTCAGGTGTGCAAAGGTTCAAACGGTGCTCTGAATCTGCTAACTCGTGGCAATGAGTCTAGCATCTGTAAGAAGTCCACAAATTCTGGGTCGTCCTTTTCCTCATCCCCTAGTAAGGTTGTTTCTAATGGATCGTTGACCAAACTCTTGCTCATATCTTCACTGATGATTTGCTCAATTAAATCCATCCGAAAACATTCTTCCTCATCCGTAGGGAATTTCATGGCCTTGAACACATTAAATTTGATTTCTTGATCTTGGACTCTCATAGTAAGTTCTCCTTTTTGCACGTCTATGAGTGTCCTTCCCGTAGCCAAGAAAGGTCTCCCTAGGATAATCGGTATGTTCTTATCCTCCTCGAAATCCAGAATGATAAAGTCCGCAGGGAATATAAACTTATCCACCTTCACTAAAATGTCCTCTACTATGCCTCTCGGATATGTGACTGACCTATCTGCCAATTGTAATGAAATGTTCATCGGCCTTGGTGCAGGTAAACCCAATTCTAAGTATACTGACAATGGCATCAGGTTTACACTTGCCCCCAAATCACATAAACACTTGCTGAAATGCATATTCCCGATTGTGCATGGGATAGTGAAGCTCCCCGGGTCCTTGAGTTTTGGTGGTAATTTCTACTATAATACTGCGCTACACTCCTCTGTTAGTGCCACAATCTCAAAATCTTCCCGTTTCTTCTTCCTTGACAGAATCCTTTTCATAAATTTTGCATAGCTCGACATTTGTTCTAGGGCCTCCGCGAATGGGATGTTAATCTGGAGTTTCTTGAACACATCTAAAAACACGTGAATCGCTTCCTGATTTTATTTTTGGACCCTCTGCTGAAATGGTGGTGGAGGATAAACAATTGGCTTATTGTTTAACTGTGTTTCCTCGCCTTTGTTACCTTCCACCACGTTACTGTCATCAACTTTTTCCCCCGATGTCGCTGAATTTTCTGCATTATTACCGCCGAGATGTTTTCCACTTCTCAACATAACTGCTTGACATTGCTCATGACTACCCTTCGGATTTCTCTTAGTGTCGCTAGGTAATGTTCCTTGTGGTCTATTATTCAATGCCAACACAATTTGACCTATCTGATTCTCTATATTTTTGATAGCCATAGCTTGATTTTTCATAGCCAAATCGTTGCTAGTCATGTATTTTGACAACACTTCCTCCAGATCGGATTTCCTTTCTTGATATTGAGTTGGTTGTTGCTGGTTCTGAAATCCTGGTGGATATGATTGTCGTGAAGCTTGATTTTGCTGGTTGTTGCTCCATGAGAAATTCGGATGATTCCTATTTCCTTGATTGTATGTGTTCGATATGTGTTTTATGGAATTACATTGTAATTCTTAGATGAGGCGCATATTCTTTGGATTAATCGCACATTGCTCTCCAGTTAGGTGCTCTCCGCGCATACTTCGCATATTATTGCCACTTGTTGTACTTGTTGTGTTTGTTTGTTGTGCTTGTCTTTCTTATATCGACTCAACATCTTTGAAAGTGTGAGATATATGTGCTTGCATATTTGTCATACTATCTACTTCTAACACCCATTTGCCTTTGCTTATGTCATTCTTCTTTGTGGGGCCTTTGGTAGTTATTAGCTCCATGGTTTCAATCAACTCGTATGCTTCCTCGTAACTCTTAGCCATGAATGCTCCTCCCGACGCTGCATCAATACTTGTCCTGAGATTCCCATGTAACCCGTTGTAAAAAGTGTTCATCTGCAGCCACTTGGGCAATCCATGATGTGGGCATTTTCTGAGCAATTCTTTGTATCTCTCCCAAGCCTCATATAACGACTCCCCATGTTGCTGTTCAAACATCGTTATCTCGTTTCTCATCTTTGCAGTTTTCACCGGTGGAAAGAATTTTGCGAGGAATTTTTGAGCTAAATCCTCCCATGTAGTTATCGAACCGGATGGTAAAGAATGTAACCAGCTCTTCGCCTTGTCCCGTAAAGAGAATGGGAACAATCAAAGTTTCACAGCTTCATCCGACACCCCATTGAACCTAAAGGTGTCGCATAATTCCAAAAAACTGACTAGATGCTCGTTCGGATCGTCATTTGCCAATCCCCCAAACTGAACTAAATTATGAATCATTTGTATCATCCCTGGCTTAATTTCAAATGTATTCGCTGCTATTGCGGGCCTGGTAATGCTTGATTGCAGTTCAGTCACCTTGGGCGTGGCGTAGTCCCTTAATGCTTTCCGATCTTCGGCTGCCATTTCCTCTTCTTCCTCAGGTGTTTCAAATTCTTGTCTCGTTTCCTTTATCCACTTGCTCAACCTCTGAAACCTTTTATCAATGTCATCGTCAAAAGGTAACAAATCTGGATTTTTGGACCGAGTTTGCATAAACTGCTTCCACACCTGAAATAGAAGAAACAAAACAAAAATAAAAATGTCTAAGTAAAACTGGATTAATTAAACTGATATTGTAAAACTATTAAGATTTATACTAAATAGTCCCCGACAATGGCGCCAAAACTTGTTGGGTAAAATCGATACGCGCAAAACACGCAAGTGTACGTGGTCAACAAATAATAAAGTGATGAATAGAGTATCGTTCCCACAGAGACAATTTAGTAAGAAACTTAACTTCACAATTATCAACTTCCTATTAATCCTAATTTTATTAAACTATCCAATTCAATGATTAAAAACTATAGAACCTAAATTAAAAACAAATAAAATACCACAAACTAATCACCAATATCAAAATCTGAAATTCAAAAAATTAATGGAGAATTAGACTTATGATTTCACCCTAAGCTTCACTTTGATTTTAACACCTTTATTCCAATTCAATTCACTATCTCGGTTTATTAATCAAGAACACGAACGTAATATTAACCACCTCTCGATGCACTAATACCGTATTAACGTCAATCCACAATTAAGATAGAAATTCGTTAAACACCTTAATCAACTAACTCACTATATCTCTATGTGAATTACAATTAAAGAAGGTTTAAGAACAAGTTCTCTATCCGATTACATGCGATGTCAAGCATATATCTACCTTAACATTCATCAAGATTAAGCTATTCACAAAATTCATGAACACATGTTATATTAACTAGGTCTAGATTTAAATATCCTCTCTCGATTCCAAACAATTCCACAAAGAATTGTTGATCAGGCAATTCATAGATTCACGCTAAAATTAATATAGATAAACTGGAAATAGCTTATTAAACTGGAAATCAAAGTTTACAAAATCATAGATTCACTCAAAGATCCATCATAAGCCTAAATAGTGAATTAGTTCATAATAAACGAAATAAACACTGAATAAATCATGGAAATCATTCTTTCAATCACAAGTAATAGTCTAAGACGAAGAATATTGAATAACACCCTTTCAAAGTGCGCCTAGAATCGCAATCGTCTTGAAAATCTCCTTGAAATACTCCTCCAACGCTTGCTTAGAAAAACTGAAATTAATCTTTGTTAATTCCTTCTTGTGTTGTGTGAATTGTGTTTTTTCACGCAATATTCAGCTCTCCCTATGTTGTGGCCGAAGTCTGCCTATTTAGAGTCCAGGAGCCTGACAAAACATCAACAATCCAAGTAGCAGCAGTCTCCACAAGCCCGTGAGGACACTTGAGATTCGAGATTCGAGACCCCCTTACCATGGCCTGGCTAGGCTACTGCTAAATAAATTTTTTGACTTCCTGCGTTTTTCCACTTTCGCTCCAAAACTCCGTCTTTCTTCACCACTCACATCCATAACCACCCTACAAATAAAATGACATGAAATGAGTGAAAACGAACACAAAACAAGAAGATAACTACGAATTTAAACTTGAAATGAATATCGATTCATGTATATTAAATCCACTTATCGATGACTATATACAAGCATGATTTATCTGTTGTTCAAAAGTTTAATGCAATGACAGGGGCTCAAGTAAAGCAGGTTGCGATAGTATGTGAATTGTGTGCGGGTGATCATCCTACAGATCAGTGCGCAATTAATCCAGAATCCGTCAAGTTCATAGGTAACTATAACAGAATTCCACATAACACATACCAAAACACCTACAACCAGGGGAATAGGAACCACCCAAACTTCTTATGGAGCAATAACCAGCAAACTCAAGCTCCACGACCATCATATCCCCCTAGTTTCAGAGTCACCAACAAACGGTTCAACATCGGGAATAGAAATCAGATTTCGAGGAAATGGTGTCGAGGTACATAACTAGCAGTGAGGCAACAATTAAAAATCAAGCAATGATAATGAAGAATCAAGAGATGGCAATCAAGAATTTGGAAAATCAGATTGGACAGCTGGCGTTAGCATTGAATAATAGACCACAAGGAACATTACCTAGCGACACTGAGAGAAATCTGAAGGGTAGTCATGAGCAATGTCAAGCAGTTATGTTGAGAAGTGGAAAACATCTCGGGGGTAATAATGCAGAAAATTCAGCGACACCGGAGGAAAAAGTTGATGACAGTAACGTGGTGGAAGGTAACAAAGGCGAGGAAATAAAGTTAAACAATAAGCCAATTGTTTATCCTCCACCACCGTTTCAGCAGAGGGTCCAAAAACAGAAATCAGATAAGCAGTTCGCAAGGTTTTTAGACGTGTTCAAGAAACTCCATAATAACATCCCATTCGTAGAGGCCCTAGAGCAAATGCCGAGTTATGCGAAGTTTATAAAAGTAATTCTGTCGAGGAAAAAGAAATGGGAAGACTTTGAAACAGTGGCACTAACAGAGGAGTGTAGTGTGGTGTTACAGCAGAAGCTACCACCAAAACTTAAAGACCCGGGGAGCTTTACTATCCCATGCACGATCGGGAAAATGTCGTTTAACAAATGTTTATGTGATTTGGGGGCGAGTGTGAACCTCATGCCATTTTCAAGATATATACGAATTGGGTTTTGCGCATAAAGCCTACGAATATTTCATTGCAGTTGGCTGATAGGTCAGTCAAATATCCGAGAGGCATAGTAGAGGACATTCTGGTTAAAGTGGATAAGTTTATATTTCCTATGGACTTTATCATTCTGGATTTCGAGGAGGATAAGAACATACTGATTATCCTAGGGAGACCTTTCTTAGCTACGGGAAGGACACTCATAGACGTGCAAAAAGGAGAACTTACTATGAGAGTCCAAGATCAAGAAATCAAATTTAATGTGTTCAAGGCCATGAAATTCTCTACGAATGAGGAAGAATGTTTTCAGATGGATTTAATTGAGCAAATCATCAGCGATGATATGAGCAAGAGTTTGGTTAATGATCTATTAGAGACAACCTTATTGGGGGATGAAGAAAAGGATGACCCAGAATTTGTGGACTTCTTATAGATGCTAGAGTCATTGCCACGAGTTAGCCGATTTAGAGCACCGTTTGAACCTTTGCACACTGAGGAAATAGCTGTAGAAAAATTGAAACCGTCTTTGGAGGAGCCACCAACATTGGAACTTAAGCCACTCCCTAAACATCGCAGGTATGCGTACTTAGGCAATTCAAATTCTTTACCTGTAATTATTTCTGATGCACTTAACGAATTGTAGGAAGAAAAGTTGTTGAGGGTGCTTAGGGATCATAAATCAGCGATTGGTTGGACGATTGCGGATATAAAGGGAATTAGCCCATCATTTTTCATGCACAAGATTCTGATGGAGGATGATACAAGACCGTCGATGGAGCATCAACGTCGACTTAACCCAATTATGAAGGAAGTGGTAAAGAAGGAAATTCTGAAATTATTGGATGCCGATATCATATATCCAATTTTCGAAAGTAAATGGGTTAGTTCGGTTCATTGTGTGCCAAAAAGGGGGGGAATGACTGTGGTACAGAATGAGGACAATGAGTTAATTCCAACAAGAACAGTTACAGGATGGAGGGTGTGCATCGATTATAGGAGATTAAATAAGGCAACCCAAAAAGATCATTTCATGTTGCCCTTTATTGATCAAATGTTAGACATATTAGCGGGACATGAGTACTACTGTTTATTGGATGGATACTCGGGCTATAACAAGATCGTCATCGCTCCTGAGGATCAAGAGAAGACAACATTTACATGGCCTTACCAAGACATTTGCATTCGTGGAGGATGTCATAAGGGTTATGCAATGCACCGCAACTTTCCAACGCGGTGTATGATGGCCATTTTTTTGGATATGGTGGAGAAGAATGTTGAAGTCTTCATGGCGATTTCTCGGCCTATGGAGACAACTTTGATACTTGCCAGGAAATCGGGTCATGGTATTGCGGCGATGTAAGGATACAAACCTCATACTCAACTGGGAAAAATGTCACTTCATGGTTGAAGAAGGCATAATTTTGGGCCATAAGGTGTTGGCTCAAGGATTGGAGGTGGACAAAGCAAAACTGGATACGATCAAGAAAATGCCTCCACCGAGCTCCGTTAAGGGTATTAGAAGTTTTCTGGGGCATGCTGGGTTCTACAGGAGGTTCATAAAAGACTTCTCTAAAATTGCAAAACCTCTATGCAGTCTTTTAGAGAAGGATGCTACTTTTAGTTTTATTACGGAATGCAAGTCAGCGTTTGAATTATTGAAGAAGAAATTAACTACAGCCCCCGTGATAGTCGCACTGGACTGGAATATGCCATTCGAGCTTATGTGTGATGCGAGCGACTATGCGATTAGGGATGTTTTAGGCCAAAGACGAGACAAGGTGTTTCACGCCATATACTATGCAAGCAAAACACTCACAGAGACTCAAATGAATTACACTACCACGGAAAAGGAATTGTTTGCAGTAGTGTACGCGTTTGACAAATTTCGGGCATACTTGATCGGGACGAAGGTGATAGTCTACACGGACCATTCGGCGATTCGGTACCTAATAGCGAAAAAAGATGCTAAGCCATGCCTTATCCAATGGATTCTTCTACTTCAAGAGTTTGACTTAGAAATTAAAGATAGAAAGGGGACGGAGATTCAAGTTGCCGACCATTTATCAAGGCTGGAAAATCCGGAGAAAAAGGATGAAGATAGATGCGCAATCAACGAGTCATTCCCGGATGAGCAACTATTTGGGTTAAATGCAGAATTTCCTTGGTATGTAGACTTCGCAAATTATCTAGTGAGGAACACGCTTCCCCCTGATCTTACACGACAATAGAAAAAGAAGTTTCTTCATGACGTCAAGTGGTACATGTGGGATGAGCCTTAGTTATTCAAACAGTGTGCCGACAAGATGATTAGAAGGTGTATCCCATACAGTGAAGTGCACAACATACTGCAGGAATGCCACTCATCGGCATATTGGGGACATTATGGGAGTGAGCGCACCGCGGCAAAAGTGCTTCAAGCCGGGTTTTATTGGTCGACATTGTTCAAAGACGCCCACCAATTTGTGAAAACATGTGATAGATGCCAAAGGGTGGGAAACATCTCTAAACAGAATGAGATGCCCCTACAAACAATTCTTAAAGTGGAAATCTTTGATGTATGGGGCATCGATTTCGTGGGGCCATTCCCTTCGTCTTTGAGCAATCAGTATATTCTACTCGCGGTGGATTACGCCTCGAAGTTGGTTGAAGCTGCAGAACTACCGTCCAATGATGCCAAGGTGGTCCTTAAATTCCTACAGAAAAACATTTTCACGAGGTTTGGCACGCCAAGAGAAATAATCAGTGACGAAGGTAGTGACTTCTGCAATAAGTCATTTACAGCTCTGCTGGCTAAGTATGGGGTTAACCACAAGGTGGCTACAGCGTATCACCCTCAAACAAATTGACAGGCTGAGGTATCAAACAAATGACGCATTATGGGCTTACCGGACTGCATACAAAACACCAATCGGGATGTCACCATATCAACTCCTGCACGGAAAAAGCATGTCACTTTCTGGGTGGAGCTACAACACAAGGCCTCTTTGGAAATCTGTAAATTGAATTTTGATCAATCCGCTGTAGGAGAAAAGAGGCTACTCTAACTAAATGAGCTCGATGAATTCCGACTTCATGCATACGAGAACGCCAAGCTATACAAAGAAAAGGTTAAAAGATGGCACGACTAGAAAATTGTGCATCAAACATTCGAGCCGGGTCAATCAGTCCTCTTGTTCAACTCACGGCTGCGATTGTTCCTAGGAAAGCTTAAGTCGAGATGGTCGGGACCATTCACTATAAAGCGAGTATTCCCTCATGGTGCCGTTGAACTCTACAGTTGTAATCCATTAGAGACGTTCAAGGTCAATGGTCAACGGAAAAAGCATTACTGGGGTGGCGAGTCAAACTGGGATGTCGTCAATATTACCATCGCTGATACACAGTAAACAAGGGAGTAGTCAGGCTGAACGACTTAAAATCAAGCGCTAATTGGGAGGCAACCCAATATTTTGTTATTTTTCATAGTTTTATTTATAATTGTTAGAATGTAGCTTTTATTAAGTATTAGGTAGGTATTATAGCGTAAAAGTTTTTTTAAAACTCTCAATCCTACTCTAAGTCGTCAATAATCTAACATCTTGCATGTTTATGGTTGCAAGAGGAGTCATAAGTGAGTAAGAGAAACAACGGGCAAGAAAACAAGGAAAATAGGAGAATTTTGCATCACCAAATTTGAGGCCAAAAATCTAAAGTCAGTGGGCATACCCGCCGGGGCAGGCTATTTTAGCCTTGCACCCCCGGGGTCCTTGACCTTGGGCAGACACGCTGCCTCATAACTCCCCAATACACGTTTTTTTTCCTGGTTCTCATTCACCCTCCCCCAAACAACCCAGCCTCCATTACAAAGCCACCTAGACCACTACACACCACCCACGATCGACAACTCCTAGCAACTACTCCTACCCATTACCTACATCAATTGCAACCACTCCCCCACACCATCAAGCACACAAATTCCTCTCCCCTATATCACCTCTATATAAACCCTACCACATACCTCCCAAATTAATCTCCAAAAATATGAATTCATCAAGAAATTGGGCTACACATAGAGCAATTGAGTGTAAGTTAATTTCTATTGAGTTTTCATCTTCTCTCAACGGAATTAACAAATAGACAACCTAGTTTAGGGGAAGAACGGACTGTACACACCAAGTGTTTGTGAATTTGAGTGAACCAAGTATAAGGGGAAGGTAGTGTGTGATAGCAAGTTCTAACATCCAGAATTCAATGGCTTCTCAACCAACATCCAAATGCCAAAGGGGAGACTTCAAGATCCGCTCAACCGACACGAACATATGATTGACAAAAATTTGTGAGTGCCGCCGCCGTCGACCGGTATGACTACATGCTAACCAAAGCCCTTACGTCGGAGCGTGGATTGGCACCCGAGGGAAATGATGTCTCAAATCTATCAAAAGGGGTGGATTAAACTCACCGAAAATCCAAAACCCGCCGTTGTCAACATTGTCAAGGAGTTTTATGAAAACGCCGAAGACAAATCCCCATTCAATGCGTTTGTGCGGGGTCGCATGGTCTTGTTCAGTGATAATGCCATTAATTCATATTATCAGTTGCGGATGCCACGACAGTGTTAGTATGCACAATTGAGGGATTTTGACCCTGACTACGAGGAGGTTATCACGAACATGACAAAGTCGAGAACATATTGGATTAAAGGTCGAAAGGGAAGTACAGTGTTCCATAGCAAGGAACTTAGCCGGTATGGCAAAATATTGTACGCCTTCTTATGCGCTAAATTGCTTCCGTCTGAACACATTTCGGACGTCACCAAAGAGAAGGCATTGTTGTTATATGCAATCGTGCAAGATTTCATTATTAAAGTCAGGGCTATTATCAGTTTCTCCATCCGTCGGTGTTTACGTGGAAATTTTTTGGGCGGCTTGCCACGCCCATCACTCATATGTGCGTTGTGTCGCAATGCAGGGGTGAGATGGTCCGATGATGAGCCTACTCAAATTCCGCTAGGTTTGCTTGATTCTAGAATGATAGCAATGTATTCTGTATGGGCAGGAGGCGAGTCCCATCCACGAGGTCTGGGCTTTATTTTTCCATCGGCGTCGGAAGACGAAGTTGATGCAGAAGATACCTCGAAGGATGAGGATGAAGGTATGGGAGAGCAAGGAACCGAGAAAATACCGCAGACTGAGGCAATATCCAGTCCTTAGTTCCTTGAGTTCCAAAATTAAATGAATGCGCACAATAGGGCAGCACATCGGGAAATGCAGCGATTGGCGATGCGACAAGATCACATGTTTGATGCTATGAACGCATCGTTCGCCTCACTTAATACAACACTCCAAAGCTTCAACCCGGTGGCTCAATATCCATATCAACAACCCGGACCACTGCCTCGATTTCCTCCAAGTGATTCTAATGATGAAGAGCACCAACCACCACCCCAGACTTAAGCGATTTCAGGGAAGTCCTCATGCACTTAATTTTATTTTTATCCAATGAGGGCATTGTGTTACTTAAGTTTGGGGGATTTAATTACTTATTTGCATGCTTTTGTTATTTTATTTTTTTTTACATTCTAGTTTGCATAGTAGATTAGGTTTTTGCATAGTAGATTAGGTTATTTTTGATTTTGCATTGTTTTCATTTTTGTTAATGTAGAGCCCCCAAATCTGGGTACTTGAAACCCGAACTCGGTGCTTTACGATACCATTTCTATGAGCAGAATAATACTAATAATAATAACAATAATATAAAATTCAAACTTAATTTACATAATTATCAAAGTCTAGCTCCCAAGTACGTAACCTTTATTACATTCATTACATATCATGATAGATAATATATATATCATTGTCTTAATAGTCTCAAACTATTACATAGAATACCACAAATCTTATTTGGTTAGCTTTCCTTTTCCTTTGTTTCTGCATGAGCTTTCTGGTTCTTCACACTTAGCTGAAAATATTTAAATTAAGCAAGGATGAGCATTTGAGTGCCCAGCAAGTAATAGCAATTATATATATAAGCTGAAAGAATTTAAATATTTTCTTTATACTATCCTTCTATAACGATTCAACAGTTGTGAAGTAATATATACCAATGATAATAATATATCAATTCTATACCAAATCTTTGAAACTACGTACTGACTATAAATAGTGTTTCAGATAAGAAACCTTGTTCTTCAGATCCTGCACTTCCGTTGATGCTTGATTAGCTTCAACTTTAGTGTCCGAATCGCTATCTGTCAGCTCCACCATCTCCGGATCTTGTACTACGTTTTCTATAATAACCACCTCGTCTAAGTTGTTTCTATCGTGAGCCTCTATTTCAGCTATTGGCTTCGATATCAGCTCGGGTGTATGGGTTTGACCCTTCTTCATGCTATATGCATATAACAAGCCTTTTCCACCAGACATCTACACATATAAATTATCTTGATTAGCATATAGTTTATACACACAGTAAATAATAGTTTTATATAAGTTATCTTTTATTTTATTTGACGATGAACTTAGTCAATTCATCTCTTTTTAAACTCTATATGAGTTATTTATATTTTCAACGTTTCCCTCTGTTCTAAGGTTATAGCCTAAGGTCTAACCCACCTAAGGTTTTAAACCTAAGCTCGATACCAACCTATAGAGCCCTCAACCGTACTTGAAACCCGAACTTCGGTTTTACTTATACCATTTCTATTAGCGGAATAATACTAATAATAATAACAATAATATAAAATTCAAACTTAATTTACATAATTATCAGAGTCTAGCTCCCAAGTACGTAACCTTTATTGCATTCATTACATATCATGATAGATAATATATATATCATTGTCTTAATAGTCTCAAACTATTACATAGAATACCACAAATCTTATTTGGTTAGCTTTCCTTTTCCTTTGTTTCGCATTTGAGCTTTTCGGTTCTTCACACTTAGTCGAAAAACATTTAAATTAAGCAAGGATGAGCATTTGAGTGCCCAAAGCAAGTAATAGCAATTATATATATAAGCTGAAAGAATTTAAATGTTTTCTTTATACTATCCTTCTACAACGATTCAATAGTTGTGAAGTAATCTGTACCAATGATAATAATATATCAATTCTATACCAAATCTTTGAAACTACGTACTGACTATAAATAATGTTTAGTTGACATGCTATGAACATTGTTTTCAATTTTCAAATAGGTTAAACAGAAATTCATCTGCAAACCGTCATAACTTACGGACATGGGGGTGATCAGCCCGTTATGCCCTGCATTGATCAATACTACATGCAAGAACGAGGGTATCGTTCACTCTGTCCGCCTTGGGCGCATAAAAGTTTACCTGTGTAGGGATGTTCATACTTATCTGGGTTCCAATTCAAAGGTTTTATCTCGTTCAACAATAATTTATAATTCAACATATATGTATACATGTAATTGACAAAGGTATATCAACATGTGATTAAATACAATGATTATCCAAGTGGGGACACTTGTATAACCATTTATAGAAATTAACGAACAGAATATATATCTGAATTACCATATACTAACATGTTGATAATCAATGGGCGTATATAATATAAAGTTAATAATCTGTATAGTAATAATATAGTTTTAGAAACATTCTTACGCATGTCCATTGCATAAAGAAAATGCAAAGGTAAGATACTTGCCTGATGCGCTGCTTACAGTTTGCAACTTAGTTTTATCTTTTATATAACCACCTATCAGTAATAAGATCATTTTACTGATTAGAATATCATATTATAACACATAACACTGCTTATTGCAGTAAGTACATACCCTAATCACATTGGCATATATGTTTAATAACCATTGAATCACAAATAATCACTTATATCTAATCAATTTATCTAAGTCCATATCAATTTAAGGAAACATGTCAAAATCGGCTGACTTTATCGCAATAATTATCGATTCTAAGACTCTATTTTGTAACTCAATATCTATAAATATCAGTCATATTATTTTTAAATGACTTAATATAATTTTAAAACATTTACTATAATTTATCATGAATTTTCAAACATCGGAATCATTATTAAATGATTTAAGTATTAAACAATCATATTATCATTAATATTAAATTAATATTAAACTATTAATGAAATCATTTCCAAAATATTAAAGTTGTTTATAATAACTTAAAATACTTTTAAAGTATTAATATTACCTTAAATGATTTTTAAAACATTTTAAAATCATTTTAAATAATTACCATTAATATTAAAGTATTAATGTTCTATTTATCAAAATATTAAAAGTCTTTAATCATCACTTAAAATATTTTTAATTCATTTATATCCTTTTTAAATGATTTTTAAATTAATAAAACCATTTATAAACTATTTATTTAATATAATTATTAAATGAATTTAATATCATTAATAATAACTTAGTAATCATTAATATTAAATTATTAATGAAATTATTCTTTAAATATTAAAAGTTATGTTTAATAACTTAAAATATCTTTAAATACTTTATTTTCATTTAAAATAATTATTATAATATTAAAATCATTTTTAAACTAAATTATTTAATATAATTATTAAATAACTTTAATATCATTAATAATAATTAATTAATGAAATTTATCTTTAAATATTAAAAGTTATATTTTATAACTTAAAATATTTTTAAATACCTTATTATTATTTAAAATGATTTTTAATATAATAAAATCATTTTAATTAATTTATTTAATTCATTTAGTAAATAACTTAATATTCATTAATATTAAATAATTAATGAAATTTGTTTTAAAATATTAAAAGTTATATTTTATAATTTAAAATATTTTTAAATAACTTATTATCATTTAAAATGATTTTTAATATAATAAAATCATTTTTAATTAATTTATTTAATGTATTTAATAAATAAATTAATTATCAATAATATTTAAATAAATACTAATATTTATGAAAAATATTTCAAATTATTAATATTTAATTTTTATAATTTAAAATTTATTTTTAAAATTATTTTTGTAATTTTCAGAATTTAATAACTATTTTAAAATAATTTTTGGAATTAAAATAATTAATTTTATTAAAAGTGTCGCTAAAGACTGCCTATAGCGACAGAACCTTCGCTATAGGTGTTCTTCGTGTTCTTCATACAAACCCAGAATTCATATGCAGCTATCATGGTTACTACTTTGACCAACATTAAAATCGTGTGTGATGTGTTTCTGGGAAAGCTAATCATCAGATCTTGTAGTACGTTTGCAGTACTACATTATCCAACAACAATCTTGCTCAAACAATACATAACAAGAATGATCTAAGCGTCCAAAAATGGTTTGTCGAAGTCGTTTCTTCATTTATGGGTTACCCAGAAATGAAGAACAGTTCGACTGTCCATTTTTGGGCTTCTACAACTTGTAATCCTTGTCCTGTTTTAGTGATATAAATGGTGCAGTATGTAGACAACATGTAGGACAATAGATCTATCATATAACATCAACAAAAATATAACACAATCGTCATATCCGGGCCGGTCAAAGCATGTTAGAAACTGTGTTCTTAGATTTTTCGGGTTACCCAGAAAATCATTTTTGTGCTTGACCCAGCTAGTTTGACCGGTCACTAAATCCAGTATATTTGATATATCAAGGTTATAAAAAAACATGAATCAACAGTTCACATAACGTACTACAATATTGTTTTAACAACAAACTCAAAACAGCTATAACCTAACAGATCCAAGGCCAACAAATACTTGTCAGACGCTTGTTCTCGGTTTCTGGGCTACCCAGAAATAGCCCGGTCAATGTCGGTCAACGATCTTTGACCGGTTATAACTTACAATATACATATCCAATGACCCTGATTCCATTTGCAGACTAAATAACACATACACGACTACAACTACAAGCTTTCAAAACACAAAACTCTTTACAGATCACAGAGATATAAGGACTAACATTCGTTCTCAGAAGACAAAAATTTATTTTTCCAGATTTTGTAAAATGCCTAATCCGAGCCTCTAGATGTTATGGATTCAACATCTAGCAACCCAGATCATCATTAGACACTACTAACAACATATTCTAACACTCAAACATAACATCTAACAACAAAAAATTGGATAGATTTTTGGGCTAGGGTTTATACCTTTGCGATCCAATTCTTGATTCTGGTTACTGATGTTGTTATATGTATTAGTGGGGCTCGGTTTTGTGACTGGTAAATGAAGAAAAATCGTTGGTTTTAGAGAGAGAGGCTCAAGTATGAGAGTTTGTGCAAAATAAGTGGGCAAATAAGATTTTTCTCTCCCAAGTATCAGAGTCTAGCTCCCAAGTACGTAACCTTTATTGCATTCATTACATATCATGATAGATAATATATATATCATTGTCTTAATAGTCTCAAACTATTACATAGAATACCACAAATCTTATTTGGTTAGCTTTCCTTTTCCTTTGTTTCTGCATGAGCTTTCTGGTTCTTCACACTTAGCTGAAAACATTTAAATTAAGCAAGGATGAGCATTTGAGTGCCCAGCAAGTAATAGCAATTATATATATAAGCTGAAAGAATTTAAATGTTTTCTTTATACTATCCTTCTACAACGATTCAATAGTTGTGAAGTAATCTGTACCAATGATAATAATATATCAATTCTATACCAAATCTTTGAAACTACGTACTGACTATAAATAATGTTTAGTTGACATGCTATGAACATTGTTTTCAATTTTCAAATAGGTTAAACAGAAATTCATCTGCAAACCGTCATAACTTACGGACATGGGGGTGATCAGCCCGTTATGCCCTGCATTGATCAATACTACATGCAAGAACGAGGGTATCGTTCACTGCCTCGCTTTACCAAGCATAAAAGTTTTTACAATGTAGGGATGTTCATACTTATCTGGGTTCCAATTCAAAGGTTTTATCTCGTTCAACAATAATTTATAATTCAACATATATGTATACATGTAATTGACAAAGGTATATCAACATGTGATTAAATACAATGATTATCCAAGTGGGGACACTTGTATAACCATTTATAGAAATTAACGAACAGAATATATATCTGAATTACCATATACTAACATGTTGATAATCAATGGGCGTATATAATATAAAGTTAATAATCTGTATAGTAATAATATAGTTTTAGAAACATTCTTACGCATGTCCATTGCATAAAGAAAATGCAAAGGTAAGATACTTGCCTGATGCGCTGCTTACAGTTTGCAACTTAGTTTTATCTTTTATATAACCACCTATCAGTAATAAGATCATTTTACTGATTAGAATATCATATTATAACACATAACACTGCTTATCGTAAAGAAGTACATACCCTAATCACATTGGCATATATGTTTAATAACCATTGAATCACAAATAATCACTTATATCTAATCAATTTATCTAAGTCCATATCAATTTCTGAAACATGTCGGTGTACCGACAGCTTTATCGGGTAATTATCGATTCTAAGACTCTATTTTGTAACTCAATATCTATAAATATCAGTCATATTATTTTTAAATGACTTAATATAATTTTAAAACATTTACTATAATTTATCATGAATTTTCAAACATCGGAATCATTATTAAATGATTTAAGTATTAAACAATCATATTATCATTAATATTAAATTAATATTAAACTATTAATGAAATCATTTCCAAAATATTAAAGTTATTTATAATAACTTAAAATACTTTTAAAGTATTAATATTACCCTTAAATGATTTTTAAAACATTTTAAAATCATTTTTAAATAATTACCATTAATATTAAAGTATTAATGTTCTATTTATCAAAATATTAAAAGTCTTTAATCATCACTTAAAATATTTTTAATTCATTTATATCCTTTTTAAATGATTTTTAAATTAATAAAACCATTTATAAACTATTTATTTAATATAATTATTAAATGAATTTAATATCATTAATAATAACTTAGTAATCATTAATATTAAATTATTAATGAAATTATTCTTTAAATATTAAAAGTTATGTTTAATAACTTAAAATATCTTTAAATACTTTATTTTCATTTAAAATAATTATTATAATATTAAAATCATTTTTAAACTAAATTATTTAATATAATTATTAAATAACTTTAATATCATTAATAATAATTAATTAATGAAATTTATCTTTAAATATTAAAAGTTATATTTTATAACTTAAAATATTTTAAATACCTTATTATTATTTAAAATGATTTTTAATATAATAAAATCATTTTTAATTAATTTATTTAATTCATTTAGTAAATAACTTAATATTCATTAATATTAAATAATTAATGAAATTTGTTTTAAAATATTAAAAGTTATATTTTATAATTTAAAATATTTTTAAATAACTTATTATCATTTAAAATGATTTTTAATATAATAAAATCATTTTTAATTAATTTATTTAATGTATTTAATAAATAAATTAATTATCAATAATATTTAAATAAATACTAATATTTATGAAAAATATTTCAAATTATTAATATTTAATTTTATAATTTAAAAATTATTTTTAAAATTATTTTTTGTAATTTTTTAATTTAATAACTATTTTAAAATAATTTTTGGAATTAAAATAATTAATTTTATTAAAAGTGTAATTTAAAGATCGCATTTATAGCGATGTAACCTTCGCTATAGGTGTTCTTCGTGTTCTTCATACAAACCCAGAATTCATATGCAGCTATCATGGTTACTACTTTGACCAACATTAAAATCGTGTGTGATGTGTTTCTGGGAAAGCTAATCATCAGATCTTGTAGTACGTTTGCAGTACTACATTATCCAACAACAATCTTGCTCAAACAATACATAACAAGAATGATCTAAGCGTCCAAAATGGCTGTCAGAGCTGTTCTTCATTTATGGGTTACCCAGAAATGAAGAACAGTTCGACTGTCCATTTTTGGGCTTCTACAACTTGTAATCCTTGTCCTGTTTTAGTGATATAAATGGTGCAGTATGTAGACAACATGTAGGACAATGGATCTATCATATAACATCAACAAAAATATAACACAATCGAGTCATATAAAGGTAGAAACAAAGCATGTTAGAAACTGTGTTCTTAGATTTTTCGGGTTACCCAGAAAATCATTTTTGTGCTTGACCCAGCTAGTTTGACCGGTCACTAAATCCAGTATATTTGATATATCAAGGTTATAAAAAAACATGAATCAACAGTTCACATAACGTACTACAATATTGTTTTAACAACAAACTCAAAACAGCTATAACCTAACAGATCCAAGGCCAACAAATACTTGTCAGACGCTTGTTCTCGGTTTCTGGGCTACCCGTAAATAGTCTGGCGTAATGTCAATCAACGATCTTTGACCGGTTATAACTTACAATATACATATCCAATGACCCTGATTCCATTTGCAGACTAAATAACACATACACGACTACAACTACAAGCTTTCAAAACACAAAACTCTTTACGAGATCAGAGATATAAGGACTAACATTCGTTCTCGTAAGACAAAAATTTATTTTTCCAGATTTTGTAAAATGCCTAATCCGAGCCTCTAGATGTTATGGATTCAACATCTAGCAACCCAGATCATCATTAGACACTACTAACAACATATTCTAACTTTTCAAACATAACATCTAACAACAAAAATTGGATAGATTTTTGGGCTGGGGTTTATACCTTTGCGATCCAATTCTTGATTCTAGTTACTGATGTTGTTATATGTATTAGTGGGGCTCGGTTTTGTGACTGGTAAATGAAGAAAAATCGTTGGTTTTAGAGAGAGAGGCTCAAGTATGAGAGTTTGTGCAAAATAAGTGGGCAAATAAGATTTTTCTCTCTCCAATTCTATATATAGTGCATAGATACATGTATGGCTGATATCTAGAGGTTGAAAGTCTTTGGAGTTTTTTAAGTCAATGGAGTTGTTGGATTTGGTCACCAACTTCTCCTATTGTCAAAACCTATTTGCTAGCCTTCAATTATGCACAAAAGGGTATAATGGTCATTTGGCTTAGAATTTTAAGGGCAATCATGTAATCATGCAAACCCTTAGGGTTTAACCCTAAGGTTTTCCAATATTAGCTTTTCTAGAATTACATTTTAGGGTTTACACAAAATAAAAATAAAATGAAATAAAAATTTTAGTTTCTAAAATTAGACAATTAGGGTTTGTTAATTAGATTAGATTTCTAATTAATTTATACACGAACATTAGGGTTTAATATCTCTAATTATAATTAACTTTGCTAATTTAGCAATTAGGGTTTACAATTAGTAATTAGGTTTTATAATTTCTAATTAGGGTTACTAATTATAGAAATTAGGGTTTCTAGAAATTAATATTTCAAAATGTTAATTAGGGTTTACCTACTTATTCATAAAATCATATAACATTTTTACATAATAATCTCGAATTCATAATTGAGTTTCAAACTAGGGTTTAACACTTAAAATTAGGGTTTTTAATAATTTAGGATTTTCTAAAAATTATTTAGGGTTTCTAGAACTTTAATTAGGGTTTACCTAATTAATCACTTAATACACAACATAAAACATATAACATACGTATATAACAATCTTGTACTCTAAATTGGATCTCAAATTAGGGTTTTAACATTATTACTAGGGTTTGGTCATAATACACCGTAATTGACCAACTATTATCAATACGGACATATAGTATATATTCATATCATTGAAAAATCAAAATATAATTAATATTATATTATTATTCTCATACCTTGACAATAATCCAAAATTAGTGTTTGGATTCCATATCTGATTTATTCTTCATATTTAACCTTAATAATTAAGGTAAAATAATTAACTTAATAATATGTACTAAATTTTATATAATAAAATAATTATTATAATTATTCTAAAAATCACTTCATATATTATTTAAATAATATATGATTATATTTTTATTGAAAATAATTAATAAAAATATTTTCGCTTATAAATTAATTATTATAAGAATATACTTTATAAAAATCAATAATTCTAAAATAAAATTATTTGTAAACATTTATGTAATAAATATATTTTATTTACCACATAATATATATATATATATATACATTATCTTGTACAAATCCTCATCCTTAAAAAAAAAATTATACGCAAAATTTCTTATTTATTTATATAGAAATATCGGGTTGTTACATTCACCCTCCCTTATAAAGATTCCGTCCCCGGAATCACCGTTTTAAAAACCTACACATATACGGTTACATATAATATACAATCTTTGCAAGTAGATCTCGATCATAATTTGATCAAACTGATCTTTAACTATTCACATAAAACTTGTCTTTCTGATTAAACGGAAATTTGATTTCTAAAAGAACTCAAATTCCTCCCTCAAAATTTCTTTATATAATAATTTACTATATATAGGAAAATCATGTATAATAAAATAAAAATTGTATGAATAATACCTGGAGTTCCACTGCCAGCTGACATCGTGTCCTGGACAGTCATGTTGTAGACCCTTGCCGTTGATTTTGTTGGTTTGTTTGACGAAGTTGGTCCGGTGATTGCTAACGTCCCACTGCCAGTGCCCGTGTTCACACTACCTGCCTCCACCCTCCTCTTTGGATAATCTTTCACCTTGTGCTCAGTCGATCCGCATATAAACATCCATTATTCATCCTAGGATTGGCGCAGTTGAGAGAGATATGGCCCTCCTTCCCGCACTTGTAGCAAACGAATTTCCCTTTCAGACACTCCCCTGAGTGGTTCTTTCCACAATTCTTGCACTGTACTGCTGGCTTCTTAACACCTTCCTGTTTTACCTGCACAACTCCAAAATTGCTTCCCTTCCTCTTGCTACTACTATTACCTCCCCTACTCCCACTATTAATTTCCACCTTCTCAGCTCCTTCGGCCTTACCCTTATTCTTCATCTCCTTGTTGTAAAGGATCATAGCCTCACTCCCTTCCTCAGCAATAATCGCTTTCTCCATGAGTGCTATAAATGTAGGAATCTGCAACACCGCCACCTTGTTGTAGAGCCAGGGTGTTAATCCCAGCTCAAATTTCCTTGCCTTTCTAGCCTCCGTATCAACTTGATGTGGGGCAAACCTAGCTAACTCATTGAATTTGGCGGCGTATTCTGACACCGTCATATTCTCTTGCTTCAATTCTAAAAATTTAACCTCCATCCTTGCTTGTATACTAGGTGAAAAATAATTTTCGAAAAACAAAGTTTTAAATCTATCCCATGTGACTATACCTTCTCCTGCCCTTGCCCGGTTCGCTTCCCACCAAAAATTTGCCTCACCCTTCATCATGTAAGTGGCAAAAGCAATCTTCTGCCCTTCATCTACTCTAGCTACCACAAACGCCTTTTCAATCTCTTTAACCCAAGTTTGGGCTTCAACAGGGTCAGTTGTACCTTTGAATTCTGGTGGTCCTACAGCTTTGAAATCTTTAAAGTTCGCTAAGCGGTTGTCCGGCTGGTTTCCAGCAACTGGTATCCCTTGCTGCATAGCTTGTGCTACCATGTTGACAAAGTGCTGCATGGGGTCGGCTTGTTGTTGTCCCTCAACGTTGTTGACAGATTCTTCTGCCCTTTGATTGCGAGTTCGTCGTCTTGGCGGCATTATCTGATTAAATGAAATCATAAATTTAACTTACATTCTAAACCTTATCATATCAGTTTATAATATTAAACTTGTTCCATTACTCAAACATAGATTAATATTCATTTAACGAATATTTTACATAGCATGGCACATAATGCTTTGAACTTCAGCTATCCCTTTATGACCACAAAAGTCGGGATTTAGAAGCTTGCTCATTACAAAAGTTGAGAACATTACATTACACAGACATACTTATCATATATATTTATTACATTAAACACACCTACAACACAGAACTTATACCACCTATTTTACTAAGCCTTTTTCCTTGGACAACCTTTCACTCGATGACCTTCCATCCCACAGATAAAACATGCTCCTAGCTTAAAGTCGGGACAATGATGAGAGGTATGTCCCTCATGTCCACAAACGTAACATATCTTTCTCCCTTTCTTCTTATTGGATTTTCCTAAGTCATGGCCTTCTATCTTTCTTTTCCCCTTCTGGTTCGGAGCTGCACATAATGTGTTGCTTGTAACTCCCCTCTGATCAATTTGGATTTTAAGCTTATCTTGTTCTTCCATTGTTTCTATTAACGCTTGACGCAACTGACTATTCAACAACTTTTCTATCTCCCACAGTCTTTCCAGATAAGAAACCTTGTTCCTCAGATCCTGCACTTCCGTTGATGCTTGATCAGCTTCAAATTTAGTGTCTGAATCGCTATCTGTCAGCTCCACCATCTCCGGATCTTGTACTACGTTTTCTACAATAACCACCTCGTCTGAGTTGTTTCCATCGTGAGCCTCTATTTCAGCTATTGGCTTCGATATCAGCTCGGGTGTATGGGTTTGACCCTTCTTCATGCTATATGCATATAACAAGCCTTTTCCACCAGACATCTACACATATAAATTATCTTGATTAGCATATAGTTTATACACACAGTAAATAATAGTTTTATATAAGTTATCTTTTATTTTATTTGACGATGAACTTAGTCAATTCATCTCTTTTTAAACTCTATATGAGTTATTTATATTTTCAACGTTTCCCTCTGTTCTAAGGTTATAGCCTAAGGTCTAACCCACCTAAGGTTTTAAACCTAAGCTCTGATACCAACCTGTAGAGCCCCCAAATCCGGGTACTTGAAACCCGAACTCAGTGCTTTACGATACCATTTCTATTAGCGGAATAATACTAATAATAATAACAATAATATAAAATTCAAACTTAATTTACATAATTATCAGAGTCTAGCTCCCAAGTACGTAACCTTTATTACATTCATTACATATCATGATAGATAATATATATATCATTGTCTTAATAGTCTCAAACTATTACATAGAATACCACAAATCTTATTTGGTTAGCTTTCCTTTTCCTTTGTTTCTGCATGAGCTTTCTGGTTCTTCACACTTAGCTGAAAATATTTAAATTAAGCAAGGATGAGCATTTGAGTGCCCAGCAAGTAATAGCAATTATATATATAAGCTGAAAGAATTTAAATATTTTCTTTATACTATCCTTCTACAACGATTCAACAGTTGTGAAGTAATCTGTACCAATGATAATAATATATCAATTCTATACCAAATCTTTGAAACTACGTACTGACTATAAATAGTGTTTAGTTGACATGCTATGAACATTGTTTTCAATTTTCAAATAGGTTAAATAGAAATTCAGCTGCAAACCGTCATAACTTACGGACTGCATTGATAAATACTACATGCAAGAACGAGGGTATCGTTCACTCTGTCCGCCTTGGGCGCATAAAAGTTTTCCCGTGTAGGGATTTTCATACTTGTCTTGTGACGCCCCCAAAATTAGGTATACATCACCCATCTTGGGTCGCCAGATACATGGTACAGAATTCAAATACAACTTACTAATACAACTGTCGTGTACAATACGACAAAACATAAACTGTGAGTTTGAATACAATTATTATCTACTAGAGATTATACAAACTCAAAAGGACTCCTCATTACAATTATTATCACACTATTTCACAAAATAGTGAGGACTACTAATTCTATCCTCTGAACCATCACTCCGTTCCCCGACTCGTCCCAGCTATATTTTCATTTCCTGAAGAGAACAGTGAAAGAAAGGGTGAGCTCAATTAGCCTAGTAAGAAATATTATGACTAAGATAATGCAGAATAAATTATCATTAGTCTCCAACAATGTTAAACCGAGAAAATATAATAGACATCAAGTTTAGCTGCAATGAACAAGCAATCCATTAAAAGAGTCAAGTAGAAAATAAAATCTACTATCTTTTATGATTTAAAAAGTTTTTTTCATCATCAATTATCATTTGAGACTCGACTTAATAAATAATCCACATCATGAAATCATCCCCGCACTTTCTGTGCCAAGGATATTCTTTAGTATCACGACCACGAATTATACATGCTCTACGGGCCAAAGATAATCGTGTTTTCATCAACGGTCCTGATCATGTCATAAAATAATTCATCTTTGCACCCTTGGCCGAAGAGAATCCATAGCCATAACCACACCAAAAATTGTCCATCAATGCACTACGGGCCAATGAGGACTTTTTCCACATCATTTGTAACATTACGGTCATGATTATACCGAATAATCCCTTATCATAATCATACCAAGTCCATCTATGCACTACAGGCCATAGATGACTTTCAACATAATATAAACATGAGGATGATGACAATGATATAAGAATTCAATTAAACAAGTTCAAGAATTAATTTGTCCAGGAACCAATAACGTCCAAATTGTCAACATGATACTTTCTTCGTAGAATAAAATTCAAGAATGCTCAGAAGAATATTTCCATGAAAAATACTGGATGAGGCGCAAATATCAAGGATATTCCACTAATTTCATGGAGTATAGAAGTCAAAATTTTAATCAACTGAGTATAATACCGAATGGAATAACAAAAGATTTCACCATGCATGCGGTACTTCGCATAGACGGTTATTCCAACAGAATAATAATAACGGAACCATGTCAGGTGAAATTCACACCGACGGGATGTTCCAACAGAATAATAAATGATGGAACCAGTCCGGTAATATATAAGATGTATGTGATATTAAACGAGAATAATAAAGGCGGAATAATAAAAATGGAAACCAGTCCAGATATAGATGCATGTGAGGATATTACGACGAATAAATAAAGAGAATAATAGAAGAATGTCACCAAGTATAGGGTAGCTGGCGTGATACAAAAGTTATTCCACGTAACAATAAAGAAATGGAATAATGTAAGTTCTCTTCTCGAATAGAAAAGAATATTATCCCTTACCATAAAATAATACTTGATATAAGAGTAGTGAAGTAGCGTAAAACTTTTCTTCTATCTCTCTATAGTTTTCTCTCTCAGAGTTCAAATTGAATTCGTAAGAAAATAATGAAGGAATGAGCTTCTATTTATAGGAAAATGGAATGCATAGTAATTAATCCATGAAGCGGTCCAGATTGATTTACTTTAATCGACGGTCCATATTTAAAGAAAAATCTTTTAAATAAAATATAATATATTCTATTTATATAAAAAGATTTTACTATGCAAATACTATGCGGGCACTATGCAAACACTATGCATAATAAAATATAATATATTCTATTTATAGAATAACTTTAATAAAGTATTATGTTTTATATAAAAGATTTTACTATGCAAAATACTATGCATAATAGAATATAATATATTCTATTTATAGAATAACTTTAATAAAGTATTACATTTTATATAAAAAAGATGTTTCTATTTTATTACGTGAATAAAACAAAATCTCTAAATCAACAATAATTGAATCAAATAATGTGAGATACTATAAAGAACTATTGTAGCAATAATTGAACAAAACCGAGTGACTTCTCACATAAATATCAATAATCAATACTTGGTATTGCTACTATGCAACAACGCGTAGACATCGTACTTTTACTACCGAGTAGTTCAACAAGATCAACGGTAAAACTTCCGCCGTTATTTTCAATAAAATATTTTTGTCGTTTTCTCAATCCGACAATAATTCAGGTTAATGGGTCCTGATAATGATTGTGGTCGTCGCATCGAATATTTCTCATTTAAAACGAATATTCCAGAACCAATCGAATATAATATGACAACTTGCATACTTTGCAAAATTTATAAATACTACCCACAACTATAATATTATATCAAATCCACACCATAATAAAAAAAAATCGGGAAATTTAAATATTTATTCATAAAATCTGGAGTCTCACAATCTCCCCTCCTTATGGAATTTCGCCCTCGAAATTTACGTACGTACCTGGTATGCCGAACAGGTGAAGATACCTTGACTTCACTTCAAATTCTAACTCTTGAGGTATAACCTTTGAGTGTTGAATACGATTCTTCTTATCCAAGATGTTAACACGTATCTCCTCACACGTTAAATCTTCCGCTATCTAAATGGGTTCTAAATTAATAATGTGGTTCGGTCGTCACATATTTACGTAACATCGATACGTTAAAAATGTTATGAACACGCGACATACTTGGCGGTAAAACGAGTATATAAGCCACAGTTCCTACTCGATTAAGGATTTCAAATGGACCAATAAAATCAAGGGTTGAGATTTCCTCTCTTCATCGATTCTTGCTTCTAGAATAACGCCCTCTTGAACCTTCTTAATTCTTCACATTCATCAGCTCTGAGTATATAGCTTGAGCGGCTTTAACTTTATCGATTAAAGTCGATTCTACTCGTATATTCGTTATCTTCACTTGGGTTCCTAGAGTCTTTAACTCTATCTTCATCATTTGTAAGTCGTACGAAATGGGCCTTTGTGTTAACAACATCTCACTCGTAAATGCATACGATCTTCTACTCAACGCGTCAGCTACCACGTTCGCTTTCCCACGATGGTATTGAATGGTACGATCGTAATCTTCAACAGCTTGAGCCAACGTATTTGTCGCATGTTAAGTTCGTTTTAAGTAAAGAAATATTTGAGGGTTTTAGAAATGGGTTTTGTACCGGGGTCAATACAAAATTCGATTTTATGCTCTAGGGGTAGGCTAGGAAGTCTTCATGAATACGTCAAGAAATTTATTAACGATAGAAATATCATTCAAAACTGTTACTCTCATCCAAGACTTGGATAGTACGTCACATTGATACCAACTGTGACTTCTTTCCCTTAACCTAGATAGCACCTCACAATGATACCTATCAACTTGACACCGAAAGACGGTGTCCCCTACGGAGAGTCTGGCTTCGGTGCATCCCCCATCAACAGGAAGTTACCAGGGAAAGGCTCAGGGCTCTTTACTAATGGCTTCATATAACAATGATTGACTTTAGTGGTTTGGTTGCTTGAATTCGCATAATAGGTTGGTTAGGAATATGAAAGCTAACAACCTTACAAAAAGCTTGATGAGTAGTTAACCAATCGATTCCTAAAATCACATCAAAGGCAAGTATTTTCAAAGAGACAAGATCGACAAGTAACGTGAAAGTGTCGATTTTAATCAACAAGATTTATAAACAGTGGAGGTAACGAAGGTTTCTACTATCAAAGTTTCAACCAATAAGTCAAAGTCTAATTTCTCCGAAGTCAAATTTAAACATTGAGCGCAAACAAGAGAGATAAAAGAATGGGTAGAACCGGTATCTAATAAGGTATAGACTTCACAAGAATTTATAATTAACTAACCCGTGCTAACTTCGTTCGGGTTACTCGCTTTTTGAGAAGTCATGAAAAACGCTCTTCCTGAAACCACCGACTTTGTTTTGTCCGTGTCCTCCTTTGGTGCCACCGTTCCAGCTAGACTTGACTTCATTATACAACAAAATCAAGCTAAATGACCTTCTCTTAAAATTTCCACTTCTATTATCTTGGCCATGATTACCACTGAAATGGTTACCATTCTTGGCATGATAATTTCCCCCACGATGGTTATCATTGTTCGATGGCATTGCTTTGGTATGATTATTATCGTGTTGTTGGTCATTACCTTTTGGTTGAGCTGACTCAACGGTCTCATGTGCTTCATTGCTTATCTCAGCATTTTCATATGCCATTTTCAAACACTGTCACAAAACAAGGGTTAATTAACATATCACATATTATCCCTATACTATGACCGACCAATTAAATACCAAATAAACTTAGGTAGGTCATACTAGCTAAGGAATTCCCCATCTCTCCCTCCTAGTTCTATTCTCACATCCCAGCTGGGGATCATATCCCTAAGCTTTGATACTCAATCGTGACGCCCCAAAAATAGGTATACATCACCCATCTTGGGTCGCCAGATACATGGTATGTAATTCAAATACAACTTACTAATACAACTGGTCGTGGTACAATAACGACAAAACATAAACTATGAGTTTGAATACAATTATTGTCTACTAGAGATTATACAAACTCAAAAGGACTCCTCATTACAATTATTATCACACTATTTCACAAAATAGTGAGGACTACTAATGCTATCCTCTCGGACCATCACTCCGCTTCCCCGACTCGTCCCCAAACTATATTCTCATTTCAAGAGAACGGTGAAAGAAAGGGTGAGCTCAACTAGCCTAGTAAGAAATATTATGACTAAGATAATGCGAATAAATTATCATTAGTCTCCAACAATGTTAAACCGATAAAATATAATAGACATCAAGTTTAAGCTGCAATGAACAAGTAATCCATTAAAAGAGTCAAGTAGAAAATAAAATCTACTATCTTTTATGATTTAAAAGGTTTTCATCACTTTATTATCATTGAGACTCGACCTTAATAAATAATCCACATCATGAAATCATCCCCACACTTTCTGTGCCAATGATATTCTTTAGTATCACGACCACGAATTATCCATGCTCTACGGGCCAAAGATAATCGTGTTTTCATCAACGGTCCTGATCATGTCATAAAATAATTCATCTTTGCACCCTTGGCCGAAGAGAATCCATAGCCATAACCACACCAAAAATTGTCCATCAATGCACTACGGGCCAATGAGGACTTTTTCCACATCATTTGTAACATTACGGTCATGATTATACCGAATAATCCCTGGTCATAATCATACCAAGTCCATCTATGCACTACAGGCCACAGATGACTTTCAACATAATATAAACATGAGGATGATGATAATGATATAAGAATTCAATTAAACAAGTTCAAGAATTAATTTGTCCAGGAACCAATAACGTCCAAATTGTCAACATGATACTTTCTTCGTAGAATAAAATTCAAGAATGCTCAGAAGAATATTTCCATGAAAAATACTGGATGAGGCACAAATATCAAGGATATTCCACTAATTTCATGGAGTATAGAAGTCAAAATTTTAATCAACTGAGTATAATACCGAATGGAATAACAAAAGATTTCACCATGCATGCGGTACTTCGCATAGACGGTTATTCCAACAGAATAATAATAACGGAATCATGTCAGGTGAAATTCATACCGATAGGATGTTCCAACAGAATAATAAATGATGGAACCAGTCCGGTATATAGATAGCATGCATGTAGATATTAAACGAGAATAATAAAGACGGAATAATAAAAATGGAACCAGTCCCACAGATAAGATGCAGATGAGGATATTAAAAGCGAATAATAATAAAGACAGAATAATAGAAGAATGTCACCAAGTATAGGGTAGCTCGCCAGATACTGAGTTATTCCAATGTAATAATAAAGAAATGGAATAATAGAAGTTCTCTTACGGAATAGAAAAGAATAATATCCCTCACTAGTAAAATAATACTTGATATAAGAGTAGTGAAGTAGCAGAAAACTTTTCTTCTATCTCTCTATAGTCTCTCTCTATAGTTTCTCTTTCTAGAGTTCAGTGAATTCGTAAAAAAATAATGAAGGAATGAGCTTCTATTTATAGGAAAATGGAATGCATAGTAACTAATCCATGAATGGTCCAAATTGATTTATTTTAATCTGACGGTCCATATTTAAAGAAAAATCTTATAAATAAAATATAATATATTCTATTTATATAAAAAGATTTTTACTATGCAAATACTATGCGGGCACTATCCAAGCACTATGCATAATAAAATATAATATATTCTATTTATAGAATAACTTTAATAAAGTATTCTGTTTTATATAAAAAAGATTTTACTATGCAAAACACTATGCATAATAGAATATAATATATTCTATTTATAGAATAACTTTAATAAAGTATTCATTTTATATAAAAGATGTTTCTATTTTATTACGTGAATAAAACAAAACCTCTAAATCAACAATAATTGAATCAAATAATGTGAGATACTATCGCAAAGAACTATTGTGGCAATAATTGAACAAAAACCGAGTGACTTCTCACATAAATATCAATAATCAATATATCGGTACTACTATGCAACAACGCAGACATCTTTGCACTTTTACTACTGACTAGTTCGACAAAGATCAACCGGTAAAACTTCCGCCGTTATTTTTAATAAAATATTTTTGTCGTTTTCTTAATCCGACAATAATTCCGTTGTGGGGTCCACCAATGATTGTGTCGTCGTACGAATATTTCCTGTTTAAAACAAATATTTCCCGACCAATCGAATATAAAATGACAACTTACATACTTTGCAAAATTTATAAATACTACCCACAACTATAACATTATATCAAATCCACACCATAATATAAAAAAAAATTCGGGAAATTTAAATATTTATTCATAAAATCTGGGGTCTCAAATGTCTGGGTTCCAATTCAAAGGTTTTATGTTGTTCAATAATAATTTATAATTCAACATATATGTATACAGGTAATTGACAAAGGTATATCAACATGTGATTAAATACAATGATTATCCAAGTGGGGACACTTGTATAACAATTTATAGAAATTAGTGTAATGCAGAATATATATTTGAATTACCATATACTAACATGTTGATAATCAATGTAGGCGTATATAATATAAAGTTAATAATTTGTACAAGTAATAATATAGTTTTAGAAACATTCTTACTCATGTCCATTGCATAAAAAGAAAAATGCAAAGGTAAGATATTTTCGATCGATACTTGCTACGGTTTTTGCAACTTAGTTTTATCTTTTATATAACCACCTATCAGTAATAAGACCATTTTACTGATTAGAATATCATATTATAACACATAACACTGCTTATTGCAGTCATCACATACCCTAATCACATTGGCACATATGTTTAATAACCAATGAATCACAAATAATCACTTATATCTAATCAATTTATCAAAGTCCAGATCAATTTTCGAAACATGCTCGATTATGCAAAGCGACTTTATCGAGTAATTATCGAGTCTAAGACTCTATTCTCGTAACTCAATATCTATAAATATCACCATATTATTTTTAAATGACTTAATATAATTTTAAAACATTTACTATAATTTATCATGAATTTTCAAACATCGGAATCATTATTAAATGATTTAAGTATTAAACAATCATATTATCATTAATATTTAATTAATATTAAACTATTAATGAAATTATTTCCAAAATATTAAAGTTATTTATAATAACTTAAAATACTTTTAAAATATTAATATTACCCTTAAATGATTTTTAAAACATTTTAAAATCATTTTAAATAATTACCATTAATATTAAAGTATTAATGTTCTATTTATCAAAATATTAAAAGTCTTTAATCATCACTTAAAATATTTTTAATTCATTTATATCCTTTTTAAATGATTTTTAAATTAATAAAACCATTTATAAACTATTTATTTAATATAATTATTAAATGAATTTAATATCATTAATAATAACTTAATAATCATTACTATTAAATTATTAATAAAATTATTCTTTAAATATTAAAATTATGTTTTATAACTTAAAATATCTTTAAATACTTTATTTTCATTTAAAATGATTATTATAATATTAAAATCATTTTTAAACTAAATTATTTAATATAATTATTAAATAACTTTAATATTATTAATAATAATTAATTAATGAAATTTACCTTTAAATATTAAAAGTTATATTTTATAACTTAAAATATTTTTAAATACCTTATTATTATTTAAAATAATTTTAATATAATAAAATCATTTTTAATTAATTTATTTAATTCATTTAATAAATAACTTACTATTCATTAATATTAAATAATTAATGAAATTTTCTTTAAAATATTAAAAGTTATATTTTATAACTTAAAATATTTTTAAATAACTTATTATCATTTAAAATGATTTTTAATATAATAAAATCATTTTTAATTAATTTATTTAATATATTAAATAAATTAATTAATTATCAAAAATATTTAAATAAATACTAACATTTATGAAAAATATTTCAAATTATTAATATTTAATTTTTATAATTTAAAAATAATTTTTGTAATTTTTGGAATTTAATAACTATTTTAAAATAATTTTCAGAATTAAAATAATTAATTTTATTAAAAAGTGTCGCTAAATACTGCCTATAGCGACAGAACCGTCGTTTTAGGTGTTCTTCGTGTTCTTCATACAAACCCAGAATTCAGATGCAGCTATCATGGTTACTACTTTGACCAACATTAAAATCGTGTGTGATGTGTTTCTAGGAAAGCTAATCATCAGATCTAGTAGTACGTTTGCAGTACTACATTATCCAACAACAATCTTGCTCAAACAATACATAACAAGAATGATCTAAGCGTCCAAAATGGGCCGCCGAGTCGTTCTTCATTTATGGGTTACCCGAAATGAAGAACGATCAATCATATCCATTTTGGGCTTCTATAACTTGTAATCCTTTGTCCCTGCTTTTTAGTGATATAAATAGTGCAATATGTAGACACAACATGTAGGACAATAGATCTATCATATAACATCAACAAAAATATAACACAATCGCCATATATGCGGTAGAACAAAGCATGTTAGAAATCGTGTTCTTATATTTTTCTAAGTTACCGAAGAAAATCATTTTTGCTTGACCAAATTTAGTTCGATTTAGGTCACTAAATCCAGTATATTTGATATATCAAGGTTATAAAAAAACATGAATCAACAGTTCACATAACGTACTACAATATTGTTTTAACAACAAACTCAAAACATTTATAACCTAATGAGATCCAAGGCCAACAAATACTTGTCGACGCTTGTTCTCGCTTTTAGGCTACCGAAATAGCGATCGATAATGATCACAACGATCTTTTGCCGGTTATAACTTACAATATACATATCCAATGACCCCGATTCCAAATGCGGACTAAATAACACATACACGACTACAACTACAAGCTTTCAAAACACAAAACTCTTTCTGAGATCACGAGATATAAGGACCGACATTAGCGTTCTCGTAAGACAAAAATTTATTTTTCCAGATTTTGTAAAATGCCTAATCCGAGCCTCTAGATGTTATGGATTCAATATCTAGAAACCCAGATCATCATTAGACACTACTAACAACATATTCTAACACTCAAACATAACATCTAACAACAGAAAATTGGACAGATTTTTGGGCTAGGGTTTATACCTTTGCGATCCAATTCTTGATTCTGGCTACTGATGTTGTTATATGTATTAGTGGGGCTCGGTTTTGTGACTGATAAATGAAGGAAAATCGTTGGTTTTAGAGAGAGAGGCTCAAGTATGAGAGTTTGTGCAAAATAAGTGGGCAAATGAGATTTTTCTCTCTCCAATTCTATATATAGTGCATAGATACATGTATGGCTGATATCTAGAGGCTGAGTGCTGGAGTTTTTTGTAAGTCAATAGAGTTGTTGGATTTGGTCACCAACTTCTCCTATTGTCAAAACCTATTTGCTAGCCTTCAATTATGCACAAAAGGGTATAATGGTCATCTGGCTTGGAATTTTAAGGGCAATCATGTAATCATGCAAACCCTTAGGGTTTAACCCTAAGGTTTTCCAATATTAGCTTTTCTAGAATTACATTTTAGGGTTTACACAAAATAAAAATAAAATAAAATAAAAAATTTAGTTTCTAAAATTAGACAATTAGGGTTTGTTAATTAGATTAGGTTTCTAATTAATTTATACAGGAACATTAGGGTTTAATATCTCTAATTATAATTAACTTTGCTAATTTAGCAATTAGGGTTTACAATTAGTAATTAGGTTTTATAATTTCTAATTAGGGTTACTAATTATAGAAATTAGGGTTTCTAGAAATTAATATTTCAAAATGTTAATTAGGGTTTACCTAATTATTCATAAAATCATATAACATTGTTACATAATAATCTCGAACTCATAATTGAGTTTCAAACTAGGGTTTAACACTTAAAATTAGGGTTTTTAATAATTTAGGGTTTTTTAAAAATTATTTAGGGTTTCTAAAACTTTAATTAGGGTTTACCTAATTAATCACTTAATACACAACATAAAACATATAACATATAACATACTTATATAACAATCTTGTACTCTAAATTGGATCTCAAATTAGGGTTTTAACATTATTACTAGGGTTTGGTCATAATACACCGTAATTGACCAACCATTATCAATACGGACATACAGTATATATTCATAGCATTGAAAAATCAAAATATAATTAATATTATATTATTATTCTCATACCTTGACAATAATCCAAAATTAGGGTTTGGATTCCATATCTGATTTATTCTTCATATTTAACCTTAATAATTAAGGTAAAATAATTAACTTAATACTCTGTACTAAATTTCATATAATAAAATAATTATTCTAATTATTCTAAAAATCACTTCATATATTATTTAAATAACATATGATTATATTTTCATTGAAAATAATTAATAAAAATATTTTTGCTATAAATTAATTATTATAAGAATATACATTATAAAAATCACTAATTCTAAAATAAAATTATTTGTAAACATTTATGTAATAAATATATTTTTATTTACCACATAAATATATATATACATTATCTTGTACAAATCCTCATCCTTAAAAAAAATTTATACGCAAAATTTCTTATTTATTTATATAGAAATATCGGGTTGTTACAGTTATTATTATTAAAAAAAAATTAGTTAAATATTGTGTTTGCATTTGTCCAATAGTGCTGCAGTTTATATTATTTGTGGGCCAATGATGAGATTGTGAACAAGTTAACCAATACAATATTGATTATTAGAACTGTGATACAATTTCTATTATTAATCGATTCTTGAACTTGTTTGAAACTGTTATAAAAAGGTTAGCACTAATAACATCTTTGTTGAGCGATCAGTTCCAATTGATACATAAATAAGTTCTAAAGGATAATGCTAGGGTAAATGAGAAAACGACAAGGATAGGCAGTAAAGGCTAAAATTAGGCAAGAACCTAAGTTTGGGGGAGTATATGTGGGGTACATTTTCTAAAAAAAGAAAAGAAAAAAAGAAAAAAAGAAAAGGGTATACATGGTGACTAGTCTTGTTTCGGGGCCTTTGTTACTTGAACAAGTACGTCCGAAGGGATTGTCTTTACACCTAGCGCCCTAAGGTCTTTTATGGTCTGGGAGTCGGTGGTCGAAAGCTCGCTAAGGGGTAACACTGTTAGCCTAATGGGATGAGACATTGCACAGTCACTTATGTATATTTATATATAAAAATAAGAATAAAACGGGAAAAGAGCAAAAAGCCCCCGTGAAAAAAAATAAAAAAATAATGAAATAAAAGAAGTATCAGTACCTTGCATGAACCCTTGAATTTGGTATTGCGTAGTTTTAGTTTTAATTGTAATATGCCTATTTTTGACATTTTTTTAGTTTGCACTGTATGAGTCCTTCTAAGGAATTACTTATGTGTTGAATTGGAGTCCGTATCAGTTTTCATAGATGTTGAACACACACGCACACTATATCAGTGAGAATTGTTCAAGATTTGAGAATTAAGATGAAATTGTAGATTGGTTTTGGTAATTCATATTGTAGGGTTGCTTGTTTTCTCTGAGGCCGATGGGATAATTTAGTTCTGCGATATTGTTGGATTATAAAGCATTTAGATTTTTTTTTATTTCATCTCATTGCATTGCATAGCATGTACTTTGTTTTGTGCTCGAGGACTAGCACGGTTTAAGTTTGGGGGATTTTGATAAGTGGACTTAATATACGTGAATCGATGTTCATTTCAAGTTTAAATTCGTAGTTATCTTCTTGTTTGTGTTCGTTTTCACTCGTTTCATGTTATTTTATGTGCAGGGTGGTCATGGAGGCAAGTGGTGAAGAAAGACGGAGTTTTGGGGCGAAAGTGGAAAAACGCATGAAGTCGCAATTTTTCTTGAAGAAGAGCCATTCATTCACGTATGCCTTATTAGTTTTGCACTTCGGGCCGGGCGGGAGTGTAAAATCTGAGACTCTCATTGTTTGAACTCTGCTGGGACTTGGTTTGTGGGACTTTGTTAAGGCGCCTGGACTCTACAGAAGTCAGACTTCGGCCAAAACAGAGGGAGAGCTAGATATTACGTTGCAAACAACAAATCACAGAACACAAGAAGCATAATTCAGAGAAAAATTGCAGGATTCAAGTGCGAGCTTTGGAGGAGTAATTTGACGAGATTATCGTGACGGTTACAATTCTAGGCTACGTGAAGGGTGTTCATCATTCTTCTTCTCTTTAGTCTTTTATTTGTAATTGAAAGGATGTTTCCATTAGATTATTCAGTTTTTAATTCATTCGTTATGAACTAATTCGCTTATTAGACTTGTGATGGATCCTTGGGTAAAACGATGATTCTATAACTTTGATTTCCAATTCAATAAAATATTTTCAGTTTATCTATGTTAATTCGAGCGTGAATTTATGAATTGCGTGATCAACAATTCCTTATGGATTTGAATGGAATCGAGAGAGGATATTCAAATCTAGACCTAGTTAATATAGCATGTGTCATGAGTTTGGTGAATAGAAGATTTTTGATTATTGTTAAGGTAGAGATATGCTTGAAATCACATGTAATCGGATAGAGAACTTAAGCTTAAACCTTCTTTAATTGCAGTTCACATAGAGATATATTGAGTTGGTTAATTTAGGTGTTTAACTTATTTCTATCTTAATTGTAGATTTAAGTTAATATGGTATTAGTGCATCGAGAGGTAGCTAGTATTACATTCATGTTCTTGATCAAAAACTTGGATATTAAATTGAGTTGGAATAAAGGTTTGAAAATCATAGTGAAGCTCAGGATGAAATCATAAGTCTAATTCTCCATTAATTGTTTGAAATTTCGGACTTTGATATTAGTGATTGTTTTGTGATAGTTTATTTATTTATTAATTTAGTTTCTATAATTTTAAACCATTGATTTGAATAGTTTAATAGAATTAGGATTAATAGAAAATTGATAATTGTGAAGTTAAAATTTATGCTAATTTGTCCTCATGGGAACGATACTTTATTCACTAATATATTACTTGTTGACCACGTACACTTGCGCGTTTTGCGCGTATCGATTTTACCCAACAGTGCCAGATTTAGTTCAAATGGTGTAGCTACAGCGCCACTTGGCAGCTTTGCCCAGAAATGGGATTTTTAATTGTTCAAGTCCAGAAAATGTAATTGTAACCTAATCTAATGAACATGAAAATGTATTAAACATATAATGTGATGTTAAAACAGATTCTTAACATGTCAATGATGTTCTTACATGTTTAATTGATAAGTCGAATGCGTATTTAACTCGTCGTTCGTGAAGTCTAATATTATGTGAGAATTAATATTATATAATCAGAGTTTGGTGAGAAAAGAATGAACTTATGATGCTAGTTATGTTATAATTAACTAGTATTGTGAATGTAAATGGTATGTAGGATTAAATTGAGGAACGTGAATAATTAACGTGTAATTTACGCACGAGAAAAGTTTTTGAACCCTAAACTTTCTTTGAGCAAGTTTATTACCTATCTCGATTATGATTACGCAAGTTTCTAAACCTAATCTTATATTAGGTAAAATCTTATTTTGTATCATGTTATGATTGAGCAAGTTTTCTAATTCTGAACCTTCATTCAGCAAGTTCTTAAACTTTATTATGGTTGGGTAATGTTCGTATTCTTCTTTCAACTTTTAAAGCTTAATTATTCAAGTTCATGATTCCAAATGAAACGTTCTAATTATTTTGAAGTATTACTCTTTGTTATACAAATTTCATTCGATTGTATAGAATTGAGATTTCAATCTTTGATTTGAGTATCGATTTTAATATTGCATTGAAACCTTGAATAGAAAGTGAATCCTTATTGATTCAACTAATCCTTAGCTAATAATTATTGAACTCTAAATTACCCTTGAGATCAATCCAAACCAAACATCCTTTGGTGCGGACTATAATGTCAAAGCTGAGATGAACAACCCTACTGCATGGGATTATATCATGCGATAGCGTTAAGATGTTGTGCACATACATGGTACTAAGGGTTGATCCCCCTAGGTACGAGAAGTAAGGTCCATATAGTTTTACGAGTGTTAAAGGTTTAAAGTAGAAATACTTGAAAGCCTGGGACATAGTTCATGGTCTTGTGACCCTCAGATGTACTTTTAATTCATATTCCAATCTTGATTCAAAAGCCAAGCTTTCTTTTGTTCAGTATCTATTGTTTATTCTAATGTTATTATTATTATTCTATTGTTAAACTTATGGGCAATTGTTGCTCACCCTTGCATAATAACATTACAGCTAAGGTTGAAAGAGTTTACGAGCCATCCACTAGTAAGGGAAAAGGCAAAGCAAGCAAATGATGAAGACTTATTTGATATTTGAGAATGATATTATTAAAACTTATGATGTTATGTTTAAGACTTATTTGTTTATGAAGTTTTCGCATTGATGTATTAAGGTTAGATAACCTGGGATTAATTTGTTTAAGCTATTGTAACCCTTTATTGGGAAGATTCTATTTCATTTATAAGTTTATTTATCAATGGGTAGTTAGATGTTATTTATTTTGATGAGTGAACACCAAGTCTGTGGGAAATTCGAGTACATGGATTTGGGGGTGTCACATTCTAAAAATGTTATAAAAAGAAGATGAGAATATAAATCTATCTTAAAAGATGATTATAAGGTTTATGACATCTCCGTATGCCATAATGCCGAAGGAATGAAAGTAAAGTTGGTGGCGTAAACTCCGATTACAAGAACGCGAGCCATATGAAGTAAAGTTAAGTTTGAACCAATGCGTTAGTCAAGTATATGACTAATTGGTGTATGTGATATATAGGGATTGCAATGAACAGTTCAACGTAAACTATAAGTTATAGTTGTGCTTAAGGCAAGTTTCCTAATGTAACACCCCGAACCCGATATAGGCCCGAAGTGCTACATGCCGCAAGCCCATAGGCCCGCAAGGCAACAATATCAATAATGTTCAGCCCAAACAAAACAACTTAACAATAATCTTAACTCAAAACCCAACCATAAATATATTTTAAATCAATCCAAATGAAATAATAATAAATACCACATTCAAATAATGGAGACGCAGCTCCTCGAAACTAAGAGTTTTATCAAAATCCATCAACAAAAGAAAAACATCTAAAACTAAACTCCAGTTATTCCATGCATAACAAATAAAGGCTCAGCTTTCAATGATGGGACCTGAGCGATGAAGCCCAGCAAGTAGCAATTCTCTCTATCTAGCCGAATCAAGTACAATTTGCAAAATAATTTTTCGAAATAACTTTTTATTTAATAACAATAGTACAAAAGCTTTCAAAACTAAAAAAATTCAAAAATGATTTCAATGTATATCATATCTCTTTTAATCCACAGCCTTAGCGACTAAGGTTACAATATCCCTGTAACACGGCCCAAAAGTTCGATAACGTTATGATACGCACCCTACTAAGGTATCTATAAAATGCACGTCCTCAAGGGCATCTAAAAGGTGTACGCTTTTAGTAGGTCCTATATTAGCTCAGAACTAAACGTAATCAATAACGGGTTCTATATATACTCAGACTGAGGATTTCAAAAAAATTTCTCAATATTATCGATAATATAAATGATAATTTTTCACAGTTCAAAATCATATAATCTCATTCACAGTTCGAAAATAAATATTTGATTCGAATTTTGAAATAAAAGAACATAACAATTTAATTTAAATGGAAGCCTTAAATAAAAGATAACAAATTTTGAAACTGTACATTTAGGCATCCGAATAATTAATAAGACATACTTAAAAGTAACGATAATCTTAAAAACACTAAATAGTTCGGAAAACCACTTACCTCGATATTGCGAATATGAAAATATTAGCCAAACAATTCCTAAATATAAATTTAAAATAAATAAAATCATTAGGATAAAATATCATACCTCAAACATATTCTTATCTCAAGTCTTACGCACACCCATGCTTAATTTTAATTCAATAAGTAATCAAATTGTTACACCATTTTTGAGATTATAATCATTTTTAATTAATTAATCTATTTATTTTAAATAAAAGAAAACTATATATCTATTTATGTGCTAAAATAGTACTAATAATATAAAGAAAAATATTTGCCACAGATTTAAAATCAATTTTACAAAAAAACAATTTACTTCATATAAATAACACTTTCAATATCTAAACATAACTAAACACATTAAAATATATAGTTTATAACTTTAGATAAACAACATGTGCCGTACTAGTAGTACACCGAGTATCTATTGACTCTGTTAAATCATGTTTGCACACATACATAGTTTACATTAGTTTATACAAATATATTCGCATCACTTTACAATTAATATTAATATACATCATTAAATATGGTCTACATCACATCACAAATACAATTATTTATACTACACAAACTATCATATATAAATAGTCTGAAACACACATATAAATATACATACGAATTAATATAGAGTGTCCATTAACCAATTTTAATAGGCTGGAAATATACACGAAAATACATACATAAAACCCTTTTTAAAATATTTTGTTATTATAATTATTGTTTTAAAAAAAATATCTAAATATAATATTATTTCATAATTGAAAAAGAAGGGTTTAGGTTTACCTTTTTGAATTTTCTTCTTTTCTTCTTCATTGCTCTACAGTACTCCAAAGCCAATTAAATTTTTACGTTCTTCTCTCTCTCTACTTGTTTAAATATATGTAATTCATTTGCAAAATAGGTTACTAAGTTAAAGAGTCCTTTTTAAAATTAAGAATTTTTTAAACTTGAATGACATTTCTTATCCTTATAGGTTTTAGATATGTATAAATAATTATTAGTTACACTTCTATTATCTAATTATATTATTTTATTATCTTTTATCTTTATTTTTATTTTTATTTTTAAACCGGGTATTACACCTAACTTCATTCTTATTTGAAATGAATGCTAGTTTCTTAAACTTTCTCAGATGTTGAACATGAGAAGTTTTACCTATGTGCAAATGTGAGATATTTGTACAAGGTGTTATTATATACGAGGCCTTGAGGCATAATTTTTAACACTTCAATGTTTCTGTGAAATGAACTGTTCTATGATTCAACTGTTCTATATGAAGAAGTTTTGTTTATACATGAACCGTTATTGTTAAGTCTGTGCTAATGATTCTAGCCAGATAAAACATGCATGAAAAAGGTAGAAGAATGAAAGTATGTGAAAGTAAATGTGATTAATGTTTTAAAATGATAGGAATCAGATTTATTCCTATTATTCGAGCTGCTTCATAACCTTTATTTGGTTATTGAAGTCTTCAAAGAATGTTTAAATTTTTGATGTTTTTTATTCAACTACTATGACTTGTTGAGTAATTGAATGCTCACTCTTGCTTTAAATAAAAACATTTTTAGCAAATGATGTTAGAACGAACTTAAGCATCCCGTAAAGATCAAGTTGATCGGTATCCAGACGATGATTCATCCAATATAGGAATGAGCGTGAAGATCAAGCCAAGACTTGTAATGTAAAATAGTTTCATTAAACTATAGTGTAGTTTAATGAACTGTTATATATCATTGGTGGCGGATGAAAGTCACTCTTGTAAGATGTAAAGAATAATATAATTATCATTATTTGTAATAAACGAGGTTTTAAGGTAATAGAACATTGGATTTGAGAATGTATGTTGTTATATTTAGTTATATAATGATGTATGTTTAGAATGAGATGTTCTTGTGATGTACAAAATCTTGTTGTGAAGATAGACCGGATTCTGGGGCGTCACAGAGTGGTATCAGAGCTGATAGGTAATCAACCTTAGGTATGAGTACCTGAGGCTATAATCGTAGAGAGAAGGATAAGGAAATCGTTGAGTTAAACAATTAAGGAAGAAGATCACCATGTGATCATATTGTATCGTAATGACAGATGTTTTGTTAAAACATTGGATTATTTATAGATAATGCTATAAATGAATGGTACTATAAAATAGTACACGAAGAATAACTCAGAAGAGTTGTACATAATAGAATATGAATTAAAGAAAATTCATATTAAAGAAAGAGAAAGTTAGAAGTTGTAAGATTTTAATTGAGGACTCATGTAATGGCTGAGTTGTATGAACCTTTTTTATAGGCAGAGGTTTGTGCTTTAGTGTAACAAATGCTTAGCTTATTATAGTGATAATCATTGGAATAGTAATGTCGCGCTATCAATATGTATATGGTGAGAAGGTGAATCTTTTCTCATGTACATATTTGATAGGTAGAGAATGATAAGATAAGTGCGAGTTCTTAAAACTCATACTTATGAAAATTTTGTGACTCATAGTTATATGTTATGTTTTTGAGCCATGAGCGTATGGATAGTCCTTGATTTATTCTTGGATTACATATTGCGAAGATAAGTTCTTTAACATATATGGTTGTGGAAAGTTCCTAAACCCATAAAGTGTGATAAGTTGGGACTATACTAAGGTATGTAATGTTTAGACTGAAAACAAGTTACTTTCAGTAAACTTAGTATTGAAGGTGCTAGAGAAGATTAAGTGTTGTCACAAGTAAGATAATGAAGGAAGATGGAGAAAAAGGATATTCCAAGTCATCTAGCTATGCTAGATTTCAAAGTTTATTGAAATCGTGCTTATATGTGCGTTTTAAAAAGAAAAGAATTGGTTCAAATTTTTGAAACCAACGAATTTTAAAATAACTATTCTTTCTATGTCTATGTTAATCGTTTTGGCTAGACAGAAATTAATTTGGAAATATCAAAATGAATTTTTTATCGTCACTGCAATTGATGCGGAGATGATAAAAAGATGGAGTTCTCAATGCATTAAACCTAGTATTGGTTGTGATCATAGTATCATCAACCCACTATGGTAGGATGTAGAATAATGAGGTCATAAACTGATGTAGTCCTCAACGTACTGTGAAATAGTACAGTATTGTGACGTCATAAAACATTTTAAAGTATTATGAAAGAATTTAAAGAGTAGTCGATGTTAATTTAACTAGACAAATGTTTCAAGTTGATGTCCAATTTATTGGTATGATCTAAGCTATTTGATTTGACTCGACAAATTTTATGTTATGTTATAAGAAAATCAAGCTTTCTTTGAGAAGTTGTGCTAAATCAAATTGCTTTGGTGCGAAATCTGATGAATAAGTCTGAGGAGAACAAACCCTAAAATATGGGGATAGGTTGAATCACCTAATTTACCAGAAAAGGTAGTTTACCTTCTTTGTGATTGTAAACGTACTAGGTAAGTAAGAATGGTTTACGATGAAATATCGTTATAAGACCCCTCAACAAGAATGTGAAATGTTTTAAAGGAATCTTTATATTCCTATTTATTCCTTCTACTTCATAATTCCTGATAACTTATAAAGGTTAGGGAATGGGGATAGGGAATGTTTGAAAGATAATAACTTCTTTGAAGAGAAGTTGAGATGAAAGGTATGTTAAAATTTTGAGGATGAAATTCTGTGAAAAGGGGGTGAATATGATGACCCGAAAGATTAAAAGTGTAGTTAGACATGAGGTTTAACTAATGACGATTATGTCAACAGATGATCCTTAGGAAAATAATGTTTATCAGTGAAGGAAGTAAGATTAAAACCTTTGAAAGATGTTGTTAGGCGAAGACATATGGGTAAGGGGTGTGATTTTAGAAATTCTGAGGATGAAATTTTTATAAGGGTGAAGAATGTGACAACTCGGAAAATTTGGATTGTCCAGAAATTAAGTTTAAAGAATTAGTTATTAATAAAATGAATTTTTATTAATAATATTCAGTGATATATGTTTATTAATCGTTCTAGAACCTAGGATGATTATAAAGTGGGAGGATTCACCCGACGAAACCTAAGGGTTAGGGTTTGAATAACCTAAGCCTTTCCAAGGGATCGAAATGTCGAAATGACATTTCGTTGAAAGATTTGATGATAATAAGTCATGAAAAGTTATGTCAGTCGATAAAAGTTTTTCTCGAAAAACGTGCAAAAATCAAACAAAATCAAAATGACAAAAAGTATTGTTATGTACTTTTCATTCGTTTAACTACGCTTTGGGAAAACGTGAAAGAAAACACTATTCATCAAAAAGTGTTTTTCAATTTTTCGAAGTTCCGAAGAACGCGTAAAACTAAATTTGTAAAGGAAAGACGAAATATCCAAAAAATATTTAGATTCTGAGAATCACAGTTTTTCGAACTGTCAGACGAATTCTACAAGACAGAACCACAACACTTCCAAGAGAAGCTTCATGAATCGTAAGGATGTTAGGAAAGGAAGCGTAACAACCCGATATTTTCTATAGAAATAAATTAGAAATTTTGCGTATAAATTTTTTTTATTTTAAAGATGGGGATTTATACAAGATAATATGTATATGTATTTATGTGGTAAATAAAAATATATTTATTACATGAATGTTTACAAATAATTTTATTTTAGAATTATTGCACATTATAAACTATAATAATTAATTTTATAGTAGAAATGTTTTTATTATTTATTTTCTATGAAAATATGATTATATATTATTTAAATAATATATGAAATGATTTTTAGAATTATTATAATAATTATTTATTTTATTATATGAATTTATGCAAGATTAATTAAGTTAATTATTTTAACTTAATTAATAATGTTATATATGAAGAATAAATCAGATATGGAATCCAAACCCTAATTTTTGATTTAGAATAAGGAAAGAGGATAATAATATAATATTAATTATATTTTAGTGTTATAAATATATATGCTAGGTGTGTAAGGTTAATTTGGGGAGCAGTTTTACTATAAACCTACAAAACCCTAATTTTACTGACAAACACTAATTTCGAAGTCAAATGAGACTTTAAAATCTGTTAAGTCAATATGTTATGTGATTCATGATAATTATAATTATTAATAATCAAGAGAAACCCCTAATTGTAAATTAAAACCCTAATTTCTTAAATTAGAAACCTTAAAAAATAATTACTTAATTGCTAAATGGGAACCCTAATTTAAAACTCAGGTTGAGTTCGACACTATTATATAACTGTGTTATATGGTGCATGTTATGTATTATATAATTTTATATTGATTAGGTAAACCCTGATTAATATTTAAAAATAATAATTTTTAGAAACCCTAATTAATATTTAGAAAATCCTAAGTTATTGTTAAACCTAAATTTGAAACTCAAATTAGAGTTCAAGATTTATTGGTAATAATGTTAATGTGATTTATGATTGGTGTTATAGATATTAACCCTAATTAGGGAGAACCCTAATTTTCAAAACCCTAATTAGCTATAAACCCTAATTTGTAAATTAGTAACCCTAATTTGCTAATTGGTGCCCTAATTGTTAAATTAGCGAGGTTAATTATAATTAGTAAATTCTTAATTTAATTTTCAAGTTTAGATAATTAGAAATCTAATCTAAATAAGGAAAACCCTAAATTTATTTTATTTTTGAAACTAAAATTTTGCACAAACCCTAAATAAAAATCTTAGAATTTCAAATTTGTGCTAACCTTAGGGTTAAACCCTAAGGGTTTTCCATGTTTACTAGATTGCCATTAAATACATGAGCCAAATGACATATATGCCCTTATTGTATTATTGAGGTTTGCTTGCAAATCTTGCTAAGATTGGAGTTGTTGAACAACTTTGATCAACCATGTGACACAAAATCTCCAGCACATCAGGCCATTATTAGCCATTACATGCATCTAAGACTTGTAAAAATAGATCTAGGAGAGAGAAATATCAATGGTTAGCTCATTTTTTTGCACAACTCTCCTCCATGACCCTCTCTCTCTAAAACCCACAAAAATTATAAGTATATTAGTCACGTAATCAAGCCCCACGATTTCCTTTAACAAATCAGTTGCCTAGATCAAGGAATTGTCCAAGAAAGGTATGAACCCTAGCTTGAAAATATGACCATTAATCGATTGTTAGATGTTATGATTCTGTGTTAAAACATGTTATATATAGTTTACAATGATGATCTAGGTTGCTAGATGTTAGATCCATAACATCTAGAGGCTCGGATTTGGTGATTTTCAAAGTCTGGGAAAAAGTTATTTTGTCTTCTGACAACGAATGTCAGTGGCCTTAGATCTCTACCTGTTTACTACTTTTTTTGTTTAAGTATTTTTTTCGTGAAGTATGTCATGGGGTCTGTGTTTTGGAGTTTGAATCAGGACCAAATAACGCTTGGATTGAAAGTTATTCTTGGTCAAAGTCTGTTGACCGACCATGACCAAGTGATTTTTGGGTAACCCAGAAATCCTTTAAACGTGTCTGACTAGGATTTCAAAGACCCATAATGTAAGACCCCAACTTATTATAAATAAAATGAATTTCCTCTAATTATTATTGTGAATAATAAGGTATTAATTTGATATAATTCTCTGGTTATGGGTGAAATGTGCAAATTTTGCAAAATAAGCAAGTGGTTATAAAATAATCATTGTTGTCGGGGAATATTCGTTTGGTCGTGGAATATTCTTGTTGTGGGGAATATTAAATACTGCCAGTTTGATCATTTGTGGGTCCCATAAATGTAATAAGCTGTCGGATGAAGAAAATGACAAGTTTGAGTTTTTTATAAATAACAGGCGTAGTTATTCAAGTTAACTTTGTTGAAATACCCAAGTGGTTAAAATACAAAGATGTCTGCTGGCGTGGATGCAGTATTGATGAATTATTGATCTTTACGTAAGAAGGCACTACTCAATAATTATTATAGTAGTTACTGTTCAATATTTTATTTTATTGATTCAATAATTGCTGCGTTGATATTCTATATTATTGTTGTTTCAATAATTGTCATCTTTGCTGAGATTTCCCATTATCAGATCAATAATTTATATTATTTGAATAATATTATTAGATAGCATTATTGGCAATGTCTAGAAAGTTCTGTCAAGGAGAGGTTTGGTCACCTAATTGCTCGCTAGTAAGGAGAAATTCTTATTGGAAAGCCCCCTCTTTCCTGGGAACGGCCTGGTTGTCATAAATGTGATTCTGTAATATTATTTGTGAATAATTAATTATTGATTCATATGATAAGGAAATATTTATTTTATGTGGATATAAATGTTGCATATATTTATTGTGGTTAAAAAATGAAAGAGTTAATGTTGAGGAGTTTTATCAGTATTTTTGTCAGAATGAAGGTATTAAAAATTAAACCAGTATTTTTGAGATATATTGCGTGAGTTATAATTTTTAATCAAATAGTTGGATCGTTGTGATTTTTGGATATGTTATACATATATAAGTTGAGTATATGTCCACAAATTTTGAACCGTTAAAAATGAACTTATGATTTGTTATGAATTTTAAGAGGTGACTGATTCGGAAATTAGGTTTATAAATGATTTTGGTGGAAAATTCTAGAATTGAGTGGGCCCCACTTGTGGTTGGTGAAGAAATGTGCTGAATTTTATTTCAAATGTGGTGGGTGGCAATAGTAGCAGGTAAATCCATCAGGTTGCAGGTCAAGTCTGCTTCGGCGTGCTAACATTTTCCTATAAATACAAGGCTAAGTTAGAATTGAAAATCACACCAGAAATAAGTTTTCTCTCTTTCTCTCTCTAGATTATTGAGTGTATTTAGATACTTTGTGAGTTTCTATTCATCGATTGCAAGTTTCCTTGACCTTATCTGATATTCCGATCGTAAATCTTGATATTTTGAGGTAAGGGATGTTATTTTCTTCATATATGATATTATTTCTTCAATATCATTATCTTACGAAGTATTGATCCGAATTTTTTATCAAATTTGGAACTTTTGTGTCGGGGTTACTATTGGGTATACTAAGACTATTCACGATATCTGAGACTATTCACGAATACTGGACTTTGTTCATCGAAAAATGAAATTTTCTTCTTTTTGTCCAAGATGTCTATTATGGTTACTATCTTTGATTGTATCCATGTTTTGATCTTTAATCTTGAATTTTTGCTTCAAAATTGGTTATTATGGAGTATTATTGATCTTGGATAAACTGTTATACGAATCCTTACTATTTGTCCTTCTGCCTCACTGGATTCATTTTCTTTGAAATATTTTTCATCATCTTCAGTCCTAAATGATGATATTACTGAATATCTTTGGCTTGTAGTGCAAAGATGAATGATTAACTGATGAATATTTGTTTGGCCCGTAATGCGAAGATGAACAGGTGTTGAGATAAACATGACCAACTGGTGATACAAATGAATATCTTTGGCCTGTAGTGCAAAGATGTATATTGATTGTTGTTACAGGAATAAAATTGATGATGGACTTTTAAATCTTAGAAGATAGTAGAACTCATTCTCTACTTGACTCTTCTAATGGATTCTCAATTTCATTGCAGATTGTTGATCTAAAACTTGTTGTCTATTATATTTTATCGATTTTTCCTGTTGAAAACTAATGTTAATTTTTGTATATTATCTTAGTCATAATATTCTTTCTTTGGGCTAGTTTAGCTCACCCTTTTCTTTTTGTTCCATTTTTCTTCTCAGGAGGTGAGAACATAGCAGGGATCAAGTCGGGGTTTGGAGGGATGGTTCTAGAAAGATGTTTTAGCGGTCCTCACTATTTCTGTAAAATAGTGTTTGAATAATTGTAATGAGGACTTATTTGAGTGTGGATATTGTCTAGAAGACAATATTTGTATTTAAACTCACAGTATGTATTGTCGTATTTTGCACAACAATTGTATTATTGGAGTTGTAGTTTGATTTATGTACCATGTATTTGGCGACTCAGAATGGGTGTTGTATACCTATTTTGGGGGTGTCACACATAATTGTCCGTTGTTATGTGTATTGATGATGTTGTTGTATCTATGTTGTAGCCTGCTATGTGGACTTTAGGTCAGTATCTTTATATTACTCAAATTATAAACGGATTAAAGGTAGTGGATGGTCAAAGTAGACCATATGGTCACAATTTCTGATTTCTGGAATTTCCAGAAAATGTAAGAACATTGTTTTTGACAATGTTTGACCCAACAAGATCTGTTTTGTTTGTTGTTTTTATATCTATGTTATGTGTTATATTTGTTCATATGCATGTTTTCTACACACTGAACGTATTAGATCACATAAAACATACCTTCACAAAAAGTTATAAAGATCGAAAGAAGGCAGTATGAACTGTTCTTCATTTCTGGAAAACCCAGAAATGAGGAACAGCTCTGACAAGGTTTTTGATGGGCTAGATCTCACTGATATGATGATATTTGGGAATACAACTTGTTGATAATTGGAGTATTACATTAATACTACAATCATAAACCATTAGCAAACTCAGAAACGTAATAGCTAAGGATCTAGAACCGGTCAAACGTGGCACCTCGTTAAGCGGCATGTAGATTTACAGGTTTGGCAAGAAACATTTCAAGAACACCTATAGCGGCAGTTCGCAAGCTATAAGTCCTTTAATGACAGTTTATTTATAAAATTCATTATTTTATTAAAAAAATAAAAAAATAGTTTTAATTATTAAAAATACAAAATAAATTATTAAAAATTATTTTAAAATTTGAAAATTAGTTTTAATTATTTTGAATATATTTCATAAATATTTAATATTTTTGAAATATTAAAAGTATTTAATTTATTTAATTATAATATTAAATAAATTATTTAAAAATGATTTTAATACATGAAAAATCATTTAAAATTATATTATGGTTTAAGAAAATAATTGAAGTTATTTTTGATAACTTTTAATATTTTCTCGATGAATTTCATTAATTAATTAATATTAATGATAATTAAGTTATTTATTGAATATATTAAATAAATTATGAAAAATAAAATTAATGATTTATAAATTACGAGAAAAATGATTTAAAGGTTATAAATATATTTTAAGTTATAAATATAACTTTTGATATTTTGTCATAAAAAATATTAATATTTTAATATTAAGGGTAAAGGCTCAAAAAAGCCCCTTATGTTTATCCCAATGTCCCACTTGCACCCTAAACTAATTGTTTTTCCAAATGTACCTTTGACGTTACATTTTTAGGTCATCCGTGCCCCTGCCGTTAACAAAATACAAACGGGGTTAAAATGTGATGACGTGGCAAGCTTAAGTATAAAATATATTCTAAATAAAACAATATATATCATTTAATCAAAACAAAAAATACTAAAATTCAAAATAAAAAAACATAACATATTTACATCATTTAATTAAAATAATAAAATTCAAATTATTTTATTAACTAATCAAAACAACTAATTAAATAAAATAAGTTGTACAACATATTTACATCATTTAATCAAAATAATTAAATTACTAAAATCATAATACTAAATTATATTTCTAAAATTCAAAAGCTGGAGTATTATGATTATTTTAGTAATTTTTACTATTAATTTTAAAATCATATCAATTTAAAAATATTATGATGTAATTTGAATTTTTAATACATTTTTAAAATATTATTACATCATCAAATTATAACATATCTTGTTATATATAGATTATTACATCATCAAATTATTTATATTATTTATAACATATATATATTATGTATAGATTATTACATCAACAAATTTTTATATAGTTTAAAAATATTATTTAGTATTATGATTTTAGTAATTTAAAAATTTTATATCAATTAGTAATTAGTATTATGATTTTAGTATTTTAATGATGTAATTTGAATTTTTGTTGTTTTGATTAATTAACAAAATAATTTGAATTTTAGTATTTTTAGTATTTTTTTAATTTGATTTTTTTAGTATTTTAGTATTTTTTAAAATTAGTATTTTAGTATTTTTTTTTAAAATTAGTTTTTGATATAAATATGTTATGTTTTAAATTTTAGTATTTTGATTAAATGATGTAAATATGTTATATAACTTATTTTATTTAATTAGTTGTTTTGATTAGTTAACAAAATAATTTGAATTTTATTATTTTGAATAAATGATGTAAATATGTTATGCTTTTTTTATTTTGAATTTTAGTATTTTTGTTTTGATTAAATGATATATATTGTTTTATTTAGAATATATTTTATATTTAAGCCTGTCACGTCATCATATTTTAACTATGTTTGTCTTTTGTTAATGGCAGGGGCACAGATGACCCAAAAATGTAACGTTAATGGTACTTTTGGAAAAAAAATTACTTTAGGGTGCAAGTGGGACATTGCAGTAAACATCAAGGATTTTTTTGACCCTTTGCCTTTAATATTAATGATATTAGATTTATTTAATAATTAGTTTAAATAAATTAGTTTAAAAATAATTTTAATATTAAAAAAATCATTTTAAATGAAAATAAATAGTTTAAAAATATTTTAAATTATAAAATATAACTTTCAATATTTAAAGGTAAATTTCATTAATTAATTATTATTAATGATATTAAGGTTATTTAATAATTATATTAAATAAATTAGTTTAAAAATGATTTTAATATTATAATAATCATTTTAAATGAAAATAAAGTGTTAAAAGATATTTTAAGTTATAAAATATAACTTTTAATATTTAAAGGATAATTTCATTAATAATTTAATATTAATGATTATTAATTTAATATTAATGATATTAAATTTATTTAATAATTATATTAAATAAATAGTTTTAAAATGGTTTTATTTATTTAAAAAGGATATAAATGAATTAAAAATATTTTAAGTTATGATTAAGGACTTTTAATATTTTGATAAGTACTACATTAATACTTTAATATTAATGATAATTATTTAAAAATAATTTTAATTCTTTTTAAAAATCATTTAAGGGTAATATTAATACTTTAAAAGTATTTTAATTTATTGTAAATAACATTGATATTTTGGCAATGGTTTCATTAATGGTTTAATATTAATTAAATATTAATAATAATAGAAGTGTTTAATATTTAAATCATTTAATAATGATTCTTGTGTTTGAAAATTTATGATAAATTATAATAAATATTTAAAAATTATTATAAGTCTTTTAAAAATTATATGATTGTTACTTAAATAGTCTAAATAGATATTGAACTTCAATATAGAGTCTTAGACTCGATAATTACCCGATAAAGTTGTCGGTACGCCAACAGGTTTCAGAAATTGATTTGGACTTAGATATTTTGACCGTATTAGTGTTTATTTGTGATTCAATGGTTGTGGAACATATGTGACAATGTGATTAGGTTATGTGCTGACTGCAATAAGCAGTGCTATGTGTTATAGTATGTTATTCTAATCGATCCAATGATCTTATTACTGATAGGTGGTATATAAAGATAGAACTAAGTTCTGAATTGTAAGCGGTAAGATCGATCAAAAGATATCTTACCTTTGCATTTTCTTTATCAATGGACATGAGTAAGAAGTTTCAGAATTATATTATTATTATGTTATATTATTAACCCTATTGTGATATATTCTATATCCTATCATTGTTTATCAACATGTTAGTATATGGTAATTCATATATATATATATATATATATATAAGCCGTCTAAGCTATTTGACCCAGCTAGACACAAATTTCGAAATATCGTTGAATATGATAAAACCTTTTTGTATCCAATCAAATTATTTTTGTTCGGATTCTAGTCTAAGTATGAACATCCCGATTAAGGAAAAACTTTTATGCGCCCAAGGCGGACAGAGTGAACGATCCTATCGTTCTTGTAAATGTAGTATTGATCAATACAGGGCCCATGGGATGTACACTGTAAGACCCCGAATTTTATGAAATAAAAGTATTCAATTTTTTATAATTACTATTCATGAGTTACTATTCATGAGTTATTATTCACGAGTTACTATTCATGAGTTACTATTCACGAGTTACTATTCATGGATTACTATTCACGAGTTACTATTCACGAGTACTATTCATGAAGCATGATAATTTTTTTCGTAAGAAGGCATTACTCAATAATTGTTACAGTAATTACTGTTCAATATTTTATTTTATTGATTCAATAATTGCTACATTGATATTTTATATTATTGTTGTTTCAATAATTGTCACGACACAGTATTTTCTATTATCAGATCAATAATTCATATTATTTGGATAATATTATTAGATAACATTATTGGCAATGTCTAGAAAGTTCTGTCAAGGAGAGGTTTGGTCATCTAATTGCGCGCCAGTAAGGAGAAATCCTTATTGGAAAGCCCCCTCTTTCCTGAGAACTGCCTGGTTGTCAGTATTGTGATTCTGTAATATTATTTGTGAATAATTAATTATTGATAAGGAAAATATTCATTTTATATGGTTATAGATGGAGAAAACTTTTTAATGTGACAATTGTTGAAAATTGATATTTTATCTTTTTTTATAAAATATATTATTATATTACAGTAATATAATAATGGTGATATTTTTACAATGAATGTGTGATATATGAATAAATGAGGAGAAAGAGTAGTTTTGTTACATTAAATGCTAAACACATGTTTTGTGTGTTACAAAAAATGTTTAACACATATTAAACATGATGGTGTACACAAATTTTGAATCAAATCGATTATATTTTGTCAGAAATCGATACATCTGCTTGTAGATTTTGGTCAATTTCTATTTGGAATTTAAAAAAACTTTCTTCTGCAAAGTTGTAGGGAATGGAATTTCCTATGGGAAGGATATGTGGTTTGAATTTTTCTGATAAAAGGGCTATTTATTATGAATTATTGAAGTTCCGTAGTTCCAAAATAATTGATTTTTGGAAGTTTTAAATATTTTATTTATGAAAAACGTTTTTCTTACCTTTTTTCTAGAAGATTGGCATGTGGGAAATGCTAAGATCTAATTTCAAAGGTGGGCTTGAAAATTTATATATATATATATATATATATATATATATATATATATATATTAATATTATATTCAATTTTCTACTTTGGTGTTCTAAGCAATTTCCTATAAATAGGTACTTAGGTTAGAATTGAAAATCACACCAGAAACTGAAGTTTTCTCTCTCTATATTATCGAGCGTATTTTGTGAGTATTTAGATATCTTGAGTGTTGCTATACGGTGCAAGTTCGTTCAGCGTTATATACGACATTCCAGTACTGCTCTTTTGAGGTAAGGGGTAATAAGGAATTTTAAGGGATTGTAAGGGATGTTTTTTTCGTAATGACGTTATTCTTTCAATATCATTATACCGAGATATTGGTATGGATTTTATTGTGGAAGTTCTACCTTTTTGTGTCGGGGTTACTATTCACGATACTGAGATTATTCACGATACCTAATTATTCATGTATATGACATTTTTTACGTGATATAAAGATTTATGTATGCGAATACTTGAGTACTATTCACGAGTTACTATTCATGAGTTACTATTCACGAGTTACTATTCATGAGTTACTATTCATGAGTTACTATTCACGAGTACTATTCACGACAAAATTGGTTTATTTTTCTGACCAAATTATCGTTGATTTATGAATATTGCTCTTGAAATTAAATGTAGTTGTTGATCCTATTGTTTTTATTATCATATATAACATTTTTATAACCCTGGTGATGGAATTTCTCTTTAACTTGAGTGTAAAGATGGGTAAAGTATTGGTATGATCGTGACTATGGGTTCTCTTTGGCCAGTAGTGCAAATTGTTGACTAGTATGATCATGACCATTGAATTTACAATGGAATATTTTTAGCTTAAGTGCAAGATGAATTGATCAACATGGTTATAAGTATGGTTTATATAAATTCTGAAATGATTATGTATTTCTTTGATATATGAATGTCTTTGTCCTGTAGTGCAAAGATGACCTGTTGTTGAATATCTTTGGCTTATAGTGCAAAGATGACCGGTTATTGAATATCTTTGGCATGTAGTGCATAGATGAAATGTTGATGAATATCTTTGGCTCGTAATGCAAAGATGAATTTATTAGTATGATTATGAACAGGAACTATGATTTGGTATAACCATGATCTTTGATGTTTCAGGTAAAGACAGGTGATGAAAATTATCTTCGTGCTGAATGCGAAAAGAAATTTAGAACTACAATTATGATTATGAGTTATTCACATGATTACGGACAGGAACTGTTGATTGATGTTACAGGTTAAAACATTGTTGGTGGAATTTTAACATGGAGAAGATAATAGACTTTATGGTCTATTTGAATCTTCTAATGGATTGCTCGTTCCGTTGTAACTATGGTTGAAAAGTTTTATCATCTACCATATGTTCTAAATCTCTGATTTATTATTGATGAAGGCTATTGAGAATTTAATTATCTTTAGTCATAATATTCTTTACTGAGCTAGTTGTGCTCACCCTTTTGCTTCACAATTCCTTTCAGGTAATAAGAGTGTAGCTGGGTTGAGCGAGAATAACAAGGGAATAGTGTGATGGTTCGGGTCTGTCAAAGTTTCTCAACACATTATAAAATGGCATGACGTACAATATATAATTGTATTGAGGACCTAAGATGTGTGTGTGTCGTATTATATCGTCACTTAATAATTGATTTTGGTGAACAACAATAGGGTGAGGCGAACCCAACTTTGGAAGGGTGTTTTATCACTATCATACAAAATGTCTAATGACATACAACCTCGCGTTATCATAAGACATGGTTGTGCAAATCCACTCGCTGAGTATATCTACGACCACTACCTATATGATCTTGGAGTTTATTTAAAACATAATGTTCAATTACAGATAGTGGAGATAGTTATATATATGTCAAGAGAAGACTCACTATTGGAAGGACCATGATAGTAACCTTCTCATTTTTCTTTGGGGTCTATTGAGTCAACTAAGGATAATTCTGTGGGCATATGATATCTATCATAACATAGATTCATGGCCTCCTATGTATGAAGGTTTCCTTGAGCATTTCCCAAAGATTTTAATTTCTAAAACAGTTCTAGATTGTACCTTTATGTAAGGTATCACTTTGAGGTGTTGTCCATAGTTGGGACATGAGTCATAGTTGGTATTAAAACTCACAGTATATATGTTGTTGTAATTTGCACGACAATTGTAGTAATAAAGTTGTAGTTGTTTTCTGTACCATGTATTTGGCGACTCAGAATAGGTTGGATGGATTGGACCTATTTTGGGGGCGTCACATACACCCTCGTGCCCGTAAGCTATGACGGTTTACAGATGAAGTTCTGTCTAACCTTATCGAAAATTTAAAACAATGTTCATAGTATGTCGACTACCCTATATATATAGTCAATATGTAGTTTCAAAAAAAATTGAGATAGAATGGTTATGTTATTATTATCGGTTCAGTTTACTTCACAACTATAAATTCGTTGTAGAAGTGATGTACAAAGAAAACATTTATTTCTTTCAACTAATTGTATTTCTAATTTTTATTACTTGCTGGGCACCCAACTGCTCATTCTTGCTTAAATTTAAATGTTTCCAGCATGGCATGATCAACCCGAAGGTTCAGACAAGAACAAGTGAAAAGGAAAGCAAACAAAACATGTTTAATGGTATCATTTGTGATAGTTAGACTGTATTAAGATAATGATATGTATTATATATCATGTAAAGAATTATAGTAAAGGTTGCGTAATTGGAATTAGACTCTGATAAATGTAAGATAAGTTTGATATTTATATTATTGTTATTATTATTAGTATTATTCCGCTCATAGAAATGGTATCGTGAAGCACCGAGTTCGGGTTTCAAGTACCCGAGTTTGGGGGCTTTACAGGAGGTGGGAATAGTAACTTTGGGGTGAAATGACTATTTTACCCCTAGCCTTGAAAGCTTATAAAATGAGAGCCTTAGCTCATTTGTTGGTGATTTGAAAAATCAACAACACTTGTGAGAGAGGATTTCGCATGGGGAAGAAGAAAGAAAAAACTAGAAATTCGTTAATTTTATCCGATGGAAGATGTGACACCCCCAAATTCGGGTACTTCAATTCCCATGTGATATGGTGTTCACTATACAAACATCATATGTCTATCTACCCATAATAAATGAAAACCATAAAATAGATAGAAATAAATCCTCTCCTTCAAGAGTTACAACATCTAAATATAAATATATTAATACTCGGTCATACTAACCTTAAATCTCAAATGCGGAAACATAAACAAATAATTAGTCTTACACAACATTGACATAAGTCTGAAACATAAATACATTAAATAAACAACAAGTCTTCATCGCTTGTTAATCTTGCCATTGCCTTTGATAGTAGAAGGCTCGTCGGACCTTTTGTTCTTAACTGCAATGTTATTATTATGCAAGAGTGAGCACGATTGCCCATAAGTATAATAATGTAACACCAATATAATAACATGCGAGTGAATCAAAGTCTTCTGAAATAAGAAACTCGACTTTTGAATCAAGAATGAATAACAAGAATCAAAAGAACTCCTAAGGGTCATAAGACCTTGAACTATGTCCTAGGTTGTCAATTGTTTATACTTGAAACCTTTAACAGTCATAAGACTATGGACTCTTCTTCTCGTACATAGGGGGATCAACCATTAGTACCATGTTGTGCATAATATATTAACGCTAAAGCATAAGTAATCCCCTATAACAGGGTTGTTCATCTCAGTTTGAGATTAGAGTCCGCACCAAAAGAAGTTTGGTTTGGATAAATTCAACAAGGGTTTTGAAATTTAGAACGTTCATCAACTATGGACTAGTCGAATCAATAAGGGTTCGATAGTCTCACAAGATTAAACAATAAATGATATTCAATTTGAATAATAAACTCAAGAGGTATACAATGGAATAAGTATTGTATAATAGGAATCATGCTTTAAAAGATTGATAACATTTAATATGACATCTTGAGCTTGATTAATAAATAACACGAACTTGCTCGATATAGAATATAGGTCTAGAACTTGCCCAATGTAAAGAGGTAAGGTTTAGAAACTTCTATCGTGCGTAGGTTACACATTAACTTTCACGTTCCTCAATTTAATCTTAAATATCATTTACATTCACAATATTAGTTAGTTATAACATAACTAACATTACAAGTTCATTCTCTTATCACTACCCTCCGATCATGAGTATACTAATCAAATCACAATACTTGTTTTCAAATAATATTAGACTTCACGAACGACTAGCTAACTATGCGTTCAACAATTCAATTAAACATGTAAGTACCTCATTGACATGTTAAGAATCTATTTTAACATCACATTATATGTCTAACACATTTTTATGTTGATTAGATTAGGTTACAATTACATTTCCTAGACTAAAATAATTAAACATCTCATTTCTGAACAAACTGCAGAGTGGCACTGCGGTGCCACCATATAGGTTAACATTGGCGCTGCAGCATGGCTGGCGCTGCGGCTCGGACTATTGGAGTTGCGGCGCGGCCTTTAAGCCTGGAGCTGGCATTTCAGCGAGACACTCCAGTTCCAGAATCTAAAGTTCAGGAAAAAATACAGAACAATGCAAAATCTTCCAATTTCTTTATTCACACATTAATTTAAGCATACCCATGTATTAGAATTCATCTATGATCATTACCCAACCTTTATAGTATGATTTTAACAACTTAAAACATACAATTTATTGAATCAAATCATATAATTTCACTGTTCTTGGTCTTTTTTAAAGTTTTGAAGATAAAACATGAAAATTGACATTAATGGTTCGTTATAACACTGAATCTGTCCGTTCAAAGTTTGTTTTCTTCGTTTTAACATGTGCTATCATAATCTACTGTTAAATGTCAAGTTTAACAACAATTCGTGGCATACCATTGCCCAAAAGGGTCATATATATGCAACTTTTAAACTATGTAACTTCAAAAATCTAATTACGACATATTTATATGCAATTGATGTTATGAAAACATACATAGATGGTAGAAAACATGTTATGATAATATATTATCATGTATATACACATAAGTCATCACTCTCCTCAATTACATAGGACTTAAAATAATTTTTCATAGAAAAACATTAACAACGTAAATTACAATTTGGGTTGAAGAGATTACCCTATAGCAACTCCTCTGATTCTTCAATTTCTTCTTCAATCTCACAATTGTTCTCAATGTTTCTCTCTAAACTCTCTATGAAATTCTCCAAGTTAAGACTCATAATTGAAATACGTAAAAAAAAATAAGACTGATTAATGCGCATAGATAACTGGCAACATTTTGGCCAGTTAATTCCCTTCGTGGGTTAACTGCCCAACTCCTATTAGGGCCTTATTTGGTTAGCCTATGGAAGACTTTTTCCATTTAATTTAATTAATCCCTTATTAAATAGTTTAATAATGTCACACCCATTTAAGTAATTAATCAAATATCTTATTTAATTTAATATAAATAAAATATAATAATTTCTCATTAATTCACATAGTCACATAATTAAATTCTCATTTATTAATTATGTCAATTCCTTAAATTTCTAATTAATTATTAAATTAATTAGAATAACGTTATGCTTATTAAATAATTCATTTAATCAAATAAGCTCAATTAAATACATACTTTGAATAATAAAATTCTCCACATTAATTTAATCAATGTAACACATATATAATTAAATTAATCTACCACAAATTCATCAATTAATTATTTAAACCAATAATTAAATCATTGAAAAATATTTATTTAATTCAATAAATATTCAAATTTAAATTACAAAATCTTATTCGTCACAAAAAAAGGTTAAATAAGAAAGGTAACCCGAAACCTAGCTCTAATCTAGATTTTCTTTAAGTTTTATATGAAATCATATAGCTTAATGAAAATAGAATTACAAGATGTTAAGAATGAATTTCATATGATTGAAATCACCAGAAAACGAAGAAATAAGAATCTAAATTTAGTTATAAAAATATTCTTAAAAGCTTTCATAGGAACTATGATTTGCTTAATGAATTTGAATGATCCGAATGAATTATATGAACGATTCGGTGAAATAAGTAAGGATTTGTGTTTTATAACACTAAATTCCAAGAAAAACTAAAATCGTAATTAAAATATAGATTAAAAATAAAGAACGAACAAAGAACGCGAAGAACGTTGTTGATGGACAAATTAAAAACCATCGTACTTAAAACTTGTTGTTGATGGAAAAGTTTAAAACCATTACGTATATGTTAGATGCTTATTTCTTGGTTAGGATTTAGAAAAATGTTTATGAAGAATGGATTGAACTTAGCTATAACGAAGTTATGGCGAAATTTCTTAAAAGACGAGTGAAAAATAGAAAGTAAGCTAATGATCCCTAATTAGTAAGGTTTAATAATAATATTGAAAAGATTGAAAATGTGAGTCATGGACTCAAGAATGAACGAATTCTGGGTTCGAATGGTTGAATTACAGATGAACAAAAATTTAACGCTAAGTTAAAAAACAACACGAGGGAGGACTTTTGGGCTAAGATTAATGCTCGTTAACAGATTCAAAATATAATTCTGTCCAGAGGAAATTGAAGTACATAATGAAAGGAAGAAAATGGCTTTAGAACGACCTCATTTCGAGTTATAACGGATAAGTTACGAGATTGCAAAGTATGCGATTCGTACGAGGAAGAAACTTAGAATTTTTTTTGAAAAAACTGGGAAATATGAATGGCGTCGTAGCGCCAAAATGTACTAGAAAGGAGGCACCACAGCTCTTCATCCGGCCAATAGTTGCTGGAGAATGGCATTGCAGCTCCAGTTTAACAAAGGGAGTAGGCGCTGCAGCGCCGGTGCTGGACAAAGCCCAAAAATGAGCTTTTAACTGCCGGTTCTTGGGGAACATGTACGGGATGATAGTGAAGATATAGTTCACATAATGTAACACTTAGACAAGTGATTTAAACTTTTAGTAAAGGTTGAACAGAAAGATTTAACGAGATTGAAAGATAAAGAATGTAAACGCAAAGTACGGAACAAAAATTCGGGAATCATACTCGTATTAAGTGAATGTTTGAGATTACAAAGGTTGTAGTTCTTTGAACGTTGGGTAATAATGGTAACTTATAACATTTCAATTTTATAAAGCCGTAATGAGAATTAAGTGTAAAGCGTATAAACACTGTGAACGTAACGTAATTGCGATCGGTCTGAGCATACAACGAACCATATGCCTTAGACATTGAGATGACGATGAACGTGATATTCATGTAATGAATCTCTAGGGAAAGTGATTAGAACCTTAGGTAAAGGTTGAATGGAAATTTAAAAGACAAACAACTTAAACGCTGAATACGTAAACAATCCTCGTGAATCGTATTCGTGTCGAACGAATGTTCTAAGCATACCCTGGGTTGTATGACTTAGACATTGATGAATGTAGTAAGTAAGATATGAAATTATCAAGAAAGCCATAACGAATGGTAATAAGATTAATGAAAGTACGAGTGTGAGTCGGATAAAGATTATTATAATGAAACGTAAACACTAAACACTTTAACCGACGTAAGGGTATTGAGTGTATGCATAAGTTAAACGTGCTCAACCTACACACCGTGTATAGTTTGATCGTAAGGTAATGAAAATTAATGATTAACCTTGTGAACGGTGAAGAAACTGAGTTAATGACAAGAACGTATAACATTAAAAAGTTGAGTTGATGATTATAACTTATATAACGTTCTAAGTCGAATAAACCAGATGTTATAAGATATGAATTAGGTAATGTAAAATGCTTAACGCTATGAACGCATAGTATTAACATTAAATGATCGTTCTGAGTATACAAAAGATTGTATGACTTAGAAGGTATTGAATAATCTTGAGGTATGACATTTAGTTGTCAGAAAGCCATAAGGAAAAAAAATTAACTTAATGAACATTATAGTTTTAATAGTTCGGATAAGTTAAGTTTAAGTTATGGTACAATCATAATCTTTAATGGTTGACATATGGGAGATGGGCTAAATAATTCCTTTAGAGAGCAAAGGTTAATACGGACTAGCAACTGATCTAACTCGTTGTGAAAGATAGTGTAGATGAGACGGGAAACTAGATTGTTATTTGTTTGTGGGAAAGCACTCAGAGTACTATATGGAATACTAGTAGAGATTCGATGTGTGCTAAGTATAGAGTTATGAATACGTATGTTGAAAAACTGATTCTTTTCACATGTGTGTATAGGATGAGTTAAGTCCTAGAAATGTTATAAGAAGAAGATGAGAATGTAAATTTATCATAAAAGATGATTATAAGGTTTATAACTTCTCTGTATGCCATAATGCTTAAGGAATGAAAGTAAAGTTGGTCGCGTAAACTTAGATTACAAGAACGCGAGCCATAGGAAGTAAAGTTAAGTTTGAACCAATACGTAAGACAAGTATATGACTAATTGGTGTATGTGTTATTTCCTTATGTGATGTATATAGATTGTAATGAACAGTTCAGCGTAAACTATAAAATGTAGCTATGCTTAAGGTAAGTTTCCTATTTCATTCATATTTGAAATGAATGCTAGTTTCTTAAACTTTCTCAGATGTTGAACATGAAAAGTTTTACCTATGTGCGATATTTGTACAATGTGTTAGTATGTATGAGGCCTTATGCAATAATTTTTAACACTTCGGTGTTTCTGGGAAATGAACTATTCTATGTGAAGAAGTTTTGTTTATACATGAACTGTTATTGTTAAGTCTGTGCTAATGATTCTAGCCAGATAAAACATGTATAAAAAAGGTAGATTAATGAAAATATGTGAAAGTAAATGTGAATAGTGTTTTAAAATGATAGGAATCAGATTTATTCCTATTATTTGAGATGCTTGATAACCTTTGTTCGGTTATTGAAGTCTTAAACTAATGCTTAAATTCTTGATGTTGTTTATTCAACTGCTATGACTTGCTGAGCAATTGAATGCTCACTCTTGCTTTAAATAGAAATATTTTTAGCAAACGATGTTAGAACGAACTTAAGGATCCTGTAAAGAACAAGTTGACCGGTATCCAGACGAAGTGCCATACAGTATAAGAATCAGCGTAAAGATTAAGCCAAGACTTGTAATGTAGAATAGTTTAATTAAACTATAGAGTAGTTTAATGAATTATTATGTATCTATGGTGGCGGATGAAAGTCACTCTTGTAAGATGTAAAGAAAAATGTAATTATCATTATTTGTAATGAATGAGGTTTTAAGGTAATAGAACCTAAGATTTGAGAATGTATGTTGTTATATTTAGTTATATAATGATGTATGTTTGGAATGAGATGTTCTTATGATGTACAAAATTCGGGTGTGAAGATAGACCAGATTTCGGGGCATCACAATACTACTAAGTGTTAATAAATTTTCTTAAGACAATTTATAGTGTCAATTTAAAGTTTTTTGGTAACAAGGAAAATAAACACAAGCAATCAAGAGAACACCAAGAATTTTTACGTGGTTTAACTACTACCTTCTATAATAGTAGTCTACTCCACGTCCAATACCAACTGGTATTGGAGACTCACTTTATTTATTTATTTAAATTACAAATTTACTCTTTTACAAAATAAATTCTTTCAAGACTTGAATACTTAAATTCTCTTAAGCACTTTTGCTCCTTGTTGACCTATGCACTCTTAAGCACATATGTTTCCTGTTTGTAAAATTCCTAACCCACAACGGATTAGATAACTTTAGACTACACTTAGTCTATTTTAAAATAGAATTACAAATATAGAGGTCTATGATCAAAGAATATAATTAATTAACAATGCAAGGCTCAACTATGAATGCAATAATCAAAGAGTAAGAAATATCACCAGTTTAAAGCCCACATGAATAAGCTTAAAATATCATAGATTACTTATATCTCTATCAATAAATAATATATTGGACTTAAAATTTAATTCTTTGGGCCATGTAAATTAACATAGCCCAATACTATTAATTCTTTTCCAACCCAAATCATTAATTTAGGATTTTCATTTTCCTCAATTATAAATTAAATCCTTACTCATGCACATTTATTTCCTTAACCCAATTAGACTTGCTAAAATTAGATTATAAAATTAATTAACTGAGATGTATAAAATAAATCTCTCATAATTGGTATATATTCTAAATATCATAATTTTCTCATCTCATAACCCTTAAGTTATTAAATTCTTCATTCCTAATATATAATTAGGATCACATTAGTTTCTTTTATTTGTTTATATAATAAACAATATAAACCATCACATAATCTTCATATTCCTTTACTCACTTATTCGAACAAAATAATTTAATAAATTGTGACATGTTCCACAATTCTCTTAAATTAGGTCACTAATATATAACCAGCAAATAACAAACATTTATATCTCTATTTAATTAGGATATAAGATAAAGAAGTCGGGCATATATATATCGCAACTTATTATTACGTCTTGACTTTTTCTTTTCAAAGACTCACTCACAAATTTGATACTAGAAATTTGAAAGTGAATCAGGGATAAAAGATGAAGAAAAGATTTATATGCAATCATGACTTTGAAGATATCTATAAATATTATTTCCAAGAGATATTTGATTGTTTTCAAAAATTACATAACAGCCAAAGTTAAAAAATCCCAAGATTTTAGCTTATTAAACCGCTCTCACGTGTTTATGCAGGCATTATATATATAATGAATTTTCAACTACTCCCACGAGTATCATGATTATCAACAATCATATTAATTTAAATAACACAGTAGGCAATAATCAGTTTAAACGTAATAAAGCTAATCTGACTTTTATGAAAACATTTAACTTTATTTAGGATTAATTAGATAATCACATAACTTTAACATGATAATGCAAATTTACATTTTTATGAAAATTAGTTTTAATATTTGAAATAGAAAACTTCATAATCAATTTTAAACTTTAATTTCATTTAACTATTTATCATATTAAATGCACATGAAATGTCATAGAGCCTTGATTGAAAATTCATTAATGCAAATGACCTTACATTAATTCCTAGAGACTCAAAAATCTGCAATCATTCGAACAAGCCACTAAGGATTCTTTTATCAAGTTCCTTAAATTTCTTAGTATATAAGAACACAAGTCATCATCAAAACGTAAGGTTAGAATATGACCAAGTCAACAATTATCCTTTTACCCTAGCATATTCTTGGCATATTCATTTTTTAACTTCTAATTTTCCTTAACCTAACCACACCTAACTAACCATGGTTAAAAGTTAACTAGTATGATTAATTAATGGGAAAGGTATTTAGGGTATGGCAAACCTCCTTTGGAAGCTCTCTCCTCCCATTGGTCCATTTAATTTAATAGTTGCAATTGTTAACTTTGACTTTCGTATTCATATCGTATAATTTTCGTATTGTACATGTATTATACGTCGTATTATTTTCATATTATGTTTTGTATAGTTCTTGTATTATACGTCGTATTATTCTTGTATTGTTCTTCGTATTCTACCCATATAATAATTCATTTTATACTGGTATTATCTTTCTTTAACTTTCTTTAACTTTCTGAAATTCATTACACGCTAAAAACTGCGTTTTTCATTTCAAAATTTTATTGGACATTCCGTCTTTTCTAGTTAGATTAACATTAACGCGTTCTTCGGAAAATCGAAAAAACACAAACGCGTTTTCAGTGACTAGTGTTTTCGGCGACCATTTCTCATAAAATGGTTAAAGGATCGAAATCTTGATAATATTGTTTTTCTTTTCCCTATTTCGTCTGATTACTAAACGTTTTTCAAGAAACTTTTTTATCGAATAATACTACTTTTCACAACATATTACTGGCATATCTTAAAACAGAATGTCGTTACGACATACACATCTCTCTAAATAGCTTAGGTTATTCTAACCCTTATGTTTCATCGTATATATGAATAGTCTTTTTACATATTTTCTCATAAAAATATTTTTTTTCTTAAACTCGTAATTCCTAACACGTAAACACATTCTAGGTCATAAAATCGACCTTTAAACACATAATACATATTATTATCAATAAAAAAACTTACTTTATTAAATAATAATTCTTTAAACTTAATTATGAGAGTATCTGAATACACGGGTCATCACATCTACTTGGGCACATAGACCATCCATCGACAAACCTGAAATGCGAAGATACTCCTCTAATGTGGGAGTCAACTCATCCGACCCAAATCGAAAGACATGTCGCTCCGGGATCCAATGGGATAACATCTCATCCACAAATCCATCTATCACCTAAAAAGACAAAAGAGATACATAGTGACCCAGCATCCGACCCATGGTAATACGGTCAGGATCTAGTAAGCTGTCATGCTAACATCTCAAATGGGTGGCTATTCGACTTGGCAGAGAATGCTTGCTCTATACGAGCGACTGATGATGAAGTCGTCTGTAGAAACAGTATCACGAAGACCATACAAGGGTCACTTCTAACCAATCATTTACATATATATATATATATATAGTGTACAAATATATGAGCATGCATTATAATAAGCAATAGTACAACATATGCGATAAATAAATGGAAAGACATCATATATATATATATATATATATATATATATATATATATGGAGGCAATAGTAGGTCAAGTCTGCTTCGACGTGCTAACATTTTTCTATAAATAGAGGGCTAAGTTAGAATTGAAAATCACACCAGAAACATAAGCTTTCTCTCTTTCTCTCTCTATATTATCGAGCGTATTTTATGAGTATTTAGATAATTTGTGAGTTTGTATTTATGAGTGCAAGTTTTCTTGACTTTATCTGGATATTCGATCGGAAATCTTTGTTATTTTGAGGTAAGGGATGTTATTTTCTTCCTAATGATGTTATTCTTTCAATATCATTATACCAAAATATTGGTATGGATTTTATTGTAGAATTTCTACCTTTTTGTGTCGGGGTTACTATTCACGAATACGACACTATTCACTGAAAAATAAAATTTTCTTTTTTTTTGTCCAAGATGTCTATTATGGTTATTATCTTTGATTGTATTCATGTTTTGATCTTTATTCTTGAATTTTGCTTAAAAATTTGGTTATTATGGAGTATTATTGATCTTGGATAAACTTTAATACGAATCTCTAATTTTTGTTATTTTGTTTCACTGGATTCGTTCCTTTAAAATATTTTTCATCATCCTCAGTCCTAAATGATGATATTACTGAATATCTTTGGCCTGTAGTGCAAAGATGAATGATTACCTAAAGAATATCTTTGGCCCGTAGTGCAAAGATGAACAGGTGTTGAGATGAACATGGTCAATTGGTGATACAAATGAATATCTTTGGCTGTAGTGCAAAAGATGAATATTTGATTCAAGATGTATATTGATTGATGTTCTGAGGATAAAATATTGATGATGGACTTTTAAATCTTAGAAGATAGTGGAGTTCTTTCTTTACTTGACTCTTCTAATGGATTCTTCATTTTTATTGCAGCTTGTTGATCTAAAACTTGTTGTCTATTATATTTTATCAGATTTTTCCCTGTTGAAGACTAATGATAAATTGTTGTATATTTTCTTAGTTATAATATTCTTTACTAGGCTAGTTGAGCTCACCCTTTTCCTTTTTATTCCATTTTTCTTCTCAGGAGGTGAAAACATAGCAGGAACTAGTCGGGGTATAGAGTGATGGTTCAGGATAGTTTTATTAGTAATCCTCATTATTTTGTAAAATAGTGTATCAATAATTGTAATGAGGACTCCTTTTGAGTTTGTATACTCTCTATTAGACAATAGTTGTATTCAAACTCATAGTATATGTGTTGTCGTATTTTGCATGACAATTGTATTACTGAAGTTGTATTTGTTTATGTACCATGTATTTGGCGACTCGGAATGAGTGATGTATACCTATTTTGGGGGCGTCACAGTTGGTATCAAAGCTTAGGGATATGATCCCTGGCTGAGATGTGAGACAAGAACTAGGAGGGGAGAGATGGAAAATTCCTTCGCTAGTATGACCTGACTAAGTTTATTTGGTAGGTCAGAGTATATGGATAATATGTGACATGTTAATTAACCCTTGTTTTGTGGTAGTATTTGAGAATGACAGCTGCAAATATTAACGATGGAGTGAATGAGACAGTAGAGACACTTTTAATCACCACCCAGGGGAACGTGCAACAGGAAGGCAATATTCCTCTTGTAAACAACACTACCGAACAAATGATGAATGATAGGATGTTTAGAAGCTTTTTGCAATTCATACAAAATCAGACGAGGGAGACTCGTGCACAAAATACAGGTGGAAATGATAGCAATGTGCGGCTTGTCACAGCCAAGCAGTTCAAAGAGTTGGGACCACCAAAATTTATTGAAAAACCGGATCCGATAAAGGCGGAAACGTGGGTCAAACAACTTATCAAGATATTCGATGTCTTAGGATGCACGAAAGAACATAAGGTTCCATTCGTCACCTTTCACTACTAGAAATTCGACATATAACGACGATTTATAATGACGGTCGACACGGAACCGTCGCTATAGGATATCTATAGCGACGGTCGGCACGGAACTTTCGGTACAGAGGTTTATTTTAGATAAAACGCTCCCACCTTCCCCCAAATCATTTCAGTATATTCACTCTTTCTCTCTCGTTACATACGAACGGTGCAATAGTTAGGGTTTTAGTGCAAAATTGAACATAAATGTTTCCTGAAATTCTCCACCGTCATGAAACGGTCCCAAACCCAATCCATCGTGATCGCAAGCCGCGGAGAAAGCGACGGCACATAATAATCGCCGGAGAGCGAACTCTCGCCGAAACTACTTCCACTGGACTGCCTCTGCAACCCGATCGAGGTAGGAAACGGCGTCGCCCCCATCCGATTAAGTTGCTGCTGAATCATTCGATGATCGGTCGAGTCCCAATCAAAAACCCCATCGTTCTTGACCTTGTTCTTCTCGCCCGAGTCGGAGGAGGCCTTGTTTTTGGCCATGTTGGCAGCAAAACCTCATGTAAGTCTAGTTTCTTATTTTTAATTACATTTGGTTGCTGTGACTTGTGAGGATTATGGAAACAGGAAAGTAGAATCTGAACTTTATATTTTTATTTTATTTTGGTTTTGGTTGAGTTGATTTACATGTATAAAGATTATAAGTTGGGTTGAGTTTGTCATGGTTTTTATATGTAAGATATAAATTTCAGGGGTTTTGGTGGTTTGTTGTAAGATGATTTGACAATACTTGCATTTAGATTGAATTTTTCATTATGATGCATATGAGAAGTTGAGAACTCCACTTGTGGATTAATTGAAATATTTTATTATTTAGTTTGATATGTTTTTTGCCTCTCTTTTTTATTTTGATGGGTACTGTATAAACCTTTATCTCAACTCTTAGCTGGTTTGAAGCCGAGATTGAATGAATGTGTTCCATATTTGGTCCCATTGAGTAGTTTGATGCTAGATCAGGATGAGAAATTGTGAATTGGATGATCTTATTGGCTAGTTATGTACATATTTGGTCCCACTGAGTGGTTGATTTAATTTGTAATGGTTGATCAATTTCTGCATGTTTTCTTTTCTTTCATTGTTGTGATCTTTTCCGGGAAAAAATTGAGCTCACATATACACACAGGTGTTTAGGTACTTCAAATTTGCGAGTTTCATAAAGTTGTGAACTTATGAATGTTATTATTGTACAAGCTCAAGCAGAGACAGATTATATTTAATTTATCTTGAACATGCTGGCTTAAACAACCAAGTACCACTTTCCATTTACAGGGTACACTGATCCTGCAAAACCAGATTTACCTCGATTGCATGAGTGGCATTTCAGATCTGGGCTTGATCGCTATATATGGATTATAGGCATGATATACGCCTATTGTCACCCCAATGTAATATCCTGTAGTTTTTTTAAATAAATTATTTTTAAGTTGAAAAGGTTGATTTCTGGATGGAACTGCTAAATTTATAAATAATTAATTCTATTAGGTTGAAAAGTGGATGGAGAAACTGGAGGAGTCTGAAATCAAGCGGAGACGTTCAATCAAAACATGTATACTTGCAGTTTCTCTATTTGTAAGTTGCCTTTGCTGTTTCATATGGAATCGTCTTTCTCCTATTTTCCAATTGTATGGCTGATTGTTAAGGGATCTTTTGTGTAGGTTGGATATTTGTGGTATGAATATGTTTACAAGCTGGACAAGGTTATATAGAACAAATTTCACCCCTATACATCATGGATTCCAATAACGTGAGTATAGTTATCTGATTTCATACATTCTTTTACTAATATTATATTACTTGTTTTTTTTACTTTGAAAATTCGTTCTAGGAGTGTTAATGGCTTGTCATACTGAACGATTTAAATTTTTTGTATTAGTTTTCAGTATCCTTATCCTTGCTTCTCTACCTTCTTATTCCAGTGTGTACATTTGCTTGAGAAATTTCACTCAGGAGCTTCGGAATTTTTCCTTAACTCTCTTTGCATAAGTTCTAAAATTACTTGTTTGGTTAAACCATTCAACCATGAACCACTCCTTTCATTGTTCATGATTTTGTTGACTTTTAACATCTATTATTATTTGGACATTTTTGCGAACTCTAATTTATATAATTGCTTTGATGTGTTAATAGTTGGGTTGGGAAGATCACTTTGGAGACCTATATCTCTCAGTTCCACATCTGGCTGAGGTGTGTGATGTTCACATTTTTCCATTTTACCAATTGTTAATCAGCGTGAAGTCAAGTATACTAAATTATTAAGTATTGGATGGGTGAAGTTTTTTCTTTGAATAAGACTTTTGTTTTATTACTCTATATGTAGATATACAATCTTGCGATCATAAAGTTTCATTATTATTTTTAATTATTTATAGGAAACTTAAATTTCTTGATTTTCAGCCTTGTTCACCAAAATTTATTTTAGCAGAAGTTATGTGAAGAATACAGATGTTCTTTCATCTGGCCAGTGTTTTAAAACTAGGTAATTTTACTTCTCAAGCTAAGAGACCAAGTCTTGCTTCTTTTTGACATGTTTGTGCAGATCAAATATGCCTAATGGACAGCCTAAGTGGCTTCTTTGTTTCATACCAGATTATCCTATGCTCAACTTCATGCTTTCAACTGCCATTTATGTCTTGGTGAGCAATTTATTCAACCCCTCTGAATTTAAAGACCAGAAGGTGGTAACTAAACTTGAGCTTTTCATTCCTGTTGTTATTTTACTTTTTTATGCAGATATCATATCGACTTTTTGAACTGACAAATACTCTTAAGTCACTGTTTGTACCCACGCGAGACAATCGGCAGCTGCTGTATAACTTCATTGCTGGAGCGGCAATCTCTGCATGCTTGTATTTCATCGCATTTATTATCTTGCAGATTCCTCATTAAACCTGTAAGTCCTTCTGTCCTTCAAGAATTACCAATTGTCTACTAGAGATCACCTATTGTCATTATAAAGATCACAACAAGGAATTGATTGCATTTGCAAGAGCGAATAATAAGGTAGAAAATGATGAATTTTTCTCTCGACTGTCTTTAAGTTATAGATGGAGGACATTTTAACCATACTGAATTGGCTTAAATGTTACTTGTGCAATTGATATCTATCAATGTATCTTAGTTTTAAGATTGCATGTTGATGTACTTTGATGTTTTGTGCAGGTTGTTATTGGCCTAGCTACTGTTGGAGGTATTCAAGCTGGGGCTTTTAAGATTGGTGACACTGCCGGAACAATAGATAATATCATTCAGTGCAAACTGTACAGGCCTGGATCTGTTGGTTTTGTTTCCAAATCTGTGAGTATTCATCCCTAATTTTTCTTGTTTGTTTTTTTTACGCATATTTATGTTTCACACTTTCCTTTTTAGGTGACTTATTATGAAGGTTTTGCTCTGCTGGTAAAAGCAGTGTAACCAAATTCAAAGATATAACTTTTTTATTAGCTTTTAGTTTTTTAATATTCTATGACCCATTATTGGTGATGCAACATAAGTTTAATTTTTATATTTTTTTACTTTGCAGAACTTGTAGATGATGTAATGTTGAGGTCTATTTCATGATACTGCAGTGTGGTCTTATCAAAACAAACGAACAAAAAAAAGCTCTATTAATTTTGTTGACTTTTTTTTATATATTCTCAAAAATTATTGTGCTCTACTTGAATGCTAAGCAGCAAAATCTGCTTTTAGGTGGTTGCAAGAAATACTAACTATTCTCATAAACAACAGGGTGGTATGTCCAATGAATTGTACAATACAATTGCTCGTGTGACTTGGGGAACTTGGCGGGCGAGATGAGTATTCCCTAGTTGAAGCCCTTAAACAGGGAAAAATTAATAAACCAGTAGTTGCTTGGGTCAGTGGAACTTGTGCACGACTTTTCAAGTCAGAAGTACAATTTGGTCATGCGGTGAGCTACTACCTTGAATGGAGGGTGCAAGATACTTGTAACTGGTGTAATGTGAATTAAATGCAACTGTTGTAAGAATGGATGGTGCAGTCACATTTTTGTAATGTGAATGATTTTAAATGATGTATATAATATTTTTTATGTTTTATTTTATATTGTATTTGTGTTTATTGAATAAATGTGCATTATTAATGAATTTTTTTTTTGAAATCTAAAACGTCTATAGCGACGGTCGTCGATTGTAGCTATAGGCTTAAAGACCGTCGCTATAAAGTTTACCGACGGCTTCTATGGCTAAAGCCTATAGCGACGGTCTTTATGCCTATAGCGACGGTCGGCGACCTTCGCTATAGGACGATTTTCTAGTAGTGTTTATGTTTCGCGGTGAGGCAGACTACTGGTGGGAGTCTGTGAAACGTACCCAGCCTGCTGCACTCAACATGTCTTGGGAAATATTTCAGAACTATTCAATGACAAGTACTTTTCCCGAAAGTATTCGGCTATATGAAGGAGGTAGAGTTTATCGACCGAACAAAATAACATGATCGGTGTCCCAAAGATGAGGCTAAGTTCATTTGAGTTATCCAGTGTTTGCACCTCATTTGGTAGAGAATGATGAACGAATGACAAGGATGTTTCGAGAGGTCTAAAACCGAGAGATTCTAAGAATATCTTATCTCTCATAAATTTTCTTTATATTCGGATGTTGTAAACAGGGCTCAATTATTAGAGTGAGATAATGAGTATGTTCAATCGAGGGACCACAACCAAAGTCATACCGAAGGGCGTGGCCATGAAGCAATGACAACCAAAGACGGAGGAAAATATTCTGGAAAAGCAGAACCACTCCTGGTGGTAATTGTGGCCGTGAAAATAGAAGAAGTGAGTCGAGAGGAGATTTCAAGAAGAGAAGGTACAATAATGATAACATGAAGACGTCAGCACAAACATCAACTATTTTTAGGGGAGGAGAACGAGCACCTGTTGTTTGTTACAAATGCGGGAAAGAGGGACAAATCAGCCCAAACTGCCTACAACAATCCAAGGTGTGTTATAACTATGGAAAGGAAGGTCATATAGCTAGAGATTGTCTAGTTGCAAAACCAAGTTCAACGAGGATGGTGACTCCAAGGCTATCCCAGACAAGTCAAAGTCGGTGGTTCCAGGAAGGGCGTTTGTCGTGACTTCCCAAAACGCAAGGAACCCGAACGAGGTGATCACGGGTAAGTTTATCATAAACTCTTGCGAAGTTTATACCTTACTAGATACCGGTTCTACCCATTCTTATATCTCTCATGCTTGTGCTCAACGTTTAAACTTGATTCCGGAGAAGTTAGACCTTGACTTATCTGTTGAGACTCCGTTAGGAGAAACTTTCATTACATCTACTGTTTATAAATCTTGCTTGATTCAATTTGGTACCATCACATTACCTGCCGATCTTATTTTGTTGAAAATTCTTGCATTTGATGTGATTTTAGGGATTGATTGGTTAACCACGCATCATGCTAAAATTGATTGTTTTCGTAAGGTTGCTAGTTTTCATATTCCTAACCAACCTATTATGCAAATTCAAACAACCAAACCATTAAAGTCAATCACTGTCATATCAAGCCATAAAGCTATTCGTTTATTGAAAAATGGATGTCAAGCTTTCTTAGCCCATGTCACGGAATTGAACAAAAACACGTCAGATTTGAATAATATTTCTATTGTTAGTGAATTTCCGACGATTTTTTCAAGAACTTCCTGGCCTACCCCCGTAACGTGAAGTTGAATTCTTTATTGACCTTGAACACGTACAAAGCCCATTTCTAAAACTCCATATCGAATGGCTCTATTGAACTTCAGGAGTTAAAGGTACAACCACGTGGAGTTGTTGGACATCGATTTCATTAAATCATAGTACATCTCCTTGGGGTGCTCCTGTGTTATTCGTAAAGAAGAAAGACGTGAGTATGCGACTTTGTATTGACTACCGAGAATTGAACCATGTCACTATCAAGAATAGGTATCCGCTACCTCGCATAGATGACTTGTTCGACCAGTTGCAAGGAGCACAATTCTTTTCAAAGATCGATATTCGTTCTGGATATCATCAGCTGAAGATTAAAACTGAGGATATTCCAAAGATTGACTTCAGAACTCGGTACGGGCATTATGAATTCTTAGTCATGTCTTTTGGATTGACTAATGCTCGTGCTGCTTTCATGGATATGATGAAGCGTGTGTTCAAAGAATATTTGGATCAGTTCGTTGTTGTGTTTATTGATGACATCCTCATCTATTCCAAAAGCCGTGAAGATCATGAGCACCATTTGAAGCTAGTACTGCAAAGGCTTCGTGATAACAAGTTGTATGCCAAGCAGAAGAAACGTGAGTTTTGGCTTGAGGGAGTAGCATTCCTTGGGTACGTGGTGTCAAAACATGCAGTATCTTTCGACCCGGCGAAGATTGAAGCCATACAAAGTTGGGAGCAACCAAAGTCGGTGACCGAAGTACGTAGCTTTCTGGGCTTAGCTGGTTACTATCGGATATTCGTGGAAGGATTTTCTCGAATCGCTACTCCGTTAACTCAGTTGGCTCGTAAAGATATAAAATTCGGTTGGAGCGAGAATTGTGAGAAGAGTTTTCAAGAACTCAAGAGAAGACTCATTTCGGCACCTGTTTTGACAATACCATCTGGTTCGGATGGATTGTTATCTACAACGATGCTTCAGGCAAAGGGTTAGGATGTGTTCTCATGCAACATGGGAAAGTCATAGCCTATGCCTCGCGACAACTCAAAGAATATGAGAGGAATTATCCTACTCGTGAGTTGGAGTCAAAAGTGATCATTTTCAGCGTTGAAGATCCGGAGACACTACCAGTATGGGGAGAAAGTTGAGATTTATCTGGATCGTAAAAAGCCTCAAATATTTCTTCACCCAAAAAAGAACTCACACATGCAAGAACGACGGCTCAAGTCATTTGTTAAAAGATTATAATCATACCATCCAATATCATCATGGAAAAGAAAACGTGGTAGCTGACGCATTAAGTAAAAGCTCATATGCGGGTACGAGTGCAATGTTGTTAACACAAAATTCCATTTTGTATGACTTGCAAAGGATGAAGATAGAGGTAAAGGCTCCAAGTACCCACATGATGATATCAAGCATACGAGTAGAACTGACTTTAATCGATAAAGTTAAAGCTGCTCAAGCTACGGACATGGAGTTGATGCGTATGAAAAAGAAAGTGTAAGAAGGTGTTATTCCAGAAGCAAGAATCGATGAAGAAGGAATACTTTGAGTCAACTCCAGACTTTGTGTTCCTAACGATTCTGATTTGAAGCATAGAATCATTAGGGGGGCACACAACACACCGTTTGTAATCCATCTTGGGAGTACCAAAATGTATCATGATCTTCGACATACATTTTGGTGGAGCAATATGAAAAGAGATCGCAGAGTTTATCTCAAGGTATTTAACTTGTCAACGTGTAAAGGCGGAGAATCAAGTACCAAAGGGTCCACTGCAACTACTTAAGATTCCGACATGGAAGTGGGAACACATTACTATGGATTTCGTTACGGGTCTTCCCATGGTTTCTCAAGGCATATATGCGATTAGGGTTATTGTTGATAGATTAACCAAGTCTGGCCATTTCTCGCATATACGGGAGAATTATTCCCTTGAACGTCTTGCTAGTATGTACGTGAATGAGATTGTGAGATTGCATGGCATGCCAGTATCCATAGTTTCAGATCGTGACCCAAGATTCACTTCACAATTTTGGGTTAGCTTGCAGAAAGCTATGGACACAGATTTATGATTCAGTTCGGCATACCATCCTCAAACAGACGGACAGTCACAGAGGACTATTCAAACTCTTAAAGATCTATTAAGACTATGTGTCCTAGATTTCAAAGGGAGTTGGGATAAGTACCTACCATTGGTGGAATTCTCCTACAACAACAGTTATCAGGCAAGTATAGGTGTGGCTCCATTTGAAGCATTGTATGGACGAAAGTGTCGCTCTCCAGTATGTTGGGATGGGGTGGGAGAAGCAACGTTGCTAGGACCAGAATTGGTACGAATGACTACAGAGAAGATCCAAATGATCTGACAACGTATACAAACGGCACAGGATCGACAAAAGAGTTATGCGGATCTTCATCGGAAGGACGTGGAATTTAATATTGGGGATCATGTATTATTACGTGTTGCACCATGGAAGGGAGTTACAAGATTTGAGAAGAGAGGAAAGCTAAATCCACGATTTGTTGGTCCATTTGAGATTCTTGACCGAATAGGAAGTCTGGCCTATAGACTCGCATTACCTCCAAGCATGTCTCGTGTTCATAATATTTTTCACATATCTATGCTTCATAATTATGTGAAAGACCCGAACCACATTATTGAGTTAGAACCAGACGAGATAGCCGAAGATTTAACGTACGAGGAGGTACCTGTTAAGATCTTGGATAGGAAAGAGCATGTCCTACGCACGAAGGTTATACCACAAGTTAAGGTTTTGTGGAGAAATCATGCTATTGAAGAAATGACACGGGAGTTGGAATCGAAATGAAAGCAAGGTATCCTCACCTTTTCGAAACACCAGTATCGTCACGTCAATTTCGAGGACGAAATTTCATAAGGAGGGGAGGTTGTAAGACCCCAACTTATTATAAATAAAATCGAATTTCCTCTAATTATTATTGTGAATAATATAGTGTTAATTTGATATAATGCTTTGGTTATGGGTGAAATGTGCAAATTTTGCAAAATAAGCAAGTGGTTATAAAATATTCATTGTTGTCGGAGAATATTCGTTTGGTCGTGGAATATTCTTTCTGTCGGGGAATATTCGTACGACGGCGCAGCCATTTGTGGGCCCCATAACGGATAACGGTCGGATGTAGAAAATGATAAATTTGAGTTTTTACAAATAACGGCGTAGGTGTTACCGTTAACACTGTTGGAATACTCGGTGGTTAAAATACTGATGAATACGCTGTGGTCGCACAAAGAAGTATTACCCGGTTTTTGCAGTATTTTTGAATTATTGATTCTTACGTAAGAAGACACTACTCAATAATTGTTAGCACAGTAGCACACGGTTTTGCACAGTATTTTTGAATTATTGATTCTTACGTAAGAAGGCACTACTCAATAATTGTTACAGTAATTACTGTTCAATATTTTATTTTATTGGTTCAATAATTGATGCGTTGATATTTTATATTATTGTTGTTTCAATAATTGTCACTGCACAATATTTCCCATTATCGGATCAATAATTCATATTATTTGAATAATACTATGAGATAACATTATTGGCAATGTCTAAAAAGTTATGTCAAGGAGAGGTTTGGTCACCTAATTGCGCGCCAGTAAGGAGAAGTCCTTATCGGAAAGCCCCCTCTTTTCTGGGAACGGCCTGGTTGTCATAATTGTGATTCTGTAATATTATTTGTGAATAATTAATTATTGATTTATATGAAAAGGAAATAATTATTTTATGTGGATATAATTGATGGATATATTTATTTTATGTGGATATATTTGAAGGAATTAATGTTGATGTGTTTTTGTCGGAATGGAGGTATTAAAAATTAAATCACTGTTCTTGAGATGTATTGCGTGAGTTATAATTTTTAATCTGACAGTTGGATCGTTGTGATTTTTGGATATGTTATACATATATAAGTTGAGTATATGTCCACAAATTTTGAACCGTTAAAAATGAACGTATAATTTGTTATGAATTTTAAGAGGTGACTGATTCAGAAATTAGGTTTATAAATGATTTTGGTGGAAAATTCTAGAATTGAGTGGACCCCACTTGTGGTTGGTGAAGAAATGTGCTGAATTTTATTTCAAATATGGTGGGTGGCAATAGTAGCAGGTAAAACCATCAGGTAGCAGGTCAAGTCTGCTTCGGCATGCTAACATTTTCCTATAAATAGAGGGCTAAGTTAGAATTAAAAATCATACCAAAAACATAAGCTTTCTCTCTTTCTCTCTCTATATTATCGAGCGTATTTTATGAGTATTTAGATAATTTGTGAGTTTTTATTATGAGTGCAAGTTTCCTTCAGCCTTATACTGATATTCCAATCAGAAGTACTGTTATTTTGAGGTAAGGGATGTTATTTTCTTCCCAATGATGTTATTCTTTCAATATCATTATACCGAAATATTGGTATGGATTTTATTGTGAAATTTCTACCTTTTTGTGTGGGGTTATTATTCACGATATCTGACTATTCATTTAATATCTCAAGACTATTCAATAGAAAATGAAATTTTCTTCTTTTTGTCCAAGATGTCTATTATGGTTATTATCTTTGATTGTATCAATGTTTTGATCTTTATTTTTGAATTTTGCTTAAAAATTTGGTTATTATGGAGTATTATTGATCTTGGATAAACTTTAATACGAATCTCTAATTTTTGTTATTTTGTTTCACTAGATTTGTTCCTTTAAAATATTTTTCATCATCCTCAGTCCTAAATGATGATATTACTGAATATCTTTGGCCTGTAGTGCAAAGATGAATGATTATCTAATGAATATTTTTGGCCCGTAGTGCAAAAATGAACAGGTGTTGAGATGAACATGACCAACTGGTGATATAAATGAATATCTTTGGCCTGTAGTGCAAAGATGAATATTTGATTCAAGATGTATATTGATTGATGTTACGGGGATAAAATATTAATGATGGACTTTTAAATCTTAGAAGATAGTGAAATTCTTTCTCTACTTGACTCTTCTAATGGATTGATGTTTTCGCTGCAGTTGTTGATCTAAAACTTGTTGTCTATTATATTTTATCAGATTTTTCCCTGTTGAAGACTAATGATAAATTGTTGTATATTATCTTAGTCATAATATTCTTTACTGGGCTAGTTGAGCTCACCCTTTTCTTTTTTGTTCCATTTTTCTTCTCAGGAGGTGAGAACATAGCAGGAACTACCCGGGGTATGGAGTGATGTTTCAAGATAGTTGTATTAGTAGTCCTCACTATTTTGTAAAATAGTGTATCAATAATTGTAATTAGGACTCCTTTTGAGTTTGTATACTCTCTATTAGACAATAGTTGTATTCAAACTAACAGTATGTGTGTTGTCGTATTTTGCACAACAATTGTATTACTGAAGTTGTATTTGTTTATGTACCATGTATTTGGCGACTCAGAATGGGTGATGTATACCTATTTTGGGGGCGTCACATATAATGCGTGCACTTTAAGTCCTTAAGGTCTCTACAGTATATGATAACATCACATAACACATTAGGTTATGAATAACATACATGGTTCCTAAAGAATCTTACCCTTATTCTTAATCTAATTACATATTAGATTTGTTATTATTGGTTCCGGCTTTCCGTTATGTCGTTCTTACGTTCATATACAATTGAGTTACTTCAACCCTAAGTGATCATACTTAAGGTTTAAACATGTCTTAACAATGTTATAATTAAGCTTTAGTTCATTACTAATGAGTTACCATTCATTCTCTCCTTACAAACATTCTTAAATTTCAAAACCCTAAAAATCGGAGTCATGACGCCGCTTGACTCTTCTTTACTTCAATGACTGTACTGTGGCGCCACACTTTAGTGTTAAAGGGCCGGACTCAAGCACAAGCTGCAGTGAGTCCTCTTAATTCTGCACTGCTGCAAGTGAAACTCGAGAGAGGTCACAGGTTGTTTCGACCAAGTTTGGCGCTGCGGCACCACCTATTTGGCCTTAGACTGGCATCGCGGCGCCAACTCTGTGCACCAGAAAATTTTATAGTTTTTCAATTTTGTGAAACTCCCGGGCTCGTAACTTCTTCGTTATAAGTCCGAATTGGCTCGTTCAAGAGCCTACGGTTCACAAATTACATACTCTACATGTTCATGCAAGAATTTTATCTATTTGACTTCGTTAACTAAAAATTCACCTATTAGTCCATTTTTAACGAAAATGATAAACGCTCGTGACCATTCAACGCTCGTTTCTTTGTTCTAAGTCGTAATCCGGTCATTTTTGAGTCTGCAACTCTATAATAGCAAATAAGAATTGTCTCCATTGAAAACTAATGTTTTTGAGTTCAAACACAAAATCCGACCTCCATTCCGAGAATTTCACGAATTCGATGATTATCGTCCAATCGTGTGAATTTCGGCAAAAATTCGTTACTAACGATTTGTTCATCATTCCAAATGGATTCAATTCATTAACTAGCCATCTCAACCTACATATTATAACAACTTATCTTTAAATTTGGTTATTGCTTATTACTCATAATTTCATAACTTAACAAATTATAACTTACAAGATTTCATTCCTTATAACTTATTATTGATTTAAGTCCTTTAAGCAACATTCTTACATCTTATCAATCATACTAACTTCTTAAGGTAATCATATGACAAGTTCATATATGTTCATCATAAGTTCATAACTTATTTAGGTTCAAATTACTTATCAAAGACTTATACGGCTTAAGTCCATTGATTATCCAATCTTATGTGTTCTTAATATATATGTTCCTTAAGTTACACTTTTCTTATCACCCTACAATGATAGAGATGGAAGATATAAGATCATACGATCATTTACCTTTGATGACTAGCTTCTCCTTCTTAAAAATATAAGAATGGAAGTTTTGAATTAAAAGTGCTTATTCTCTCTAACACTTAAGTTGTTTTGCTTGGATGAAAATTAACAAACAACTAATGAATTGCAAGCTTGATATTTATAGAACTCTCCAAGTTAGGGCATAATGGACATTAAGTCATCCACCTCCTTTACAAACCTCATTACTATTCACTTACTTAACAACTAAGTAATCTTGCTAGCCACACTAATTACTTGGCTTCCTCAATAAACCCTTGGTCACCAATTCACCCATGGGTTGCCCCATGGATCTAGCTTTACCCATTAGATCATTAAATGAGCTTAGGTTTTAAATTGCTTATCTTATCTTTGGGCTTGCATTAATTTAGTTTGGGCTTAATATTAACCAACACTTGGGCTAAACATTACTACAACTTGGGCTTGCCCCATAATTCTTATTGGACTTGTACTTCCTACAAGATCCACAATTCCATTTCATTAAACTTTAATCCTTAACGTTCAAAATTTTAAGTCCGCATGCAAAATATTGCGTTTTCCATACTTGAATTATTATTACATAATCCATCTCACCTTGATATTATAATGTTACGTATTTCTCGGATGTTCAAAAATAATTCCCGAGCGGAAAATGATGAATAGTATTTTCGAAAAATTTCTCGGAAAGCTTTTATTTTAGTCTTGGACATTCAAACACTTTAATTCCTTCACGTAGTTAAAACACTACGACTTTCCGACGTTTCTAGGTTATAGAACGACATTCATCTTACTAACACATAATAATAACAAATAATATAATTTTATTCATTATTTAATTATTTAAAAGTATATTACAAAGGATCCGAATTTATCGGTCGTTACATTCTTCCCCCCTTATAAAGATTATGTCCCCAGAATCTCGCCTCATATTACGCAAACAAATGAGGGTAATCCTTCCTTATCTTTTGCTCCAATTCCCACGTTGCTTCTTCGGCATCGTGGTTCTTCCATAACACCTTTACCGACGGTATGAATTTGTTCCGCAGAACTTGCTCTTTTCTATCGATGATTTGAATCGGCATCTCTTCGTAAGTTAAGTCCTTTTTTATCTGAATAGGCTCATACTCTATTACGTGCTTATAGTCCGGTTTGTAAGGATGTAACACAGATACGTGAAATACGTTATGTATTCGTTCTAAGTTTGGAGGTAATGCTACCATATAAGCTACCTCACCTATCCGTTTTAATACCTCAAAAGGTCCTATAAACCTTGGACTTAGTTTCCCCTTCTTTCCAAAGCGTATCTTTCCTTTCCAGGGAGATACCTTTAGAAATATGTACGAGCCTACCTCAAACTCTCTATTTTCTCAGTGTACGTCTGCGTACTTCTTCTGTCTGTCTTGAGCTGCTACGATTCACATCCGTATCAACTTTGCTACATCCACCATTTGCTGCACCATTTCTGGCCTTAGCATTCGGTGTTCTCCCACTTCATCCCAACACAATGGTGTTCGGTACATCCGTCCATACAAAGCTTCATAAGGCGGCATACCTATGCTTCCATGATAATTGTTGTTATACGCAAACTCTACTAATGGTAGATGATCATCCCAACTACCCTTGAAATCCATGACGCAAGATCTCAACATATCTTTAAACGTCTGAATTGTTCTCTCGCTCTGTCCATCGATTTGTGGATGATATGCTGTACTCAACTTTAGTTGCGTTCCTAACTGTTCTTGCAGACTCCTCCAAAAGTTTGACGTGAATCGTGGATCATGATCTGACACAATCGAAACTGGTACTCCATGTCTGGAAATAATTTCCTTAACATAAAGTTTAGCTAACTGGTCTAAGTTATACTTAACCCGAATTGGCAAAACGTGAGCTGACTTTGTCAACCGGTCCACTATTACCCAAATCGTATCACATCCCTTCTGAGTAGTCGGAAGTCCCACCACAAAGTCCATCGTGATATGCTCCCACTTCCACTCCGAAATTTCCAATGATTGTAACAAGCCACTTGGTCGTTGATGTTTGGCCTTAACTTTCTGACAAGTCAAGCACCTACTCACATACTCGGCTATTTCTCTCTTCATGTTCTGTGATACCCCCAAATCCGGGTACTTCAATTCCATGGGATTTGGTGTTCACTGTACAGATATCATCTATCTATCTACCCATAATAAATGCAAACCATGCAACAGATAGAAATAAAATTCTCCCCTTATGAGGTTATAACATTTGAATAATAAATACAATCCCAGGTCAAACTAACCTTAAACATCTATGCGGAAACATAAACAAATAATAAGTCTTAAACAACATCAAGTCTTGACAATAACATTCATAAAATTAAATAACAAGTCTTCAGCACTTATTAGCCTTGCCCTTGCCTTTGCTAGTAGAAGGCTCATCGTACCTTTCGTTCTTAACTGCAATGTTATTATTACGCAAGAGTGAGCATGATTGCCCACAAGTATAAAAATGAAATAACAATATATAATAACATGCGAGTGAATCAAAGACTTCTGAAATAAAAGCTCAACTTTTGAATCAAGAATGAATAACAAGAATTCAAAAGATTTCTAAGGGTCATAAGATCTTGAACTATGTCCTAGGTTATCAAGGGTTATACTTGAAACCTTTAACAGTCATAAGACTATGGACTTTTCTACTCGTACTTAGGGGGATCAACCCTTAGTACCATACTGTGCACAATATCTTAACGCTAACGCATAAGAAATCCCTATATAGGGTTGTTCATCTCAGTTTGACATAAGAGTCCGCACCAAAGGACATTTGGTTTGGATAATTCAATAAGGGTTCTGAAATTTAGAACGTTCATCAACTATGGACTAGTCGAATCAAATAAGGGTTCACTAGTCTAATAAAGTTCAACAATAAATGATAATTAACTTGAATAACAGTCTTAAGAAGTATACAATAGAATAAGTATTGTATAACAGAATCATACTTTGAAATGATAGATAATCTTTAATATAACAACTGAACTTGATTTATAAACTTGAATAATGATAACAAGTAGGGTTAGGAAACTTGCCTCGTGCGTAGATTACACGTTAATTATACACGTTCTTCGATATAATCTTACATACCATTTCCATTCACAACTCTAGTTAATTATAATATAATTAATCATTATAAGTTCATTCATTTGTCTAAACTTTGTTATGACTATACTTAGTCAAATTGTCACACTTATTGTCACATAATAAACATTTCACGAATAATAAGCTAATTATGCATTCAATAATTCAATCCACATGCAATTATGTTATTGACATGTTAATAATCTGTTTTAACATCTCACTATACTCCTAACATATTTTTATGTTCATTAGATTAGGTTAACATCACATTCATGGACTTGAACACTTAAAAAAAAAAAAATCGTTTATGAACATTTCGAGAGAGTAATATGGCTGCTGTCATATACTTTGTTTTTACGTTGGCTGTAGCTGCATATTAAGGGTGGACTGGACTCTTATTTGCGATGCGCGATGGTGCACATGAGGGTATTAAACACGAGGCTGGCCACTTGCATGGCGTGGCAACGATAACTCTTTCCGCAATTCGCAAAAAATTGCTGAACATGGCCAAAACCTCCAACTAAATTATTTCTACACGAATTTAGACATACCCATACATTATAATACACATATAATCACTACTTAACCCTTCTAGCATGATTTTAATGTGTTAAAACACATAATTAACAGAATCAACACATTTAATTTTACTGTTCTTGATTTTCTTGAAGGTTTTGAACATAAAACATAAAAATTACCTCTACGGATTCGTTATAACACCAAATCCATCCATTCAAGTTTTGTTTCTTCATTTTAACATGCATAATCATATATGAGTGTGAATTTTACAAAATAATTTATGTTTGGCATATTAAATTCACGTATAAGGGTCACATGGCCATATTCTATACTCTATAAATAACATACGTTATAATATTATAAAACTGATGATATGGTTGATATAATATATATATAATCAAATACGATATGATACATCTTAACACATACACAAACCCATAATCATACCCTTTTTCCATTTGTTGGTTTTTTTTAAAAGCGTGAAGCCATTTTTATGAAAACTTAAACAACGTAATTTAAAATTTGGGAAAGAAGAGATTACCCTTGATTACTCTGCTTGGATTACACAATGTGATAACAAGTTAACAACTCCCAATTACCACACTTCTTCTCCTTTAATCTCCCTAATTCTCAAACTCTCTTTCCCTCTCTGTTTTGCTTTTCCAGACTTAGCAAATAATAAAACAAAAAGAAGACGTATATAATAAAGAACTGACGCGATGTGGAGGTCAGTTACCCATCATGGGTTAACTGCCCTCAAACTCCACTAATGCCATGTTTGGCTAGCCTTAAAAGGCTTATTCTCATTTAATTTAATAACTCTTTTATCTTATAGTTTAATAATGTCACATCCAATTATAAAATAAATCAATTATCTTATTTACTTTACTTTAAATAAAATATGATAATTTGTCATTAATTCATATAGTCACATAATTAATTTCTTATTTATTAATTATGTCAAATTATTAAATCTCTAATTAATTATTACATTAATTAAAATAACATTATGCTTATTAAATATTTCATTTAATTCAATAAGCTCACATAAATGCATACTTGAATAATAATTATTCTCCACATTAATTTAATAAATATAACACATATAATTAAATTAATCTATCATAATTGCATCAATTAATTATTTAATCTAATAATTAAATCATTGAAAATATTTATTTAATCCAATAAATATTAAAATTAAATTATAAAATCTCGTTTGTCACATGTTCGACCACCAAAAATTCTGTTGAAGGTCTTGATACATCTTAGTGCTACTAGGATGAATCGAGTATCTCGAACTGTGAGCCTCTTGTAAAACTTTCTCCTTTAATTCCGTCTCATTCAGAACCCAAATTCTTCCTTCAAATCTTAATAATCCCTCATTATCAGGACTAAACTGTATGTCTTTTTCATTTGTTAACCTCTTCTTCATCTGGTCACACTCATCAGTTTTGAGCTGTACCTCCTTAACTCTCTGTACGATGGTAGATTGTATCTTCGTCGCAAACAGTCTATGTCCCGATTCATTCAGCAATTTCACCTCTATCTCCATCCTAGCCATCTCTGTTATTAACTCAGTTTGAGCCGTTAACACAGACAACTTCTCCCGACCCTTTCTACTCAAGGTGTCGACCACTACATTGGCTTTTTCCAGGTGATCTGAGATTTCACAATCGTAATCCTTTATCAACTCCACCATCTCTCCTCTCGCCTCATATTCAACTCTTTTCGTGTGTGAATATATATTTTAGACTCTTGTGGTCCGTGTATATCTCACATTTTCCCCCATAAAGATAATGTCTCCATATCTTTAAGGCAAACACTACCGCGGCCAGTTCTAGATCATGAGTAGGGTAAACTTTCTCATAATCCTTCAACTGCCTTGATGTATACGCAATGACTTTGCCATGCTGCATGAGCACACAACCAAGTTCTCTATGCGAAGCATCGCTATAAACTATAAAATTTCATGTGTCATCGGGTAATGACAAAACAGACACTTCACTTAACCTCTTCTTCAATTCTTGAAAATTGTCCTCGCATTTCTTCGTCCATGCATATTTCACCGTCTTCCTTGTCAAATTAGTCAACGAAGTAGCTATCTTCGAAAAATCCTGAATGAATCTCCGATAGTAACCCGTCAACCCTATGAAACTCCACACCTCAGACGGCGTTTTCGATTGTTCCCAATTCATCACGGCTTTCACCTTTGCTGGATCAACTGAAATCCCCTCATGGTCAATGACATGATCTAAAAACCGTACTCTCTCTAACCAAAATTCACACTTAGTGAACTTCACTTATAACTTTTCCTTCCTTAATGTTTCCAACACTATTCTTAGGTGTTCATCATGATCTTCTGGCGTCTTAGAATAGACTATAATATCATCGATAAACACCACAACAAACTTTTCCAAATATTGTTTGAACAATCTATTCATCATAGCCATAAATGCAGTTGGTGCATTAGGTAACCCAAATGACATCACCAGAAACTCGTAATGACCATAACGAGTTCTGAATGCTATCTTTGGTACGTCTTCATTCTTAACCTTCAGCTGATGATACCCCGTCCTTAAATATATTTTAGAAAAATACTTTGCCCCTTTCAATTGATCAAAAAGATCATCGATCCTGGGCAATGGGTACTTATTCTTTATCGTTAACTTGTTCAACTCTCTATAGTCGATACAAAGTCTTAACGATCTGTCCTTCTTCTTAACAAAGAGTACCCGTGCTTCCCACGGCAAAACACTCGATTGAATGTACTTCATGTCCAACAGTTCTTGTAACTGCACCATCAACTCCTTCATCTCCACTGGCGCTATACGATACGGTGCCCTGGAAACTGGTGCCGCTCCTGGCACAATGTCTATTATGAACTCGGTCTCCCTATTTGGCGGAAGACCCGACAACTCACTTGGAAATACATCCATGAATTCACTCACTATAGGTATTTGTTCCATGGTCGCTCCCACTCTCTGGGTATCGACAACATGGTACAGATAACCTACACACCCATTCATCAATAGTTTCCTAGTTTGTGTCATGGTAAGATAACACGAACGTCTCGACGATTTATTACCGTAAAATACTACATGAGGTTGTCTTAACGTTTTAATATTTACACTTTTCTGTTGACAATCTATAATTGCACCATGGTTAACCAACCAATCAATTCCGAGAATTATGTCGAATTCTCCTAGCTTTATCGGTATCAAATCTACCGATAATTTACAACCCCGTATGTCTACGCAACAACTTCTATGAATATCTTCAACAAGAATTATCTCTTCATTTTCTACCTTAATATTTAAAGGTATTGGCAACTTTTTGGGAAGTAATCCTAATCGTCTAGCAAAATTACATTCAAAAAACGAACAAGTAGCACCTGAATTAAACAACACATAAGCATTTAGGTCATTGATCAGAATAATACCTGCGACTGCGTCCCCTGATGCCATCGCATCTTGGACTGTCATGTTAAAGGTACGGGCCATCGGCCTACCCGGCTGTGCTGGACCCCCAATAGTTAACTTACCACTATTGGCGCCCTTACTCCCATCCGTTCCCTTCTTCGGGTAGTTCTTTTCCTTGTGGTCAGTTGACCCACACACAAAGCATTTGTGGTTCTTCTTTGGACTTGGATAGTTAGGCGCAATGTGCCCCTCTTGTCCACAATTGTAGCATACGACCTTCCCCTTGAGACAGACTCTTAAGTGAGTCTTCCCACAGGTCTTGCAGGCCTCCATCCTTTTCTTCGGGTCTCCTTGCTTCACTCCGGTATTCCCAGATTAATCATCTTCTGTTTATACCCTTCGCCACTCTCACTGGCTCCCTCGATCTTTACTCCCCCATCCACTTTCCCTTAATTCTTCTTATCCTTGTGGTACTGGCTCAACGCCTCGCTACCACCTTCGGCGATTATCGCCTTCTCTTAAATGGTTCCAAAGGAAGTACTTTGGAACACAGAAATACGATTATAGAGCCAGGGTTTCAAGTCCTGCTCAAATCGTCGCGCCTTCCAAACCTCGGTGTCCACTTGGTGTGGAGCAAACCTCGTCAGTTCATTAAACTTGGCGGCGTATTGGGGAACCGTCATGTCCCCGTATTTCAAGTCCAAAAACCACATCTCCATCCTTCCTTGTATGCTCGTGGGAACGTAGTTCTCGAAGAATATCTCCTTGAACCTCACCCATGTAAAATTCTCGATCTTGGCCCTCGCCTGATTGGCCTCCCACCAAAAGTTGGCCTCTCCCTTCATCGTGTAGGTTGCAAAGGCAACCTTCTGGGCCTCGTCGACATTTTCTATAAAAAATGCCTTTTCGATTTCCTTCACCCACGTTTGGGCTTCGATAGGGTCCGTAGTTCCTTTGAACTCCGGCAGACCCACGCTTTTAAAATCCTTAAATTTAGTAACTCGTACTACACCAGGATTTACGGGGATATTAGCCCCAGTTCTATTAAACGCGGTTGTTAGTAAATTAACGAATTCCTGCATGGGGTTAATTGGACCTCCCTCTGGTTGATTTACGTTAGCGCCTTGATTATGTGGTACTCTTCTTGGCGGCATTTTGTTGTTACGACAAACAACACATTTCGTTATTATTCATTTCCTGTTAGTTAGTTATGATTCACAATTCAAACAATAACTTAAACATTCATTACTCAATATGTTTTGAAAAAGACTTATATTGATTCGTTGTAGAATAATACTACATCGGTTACATTACACAGCCTAAGTTGATTACATTACTTTCCCGTAATTACTTTCCAAAAATTGGGATCTACAAAAGACTACCATTGTTATACAAAAGAGGGTTTTACGTCACTACTAGATACACAATATTTACATATCTAAACTACTCTATCTACTAATAGATTACATCTGCCTCAAGGCATTATCAAAATCTGCCTCGACAAGACCGATAATAATATCACGGTTGATAGTATGCCGCGTCTGCCCTGCCTCTATGGGATAGCCAGCTACCTACTGCTGGAAGTCTACATGAGAACTCCTATGAATATAGGACATTCTCCCTATCTTCTACTTTTTGGTCTTTAGCTCCCCCCTGAGCTCAAAGACCTCATGTTTCAGCTCATGGACCTTGTCCTTGGCTAAAACTCTCTCATCGTGCTCCTGCACCCACATGGACTCCACGTCCGTCTTATCTTCTAAGAAAGCCTGGAGCTCTGCTTTTAGCTCCTTAACCTCTTGACATTAATGGATGTTTCTATCCAACACTGACATAAAAAGTGACATCATTGACTCCCCCGGAGCCATCTCTGCTGCTATTGTTACTGGCTTGAAGGACACTACCTCCACCTCTTCTTCCAACATGCCGTCGAACACAGACATAAGGTCTAAGCTCTCTGAGTCTCCAGACTCAACCACTACAACTTCGGGCTCTGCCTCAATGGGGTTCGGTATAATCTCTATCTGATTAATTGATCCTTCACTGACTACTTGTACATCTCTAGACATTCCATTTTCTCTTGACATCTACACAACACAAATAAGTTTTATTAGTACACGTCAGTAGAATAATAAAAATACATAACATATACATATATAATGCATTTTTATAAGGTTAATTTCCATCTTTAATTTCTTTGACTTTTCTTAAGGTTATGACTTAAGGTCTAAATCCCCCCTTAAGTTTTATAACCTAATGCTTTGATACCAACCTGTGACGCCCCCAAATCTGGGTATCTTCGAACCCGACAGATGGTGCTACACGGTGCTACAGTTCACACAAACATTCAATTGAAATGCCTCAAAAGAACGAATATGTCTTATATATATACTCAAAATAATATTTACATTCCCCCAGGTTCTTTATAACCGTTACAATTATTCTTATCATAATATCAAATATTATCATTACAAACCTATACTATTACATAGGTAATCTACGGGTTCACCTTAGCCTTCCCTTTATCCTTGTCGGATCCGTCGGTCCGTTCAATCTTAGCTGCACTCATATGGTTCAAGCAAGAGTTAGCCTAACTAGCTCATTAAGTACAAAAATTCTAATAAAATGGCATGCTTGAAACAAGGAATCGTATATCTTCAATAACTACTATCGATAATTCAATATAGCACTTCTTTTCATTCAAAACATTTTACAATGATAATATTCAGTAAAACATCAATTTTGGTCCAAGACCATTAACATTTCATAAGTTCTTTGAAAAGGACATCCCGACACGAAGTTCGTAAGTCCGGCATAGCTTACGAGCACGTCTACGTGATCATCCTATAGTACTCTATGTTGATCAACACTACATTTATTAAATGTATGTACGTTTAAGTTGTGGCAACCTCGCGTGCTTATCATTTGACGACAAAATAATTTAGCATACTCAGTCTCTTTTTGAAAACCACACCAATATTAGTTTGGTAAATCATTGACAATACTTTGATAGATTATAAGAAATCCAATCATATCGTAAGTCTAGCCGAAAGAATTGGCATTGACTTCATCAGACATTAACTCATGCGTAAGAATACATGAATCATAAAGCTTTTCCATATTGAACTGGAACAAGGGTTAGAATACTTGCCTATAGCGTCTGCTACAAATATAACGCGTATACTTTAAGTCCTTAAGGTCTCTATAGTAGATGATAACATCACATAACACATTAGGTCATGAATAACATACATGGTTCCTAAAGAATCTTACCCTTCTTCTCAATCAAATTACATATTAGATTTGTTATTATTGGTTCCGGCTTTCCGTTATGTCGTTCTTACATTCATATGCAATTGAGTTACTTCAACCCTAAGTGATCATACTTAAGGTTTAAAGATGTCTTAACAATGTTATAATTAAGCTTTAGTTCATTACTAATGAGTTACCATTCATTCTCTCCTTACAAACATTGTTAAATTTAAAACCCTAAATTTGGTATGCGGCATACCACACTTCAAAGGATTAAGGACGGGACTCGGTGCGATGCGAGTCCCCTTCATAACGGCCGCGCTGCGGCATGAAACTCCAGTAGGTCACAACATGTTCTCGCTTAAGTTTGGCATTTGCTGTGGTACCACTATTTGCCTTGGGTGGCATCTGCGGTGCCACCTATTTGGTTTTGGGTGGTAGGCCATGGCCACTCTGTGCACCAGAAAATTTTACAATTTTACAATTTTGTGAAACTCTCAGGCTCGTAACTTCTTCGTTATAGGTCCGAATTGGCTCGTTCAAGAGCCTACGGTTCACAAATTACATACTCTTCGTGTTCATGTAAGAATTTTATCTATTTGACTTCGTTAACTAAAAATTCACCTATTATTCCATTTTTAACAAAAATGATTAACGTTCGTGAACGTTCAACGCTCGTTTCTTCGTTCTAAGTCAGAATTCGGCCATTTTTGAGTCCACAACTCTATGAAACCATGGACCGAAGTTCGGAAAAACACACACAATATGACTCTCAACGTGAAGAATGGTGTGTGCAAAGATGAAGAGAAAGTCTTTAAAGTGTGTAAGAAGGCTTATAGTGGACCGCAAAATAAGACTTCAATAACTTTAAATGGATGAACACTAGGCTCCCGCCGATAAAAATATGACAGAATATAAGGTCAAAAGTGTTTGAAATAAGAAAGCACTTAGTTTATAGTGTGCACAAAGCAAATTTGACATGGTTTTCTCATTATTTCTCTTCCAAATAAGGCCACCCCAAGCCCTCTATATATAAGGGGGGTGCCGCAGGTCTACCTGTGGCTTTCTGGGATGCTCAGGATGCCCAGTGATGTGGGTCCCGCCGTGTCAAAGTACATACACTCGGACAATGCGATGTTCGCTCGGTCCTTAATAACTTTCAATCCGGGAGTCCGATGGAAGCGTGTCATACCATTCCAGAAAGCTCTTTCAGAGAGCTACTCAATGACATAAGATTTGCCCTTTTTTATTTCGAGAAGATGGGTCCATGACCAAAATAGCATTTCCGAGTTTCCTTCAGGCAATCTGGTGAGCTATTTTGCATAGTTTGCACTCCGAAGTTAAGATATGGTTCTTGCGGGACTTCTTTTGTAGCAATTTGAGTTGAAATGAGTTTATTTGATTTGAAGTGAAGTTGAGTTGGCAAAATGACAATTTTGCCCCTCCCGGGGTTATCTCCGGTTTTCACACACTTGTAGTAGTCTTTTCTCAAGGTTATCTCTGAGGTTGGCCTGTTGTTGACTCTGAATGTCCTCAGGGTTATCTTTAAGGTTGGCCTGACCTCCTGGGGTTATCTTTAGGCTTTGAACTTAATCCCCCGGGGCTATCTCCGGGGTTTATACTTACTTTCCCGGGGTTATCTCTGGGGTTGGAAACTGTTTTCTCGGGGTTATCTCTGGGGTTGGAAACTGGATCTCTTATGGATATCTCTAGGGTTAAAATTAATGTTGTGATCCTCCAGGGTTATCTCTGGAGTGTGAAAAAGATATTTTTGCCCTCTTGCATAGTTAGTATCAGGAAAAGAAAATTTTGAGTGTCTACAGATGCCCCTCTTTATCATGTTCATGTAATGCAATGGAATGGATATCATAAAGATTAGTAGACACTTGAAATATGACAAGGTATTTTTAATGATGCAAATCACAATGTAATGAATGTTATGATGAATGTTAAAATGTTTTGGCAAATCGTAGTTCGCAAATCACACATCGTATTTTGCACTTCGCACTTTTCTTTTCACATTTGGCTAATCACGCTTCGAAACTCGCACATTGCATTTCGCATATCGCAAATCACAAATCGCAATGTAATGAATGTTATGATGCATGTTAAAATGTTTTCGCAGATCATTTTACCTTTACCGATCATTACTGATGCCTATGCTGGTGTTGACTCCAACGGTTTAGCTTTTTGTCAGTGTCGCCGATGCTTGTTTGAATGAAGAGAAATCAAGATGTTTTCTACATCTTTATTGGGGATGGCATTTTGAAATCACCGAACCTTCCTGATGTATACACTGTTAGTTTACAATGGTGCCAACCCTGATGGTATTTTGATAACGGATCCTACCCTGCTGATAGATGAATAGTCTGACATCGCCAAACTGTTTCGATTCCCACTCGAACGGTGGTATACAAAGCTTTTATCGCTGAACTGTCTTGATGTTGCGCTGAATTGATGCCAATGGTTTAGACTACCAGATCATCTGATACCTTCGCTGAAGTAATATTCAAAGGTTTGCTTCACCAGATTCTGTCTGATGTTACGCTTGATAGAGATGTATGTTGATGTAGCGCATTTACACATGTGTAGATCATGCATAATGTGATGCTCTAGATTTCCTTAGGAGTCTAATGTCCTAGGTTGATGCATATTGTAAATTGTATGGAGTAGAATTTTACCTCACCCTTTTTGAGGTGATTTTGTAAGACCCCAACTTTTATGAATAAAGATTAATTTTTCTCGAAATATATTTTTTAATATTATGGTGTAGATTTGATATAATGTTATAGTTGTGGGTATTATTTACAAATTTTGCAAAGTAAGCAAGTGGTTATATAATATTCGATTGGTCGGGGAATATTCGTTTTAATAGGGAATATTCGTACGACGGCACAATCATTGGTGGATCCCACAACGAAAGTATTGTCGTAGTTAGAAAATGACATAATTATCTTTTTATAAAAATAACGGTGAAAGTTTTACCGTTAAACTGTTGAACTACCCGGTGGTAAAAGTACAGTAATACGCGTGGTTGCATAGTAGCACACGGTATTGATTATTGATGCTTACGTGAGAAGTCACTTAGTTATACTCAATTATTGCTACAGTAATTGCTGCATAATATCTTTCATATTATTGATTCAATAATTGTCATAGTATCATCTGCATAATATTTTATATTATTAAATCAATAATTGAGACGACAAAGTTATTCATATTATTATTTGCAATATTGACAATGTCTAGAAAGTTCTGTCAAGGAGAGGTTTGGTCACCTAATTGCGCGCCAATAGGGAGAAATCCTTATCGGAAAGCCCCCTCTTTCCTAGGAATGATCTGGTTGTTAAATATTGTGAATTATAATATTAATGATGAATAAGTTCGTGTTGATTAAAGATGAAATTGATATTTCCATTATGTTGGGATTATTAGTGTTATGGAAATGGACATTTATTTCGATAATAATGGATGTCTGGAGGCTATATTGACTAATCGGGTAATTAATCGGATAAATGAGCAATTAATTGCTATTAATTCACATGCTTATAACTATTTGTTCACATGTGTGTACTATTGATTCAAATGCATGTACTATTAGGGGAGGTGGTGCAAGATTGATAATACTTGCATGACTAAATTAAAAATGGAGGTATAGATTAAGGTACTATATTGTAATTATTTTTTCACATGATTATACTATTGATTCACATGATTTTACTATTGATTCACAAGATGTACTATTAGGGGAGGTGGTGCAACTTTGATAATACTTGCAGGACTAAATTAAAAATGAAGAAAAAGATGAAGGTATTATACTGTAATATTTTGAGCCCTAAAACGTGTAATTATCGAAACTATATTTTCCTATAAATAGAAGCTCATTCTTCTTTCATTCTCACCAATTCACTAAGACTCACAGAGCATTTATAGAGAGAGAAGCTTTAGAGAGAAAGTAGAAGAGAAGTCTGCTGCCTCACTATTCCAATATCTAGTCTTCTTCTGAGGTAAGGGATATTATTTTGTTCAGTATTCATAGGAATAATATTTTCTTTCATACTCTGTAGTATGTGAGTAATATTATTTCATCTCGTATTCCTGATTATACCATCATTCGGTTAAAGTATTGCTTCTATATTCCGTGAAATTAGTAGAATATCCTTGAAATTAGCGCTTCATCTAGTATCGCTTCACAAGGATATTTTCTGCACATTCTTGTTAAATTTTAAATTTTTCATGCCGGAGTATTGTCCATGAGTACTATTCATTTATACGGTACTATTCACAAAAGTACTATTCACGGGTACTATTCACAAAGTACTATTCATAAAATACTATTCATAATGTACTATTCACAAGTACTATTCACAGAGTATTATTCACCTAGAGTACTATTCATAACAAAAATTGATTTTTTTTCGGTCCGAATCATTTTTGATACATTATCATTCTTGAATTTTACTCCACAAAGCAGTATCATGTTGACAATTTGGACATTATTGAATTCTGGATAAATTAAATTATAAATCTTTAAAAATTTATCCTTGAACTTGTTTTATTGAATTCTTGTATCATTATCATCATCCTCGTGTTTATATTATGTTTAAAGTCATATGTGGCATGTAGTGCATAAATGGACTTGGTATGATTATGACCAGGGATTATTTGGTATTATCATGACCGTAATGTTACAAATGATGTGGTAAAAGTCCCCATTGGCCTGTAGTGCATTGATGGACAGTTGTTGGCATGATCATGAACATTGATGAATACACGAATATCCTTGGCACGTAGTGCATGGATAATTTGTGGTCGTGAGACTAAAGAATATCCTTGGCCGTAGTGCAGGGGTGATTCGATGATGTGGATTATTTATTAAGCTGAATCTCAGCGATAAAAGTGATGAAAAACCTTTTAAATCATAGAAGATAGTAGATTTTATAGTCTAGTTGACCCTTCTAATGGATTGCTAGTTCCGCTGTAGTTAAACTTGATGTTTGTTATATGTTATTAGTTTAACACTGTTGAAGGCTAACGATAAATTATTTTGCATTATCTTAGTCATAATATTTTTTACTGGGCTAGTTGAGCTCACCCTTTTGCTTTCATTGTTCTCTTTAGGAAATGAGAACGTAGCTGGGACTAGTCGGAGAACGAAGTGATGGTCCAGATGATAGCATTAGTAGTCCTCACTATTCTATGAAATAATGTGATAATAAATGTATTGAGGACTCCGTTTGAGTTGAATACTATCTAGAAGACAATATTCATATTGAAACACTCAGTTTATGTTTTGTCGTATTTTACACGATAGTTGTATTTAAATTTTGTACCATGTATATGATGACTCAAGATGGGTGATGTATACCTATTTCAGGGCGTCACATATTTGGAGTCTCCTTTCGCAGTTGGGTACTTGTGCCCCATTTCGTTGAGAGTTTGATTCGCAACCCAGCTGAACTGATGACCTGAATGCCGCTAACACCCCTGGAGGGTGAAACTTGTTCTTTTGCTGCCCAGATTTGAACTTCGGTGTAGAAGTCTCGACTTGTGAGAATTTGACGCTGGTTGGCACATTTGATGATTTTGTCATTGGGCTCATGCCTTTGAGTTATTGACTTCTTGAGAATTTTCCCCTTCTTTCGTAGGGGCAAGCTAAAGTCACCATAATTTCTTTCAGACGTTCTCTCCTTTCTTTTGCTGAGAGGCTTGATCCCGCCTTAAGCTCCTTCCATTTCTTGGAATTGGAAAATGCCCCTGTCTTTTTGCATGTTGATGCCAAGGGTTTATATGAGAAACTCTCTTTGTTGATGAAGTCGCAATTGAGTAATATCCAAATCGCGAGTGAGATGATGTGAGGGAAGCTTTGATGATGATGTACCATGCTAATGGTGATGACTGTCACATTTTCCTCTTTAGGATGGTTGATAAATGCCCCAGTGTTGAGTTGTCACTGTTCTTGAGATTGCCCCAATCTTGTTGTACGAGTTCCAATATCGGGTTGTCGCCAATTTTGAAATTGCCCAAGCCTTGCTTGTTGTCTGGGATAGTTGCTTTGACAGATGAGCTGATAAGACGTCGAGATCGCAAGAGGCTTTTACTTCTGTACCAGATGGTGAACATGTAGTAGATTTGGGCTTTGATGCCCTTAATCATTGTTCCTGACTTATTCTTGCAATCGGTGTTGATGGTTTTCTTCTGATTTGATGAAGACTTATGATTGAGGGTGTTGACTCTTTGTTGTTGGTTGTCTTAGTGTATCGTTGTTTCTTCCTTTATGGGATTTATGCTAGATTCGATGGAATGATATTGAAGTGTTGTTGGGTCTTCTCGACATGGGTCGCTAACTTGGAGGGTTGTTCTTGGGCGTAGACTTGGGATTGATGTTTTGGTTTGGATATTTCTTTTGAGGGTCAGACCACACCATTGATTGCTGCCTACATACTCATGTGTATGTGGGAGATCAGGTCGACGTAATTCCTGCTTGAAAAGTGAGTGTTTGAGAAGTGTTTATTTGGGTTTTTTGAGTTTTTGTTTGGTTTGACCGCACCATAAATGGTTGCCTACGTACTCCCATTGATGAGGGGAGATCAAGTCTTTCGTAGTTCAGGCTTGATGAGCTGAAACCAGACTGATTTGATTTGTGATTCGTGATTTTTTTTTCTTTTTTTTTCTTTTTTGCTTTCTTCTCTGTTTTTTTCTTTTTTCTTTTCTTTTTTTTCTTTTTTTCTTTTTTTTTAATTTTTAATATTTACACGCATGGAAAATAAAAGGCATACTACGAAGAAATCGATATCTTCCCAACATCTTCTGGAACTCGCAACTTTATCCCCTGGATCTACATCTTCTTGTCTAGTTGAGACCTGATAGTCCAGTGGTTATGTTGCCTTCAAGGCTCGCGATAAAGGTTACTTCTTGGTTTTGAATGTCTTAACTTATAGCCATAACTTGATCGCTTCCTGATTCAGTACATTCCTCGGGGACACTTGAGCTGGACCCCTCGTAAAGAGGGATGAACTCTGGATTCTTTGATTGGTTGGTATCTCTGATAACTTCACCACGTTTTCCTTCATTTGTTCTTCCACCTTTTTCTTGGGCTTGAGAGGATTCAACCATGAAATCTCCCTCGAATTGTTGTCGCATTTCTTGCAAGGAACTTTCCTTTTTAGCTTTTTCTTCTTTGGAAAGGATTAGTATTTCCTCCGCATCATCTAAGGTTAAAAGATCTGGAATGTGGTTGCTACCTTTGGACCACAGAATATTGGATGTTAGTGGAGGAATCTCCTTTGTGGATTCCCTTGTCTCCTCTGTCATTTCCTGCATTAGGGTCATTCCATCTTGTGTTCTGCCAGGATTATCGCTTATATCCTTCACCTCATTTGAACTGTCTGTCTTGAGTGGACATCTTAAGCTTTTTATTTCCATTTCGCCTTTTCTTGGTCATGGGAAATTCTATCTCCAGCTCCCCATTTTCAATGAGATCCTGGATTTTATGTCGCAAAGACCAACATTCCTCAGTCGTATGCCCAAGTGAGTTAGAATGGTAGAGACATATTTTGGTGGAATCATAACTCTTCATCTTGGGATTTATAGGAGGCAGCAAATCAGTAATCTTTCCTTCACTTATCAAAATGCGTGGCATTTCTTCATTTGATTTGTTCAGAGGGGTGAATTTTTGGACTCTTGTGGAGTTTGTTTGATCTTTCTTCTTTGAGAAGTTGCATTCCCCCGAGCGATTTTTCCGTTGATGAGATCTTCTAGCAATTTTATCATCCCCTTTTTCTTGTCCTTCTGACAATTGAGTGAGAAACTGGCTCATATCCTGATGTTGGCGCACTATCAGCTTAGCTAGAAGATTTACTTGATTCTGGATTGTCTCTAATTTTTGCATTACTATCATACCCTCCACCGAGTTTTCCCACTTTAGGACATTTGATCTGTGCATTTGGGGGTATTTTTCTATCCTTCGTATGCACTTACGAATTGGAAATATTTCAGCGCTTCCTGACCCGATCATGTTTACTTCCTCCGTATCATGTTGTACCGGAAGGTTGGTGTTGATATTTTGTTGGTCAGGTTGTTAGACCACAATATTGTCACTTTCGATCAGATTTTGAATTTTATGATTTAAGGACCAATATTCTTGTGTATTGTGCCCTGGAGACCCTGAGTGTTAAGCATATTTTTGCCTTGGATTGTATCTTTTGCTCCCCAGTTCCAGAGGTCGGGCCAATTCGGTAATTTTATTGTGATCCATTAATATCGCCAACACATGTTCAAGGGAATCGCCCAGTGGAGTGAATACCCGATTATTTGTTCTTTCAAATTTTCTTTCCTGTCTGGGCATTGGTTGAATGCAGCCTGTTGTTGAGATGGCAGATTGTCTTGCATTTTCCAAATGGGGGGACTGTAGGTTGGTCACCTAGCTTTCCCCTATACAACAAGGGATACATCTTCAATGCCTTTATCGGTTACACCCCTTGGGATCGCCCACATACTTGCCAGTCTATATATGCTTGGCGTCTGCTTCCAAGGTAGTGAAGTCTTTAATCTTGCCTGCCTTCAGGCTCATCTCTGCCATTTCGCCGTGTTTGACATTTCTGAGAATGGCTTTCCTATGCTTGTTAGGATCCTCTCGTAGTACGAATCCTCTTGGATGTCAATAAGCATCATTACCATCTCAGTTTCTGTCATTGATGGAATGACTTGCGCTGCTAGATGTCTCCACCTTTGGGCATATTCTCGGAAAGATTCAGTACTTTTGCTTTTTCACTTTAGTCACTTTGTATCGATCCGGCGCCATTTGTGACTAAAAACTGTACTGATTAGAAAGGCATGGGCAAATTCTTCCCAGTTTTGGATTTTAGAATTGTCAAGTCGGGTATACTAGGCTCTAGCTTCTCCAGTGCGACTCTTTTGAAAAAGTTGCATTCTGAGGCTTGCATCTTCAGCATAAGACCCTAGTTCGCCATTGTACACTTTTAGGTGCGTATAGGGATCGCCTGCCCCATTGTACTTTTCAAATTTGGGACTTTGAATTTGGTAGGGTATCGAGCCCTTGGGAATATGCAGAGATCTGAATAGGTGACACTCCTATAATTTCTTGTCCCTTTAATTGACCGGATGGTCTCCTCCATTTGTTGGACTTTCTTTCTTATATCCCCAGTTTCTCGATCATCCCTAAGATTTGTGATTGCTTTATTGGAATGAGGTTTAGGTATCTGGGTTTCCATCTTTTTGACAATACCCTGACTGTCCCCTGGTGTGGATGACTCTGGTTGAGTAGGCATTGTTTGGCCCCAGATTTCTCCATGTGCAAAGGATTCTGTGTGGAGGGGTATTTGTGGACCCCGTGTAGATTGGTGTAGTTCCTTGAACATAACAGCTAACTACGTAATTTGATTGCTTAATCTTTCGAACTCCTCGCGAGAGACAGGAGTAAGATCAGGTTGGGCACTTTTATCCATGTCTAATTGTGGGCTTAATGCCCTTTTGGACTTTAAATGGGTAACAGGACCTATTGCTTCCCTACAAAAAGACTTATGTATTTTAGTCTTAGGGAATGTGGAAATGTTATATGCTATGTGATGTGTCCGTTTTAGGAGTATTATCCTGCAAAATGGATGTCAGTTTGTTTGTATGACAAGATAGAATGCTAGATAAAAGGGAATGCATGTACATATTCATTCATATTTTTCCATTACATTGAGATTGACATGGAAATGAAATTACAAGTAATTGTAATTACAAGGAATTGAAATGAGAAAGTATGAAGAGACTTTCCTTCGCGTTTGGTTTATAAGAGGCTGACCTATCTTAGGCTAGTCTCGGGGCTTTTTGGCATGAAGGTTCCCAAATCATCGCAATTTACTTTGACGAGAAGTTAATTCGGCCTTTCAATTGGAGGGAATTTGGGTGGTGCCTTTCCTGAGCCTCGTTTGAATTAGTCTTCCTACGAGTCCAGTAATCAAACACCGACAGGATAGCCTCCTGGTGGAGGAACCACACAACATACATTCACATACAACGTGTCTCACTGTATGGAAATGATGACATGTGCGAAGAACTAATATCATAAGCAGATATGGTACGAAGCACTTAGTGCAATAAGTAAATTCATTCGTACACATTCATTCCAATGTAAATGCAACATCCACACACAAGCATATAATAGTTTTGAAAAGTTTGTAGTAGCAGCTTAAGCCCTCTTACTGGAAGTCCCCAGCAGAGTCGCCACATGTCGACGTCGGGATTTTTATTTGTCCCTTTCTGATCTTGTTCTTTGGTATTCTCATGTTAGGTGAGATTTGATTGAAAAAACAAGTTGTGAAAAGGTTCAACATTTATGTGTCGACGATTGGACTGTGAGAGTCGCAAGTTGGTTTTTTATATGGTTGTACCAACACAACTGAGAAAAGGTTTGCACATTGACCTAGTGATGTGACACTGCTAAACGGGTCTGTAAAACCGAGATTCATTAGGGTTCGGGGGCTTGATTATGCGGAGGGAAGGTGTTAAGCACCCCCCGACATCCGTGTTACCACGGTGACCGCCACTTTTAAAGAAACTGTTATATGAATGTGTGTGTGTGTGTGGGTCAATGTGTTATTATTTGAAAGTAGTGTGAGGCTACGTTCGCACCTATATACACAGGGTTTGAATTGGTGTAAAAATTTAGTTTTAAACAAGATATGGCAGTGATGTTTTATAAAAGAGGTTTTTTAACCCTTGTGCTCAATAGTTATTGAGACCTTTTACACTCCATTTTTTTATTAAGTGTTCGACTTGATTGTTTTTAATTTTTCGAGATGTGAAGCATCTTCGAGAAAATAATTAACAAAATAGTGCAGAACTCCTCGTGGGAATGAAAACCACTTGAGGAAATCCAAACACCGTGAATAAATTTACAAGCTGCTTACAGCTGAAAATGTCCATCATGGGAACCGAATCTAGATCCAGTAGACTGAATCTGTGATCACATGATTCCTAGGCTTACATAATGCCGCAATTGATTAATAAAGCAGTAAGAAGGTATATATATAAAAACTGAAAATATATATATATACAGACATGATGAGCCACCACGAAGCACCTCCATAGGGGATCAGAAATGTAAATAAAGCTATAAAAGCTATCAACCGCCACGAAATAAACTCCAGGTGGGACGAAAAGTAAAGAAAGTTGTAAAGACCTTCAACCGCGATGAAGTAAACTCCAGGCTGGACTAAACGTAAATATATATATATATATATATATATATATATATATATATATATATAAGCGGTAAATGCACTAGGATATATATATATATATATATATATATATATATTAAAGCAGTAAACACTCCGGATGTAAAATCCAGGCTCATCGAATAAAGTTCGACACACAGTTTATATATACAAGTATATATATACTGTAAGACCCCAACTTATTATAAATAAAATTGAATTTCTTCTAATTATATTTGTGAATAATAAGGTATTAATTTGATATAATTCTCTAGTTATGGGTGAAATGTGCAAATTTTGCAAAATATGCAAGTGGTTATAAAATAATCATTATTGTTAGGGAATATTCGTTTTGGTCGTGGAATATTCTTTTTGTGAGGGAATATTAAATGCAATAGCATGATCATTTGTGGGCCCCATAATGAATAATCCGCCGGATGAAGAAAGCGACAAGTTTGAGTTTTTATAAATAACTTGGCGTAGTTATACTGAATTAACACTTTGTTGGAATACCCGGTGGTTAAAATACGATGTCTGGCGTGGATGCAGTATTGATGAATTATTAATCCTTACGTGAAGGCACTACTCAATAATTATTACGGTGAGTTACTATTCAATATTTTATTTTATTGATTCAATAATTCTTTGCGTTGATATTTTATATTATTGTTGTTTCAATAATTGTCTTTGCATAGTATTTCCCATTATCGGATCAATAATTCATATTATTTGAATAATATTATTAGATAGCATTATTGGCAATGTCTAGAAATTTACGTCAAGGAGAGGTTTGGTCACCTAATTGCGGCATGATAAGGAGAAATTCTTATTGGAAAGCCCCTCTTTCTCGAGCGGCTTTGGTTGTCATAAATGTGATTACGTAATATTATTTGTGAATAATTAATTATTGATTCATATGATAAGGAAATATTTATTTTATATGGATATAAATGTTGGATATATTTATTGTGGTTAAAAATGAAGGAGTTAATATTGAGGTGTTTTATAAGTATTTTTGTCGAAATGAAGGTATTAAAAATTAAACCAGTGTTTTTGAGATATATTATGTGAGTTATAATTTTTAATCCGACCGTTGGATCGTTGTAATTTTTGGATATGTTATACATATATAAGTTGAGTATATGTCCACAAATTTTGAACCGTTAAAAATGAACGTATGATTTGTTATGAATTTTAAAAGGTGACTGATTCAGAAATTAGGTTTATAAATGATTTTGGTGGAAAATTCTAGAATTGAGTGGGCCCCACTTGTGGTTGGTGAAGAAATGTGCTGAATTTATTTCAAATGTGGTGGGTGGGAATAGTAGCAGGTAAAGCCATCAGGTTGCAGGTCAAGTCTGCTAACATTTTCCTATAAATAGAGGGCTAAGTTAGAATTGAAAATCACACCAGAAACAAGTTTTCTCTCTTTCTCTCTAGATTATTGAGTGTATTTTGTGAGTATTTAGATACTTTGTGAGTTTCTATTCATTAGTGCAAGTTTCCTTCAGCCTTATACCGATATTTCGATCAGAAGTACTGATATTTTGAGGTAAGATATGTTATTTTCTTCATATATGATATTATTTCTTCAATATCATTATGCCGAAGTATTGATCTGAATTTTTTTATCAAATTTGGAACTTTTTGTGTTGGGGTTACTATTCACGATACTCAAGACTATTCACGATACGATAAGACTATTCACGAATACTTAAGATTATTCATCGAAAAATGAATTTTTCTTCTTTTTGTCCAAGATGTCTATTATGGTAACTATCTTTGATTGTATCCATGTTTTGATCTTTATTCTTGAATTTTACTTCAAAATTGGTTATTATGGAGTATTATTGATCTTGGATAAACTGTTATACAAATCCTTACTATTTGTCCTTCTGTGTCTCACTGGATTCGTTTTCATTGAAATATTTTTCATCATCCTCAGTCCTAAATGATGATATTACTGAATATCTTTGGCCTGTAGTGCAAAGATGAATGATTAACTGATGAATATCTTTGGCCCGTAGTGCGAAGATGAACAGGTGTTGAGATGAACATGACCAACTAGTGATACAAATGAATATCTTTGGCCTGTAGTGCAAAGATGAATATTGATTAAAGATGTATATTGATTGTTGTTACAGGGATAAAATTGATGATGGACTTTTAAATCTTAGAAGATAGTAGAACTCATTCTCTACTTGACTCTTCTAATGGATTGTTGTTTCCGCTGCAGTTGTTGATCTAAAACTTGTTGTCTATTATATTTTATCAGATTTTTCCCTGTTGAAAACTAATGATAATTTTTTGTATATTATCTTAGTCATAATATTCTTTACTGGGCTAGTTGAGCTCACCCTTTTCCTTTTTGTTCTATTTTTCTTCTCAGGAGGTGAGAACATAGAAGGATCTAGTCGGGGTGTGGAGTGATGGTTCTAGAAAGATGTTTTAGCAGTCCTCACTATTTCTGTAAAATAGTGTTTGAATAATTGTAATGAGGACTTATTTGAGTGTTGATATTGTCTAGAAGACAATATTTGTATTTAAACTCACAGTATGTGTTGTCGTATTTTGCACGACAATTGTATTATTGAAGTTGTAGTTTGCTTTCTGTACCATGTATTTGGCGACTCAGAATGGGTGTTGTACACGTATTTTGGGGGCATCATAATTGGTATCAGAGCTTAGGGATATGATCTCTGGCGGAGATCGGGGAATAGAACTAGGAGGGGAAAGATGAGTAAATCCTTCGCTAGTGTGTCTTATCTAAGCTTATTTGTTGGTCAGTCATAATATAGGGATATTATGTGATATGTTAATTTGTTTAATTAACCCTTGTTTTATGGCAGTATTTTAGAATGGCCGCTGAGAACGTTAACAATGGAGTGTATGAGACTGTGGAACAACCTTTAGTTACAAACCAGGAGAACGTGCAATAGGAAGGCAATATTCCTCTTGTAAACAACACTACCGAGCAAATGATGAATGATAGAATGTTTAGGAGCTTTTTGCAGTTCATGCAAAACCAGACGAGGGAGACTCGTGCACAAAATACGGGTGGAAATGATAGCAATCGCGTGGCTTGTCACGACCAAGCGATTCAAGGAGTTGGGACCACGAATTTAAGGGAAAGCCGGATCCGATCATGGCGCAGCGTGGGTCAAGCAAATTACCAAGATATTCGATGTCTTGGGATGCACGGAGAACGAAGGTTCCATTCGCCACCATTATGTTCCCTTGATGAGGAGGCTCTTTGGTGGGAGTCGTGAAGTTGCACCACCCGGCAGCACTACTCGGCATGTCTTGGGAAACATTTGAAACTATTCAATGATAAGTACTTTCACGAAAGTATCGTCATATGAAGGAGGTGGAGTTTATCAAGCTGGAACAAAACAACATGATGTCGGTGTCCTAGATACGGCGAAGTTTCCGAGTTATCGGTTTGCACCTCATTTGGTGAAAATGAGGAGCGAATAGCGAGGATGTTTACGAGAGGTCTAAAAGCAGAGATTCGGCAATATCTTATATCTCATAAATTTTTTTTATATTAAGATGTTGTAAACATGGCTCAATTATTAGGCGAGATAATGAGTATGTTCAACCGAGGGGAACACAACGAGGTCATCTAGGTGGCGGCGATCATCGAGCAATGACAACCAGAGGAAGGAAAGCATTCGGACAAAAGCAGGAACCACTCCTGGTGGTAATCATGGCCATGAGAATAGAAGAAGCGAGTCGGGAGGAGATTTTAAAAGAGGAGATTCAACAATGACAATACGAAGACGTTAGCACCAAAGCATTTGGTTCCAAGGGAGGAGAAGCGACCACCGGTCATATGCTATAAGTGCGAAAAAGAAGGACATATCAGTCCAAACTGCCCACAACAATTTAAGGTATGTTATAACTGTGGAAATGAAGGACATATCGCTCGAGATTTCACTGTAGCAAAACCAAGTCCAGCGGGGATGGTGACTCAAAAAGCTGTCCCAGAAAAGTCAAAGTCAATGATTCCTGGAAGAGCATTTTTCGTGACTGGTCAGAATGCGAGGAACCCGAATAAAGTTAGCACGGGTAAGCTAATCATAAATTCATACGAAGTTTATACCTTACTAGATACCGGTGCTACCCATTCATTTATTTCTCCTGCTTGTGCTCAACGTTTAAACTTGACTCCGAAGAAATTAGACTTTAATTTATCTGTGGAAACTCCGTTAGGGGAAACTTTCGTTACATCCACTGTTTATAAATCTTGTTTGATTCAAGTTGGCACCATCACATTACTTGTTGATCTTATCTATTTAAAAATACTTGCTTTTGATGTGATTTTAGGGATTGATTGGTTAACTACTCATCATGCCAAATTGATTGCTCTTGTAAGGTTGTTAGTTTTCATATTCCTAAGCAACCTATTATTCGAATTTAAGCAACCAAACCATTGAAGTCAAACTCTTTCATATCAAGCCGTAAAGTCATTCGTTTATTGAAAAACTGATGTCACGCTTTCTTAGCCATGTTATGGACTTGAACAAAAATAATCGATTTGAATGATATTTACATTATTAGTAAATTTCTGACGTATTTCTGAAAAAATTCCTGGCCTACTCCCAGAGCGTGATATTGAATTTTGTATCGACTTTGAACCCGGTACAAAACCCATTTCTAAAATCTCATATCCAATGGCTCCTATTGAACTTCAGGAGTTAAAAATCCAACTATAGAAGTTGATAACCGAGCCTCTATCTGGTGACTTCTTTTGTGGAATACACCGAAGCCAGACTCTCCGTAGGGGATGCTATATTCATGCGATAGTAAACTGATAGGTGTCATTGTGACGTGACATCCAAGGTTGGGATAAGAGTCACAGTTGAGAGCAATCTAAGTCGGTAATTGAAATATGTAGCTTTCTAGGCTTAGTTGGTTATTATCGGAGATTCGTTGAAGGATATTCTCGAATCGCTATTCCATTAACGCAGCTGACTCGTAGAGATACAAAATTCTAATAGAGCAAGGAATGTGGGAAGAGCTTCGAAGAACTCAAGAGGAGACTTATTTCGGCACATGTTTTGTCCATACCATCCTGAAAAAGCGAACGTGGTAGCTGACGTGTTGAGTAAAAGATCGTATACGAGTACGAGTGCGATATTGTCAAAGACCCATTTCATATAACTTACAAATGATAGATACAGAGTTAAAGACTCTAGGAACTCACGTGATGATATACGAGTAGAACCGACTTTAATCGATAAAGTTAAAACAGTTCAAGCTACACACCGAAGCTGATGACTATGAAGAAGAAGGTGCAAGAAGGTGCTATTCCAGAAGTAAGAATCGATGAAGAAGGAATACTTCGAGTCCACTCCAGACTTTGTGTTCCTAACGATTCTAATTTGAAGTACAAGATTATGATGGAGGCACACAATACATCATTTGCAATCCATCCTGAAAGTACCAAAATGTATCGTGATCTTCGACATATATTTTGGTGGAACAATATGAAGAGAGAGATTGCAAAGTTTATCTCAAGGTGTTTAACTTGTCAACGTGTAAAGGCGGAGCATCAAGTGCCAAAGGGTCCATTGTAACCACTTGAGATTCTGAAATAGAAGTTGGAACACATTACCATGGATTTTGTTACAGGTCTTCCCACGGTTTCTCAAGGAATAAATGCTATTTGGGTTATTGTTGATAGATTAACCAAGTCTGCTCATTTCTTCAAATCACGGAGACTTATTCCTTGAAGCGTCTTGCTAGTATATGCGTGAATGAGATTGTGAGGTTGCATGGCATGCCGGTATCCATAGTTTTGGATCGTGACCCAAGATTCACTTCAAGATTTTGGGTTAGCTTGTAAAAAGCTATGGGCGCGATTTACTGATTGATTCGGCATATCATCCTCAAACGGACGGACAATCAGAGAGGACTATTCAAACCCTTGAAGATCTATTAAGACTTTGTGTCCTAGATTTTAAAGGAAGTTGGGATAAGTACTTGCCACTAGTGGAATTCTCCTACAACAACAGTTATCAAGCAAGTATAGGCATGGCTCCATTTGAGGCGTTGTATGGATGAAAGTGTCGTTCTCCAGTATATTGGGACGAGGTGGGAGAAGCAACATTGTTGGGACCAGAATTAGTATGCATGACTACAGAAAAGATCCAAATGATTCGACAACGTATACAAATGGCACAAGATCGACAAAAGAGTTATGCGAATCTTCATCGAAAAGACGTGGAATTTAATATTGGGGATCATGTATTGTTATGTGTTACACCATGGAAGGGAGTTACAAGATTTGGGAAGAGAGGAAAGCTCAATCCACGATTTGTTGGTCCATTTGAGATTCTTGACCGAATAGGAAATGTGGCCTATAGACTCACATTACCTCCAAGTATGTCTCGTGTTCATAATGTTTTTCACATATCCATGCTTCGTAAATATGTGAAAGACCCGAACCATATTATTGCGTTAGAACCAGACGAGATAGCCGAAGATTTAACGTACGAAGAAGTACCTGTTAAGATCTTGGATAGGAAAAAGCATGTTCTACGCACCAAGGTTATACCACAAGTTAAGGTTTTATGGAGAAACCATGCTATTAAAGAAATGACCTAGGAGTTGGAATCAGAAATGAAAGCGAAGTATCCTCACCTTTTTGAAACACCAGGTACATATGTCAATTTTGAGTACGAAATTTCATAAGGAGGGGAGGTTGTAAGACCCCAACTTATTATAAATAAAATCGAATTTCCTCTAATTATATTTGTGAATAATAAGGTATTAATTTGATATAATTCTCTGGTTATGGGTGAAATGTGCAAATTTTGCAAAATATGCAAGTGGTTATAAAATAATCATTGTTGTCGGGGAATATTCGTTTGGTCGTGGAATATTCTTGTTGTCGGGGAATATTAAATACGACAGTGCCGGTAGATCATTTATGGGCCCCATAACGAATAATCATCGGAGAAAAGAAAATGACAAGTTTGAGTTTTTATAAATAACGGCGTAGTTGTTATCGTTAACTTTCCGTGTTGAATACCCGGTGGTTAAAATACGATACGCGTGGATGCATGCGGTATTGATGAATTATTGATCCTTACGTAAGAAAGGCACTACTCAATAATTATTACGATAGTTACTATTCAATATTTTATTTTATTGATTCAATAATTCTTTGCGTTGATATTTTATATTATTGTTGTTTCAATAATTGTCTTTGCATGACAAGATTTCTCATTATCGGATCAATAATTCATATTATTTGAATAATATTATTAGATAGCATTATTGGCAATGTCTAGAAATTTACATCAATGAGAGGTTTGGTCACCTAATTGCTTGGCCATGATAAGGAGAAATTCTTATTGAAAGCCCCCTCTTTCTCGAAGCTACTTTGGTTGTCATAAATGTGATTACGTAATATTATTTGTGAATAATTAATTATTGATTCATATGATAAGGAAATATTTATTTTATGTGGATATAAATGTTGGATATATTTATTGTGGTTAAAAATGAAGGAGTTAATGTTGAGGTGTTTTATCGGTATTTTTTGCCGGAATGAAGGTATTAAAATTAAACCGGTGTTTTTGAGATATATTGTGTGAGTTATAATTTTTAATCCGACCGTTGGATCGTTGTAATTTTTGGATATGTTATACATATATAAGTTGAGTATATGTCCACAAATTTTGAACCGTTAAAAATGAACGTATGATTTGTTATGAATTTTAAAAGGTGACTGATTCAGAAATTAGGTTTATAAATGATTTTGGTGGAAAATTCTTGAATTGAGTGGGCCCCACTTGTGGTTGGTGAAGAAATGTGCTGAATTTATTTCAAATGTGGTGGATGGGAATAGTAGCAGGTAAAACCATCAGGTTGCAGGTCAAGTTTGCTAACATTTTCCTATAAATAGAGGGCTAAGTTAGAATTGAAAATCACACCAGAAACAAGTTTTCTCTCTTTCTCTCTCTAGATTATTGAGTGTATTTTGTGAGTATTTAGATACTTTGTGAGTTTTTATTCATCAGTGCAAGTTTCCTTCAGCCTTATACCGATATTTCGATCAGAAGTACGGATATTTTGAGGTAAGGGATGTTATTTTCTTCATATATGATATTATTTCTTCAATATCATTATGCCGAAGTATTGATCTGAATTTTTATCAAATTTGAAACTTTTTGTGTCGGGGTTACTATTCACGTATACGGCACTATTCACGTATATGGCACTAATCACGAATACGGCACTATTCACCGAAAAATGAAATTTTCTTCTTTTTGTCCAAGATGTCTATTATGGTTACTATCTTTGATTGTATCCATGTTTTGATCTTTATTCTTGAATTTTACTTCAAAATTGGTTATTATGGAGTATTATTGATCTTGGATAAACTGTTATACGAATCCTTACTATTTGTCCTTCTGTGTCTCACTAGATTCGTTTTCATTGAAATATCTTTCATCATCCTCAGTCCTAAATGATGATATTACTAAATATCTTCTATAGATAGTGTAAAAGATAAATGATTAAGCGATGAATATCTTTGGTCCAGTAGTAAAAGATGAGCAGTGTTGAGATGAACATGACCAACCTGGTAATACAAATGAATATCTTTGATCTGTAGTGCAAAGATGAATATTTGATTAAAGATGTATATTGATTGTTGTTACAGGGATAAAATATTGATGATGGACTTTTAAATCTTAGAAGATAGTAGAACTCATTCTTTACTTGACTCTTCTAATGGATTGTTGTTTTCGCTGCAGTTGTTGATCTAAAACTTGTTGGCTATTATATTTTATCAGATTTTCCCAGTTGAAGACTAACGATAATTTTTTGCATATTATCTTAGTCATAATATTCTTTACTGGGCTAGTTGAGCTCACCCTTTTCCTTTTTGTTCCATTTTTCTCGTGGAGGTGAGAACATAAAAGGAACTAGTCTGTGGGTGCAAGTGATGGTTCTAGAAAGATGTTTTAGCGAGTCCTCACTATTTACGTAAAATAGTGTTTGAATAATTATAATGAGGACTTATTTAAGTGTGGATATTGTCTGCAGAAGACAATATTTGTATTTAAACTCACAGTATGTGTTGTCGTATTTTGCACGACAATTGTATTATTAAAGTTGTAGTTTACTTTCTGTACCATGTATTTGGCGACTCAAAATGGGTGTTGTATACCTATTTTGGGGGCGTCACATATATGTAAGCAAATAAACGCTCTAATCAAGTATAGGCTCAATCGAGGCATAACTCGATAATGTTAGTCCATATATAAAAATATATATATAAATATATATATATATATATATATATATATATATATATATAAACTGAAATGAAACCATGGACCGAAGTCCGGGCAAACACACGCAACACGACTCTCAACGTGAAGAATGGTGTGTACAAAGATGAAGACAAATGCTTCAAAGTGTGTATGAAGGTTTACAGTGGACTGCCAAAGAAGACTTCAATAACTTTAAATGGATGAACACTAGGCTCCCGCCAGTAAAAATATGACAGAATATAAGCTCAAAAGTGTTTGAAATAAGAAAGCACTCAGTTTATAGTTTGCACAAAGCAAATTGGACAGGGTTTCCTCGCTATTTCTCTTCTAAATAAGGCCACCCCAAGCCCTCTATATATAGAGGGGGGGGGGGGGTGCCGCAGGTCTACTTTTGGCTGCCCGGGATGCCCAGTAATGTGGGTCCCGCCATGTCGAAGTACGTACACTCGAAAAACGCGTTGTTCGCTCGGTCCTTCATAACTTTCAATCCGGGAGTCCGATGGAAGCGTGCCATACCATTCCAGAAAGATCTTTCTGAGAGCTACACAATGACATAAGATTTTCCCTTTTTGATTTAGGGAAGATGAGTCCATGACCGAAATAGCATTTCCAGGTTTCCGTCAGGCAATCCAGTGAGCTATTTTGCGTAGTTTGCGCTCCGAAGTTAAGATATGGTTCTTGTGGGACTTATTTTGAAGAAATTTAAGTTGAAATGAGTGTATTTGATTTGAAGTGAAGTTGAGTTGGCAAAATGACCATTTTGCCCCTCCTGTGGACATATCCAGTTTTTACGCACTTTTAGGAGTCTTTTCTCAGGGTTATCTCTGAGGTTGGCCTGTTGTTGACTCTGAATGTCCTCAGGGTTATCTCTGAGGTTGGCTTGACCTCCTAAGGTTATCTCTAGGCTTTGAACTTGATCCCCCGGGGCTATCTTCGGGGTTGAAACTGACTTTCCCGGGGTTATCTCCGGGGTGGGAAACTATTTTCCCAGGGTTATCTCTGGGGTTGAAAACTGGATCTCATGTGGCTATCTCTGGGGTTAAAATTAATGTTGTGATCCTCCAGGGTTATCTCTGGAGTGTGATAAAGACGCTTTTGCCCTCCTGCATAGTTAGTAACAGGAATTTTTTTTTTTGAGTGTTTACACAACTAATGAATTACAAGCTTACTATTTATAGAAGTCTCCAAGTTAAGGCATAATGGATATTAAGTCTTCCACCTCCTTTACAAACATCCTTACTATTCACTTACTTAACAACTAATTAATCTTGTTAGCCACACTAATTACATGGCCTCCACAACAAACCCTTGGTCACTAATTCACCTATGGGTTGCCCCATGGATCTAGCTCTACCCATTAGATCATTACATGGGTTTATGTGACAACCCAAGAATTTGGATATTTATAAAATATTAAAATATTGAATTAAGGTTAAATAATAAACCTATACAGAAAATAAGTGATTGGATTTGAGGTTTCCGAGAAGGATTTTTGTGAATTTAAAATTTTTATGGTGAATTATTCAGGATTAAGTATATACGTGAATATGTTCTGTGTATAAGGTATCATATGTGTACAGCATGTGGTTAAGGGTCAAGGGTTGACCAAATAAACTATATATGTGACAAACCCTAAGTATATATTAAGAACGTCAATGTTCGATTAGAAAACCCTAGCGATTGATAAGAAACCCTAACGATAGGACTGGAAACCCTAATTTTAGTTCTGGGAATCCGAAACCCTAATTCGGAAGTTGGAATCCCTAAATTGGGAACTTAATGGTTTAAGTGTTTTGATTTAAAACTTAATTAGGGTAAAACCTAACAAAATAATTAGAAACCCCTAATTTGTAAAATTAGAAACCTTAAGTATTCTGTTATAAACCTTAATGTAAAATTATAACCTTAATTGCTAAAATAGCAATTTTAATTAGGAAATATTAATCCTAATTAACAAGTTTGAATTATGATTAGGAAATTTTAATTTAATTATCTAATCCTAATTATAATTTAGAAATATTAATTTTTATTTTTGAAAACCTAAATTAAAAATTCTAGAAATTTGATTTTTGGAACCATAGGTTTTAACCCTAAGGGTTCGAACCCTAATGTGAGACCTCGAATTTTATGAAATAAAAGTATTCAATTTTTCTATTTTGGTAAATAGTTAAATTGATAAAAGTTTAAAGTTAAGGGTAATATGTGAAATTTTTTTTTGCAAAGTAAGCAAGTTGATATAAAATATTCGTTGTGTCGGGGAATATTCTTTTTGTCGGGGGAATATTAAATGACCAAGACAATCATTGGTGGACCCCACAATGGAATTATTGTCGGATTGAGAAAACGATAAAAATATTTTTATGAAAATAACGACGGAAGTTTTACCGTTAAAACTGTTGAATTACTCGGTAGTAAAAGTATAGTAACACGCGTGGTTGCATAGTAGCACACGATATTGATTATTGAGGCTTATGTGAGAAGTCACTCAGTTTTGTTCAATTATTGCTACAGTAATTGTTGCATAGTATCTCACGTTATTTGATTCAATTATTGTCGATATTTTATATATTATTATCTCAATAATTGAGATGACAAAGTTATTAAGATTATTATTTGCAATATTAACGATGTCTAGAAGTTCTGCGAAGTAGAGGTTTGGTCACCTAATTGCGCGCCAATAGGGAGAAATCCTTATTGGAAAGCCCCCTCTTTCCTGGGAACGACCTGGTCAATTAATAACGTGAATAATAATAATGATGATGAGTTTTGTTTTATTAGTATTATTAATGTAATAAAACAGAATACTTTTATAAAGTTATTCGTTTTATTAGACTATAAATAGAATATATAATATTTTATTATGCATAGTATTTTGCATAGTAAAATCTTTTTATATAAAATGAATACTTTTATAAAGTTATTTAGTTTATTAGGCAATAATTAGAATATATTATATTTTACTATGCATAGTGTTTGCATAGTGCTTACATAGTATTTGCATAGCAAAATCTTTTTATATAAAAAAGAATACTTTTATAAAGTTATTCTATAAATAGAATATATTATATTTTATTATGCATAGTGTTGTATAGTGCTGATAGTGTTTTGCATAGTAAAATCTTTTTATATAAAATAGAATACTTTTATAAAGTTATTCGTTTTATTAGATTATAAATAGAATATATTATATTTTATTTAAAAGATTTTGCTTTAAATATGGACCATCCGATTAAAAGTAAATCAATCTGGATCGTTCATGAATAATTAGTTACTATTCAGTTCATTTTTCTATAAATAGAAGCTCATTCCTTCATTATTTCTTACGAATTCACTTAAACTCTAGAGAGAGAAACTATAGAGAGAGTTATTCTTCTGTAATCTCGAGCGTATTTCTTTAGAGTTTAAGAAAGCTTTTAGTGTAGAAGATAGTGCAAGTTTTCTTCAAGTATATTCCCGCCCTACCAGTCGGAATATTTTTCTTTTTAAGGTAGAAGATATTATTTGTTGTACTCGTAAGGGATATTATTTGTTGTACTCGTAAGGGGTATTCTTTCTTTCTTATTCGTGAAGAGAACTTCTATTATTCTACTCTTTATTATTCTGTTGGAATAACCTGTATACACGGGATACCCTATACTTGGTGAAATTCTTCTGTTATTCCATTCTTTATTATTCTATTGGAATATCGTATGCATGCGCTACATGCGATGACACGGTTCCGATTATTTATTATTCATTGGAATATCGTATGCATGCGTTTAAGCATAACCTGGTTCCGTTGTTAATTATTCTGTTGGAATATCCTGTCTGTGCATTTACGCATGCCCTGGTTCCATTATTTATTATTCTGTTGGAATAACCTATCTGTGAGGTCTATCGCATGCTTGGTGAATTCTTCTGTTATTCCATTATTTATTATTCTGTCAGAATATCCTATCTGTGCGTTTACGCATGACCTGGTTCCATTCTTTATTATTCTGTTGAAATAACCTGTCTATGTGGATTAACGCATGCATGGTGTATGATCCTTCGTATTCATACGAATAGTATTTTCATTAAAAATGGGTTTCTGTCAGGGGCAGTTTTGTAATTTTTCTGACCCTCAAAAATTCTGAAAAAATTTGAAATGATAATTTGATGAGATTTCTAGATTGTGTCCAAAAATGGCGATTTTTGGATGTATAGATTAAGAGTTATGGATTTTATGAGAAAAAACTATTTTAAAAATAAACCCTTATAACTCCTTGTGGTGAACTCCAAAATTAGTGAAATTTTTATTGGAAGTACATGTATATAACAGGAGTATACCCTGTAAATTTTGGAATTTTTGGACATAAGTACAATTTATGATAAATGTCTAAATATTCGGCAGTTTTAGCCATATGAAAAATAGTAAATGAATTTTAAAAATTTTGAGAAAAATATATGTTCAATATGGGACTATATTCTACTAAATCCCAGAAAAGAAATATTTTTGGGATTGATTTGGTATTTTTCATGAAAATAAACTAGTTATGAGTAAATGAATTAAATATGTTATGTGAAGTAACAAATTGAAAAATAGGATTTTATGGCTTGGGAATCCTATATAGGGTATATGCAGATTTTTGATGAGGGATTTGATCATTCGTGATGAAATCTTATGAGTATGGCATTTTTGAATGAATAAATGCATTTTTTTTGGTAAAGTGTAAACAATTGAAATAAATTGTTTATAAGTTTAAGAAGTGATTAAAATATTGTTATAATATTAATAATATTAGATTATGAGTTTATTAAGTGATTGATAATATTTGGATAAATTTAAAGTCTTTAATATTTATCATTGTTTTCGTTTGATTAATGCTTATATTATTGTCATCATCCTCATGCTTATATTATGTTGAAAGTCATATTTGGCCGTAGTGCATAGATGGACTTTGTATGATTATGACCAGGGATTATTCGGTATAATCGTGATCGTAATGTTACAAATGAGGTGGAAAAAGTCCTCATTGGCCCGTAGTGCATTGATGGACGGTTTTTGGTATGATTATGGCTATGGATTCTCTTCGGCCAAGGGTGCAAAGTTGAATTATTTTATGGCATGATCATGACCGTTGATGAAAACACGATTATCTTTAGCCCGTAGTGCATGAATAATTCATGGTCGTGATATTAACGGATATCCTTAGCCGTAGTGCATGGATAATTCAGTGATATGGATTGATTATCGAGCTGAGTCTCAGCGATGAAATATAAATTCATAGATGTTATACTAACAAATATCCTTGGCCGTAGTGCATGGGTGATTCGATGATGTGGATTATTTATTGTTGAGTCTCTCGTGATAAAATATTTATTATACACTTTTAATTAAGTAGAAGATAGTAGATATCATGCTCTACTTGACTCTTCTAAAATACGAGTTGTATGTCTTTGGCACTTAGTGCAAAAATGAATTATTAATGAATATCTTTGGTAGTAAGTGCAAAGATGAATTTATTAGTATGATTATGAATGCGGGAATTCGATTTCATATAACCACGATTTTTGATGTTTCGGTGAAGATAGGTGATAAAAATTATCTTCGTCCCGGTTGCGAAGAGAATTTAGAACCACAATTATGATTATGAGTTATTCATATGATTGTGGGTGAGGCTGATTGATTTATGTTCTGAGGATAAAACATTATTGGTGGACTTTTAACATAGAGAAGATAATAGACCTTATGGTCTATTTGACTCTTCTAATGGATTGCTCGTTCCATTGCAACTATGGTTAAAAAGTTTTATTATCTACCATATGTTCTAAATCTCTGATTTATTATTGATGAAAGCTATTGATAATTTAATTATCTTTAGTCATGATATTCTTTATTGGGCTAGTTGTGCTCACCCTTACGCTTCACAATTCCTTTCGGGGTGTAATAAGAGTGTATTTGGAGTTGACGGCGGGGGGTATTAAGAGGATTAGAACGGTGGTCTCTAGCTGTGGAGGTTCTCCCGAAACAGTATAGAAAAGTGTGTTGTATTCTATACATTATTTAGTAGTTATATTTGGTGAATCAAATAGGGTGAGGCGAACCCAACGTTGGAAGTGTGTTTTTGCCACTATCATACAAGATGTCTAATGACATACAACCTCGTGTTATCATAAGACATGGTTGTGCACATCCACTTGCTGAGTATATCTACGAGCACTACCTATATGATCTTGGTGTATATTTGAAGTATAATTTTCACTTGGAGACAACGGAGATAATTATATGTCAAGAGAAGACTCACCATTGGAAAGAAGATGATAGTAATCTTCTTGTTTTTCTTTGGGGACTTTTGGGTCAACCAAGGATAATTCTGTGGACATATGATATCTATCATAACCTGGACGCATGGCCTCCCATGTACGAAGGTTTTCTTGAGCACTTCCCAAAGATTTTAGTTTCTAAAACAGTTTTTGACTGTACTTTTATGTAAAGGACCATTGTAAGGTTGTGGTCGAGGTACCATGAGAGTTACATACATTTGTATTAAAACTCATAGTTAACTATGTTCGTATTCTATACGACAGCTCAATAGTTGTATAAATGAAGTTGTATTTGAATTTTGTACCATGTATCTGATGACTCAGAATGGGTGATGTATACCTAATTTTGGGGGCGTCACACCTAAGGGTTAAACCCTAAGGGTTGTAGCAAATGTCCATTATGCCATTAAATTAGTAAGCTAAATAACTATTATACCCTTTGTTGCATAATTGAATGTTACTTGCAAATCTAGCCAAAATCTTGAGTTGGTGACCAACTCTAATTATCCCATGTGATTTATATCTAGCAAATCAGCCAACTTGTGCCACCTAGTGTAACGATCGAGAAATTTATAATTTAATTTAAATATTTATTGAATTAAATAAATATTTTAAATAATTTATTTATTAAGGAAATAAATAATTGATGAATTATGGTGAATTAATTTGGTAACTAAATTAATTAGTGTTAATTTGAATAATGATAATTTTATCTAATGGATTTAATTTAAGGAAGTAATTAAATTAAATCAATTGCTTAATATTTAAGAAAATAATTAAATTAAATGAATTGTTTAATTTAATGGAAATAAATAAAATAAATAAAGTGGTGTGTTTAATTTTTTAATTAAATTAAATATATAACTATTTATTAATTATAAGTATAATGATAATAAGATTTTTTTTTAAACTAAAGTTATCTAGGTTAACTAAATTAGGGTGTGACATAAAACTATATAATATAAATGTTATTAAAATAATTTAGTTTGGGAAATAGGGTTTAGCCAAACAAGGCCTTATGGCCTTTGGGTTTTCTCAACTGACGTCTTATGTTTTGTTAATTGAAAGAGAACGTGGGAATTTAAGCCACATCAGTTTATTTTATTAGTTGCGTCTTATTTTCTCCTAAAGCTAGATAACAGAAATACAGAGAAAAGCTAAGAGAGAAGGGAGAGAATTCTTGAATTTTCTAAAGAAAATTCAGTGGTGATAACAAGGGTTTCAAGCAAATTGGAGGTATATTATCTAAACCTTAGTATTATATATATATATATATATATATATATATATTTATATATATATATATATATATTTATATACATATATGAGTTACGGCATAATTTTCTATTCTCTGTGAAGTTGGGTTTGTGGAATTGTTGTACAAGATGTTGTTGATTATATATGTATACTCTTGATAAATTGGTTGGTTATCATCTGTGGTTGTATATCAGTTATCAAATTCGTGTGAATTTGGGTTTATAGGAAGAAAACATATAACAGTGTTTATGTTTGAGAAAATGGCTTAGAAAGTACTTATTTAAGTGATCAATTTGTATGTTATATTGTAAATTGAGTCTTGATTATGCTAGTTTATTAAGAAACGAGCATAACATAATTTGACTTAAGTGTTTTGGCCAAGTTTTGAGATGTCAGTGATGATTTCTGTGGAAGAAGTTCAAAAATAGAGTTTTATATGAAAATATGGAATTTTGAGAAATTAAACTAGTTTTATTTGATGATAAATTGTGTTAATTGATTGTAAATGTTAGCAATCATGTTTGTAATAGTCTGTACCAATTGTAGATGTTAATTTCACTGTTTGGTGGGTGAAATTCGTGTTAGTTGGGCTAAAAACGGCTACTGTTCACTGCCGTCTCTGCGTCTGTCTGAACACCGGTATTACAAATGCTACCGATGTTAAGGCAAAAATGGCAAAATTAAGGCCGGTCCCAAGTCTAAGTGTGGTAAATTGTTGCCACACCTGAATGAATCGAAAATGTTGAGGTCTCGCTTGTTTGCGTGTCGCTTATCGGACTTGTGTTAGTTTAGTGTGTATGTTAATGATGTTAAAACCTGATATAAACTATAATAACAGATGTTGATGTGTTGAAATGCAAAGTGCAAAGATTTGAAATAATTATTTAAATAAGTTATAAAATGAAACCAAATGAGATGTTTTCGAAAGATAGAGTTGAACGACTAAGTTATGTTGATCAATGTATAATTTCAGAAGCGTTAAGTATGTTAACATAAATGGTTAGGTATTAGGTTAGGGTTATGACCTAAATAATGGTTTAAACCCTAAAGTTAATATTCATACAATTAATTGTTGTTGCGATTTTGATGATATGTGTAGGGTAATTGGAGATTATTTCATTTGTGAAGCTTACAATCAAGGCATGTTTTCTAACTCTACCTTGTTATTATCGAGCAAGTTCTTAAATCTTAACTCTTTACATTGAGCAAAGTTTTCTAACTTCATTCTTTTCGTATTGAATGCAAGTTCCCATTCCTAAGTTATTATTGTGCAAGTTCCTAACATTCTTTATGAAGATGAGCAAGCTTAACCTATCTTGCATATGTTTGTTCAAGCTTATGTAACCTAATTCATTACATTAAGCGAGATTTAGACTCCTAATTATTATTCAAAGCTTATATTGTTCTAATACATTGATTCAAGGAAGATTCTTTTAACTCTTCTATAGCACCTTGCATGTATACCATGTTTACTTGATTATATATTATTGTTATTCAATCTTTGACTTGGATAAACTTGTTCAAAGCTTTATCGTTGTATTAAATCTTCAAGTAGTAAGCAAACCTTTATTGATTAAATTAATCTATATTCTAATAGTGTTCTAAAATTCTAGAAAACACTGATAAGCTAGTTCCAAACTAAACTTTCTTTAGTGCAGAAATTTTAAATCCAAACCGAGACTTAACAACCCTAACATAGGGGATTTTGTACGATGTAACGTTTAGATGTTTGTGCACAATACATGGTACAAAAGGTTGATCCCCGAGATACGTTAAGAAGAGTCTCAGACAGTCTAATGATTATTGAGGTTAAGGTAATAATACCTAAACACCGTGGACATAGTTCGTGGTCTTAAGACCCTCGGATAATTAAAGTTCGAACTTGTTTTCTATTTTGATTCAGAGAACAAGTTCTTTATTATTCAAAGATTCGTTGTTTACTCTCATGTTGTTATTATACTATCTTTATATCGGTGAGCAATTGTTTGCTCACTCTTGCAATTAAACAATGCAAATTAAAGTTGAAAGAGGTGATGATCCATCTACTAGCAAGGAAAGGACAAGATGTCTAAAGTCAAGAATTGTTTAAAGTTTATTTAAATGCTTAAAGTTTTAAGATTTGTTTTATTTTATAAAGTATTCCGCAAACTGATGTAATAATTTTAAGGTTAGATTACTTGGGATTTATTTTTGAGATTATGATGTAACCCTTTTATGGGAGAGATTATTGTTTAAGTCATTTATTTAATGATTTATCCTTTATTATGGGTAGTTAGATATAATAGTTTTTGATAAGTGAGCACCAAATTCGGTGGAAATGAAGTACCCGGATTTGGGGTTGTCACACCTAGCAACACTTGGTGTAATGAATCAAGAAATATAAAAGATTAAAGTACACTTTATTTCTCATTTTTCTCCAAGACCCTTCTCTCTCTAAAATTTAAAATACAGAGTGAGAGAGAGTGAGGAACAAAACCATTATCATCTCTTAGTTGTCCAAGAACAGGATCAAGGAGTTAGAATCAAAGATCAAACTAGAAAAGGTATAAAAACCCTAAACTTAGAAAATTTATGATCTGATGTTGGATGTTATGATTTGTTGTTTAATGTTGTATAATAAGATGTCTTTTAGTGATCTGGGTTGATAGATCATATATCTATAACATCTAGATGCACGAATTTAAAGATTTCAAAAATCTGGAAAAAGTTGAAAAAGATGGCCTGACAGCTATATGGCAGTGCCTTTAGATTATTCTGTGTTAATGATTTGAGGTATTTGAAGTATTTGTTAGTTTGGTCATGTTGTTAGTTTATTGTTGTATAGGGGTATATTAACTACACATGTATGCTATTAGATCACTTAGATCATAACTGGAATGAAATATAATCACGATCAAACTAGCGTTGACCACCAGCGTATGAAGAAATCTGGAAAACCTAGATTTCTCAAGAACACGTTCCTGACAGGTACTTTGACTGGCCTAAATCTTCCTTTGATGTTGTTGTTAGATTGATCTGATGATATAGAGATGTTCACTAACATCTCCACTACAAATTGGAACCTTCATATCACACAAATCAGATCTGGAGTGCACGTTATAAGGAGTTAAATATAGCACATTCGTCTGTTCTTCATTTTCTGGAAATCCCAGAAATGAAGAACAGCGTTATCAGATTTTTTGGAGACTTCGATCTCACTGATATGATGTTGTTTATCCATGATTTTTGTTTAAGATTGTAGTATTGCATCAATATTATAATCTGAACACCCAATCGAACCCAGATATGTCAGGATCCATGATTTATAGTTGGTCAAATATAGCACCTTGTAACTGCCTATGAATGTCTGGGTTTGGGCTCAAGAACACCTATAGCGATGGTTCTGTCGCTATAGGGCCATTTATTAATAATTAATTTCTGAAAATTAACTATTTTAATTAATAAATAGATAAAAATAGTTTTTAATTATTAAAAATACAAAATAAATTCCTAAAAATTATTTTAAAGTCTGAAAATTAGTTTTTAATTATTTTGACTATATTTCATAAATATTTAATATTTTTGAAATATAAATGATATTTAATTTATTTAATTATAATATTAAATAAATTATTTAAAAATGATTTTAATACATAAAAAATCATGAAAAATTATATTATAGTATAAGAAGATATTTTAAGTAATTTTTAATGACTTTTAATATTTTGTTATGAATTTCATTAATTAATCAAGTATTAATGATAATTAATTTATTTAGTAAATATTTAAATAAATTATGGAAAAATAGAATTAATGATTTAAAAATTATATAAAATGATTTAAAAATCATATAAAAATGATTTAAGTGTTATAAAAATATTTGAAGTTATAAAATATAACTTTTGATATTTTGTCATGAAAATATTAATATTTTAATATTAATAGCAATTATCGGATAATGAATTTAATTATTTAAAAATCATATAAATGCGATTTTATGGTATTAAAATACTTTGATATATTATAAATATATTATAATATTATGACATGTATTTCATTATTATTTAGTATTAAATAAATATTAATGATAATGGAATTATGAGTTATTTAATTCATTTAAATACGATATTAATGATTGAAAAATTATGATAAATGATAATAATTATGTGCAAATTATTATGAGACTTGGAAAATTATTTTGACTAATAATATAATTATCTGAGATAATTGTTAAGTGTTTAGATAGAGTTTAATTGAACTTAAACTCGACGATTATCCGACTAGATCGTCGGGATGTTAGAATTGTACCGAACTCGACTCAGACTATAAAAGTTTGACTTGAGGTTAAGTCTTATGTGTGTTATAGACAGATATGATTATGTGATAATGTGTTTAGGTTATTTTAAATAGTGCGATGATATTATTCTCACCTAGAAATAAATATTATTAATATTAGGTCTTCAGACAAAGCTTATTAAATTGCATAGCAGTAATCAACGGTTCATGCAAGTCTTTCTTAACTCGACCTCAAGTTGTATTATTCAATTATACTTGTGGTTAATCATTTCTGATTGCCATGTCTAAGAATTTTTAAATTGCACTCTATGCATACTGAATGTATTCATCAGGTATGAAAGGCTGATCGCCTTCATTACCATTCGGTCCAAATATATATATATATATATGTTTATGTTCAAAGTTTTGTTCAGCTATATAAAATTTGTTCCTGCTAGTTCACAATTATATTGTAGAACTTTAGCTAGCTTATTGTTCAATTCTTTCTATCATGATATATCCTTAAATTATTGAACTTAAACTTGCTGGGCAAACTTATTGCTCACCCTTGATATATCATGATTAACATTGCAGATTAAGACGAATACGTCGGATACAGGAAAAGGCAAAGCCAAGTTCAGCTTGAGATTATGGGTGCAGTAAATTGTAATAGTATAGTATGATAAAAAAATGTTATATGTTAGACAAATTATGTATTATGTATAAGTTAAGGTTACTCGACCTTGGGGAATAATGTGTAAATTTTATTGTATAAACAATTCATGTTTATATCTTCCGCAATAGTTGTAGAATGATTGTACCAGATCCGTGGTGATTTGGGACCCGAATTTGGGGCTGCCACAGTTGGTATCAAAGCTGTAGGTTATGAACCTTAGGTAAGAATACCTAAGACTAATAACCGTAGTGAATAGGGTAAGATCTAAAGCACATAGAGTTAGTTAGTCGGTAATATTTAAAGACGAATCTCGGCGAGTTATAAGATACAGAGTTCCCTAACTCTGATAATAAAGGTGAATAATAGTGATGAATAGATCGAGTCTAAAAGACTAAAAGTACAGTGATAGGAGATCATAAAACAAAACGATCATAGTATAGAAATGAATTATAATATATACGATGAGATCACCCCGTGATCGGATAAGGTTATAGTATGGAGAAGGATCGGCGAATGATTGAAAAGTTTGAAGAAGATTGTTGAGTGTCAATTTGTACTATGAATTGCATGCTGATTCAAGAAAGGATTATGAATACGGATTAAATGAAATTCGTATGGAGAAGGTAGTTAGAATTAAGTGGGGATTTCAATTGAGGACTCATGTCAGCAGCTAAGTTGTATGATTCTTCGTATGGGAGCTGAATTGTACTTGGTGTAACAACCACTTAGTTTCTTGTAATGATAATCATTGCAATGTCTGTGTCGCGCTATTTGTTTTATGTGTGTTGAGAAGGTGATTATTTTCTCATGTGTATAACAGATAGATAGATTATAGGTAGAGAATATCAGGTTAAGTACGAGTTCTTAAAACTCATACTTATGATACGTTCGTGACTCATGATTATATGAAATATTTATGAACCCCTCAGCAAATGGACGCCAAAGGTCTGACTAGGACAAGTTCTTAAACTCATATGATTATGCTCATGAGTGTGGTTTGACGAACTGGGTAGAACTATGTGTAAACAGAATATTGAGGATAATAGGAAAAGATAGATTTCTAAGAAATTGATCATTAGTGGAGACATAAGTTTTCCAAATCTTCTAGCTACGCTAGACTCGCAATTTTTGTCATCAAGTTAAATACGCACTATGTGCTTTTGAAAATAAATTTTTATTCTCCACTCCGGGTGACCATTGTGTTAGAGTGGACTTCGGGCCACCGATACATCGTTACCTGTTGAGGTAATAAAACTAATTTGAAATGATTTTTTGAATGGTTTAAAGAATAGTCTATGCTACTTATTTCAGCTAGACGATAATGATTTGAAATATAAAAAAAAAATTATCACTTATGTACCATGTAACCTGGTGCAGAGATGATAAAAGTTGATGGAGTTGTAAATACAGGAATACTTAGTGTTGAATTTGATCTAAAATCGTTATTCCACTATTGTATGATGTGTTATGACAAAGTCACTCGATGACGGCATCCTCAAACGGGCTGTTAATACAGTACGACATCATGACGTCATTTTTAAACAATTTTCAAAATTTTAATTGGCAACGGCGTTTGGCTACACACATTCGTAATTCGATTGAAGTTGATTATTGATATGAGTCTAAGCTATTTGATTCGGCTAGACCAACGTTTATGAAAATTCTAAGCGTTCTTTGAAAATTTCCCCAAACCAAATTATTTTTGTGCGGAATCCGATAAGACTGAGGTAAAATTTTTGTGCCTATGGCAGTAACGAGAAACAGAGTCGACCAGCAGTACTTAATAAGTACAGGGCATACCAGGCTAAATACCTACTATGTCCGTAAGTTATGATGGTTTACAGATGAATTTCCATAAAACCTTTGCGAAAATGACAGACAATAGTCTATAAACTCCTCAGCACAATTTGAAAATTTTTACTCTTGTGAGTGGTGTATTGGGTAGCATATGACAATATGTATGAATGGTGTATGGTGCATGGTATAAGGTGTAAGGTAAATTTCGGGGACAAAATTTTTAGAAGAAGTGGTGAATGTGACAACCCGAGAATTTGGATATTTATAAAATATTAAAATATTGAGTTAAGGTTAAATAATAAACCTAGACAAAAAATAAGTGAATGGATTTGGGGTTTACGAGAACGAATTTTGTGAATTTAAAATTTTTATGGTGAATTATTTAGGATTAAGTATATACGTGAATATGTTATGTGTATAAGGTATCATATGTGTATAGTATGTGGTAAAGGGTCAAGGGTTGACTAGATAAACTATATATATCTCTGACAAACCTTAAGTATATATTAAGAACGACAATGTTCGGTTAAAAAACCCTAGCGATTGATAAGAAACCCTAACGATAGGACCGAAAACCCTAATTTTAGTTCCGAAAATCCGAAATCCTAATTCAGAAGTTGGAAACCCTAAATTGGGAACTTAATGGCTTAAGTGTTTTGATTTCAAACTTAATTAGGGTAAAACCTAACAAAATAGTTAGAAAACCTTAATTTGTAAAATTAGAAACCCTAATTATTTTGTTATAAACCCTAATGTAAAATTATGACCTTAATTGCTAAATTAGCAATTTTAATTAGGAAATATTAACCCTAATTAACAAGTTTGAATTATGATTAGGAAATTTTAATATAATTATCGAATCCTAATTATAATTTAGAAATATTAATTTTTATTTTTGAAAACCTAAATTAAAAATTCTAGAAATTTGATTTTTGGAACCTTAGGTTTTAACCCTAAGGGTTCAAACCCTATGAGTTGTAGCAAATGTCCATTATGCCATTAAATTAGTAAGCTAAATGACTATTATACCATTTGTTGCATAATTGAATGTTACTTGCAAATCTAGCCAAAATCTTGAGTTGGTGACCAACTCTAATTATCCCATGTGTTTTATATCTAGCAAATCAGCCAACTTGTGCTGTAACATTCCAGAATTTTAAATTGTAATCTTAAATATTTATTGAATTATATAAGTATTTAATGGATTTGTTTATTGTTGAATAAATAATTGTTCAATTTGATTTGATTTGGTCTAGTTAATTATTTGTTAAGTAAATAATTAAGGAGTTAAGAAAATTAATTGTTATGAGATTATATACTAATTTAATTTAATAATTAAGTTAGAGAGCTTATAATGATTAAATAAATTATAATATTTTAATTGGAATTTGTAATTAAAATAAGGTGTTAGTTGGTTAAATAAAATTATAACTATAAAGGAAATTATAATTATGTGGTAATGATTTATGTGTTAAACTAATTTAATAGATTAGTATTTGAATTGATTAAATTGATTATTTAATTTAATAGAAGTGTGACAAAGAACCTTGCTATAAAGGAGTTATTAAAATAAATTAAAGGAGTTTAATTTAGTTTTAGCCAAACAAGCCTTAATGCATATTAAGTCTTTAATATAATAGTATTTTTATCAAACAAGGTATAAAGATTAATCCATTTATTTTAATTAGGTTTACCAAACAAGGTGTAAGGGTTAATATGTTATTTTTAATTAGCCTAGCCAAACAAGCCTTATGACTTTTGATTTTCAAAATTGAGATAACTGATATCAGTTATATCTAGAGTTATATTATATAATTAATATATATTATTACTATTATACGTTATATTATACTACGTAAGATAGAATAGAGAAGAAATACTCAGAAGGAAGAAAAAGAAGAAAAGGACAAAAGTGATAGAGAACTTGAGGGATTCTAGAGAGGATTTGAGAAAGAAATTGGGAAAAGAAGCTTGAGAATCCAAGATAGCCGTCATCTTCTTCTAAATTAAGGTATCATCTTGCTCCAATTTTCTAAAAACTATGGGTATCCTCTTCTCCAAAAAGTTCTCTGTAAAATTCTTGTAAAAGATAATTTGTTGGTGTATATATAGTTTATATGATAATTGATTGTTGTAAAAATTATTTTTCATACGGTATATATGGTTATAATCAAGTAACTCATGTATGTATGTATTTTGTGAAAAAAAATATATTACAGTGAGTTCATATGAATATATATATATATATGAATATAGCTTAGTTTAAAGTAAAATTAAGGATTTATTGGTTATAATTTGACTATTGAATTTGTAAGTAGATGAATAAACATAAACGTGATAGTTTGAATTAATGATTTTGGTTGAAAAACAAAGTTATAGTGATAAGTTTCATTAAAAATGTCAAAAATGGAGTTTTTGCCAAAAACATTGAAATTGGGTGTTATAAAGTTGATGTTTATGTTATTGTATGTGTAAAAACATGTTAAGAGTATTGAAATTATGTTTCTATGAAGTCTATATGTGTATTACATGTTAATTAGTTTGTTAGATTGGAGCTTGTAGACCAATTTGGCTTTTTGTTCATGTTGTTCTTAGAGGTTGGGCGTCGAAGTTCTGAGTTTGCATACTTGCCCATCAAAGATGTAAGTTTCATTGCCATATGCCAGTATTATCATAGCAGTTGCCAACGCCACGCCATAGCGCCAATCGTTGGCATGTGTCTCATGCATGGCCAACAAATTTCAATATGCATCACCAACCCACAGTGTAAACTGTGGCGCCGCAGCGCGAGTTAGCAGAATGGTCTGACAGTTTTATTTAATTATACAAAGTCTGAAAATAAATGTTATGTGGACTGTTAAATTATGATTTCAGTAATACTAAACTAAGAATGAGCATGTTATCAAGGGTTAACTAGTATTAGTATTAACGTAATTCGATTATGTGAATTGATAATTAAACCTACATGATGTATATACTTGTTTATATATATATAATGTTGGTAGTGACTAATTATGTCATGATGACATGTATATAGGGTATTGAGATTCAAGTTGTAAGGTTTAGCTTGTGCTCAAGGCAAGTTCTCTAACCCTAAAACTTCGTTGTGCAAGTTTAATTTCGTTGAGTACGTTATTGCTTTTCAATTCAATTATAATTTTGCAAGTTGCTCCCTCTACACTTTCGTAGAGCTAGATTGCCTATAATTGAGTAAGTTATTGTATCTAGTTTCTCATAATGATGCAAGTATCCCAAATCTTATATTTTAATATTGAGCAAGTTTCTTTAATATGTAACTTGTTATTTAGCATGCGAGTCGCTATATTTTAATATTCTAGTATTAAACAACTTTATAGTTCAAATTACTATTCACTATGCATGCTTAGTATCCAATTTTTAATAACCTTGACTTAATATTGTTCAAGCAAATTATGTTATGATTATTCAATGTTTATGTTATTAGATTATTCCTAAAGTATAATGTTAATTTACAAATATCGATTCAGTTATGATTATTCCATAGCATATAGTTAGTTCTTTTGCATTCAACCAATCCTTAGTTGATGACCGTTAAACTCTAAATTTTTCTTGTAATGTATCCAAACCAAACCTACTTTGGTGCGGACTTTTATTCTAAATACTGAGATGAACAACTCTTTTATTAGAGGTTTACGCTTAGCGTTGAAATGCTTGTGCACAATACATTGTACGAAGCGTTGATCCCCCTAAGTACGTGGAGTCCTTATAGTCTTACGACTGTTAAAGTTAAAGTTGAAAGAGTACTTATAACTGTGGACATGATTCTTGGTCATTAGACCCTCAGTATTATGTTTTAGAATGTTAATACGACATATCATTCAGTTCTATTGAGCCTATTCTAGCAATTGTTGTAATGTTGTAAAGTTATTCATTCTTCTTCAAGTGAGCTTTGTTTGCTCACTCTTGTATATTTATACAATTATTGAAACTAAGGTTGAGAAGGTCAATGAACCTACCACTAGCAAAGGAAAGGGAAAAATGTACAAGTGATGAAGACTTGTAATTTTATTTTTAACGTTATGATAATAGACTTTTAAATATGATGTGATGTAATAAATTTTTAATTCCGCATTTGAGTGATTGTAATTAAAGGTTAGATAACCTGGGAGATTTTTATTTAAATGTAAACCTGTATGGGCAGGTTTTTATTATTCAATTTTATTATGATTGGGTAGTTAGATATAACTGTTTGATTAAGTAAACACCAAATTTTGAGGAAATGAAGTACCAAGATTTGGGAGTGTCACAAGTTGGTATCAAAGCTTTAGGTTATGAACCTTAGGTGGGGAAAGCCTTAGGAAGTAACCTTTGAAAAGATAGTGGTGATTAACTCTTATCGAGTTTTAAGGAAGAAGTAATAAAACACTTATGTGCTTTTGTGTTTATAACTTATGTGCTCGTGAGTATCGAGTAGTAATGATTAATAATTAAAACATAAAATTTTGTTGTCAGGATGACTAATGTCGGAGAATCCAGTCAGGCTAGGGAGGAGGGACCTCAGATGCCTATAGAGGAGGAGCCTCGCGACATTTAGGTTGTTTGGGAACAATTACTCCCACGTGAGTCGGCCCCGTTGGTTACAGTAGTTGAAGATGAGGATGACGACGTGGAGACGGATGAGGAGGATCTCATTGAGTTGCCACATGATGAGGAGGCTGACGAGGACGAGGAGGAAGAGACTCCATTAACCTCGATAGCTACTCGTATGTACGATGAAGTTTAAGACCGTAACGTGAACTTCAGGATACAGTTAAGGAGTTGCAGGAGATAGTAGCTGAACAACAGACCGCAATGACACAAAAAGACGGCGAGATCCAGGATCGTGAAGAACGACTGACAAATGTCGAGGAGAAACTATTACAGACTAAAGGAGAGAAAGAACAACTGATCGAAGTGGTCGCTAAACTGAAGAACAAGCTGAGAGAAGAAGTTGCTAAGAGGGCAAGAGCTGAAGGTGCCTACGAGGAAGCTTATCAAAGAACCAGAATAGCGGTGAGAGACGCGCAGTCAAAGAGGATGAAGATGGAAGAGATGGATAAAATATTTAACACCACGATTAATCGAGCTCAAGATCGGGTCATGGGATATCTTATTCAGTTTGAGACGTTGCCATCGTATGTACTAGATCGCAGAATAATGTTCCGAGTCATGGAGGAAGAACGTAGTAAGGTCAAGCAATATCTTAGTAGAACATCGTAATTGTTGTACGATGAATAAAATGTTAAATAAATTGTAAATCCCAAGTATTATGTAACCTATGGGATATGACGATAATGTTGTCTTGAAACTTTTGTAGTTCAGAGAAGTAATGTAAATAGCAGTGATGATATTGTGTTATGTTTTCAAAAAGTTTATGAATAAATAAAAGTTTTTACTTAATTCAAAGTGCTATGTGTTATGTGGTTATTTCTTTTTGGAGGCAAGTTAAGTAGAAATTACTTAAAAGAGTTGAATAATAATCTAATGAGTGTACTTTTATCAGAAAATGCCTCCCAGACATCAACCACCACGACAGAGAACCAATGAAGGAACCAAGAACGACAATGTTGATGGTAACCCCGTTCAACAACTAGAAACGCTACTGATAGGAGAGTTGCAAAATCAACCACAAAACCAAGGTACAACGTTTAAGGATTTCAAAGCGGTTGGACCACCTGAGTTCCGTGGGTCCATGAATCCAGTCGAAGCACAGACCTGGATTATGAAGATAAAAAAGGTGTTCAATGTCGCTAGGGTAAGGGAAGATCAGAAGACTGCTTTCGCAACATTCATGCTGAAAGCAGAAGCTAGTTATTGGTGGCAGGCCAATAAAACTCGTGAAGGGCCAGGGGTGATGACCTTGGATAGGTTTAAGGAAATATTCTTCGAGACCTATTTCCCAGAGAGATCGAAGAGTCAGCTAGAAGTGCAATTTTTGGAACTAAAGCAAGGAACGATGACGGTATCTGAGTATGCCGCTAAATTCAACGAGTTGGCGAGGTTTGCACCATATCATGTCAGTACGGACGAATGCAAAGCGAAGAGGTTTGAACAGGGACTGAAGCCCTGGTTGTACAGTAGGGTTTCCCTGTTTCAATTGAAGACTTTCGCAGCAGTGATGGAGAAAGCAATACTCACTGAAGGTGGAGGCGAGACAGTGACAAAGTTCAATCAGGAATAGAAGAAGAAAAAGAATGAGTCAAAGATTAAGAATGGAGGTGGTAGTGGTGGAAACAAGAACAACAACAACTTGAAGAGGAAGTGGAATGGGAACATAAGTGCTGGAAACCAGCAAGGTAACTAGCAAAACAAAAAGTTTGAAGCATGTGCGACATGCGGGAAATTTCACAAGGGTGAGTGCTTAATGGGGAAACGAGTTTGCTTTAATTGTGTCCAGGAGGGTCACATCGCCCCAAATTGCACTCAACCGAAGAAGAATGTGTGCTTCACGTGCGGATCCAAGGATCACTTTGCTCGTGAATGCCCTAAGAAGAAGGATGGAATGACAACCAGAAATAGTGGAGGTAACAATGGAGGTACATGGGCTATTGCAGGACCTGCAACATCAAACAAACCCACAGCCAGAACCTTCAACATGACTGTGCAAGATGTTGTGCAATCAAAAGATGTGGTGTCAGGTATTATCCCAATCAATGATATAAATGCTTATGTATTATTTGATTCGGTGCTACTTGTTCGTTTATATCTGATTAATTTGCTAAGAGGTTAGGAATGCCTAGTGAAGAACTAAATTTTCCTTTGAACATAGAAATTGCGAATAAGGAAGTAATCCTTGTTAGGTTCGTATACAAGAACTGTCGGGTGAACATTAAGGAAAATATCTTTATGGTAGATTTGATTCCGATTAGACTTGAAGAGTTTGATGTTATTTTGGGAATGGATTGGTTGTTTAAGTATGGAGCGGTAATTGATTGCCAATAGAAGTGTGTAAACCTTATGACTCCGTCAAAGGTAGTATTCTATGGTAGCAAGTCGCCTAGACAAATAAAATGTCTGACGATTATCCAGGCCAAGAAATTGTTGAGTCAAGGCTCTGTGGGCTATTTAGCTTACATAGTCGATACTCAAAAGAAGAATGTAAAACTGGAAGAAATACCAGTCATAAGGGAATTCGAGGACGTGTTTCCAGAGGATTTGCCAGGACTTTCGCCTGACAGAGAAATTGAGTTCGTGATCGACTTGGCGCCAGGAACATCACCAATATCGAAGGCTCCGTACAGAATGGCTCCGATAGAGATGAAGGAACTGATGGTGCAATTACAAGAGCTACTAGATAAGAAGTATATTCAACCAAGCGTATCGCCGTGGGGAGCGTTGGTATTATTCATAAAAAAGAAGGATGGGTTGATGCGACTTTGCATTGATTATAGGGAATTAAACAAAGTCACTATTAAAAATAGATACCCGTTGCCAAGAATAGATGACTTGTTTGATCAGTTGAAGGGTGCTAAATATTTCTCTAAAATAGATTTGAGAAGTGGGTATCACCAATTGAAGGTAAAGAAGGAGGATATACCTAGAACGGCATTCAGAACTCGATAAGGACATTACGAGTTTCTGGTGATGTCTTTTGGTTTAACCAACGCCCCTGCTGCATTCATGGATTTGGTGAACATGGTGTTTAAACCATTTTTAGACAAGTTTGTAGTGGTATTTATCGATGACATTCTGGTGTATTCCAAAACTCAAGAAGAACACGTGGAACACTTACGTTTGACATTGGAAACACTAAGAAAGGAAAAACTGTACGCAAAATTCTCTAAGTGCAAATTTTGGCTAGATCGTGTACAATTTCTTGGGCACGTAATTGACAAGGATGGGATTTCAGTGGATCCATCAAAAGTGGAAGCTGTAATCCATTAGGAACTATCAAGAACACCGTCAGAAGTGAGGAGTTTCTTGGGACTGGCTGGTTATTATAGAAGATTCATTCAAGATTTTTCTAAGATAGCCACTCCGCTAACAAATTTGACAAGAAAGGTTGTAAAATTTGTTTGGACAGAAAAGTGTGAAGAAAGTTTTCAAGATTTGAAGAAAAAGTTAAGTATGACACCTGTGCTGGCATTACCAGATAATACAGAAAATTTTGTGGTGTATAGTGATCCCTCACACAAAGGGTTGGGTTGTGTTCTTATGCAGAACGACAAGGTTATTGCATATGCATCAAGACAACTAAAAGATTATGAGAAAGGGTATCCGACTAATGATTTGGAATTGGCTGCAGTAGTATTTTCTCTCAAGATATGGAGACACTATCTCTATGGAGAGAAATGCGAGATTTACACAGATCATAAGACTCTGAAATATAATTTCACTCAGAATGACCTGAACATGCATCAAAGAAGATGGATGGAATTGATAAAAGATTATGATTGTGAGATCTTTTATCATCCGGGAAAAGCGAATGTGGTTGCAGATGCTTTAAGTAGGAAAGGTCGGGAAAAGTTGATGCTGATAACAACTTAGGAGGAGCTCATTTCAGTAATGACAAAGCTAGACTTGGAAATCAAATTTCCAGAAGAATTCGACGAACAACTATTCCAAATAGAAGCTGGTCCAACTTTAGTGGACAAAGTGAAGAGTTCTCAACTGCAAGATGAAGAGTGTGGGAAAATAAAAGAGAATCTGGTTGAGGGTAGTGATGTAAAATACAAGATTGATACCGAAGGATTACTACGATTTGAGGGAAGAATTTGGGTTCCAGCAGTGCTAGAGTTTAAAGACGAAATCTTGACCGAAGCACACAACACAAGATATTCAATTCATCCAGGAAGTACAAAGATGTATCAAGATTTGCGGTGACATTTTTGGTGGCCAAATATGAAAAGAGATGTTGCCGAATGTGTGGCCAAATGCTTGACATGTCAAAGAGTCAAGGCTGAACATCAAAGACCAAGCGGATTACTTCAACCATTGGAAATACCATAATGGAAGTGGGAACACATCACAATGGATTTTGTGGTGGGTCTTCCAAATACTCAGAGTGGATACGATGCGATATGGGTAATAGTGGACAGATTGACAAAATCTACACACTTTTTGCCAATAAAGATTAGATTTGATCTTAATCAACTAGCAAAGTTGTACGTTAAAGAAATCGTGTCAAGACATGGAGTTCCAGTGTCAATTGTGTCAGATAGAGATCCAAGGTTCACATCAAACTTCTGGAAGAGACTACAAGAATGTATGGGAACACAGCCAGAATGAGTATAACTTACCATCCAGAAACCGACCATGGCGAAGTTTAACGAACAATCCAAACATTGGAAGATATGCTGAGAGCATGCGTCATGGATTTCAAAGGAAACTGGGAAGAACATTTACCGTTGGTGGAATTTGCCTAGAACAATAGTTACCACGCAAGCATCGGCATGCCGCCTTACGAGGCATTATACGGCAGAAAGTGCAGAACTCCACTGTGCTGGGATGAAGTCGGTGAACGACAGCTGTTAGGACCAGAACTGGTACAACAAACTGCGAAGATTGTCAAACTCATCAGGACAAGATTGGTAGCAGCTCAAGACATACAGAAAAAGTATGCTGATCAACACAGACAAGATCGTGCATTCGACGTAGGAACTTTTGTATTTCTAAAAGTTTCTCCTTGGAAGGGGAAAATTCGTTTTGGTAAAAAGGGAAAGTTAAGCCTGAGGTTTATTGGACCCTTTGAAGTGTTACGAAGAGTGGGAGAAGTGGCTTACGAGGTAACTCTACCTCCAGAGTTGGAAAATATTCACAATGTTTTTCACATTTCGCTGTTACGACCATATAAACCCGACTACAAACACGTGATCAAATACGAACCGTTGCAATTTGATAAAGACTTGTTCTATGAAGAGATTTCTATCCAGATAGTTGACAGGAAAGAACAGGTGCTCAGGAATAAAGTTATACCTTCTATGAAGGTGATTTGGAGGAACCACAATGCTGAAGAAGCTACGTGGGAACTCGAGGATAAAATGATGAAAAATTACCCTGAGTTATTTGTTTAATCAGTGTCTTCGATTCGGGGATGTAATCTTTGTAAGTAAGGGAAGAATGTAACGAATGATTTGTTTGAGTTGTGATTCGAGGACGTAATCCTTGTAAGGAGGGAATGATGTAACATTCCAGAATTTTATATTGTAATATTAAATATTTATTGAATTATATAAGTATTTAATGGATATGTTTATTGTTGAATAAATAATTGTTCAATTTGATTTGATTTGGTCTAGTTAATTATTTGTTAAGTTAATAATTAAGGAGTTAAGAAAATTAATTATTATGAGATTATATACTAATTTAATTTAATAATTAAGTTAGAGAGCTTATAATGATTAAATAAATTATAATATTTTAATTGGAATTTGTAATTAAAATAAGGTGTTAGTTGGTTAAATAAAATTATAACTATAAAGGAAATTATAATTATGTGGTAGTGATTTATGTGTTAAAGTAATTTAATAGATTAGTATTTGAATTGATTAAATTGATTATTTAATTTAATAGAAGTGTGACAAAGAACCTTGCTATAAAGGAGTTTAATTTAGTTTTGGCCAAACAAGCCTTAATGCATATTAAGTCTTTAATATAATAGTATTTTTATCAAACAAGGTATAAGGATTAATCCACTTATTTTAATTAGGTTTACCAAACAAGGTGTAAGGGTTAATGTGTTGTTTTTAATTAGCCTAGCCAAACAAGCCTTATGACTTTTGATTTTCAAAATTGAGATAACTGATATCAGTTATATCTAGAGTTATATTGTATAATTAATATATATTATTACTATTATACGTTATATTATACTACGTAAGATAGAATAGAGAAGAAAGACACAGAAGGAAGAAAAAGAAGAAAATGAGAAAAGTGATAGAGAACTTGAGGGATTCTATAGAGGATTTGAGAAAGAAATTGGGAAAAGAAGCTTGAGAATCCAAGATAGCCATCATCTTATTCTAAATTAAGGTATCATCTTGCTCCTATTTTCTAAAAACTATGGGTATCCTCTTCACCAAAAAGTTCTTTGTAAAATTCTTATAAAAGATGAATTGTTGGTGTATATAGTTTATATGATAATTGATTGTTGTAAAAATTGTTTTTCATAGGTTATATATGGTTATAATCAAGTAACTCATGTATGTATGTATTTAGTGAAAGAAAATATATTAAAGTAAGTTCATATGAATATATATATATATATATATATATATATATGAATATACCTTAGTTTAAAGTAAAATTAAGGATTTATTGGTTGTTTAAATTAAAATTTGACTATTGAATTTGTAAGTAGATGAATAAACATAAACGTGATAGTTTGAATTAATGATTTTGGTTGAAAAACAAAGTTACAGTGATAAGTTTTATTAAAAATGTCAAAAATGGAGTTTTTGCTAAAAACATTGAAATTGGGTGTAATAAAGTTGATGTTTATGTTATTGTATGTGTAAAAACATGTTAAGAGTATTGAAATTATGTTTATATGAAGTCTATATGTGTATTACATGTTAATTAGTTTGTTAGATTGGAGCTTGTAGGCCAAATTGGCTTTTTGTTCATGCTGTTGCCGAGGTTGGGCGCCGAAGTCTGGAGTTTGGCAGTCATGCCCAAGAGAGTGTAAGTTTTGCACTGCATTTTCAAGGCCACCTTGCAAAGACCAATCGTTGGCATGTGTCTCACGCCATTAAACACCAACCCACATGTAAATCTGTGGCCATGCATGCCATGAAAGTTAGCGTAATGGTTCGACAATTTTATTTAATTATACAAAGTCTGAAAATAAATGTTGTATGGACTGTTAAATTATGATTTTAGTAATACTAAACTAAGAATGAGCAAGTTATCAAGGGTTAACTAGTATTAGTATTAACGTAATTCGATTATTAGAATTGATAATTAAACCTACATGATGTATATACTTGTTTATATATATAAAATATTGGTAGTGACTAATTATGTCATGATGACATATATATAGGGTATTTAGATTCAAGTTGTAAGGTTTAGCTTGTGCTCAAGGCAAGTTCTCTAATCCTAAAACTTCGTTGTGCAAGTTTAATTTCGTTGAGTATGTTATTGCTTTTCAATTCAATTATAATTTTGCAAGTTGCTACCTCTACACTTTTGTAGAGCTAGATTGCCTATAATTGAGTAAGTTATTGTATCTAGTTGCTCATAATGATGCAAGTATCCCAAATCTTATATTTTAATATTGAGCAAGTTTCTTTAATATGTAACTTGTTATTTAGCATGCGAGTCGCTATATTTTAATATTCTAGTATTAAACAACTTTATAGTTCAAATTACTATTCACTATGACCGTTGAACTCTAAATTTTTCTTGTAATGTATCCAAACCAAACCTACTTTGGTGCAAACTTTTATTCTAAACACTGAGATGAACAACTCTTTTATTAGAGGTTTACGCTTAGCGTTGAAATGGTTGTGTACAATACATTATACGAAGGGTTGATCCCCCCAAGTATGTGGAGTCCTTATAGTCTTATGACTGTTAAAGTTAAAGTTGAAAGAGTACTTATAATTTTGGACATGATTCGTGGTCATTAGACCCTCAATATTATGTTTTAGAATGTTAATAGGACATATCATTCAGTTCTATTGAGCCTATTCTAGCAATTGTTGTAATGTTGTAAAGTTATTCATTCTTCTTCAAGTGAGCTTTGTTTGCTCACTCTTGCATATTTATACAATTATTGCAGCTAAGGTTGAGAAGGTCAATGAACCTACCACTAGCAAAGGAAAGGGAAAAATGTACAAGTGATGAAGACTTGTAATTTTATTTTTAACGTTATGATAATAGACTTTTAAATATGATGTGATGTAATAAATTTTTAATTCAGCATTTTAATGATTGTAATTAAAGGTTAGATAACCTGGGAGATTTTTATTTAAATGTAATCCTGTATGGGCAGGTTTTTATTATTCAAACACCAAATCTTAAGGAAATGAAGTACCCGGATTTGGGGGTGTCACATGTGCCACCTAGCAACACTTGGTGCAATGAATCAAGAAATATAAAAGATTAAAGTACACATTATTTCTCATTTTTCTCCAAGACCCTTCTCTCTCTAAAATTTGAAATCTAGAGTGAGAGAGTGTGAGGAACAAAACCATTATCAGCTCTTAGCTGTCCAAGAACAGGATCAAGGAGTTAGAATCAAGGATTAAACTAGAAAATGTATAAAAACCCTAAACTTAGAAATTTTACGATCTGATGTTGGATGTTATGATTTGTTGTTTATTGTTGTATAATAAGATGTCTTTTAGTAATCTGGGTTGATAGATCATGGAGCTATAATATCTAGATGTACGAATTTAAAGATTTCAAAAATCTGGAAAAAGTTGTAAAAGATGGCCTGACAGCCATATGTTAGTTCCTTTAGATTCTACTGTGTTAATGATTTGAGGTGTTTGAAGTTTTATATGTTTAGTATGCCATGAAGGCTTTAATCTGGAACTGGAATAAATGTCATATCACGTCTAGATTTCTTGTTTTAGGCAGTCAAACTGCGTTGACCAAGCACGAAAAAGGGTTTTTGGGCAACCCAGAAACCCATCAGTTCTCTGACAATGTTTTGCATGCACTAGAGCTTGTTATGTTTTGTTAGTTTGGTCATATTGTTAGTTTGTTGTTGTATAGGGGTATATTAACTACACATGTATGCTATTAGATCACTTAAATCATAACTGGAATGAAATATAATCACGGTCAAACTAACGTTGACCACCAGCGTATGAAGAAATCTGGAAAGCCTAGATTTCTCAAGAACACGTTCCTGACAGGTACTTTGACCGGCCTAAATATTCCTTTGATGTTGTTGTTAGATTGATATGATGATATAGTGATGTTCACTGACATCTCCACTAGAAATTGGAACCTTCATATCATACAAATCAGATCTGGAGTGCACGTTATAAGGAGTTAAATATTGCACCTTCGTATGTTCTTCATTTTCTGGAAAACCCAGAAATGAAGAACAGCGTTGTCATATTTTTTGGAGACTTCGATCTCACTGATCTGATGTTGTTTAGCCATGATTTTTGTTTAAGATTGTAGTATTGCATCAATACTATAATCTGAACACCCACTCGAACTCAGATATGTCAGGATCCATGCTTTATAGTTGGTGAAACATAGCACCTTGTAACTGCCTATGAATGTCTAGGTTTGGGCTCAAGAACACCAAGAACACCTATAGCGACGGTTTTGTCGCTATAGGGCCATTTATTAATAATTAATTTCCAAAAATTAAATATTGTAATTAATAAATAGATAAAAATAGTTTTTAATTATTAAAAATACAAAATAAATACCTAAATTATTTTAAAGTCTAAAAATTAGTTTTTAATTATTTTGAGTATATTTCATAAATATTTAATATTTTTGACATATAAATGGTATTTAATTTATTTAATTATAATATTAAATAAATTATTTAAAAATAATTTTAATACATAAAAATTATATTATGGTATAAGAAGATATTTTAAGTTATTTTTAATGACTTTTAATATTTTGTGATAAATTTCATTAATTAATCAATATTAATGATATTTAATTTATTTAATAAATATATTAAATAAATTATGGGAAAATAGAATTAATGATTTAAAAATCATATAAAAATGATTTAAGTGTTATAAAAATATTTTAAGTTATAAAATATAAATTTTGATATTTTGTCATGAAAATATTAATATTTTAATATTAATAGAAATTATCGATAATGAATTTAATTGTTTTAAAATTATATAAATATGATTTTAAGGTATTAAAATACTTTAATATATTATAAATATATTATAATATTATGACATGTATTTCATTAATATTTAGTATTGAATAAATATTAATGATAATGGAATTATGAGGTATTTAATTCATTTAAATACGATATTAATAATTGAAAAATTATGATAAATGATAATAATTATATGAAAATAATTATGAGACTTGGAAAATTATTTTGACTAATAATATAATTATTTGAGATAATTGTTAAGTGTTTAGACAGAGTTTAATTGAACTTAAACTCGACGATTATCCGACTAGACCGTCGGGATGTCAGAATTATACTGAACTCGACTCGGATTGTAAAAGTTTGACTTGAGGTTAAGTCTTATTTGTGTTATAGACATATAGGATTATGTGATAATGTGTTTAGGTTATTTTAAATATTGTGATGATATTATTCTAACCTAGAAATAAATATTATTAATATTAGGTCTTCAGACAAAGCTTATTAAATTGCATAGTGGTAATCAATGGTTCAGGAAAGTCTTTCTTAACTCGACCTCGAGTTGTATTATTCAATTATACTTGTGGTTAATCATTTCTGATTGCCATGTCTAAGAATTTTTAAATTGCACTATGTGCATACTAAATGTATTCATCAGGTATGAAAGGCTGATCACCTTCATTACCATTCGGTCCATATATATATATATATGTTCATGTTCAAAGTTTGTTCAACTATGTAAAATTTGTTCCTGCTAGTTCGCAATTATATTGTAGAACTTTAGCCAGCTTATTGTTCAATACTTTCTATCATGATATATCCTTAAATTATTGAACTTAAACTTTTTGGGAAAACTTATTGCTCACCCTTGCTATATCATGATTAACATTACAGATTAAGACGAATACGTCGGATACAGGAAAGGACAAAGCCAAGTTCAGCTTGGGATTATGGGTGCAGTAAATAGTAATAGTATAGTATGATAAAAAAAATGTTATATATTAGACAAATTATGTATTGTGTATAAGTTAAGGTTACTCGACCTTTGGGAATAGTGTGTAAAATTTATTGTATAAACAATTTATGTTTATTTCTTCCGCAATAGTTGTAGAATGATTGTACCGGATCCGTGGTGATTTGGGACCCGGATTTGGGGCTGCCACAACTTAGGTTTTAAATTTCTTATCTTATCTTTGGCCTTGCATTAATTTAGTTTGGGCTTCATATTAACCAACACTTGGGCTAAACATTACTACAACTTGGGCTTACCCCTTAATTCTTATTGGACTTGTACTTCCTATAAGATCCACAATTCCATTTCATTAGACTTTAATCCTTAACGTTATAAATTTCAAGTCCGCATGCGAAATATTGCGTTTTCCAGACTTGAATTATTTTTACATAATCCATCTCACCTTGATATTATAACGTTACGTATTTCTTGAAAATTCAAAAATAATTCTCGAGCAGAACACGATGAATAGTGTTTTTCGTATTGGAAATTCAAACACTTTAATTCCTTCACGTAGTTAAAATACTACGACTTTCTGACGTTTCTAGGTTATAGAACGACATTCATCTTACTAACACATAATAAAACCAAATAATATAATTTTATTCATTATTTAATTATTTAAAAGTATATTACAAAGAATCCGAATTTCTCGGTCGTTACAACTATTGTCTCCGATAACATGTCCCCTTTTATAGGGTTGTTCACCTCAGATTCTTAACATCTGAATCCGCACCAAAATAATTTAGTTTGGCATAGTTTGACCAAAAACGCTCGAATTTCATAAACATCTTTCAATATTTGTTTAGCTGAATCAAGTAGCATAGACTTCTAGCAAAAATTCGAACATCAATCGATATATATATATATATATATATATATATATATATATATATATATATATATATATATATATAGGCAGATCAGTCAGGACTCTCGGACCCAACCAAAAGTCGGACCTTTTTTTTTTATTTTTTTTAAAACAACTAAAAAAAATAAAAATAAAAATATGAAACTTGAATTTTTACATAATATAGTATTTTGGGTGTGATTTGGATACATATAACAAAACATATGTGTACTGTCTGTACAGACTGTGCATATATATTTTGTTGTCTGTATTCAAATCACACCCAAAACACTGTATTATGTAAAAATTCCAGTTCCATAAAATATTAAAATTTTCTTTTAGTTGTTTTAAAAAAAAAAAAATTGTCCAGATTTTCTCCCGTCCGGGAATCCGGACCTGATCAATCTTATATATATATATATATATATATATATATATATATATATGTAACCAACTCAAAAAAATATATTTTGTTTCGTTTAAGGAAACCAAAAATAAATAAATAAACTTTTCATAATATCCTGATACCGTACCGTAGTAATGGTACGTTGAGGATTTTTTCATTACATGACGTCGTCATACTATATCATACCATAGTGGGCTGACGATCATACGATCACATCCAACACTAGGTTTAACTGCATTAATAACTTCGTCGATTATTGATATCAAATGATGCATATATAAAATACATTTTGAAAATTTAAAATCATTTTTGTCTAGATGAAGCAATTAGCATTGACATGTGAATAATACCACTATTTAAAAAAAATCATTGGTTCTATCATTTAATCTAATGTTTTTCAAGAAAACAGAAGTGTAACATCAGCACGAAGTCAATAAATTTTGAAAATCTAGCAAAGCTAGGAGATTTAGAATATAAAAACTTTATCCATCAATTAAATCTTTACTCCATCATTACTTAAACATTCTATCAACCTTAAACAACATCAATGCTTTCTATACCATAACTTTCTATACCCAGTATAGTTCATCGAACTTACCACACTTTGGAAGCTTAGGAACTTGCCACAATAATATGAGTTTAAAAACTTATCCTAGCAATACTTAGTCAGAGAACTGATCAGAGATTGTCCATATGCTTAGGGGTTAAAAAACATACATACGATTATGAGTCACGAACTCAGCATAAGTATGAGTTTTAAGAACTCGCCTAATCTTAAGACCATCTAATGTAATCTTAATATCATCTAATCTATCCTCTATTGACTCTAACTATCAAATATAATATGAGAAAAGAATCACCTTCTCGTCATATATATCAATAATGTGACACCAACCTTCCAACGATTATCAATATGATAAGCCAAGTGTAAGCACAAAACCCTGTCCATACAAAGATTTGTACAACTCAGTCACCACATGAGTCCTTAGTTGAAATCCCACCTAACTCTATCTTACTTATAACTTCTCGCTCTATACTCGATACATACTTCTGTATCTCATCATTTATAACTCCTCGTGAGTTAATCTCGTACTATATCATAGTACATTCTCGTTATAGTCCCAAACTATAACCATTCAATCATTACAGACCATCTGTCTTTTACAACTTTAAAAGAAATCACGTTGTGATATTATTCTATAATCATCTCCCTTATGATTCTTTTTTTATCTCATTATCGTTTTGTTTTAAAAACTTCTTATCATTGCCTTTCATCAATCATACTATGATTTAATTTATGCTTTTAATCTTATAGACCTTGTCTATTCATCGTTATTCATCATCTTGATTATTGGAGTTAGGCAACTCCTGATTCTTATCTACATATCTCTTTAAGATTCTTCTTTGAATCTTCTTGTTTATTTATTAACTCTTCCTTTAAGAATTTAATATCATTCACGTTACTCCATATTTTATTCGAGTTTTATCCCTCGCCATTCTAATATTCTTCTTATAACATTTCTAGGACTAAACTCATCCTATACATCTACGTATGTGAAAAGAATCACCTTTTCATTATATGTAACTTAAACTTAATTTCTTATTCTTTTAACCTAAGGTCATAGCCTAAGGTACTCTTACCTAAGGTGTATAAGCTTTGATACCAACTGTAACGACCCCAAAATTTATAAAATAATATTCTCCTTCTCGATCGTTAACAATACAACTTTAATCTATCTTTACATCATTATTCGATATTAAAATCACTAAAAATGCAGAATATTTAAAACTTTTATACATTTCCTTCTGTATTGCCCTAAATCGCAACATTTATATTACATCTATTCGATTCAAATTTATATTATGAATCGTTACAACAAAATGACTATACAAAGTTTTACATCATAAATAGATATCCATATACACCGAATAGCTCAACTTACAATTCAACAACATGTTACATTCAAAATATTAAATACATTTCTCATAAAACATAAGTAATCTTGGTGAATATGGATCTCTATAATTCACTTAGCATATATCCTTACCTTGAAATCTTGACCTGCAAAAATTATTATTTGCAAGAGTGAGCTCGACAGCTCAGCAAGTTCTAACAGTTTTCATGCATCACATAGAACATAATAATATGCTCAACATACATATCATAATAATTAAAGTAACATGGCATACATGCTTTAATTCAAATAGCAAATTTAAAGATTGAGTTCCTTACTCAATCATCATTATTTAACTAAAACAATGTAGTCATAAATTGACTTTAACATTTCATGATTACAACATGTATAACATATCATGCTCGCTTAAAACATAGATAACATATCAAGCAATTTAAAATAGTTCATCAAGTCCACGTAAAAAATAGGAACCGAAAGACTTGTCTTGATCTATGTTTACCAATAACAGATTAACAACTTACAGTTATCTACACTTCACGTGCCCTACACAATTATATAATCATACACATCAACTTTTAGTTGTGACGCCCCCAAATCCGGGTCCCTTCGAACCTCGGATCTGGTCCGCCACGATACTACTATCGTCAAACTATTTATATTTTTTATTCATAACTTAATGAATAAAACCTTGCGTATTACAATTTAGAATATTAATCTTTCCATTACCAGGATCTGCACAACGACCCCAAACTTTTATAAGTTTCACAACTTGATCATTTATTATTCCTGTTTTACATTACATTCGATGTTATATAAATATGCAGAATAATTTAAACTTTTTCAATCTCCTTTGAAAATAATTCTTTTATTGATATCTTAACTTGAATCAATTACATACCCTTGAATCAAATTATGTTATGATTCATTCTATTAGAATTACTGTATAAATGTTTACATCTCAATTCGAATTCCTCTATATACCGCCTAGTACAACTTAACATGTATTACATATCGTAAACTACTATCATGTACATTTCCTAGAACCTAAACATGGTTCAAGAGTATATATTTAAATAAACGAATCAATCTCTTTTGATGTAATTGAACTTTATCAATCAAGTATCATGTAACCTTTACCGTGTGTCCTTAACCTGCAAAAGTGGTTATTTGTAAGGGTGAGCTTGACAACCCAGCAATTCTAACAGTTTTCATTCAGCACATAGCATGTAATAGCATATTCAGTTCATGCATTCATAATCAATTAATATTTACTACGTATATTACTTCTCATATAACAGGCACAAAGATTTATTTCATAAGTATATCATCAAAGATCAACTTTCACATTTCATACATTTCTCATATGCATTTCATATATATACATCAACATTTGCATAGCATAATATAGATCAACTAACAGTTATCAAATTTATATATCAAATAGGAACTGAAAGACTTGCCTAATTCGTAGTTTATCAACTATGACTTACTACTTAAAGCTTATCTGCACTTCGTGTATTCCTACACAGTTATATAATTATGGATTCATATCCATTAGTTATACATTTCATACGCTCTTAATATAAGAACAAATATTGTCTCCTAACTAGGTTTGTAAAACCTATACTTCACTTTCTCATTATACTCTTAGAATACCTAGGTATGTATAGGTATATCTTAGCTACACATGTTCAATATCAACATTCATAAATCTATTACACACGTGACTCGCTATGTGTTCGTTACACATTTCAAACTCATAGATGAATGTTTCATATGGTTCTTGGCTTTTGCAAAGTTTAATAAATTTTAATAAACTTGGGTTTTATATAACCATTACATGCTCTTAGGCTTAAAACATCATCCATGTCAATTACAATAGCTTAGGATAGTACTATAAGTAAGTTGCCAAAATCAGAAAGAAAATAAAATGTTCAGACTAAATCGTCTCTGCAGTCACAATCTTGTTTGAGGTTAGGCTTGGGATCATGGCATTGCTACTGCCTCTCCGGCCATACCAAAGTTGAGCTTTTATCTTCTGGTTTTCATTCTACTTCTTTTTAGTATACCAGAATATTAACACATAGCAAGCATACATCTTAAGAGATCTTGGACTTTCTTAAAGTCATATCAAGTTCACTTTTACACAATATGTCTCTAGTTGGAAATTTCTACGAAGTTAAGGACAACTAAGTTTATGAAATTATGATGTTAACTATATTATCCATCTATTCATACAAGAGGGTTATATAATGCACATTCGCAAGTATTCATATCATTTATACATAACTAGTTTCGTCCATCACTTTAAACTCTTTTAAAATCATGTTCCAATGACTTACATTGTGTCAAACTATGTGTTTGCACTTATAGTCCATGTTTAAAGACATAAATAGTACTAGAATGCCATACTAAAAGTTCAGAGGTTAGACAACACAATGCTCTTGAATATTGGTTTCAAAACATCTAATTCTCTTTTCTTCAAATCCATGTCATGCCAATCAAATCATTCTTACAAGGTCAAAATATAGGTGACACCATACTCATGATTATTAGTTTTCAAATTTTGAATTTCTCTTTGAAAACACATATTATCCAAGCTATACAAGTTATCTTATACGAGGTAACTTAAGATCACATTTTATGCTCGCATGACTCCACCATATGCTCATACAAAGTCAGAACTCAAATGACTTAAAGTTCGTCAAGGTTTGTTTTCGAAATCTTAAAGTTTCTTTTTAAAACACACATTAAGTCATGCTAAAGCATTACATTATGAGCAAGGAAAGTTTTATATGTCATGTATAATATCATGCATTTTCATGTTACATCACTTAGAATAACATATTCCATCGTCGGGAGCACTATACTTGCGTATGTGCTCGTCCGACGCTCTCCGATGGCCTCCGAATATGTAACAGTCACAAAGATGACTATTGTAACCCTTCGTAACGACCTCAAATTGAATAACTTAAAGAATAAAAGATGTAGGTCTATTCGTTCTCGTTCCGGATCATCTTTAATAACCTCAATCGGAGTTCGTATAAAATGGTTATGCCTAATTTACATCGCAGTCGAGCAGTCGTACTCATCACTCATCATCAAGTTCGATGTACCACGCCTAATTGGCCTTGGGGGGCAAAAGGCATTGCTGCGCCCGGGAGGCGAGATGCTTCCTGTGTTACGCACTTCACGATTTTACAAACCAAACCTCCTTTCAATCACCATAATATGAGTTATACTCATCCAATTTAGTCCATTTTCAATTCTATGAGTTCGTAACTCATAAAACTACAACATACCAACTACCCAATAATTATCATAAACATTAACTAACCCAAAAATGAATCTATAACTCATGTTCATGCAAATGTTCATGTTTGAAAAAGTTTAGCGAATTCGTTCACTACGAATTCGTTTCTCAACCAAATTGGTTCGTTTAACTTTCTTTGATTTCGTTTTTAACTGTATTAACAATACCTAGCATCAATTCATGGGTTATAGCAACCCTTAGCCATCAATTTTGTGACTCAAAAGCTACTTTTTCACAATATTACTAAGAAAGTGTAAACTTAGGAAATCAAGAGCATGTAACTTAGAATTATTACCTCTTGATGCTTAACTTTTTTGAACATAACTCTTTAATCCTCTAATTGCTCCTAATTCTTGCAACCTCTCTTAGCCAAATTCTCAGAAAATTTATCAAACAGGAAAGAGAAGGAGGAGTCCCTATTTATAGGAAATTCAATACCCATACCAAAGTTTTGTCCACTGATTTTGTTTAGAAGGAAGAAGAAGAAGATGATGGGTATTAGAGATTTGGTAAACTACTCCCTTCTCCTCCATCCCTCTAGCGATGATTACCAGCTTTGTAGCCTTTTTCATTTTTCACCAATTGAAGTATTAGGCCAATGGCCTATTACGGCAGTTATAATTAATGAGACACTGATTTTGGGACAAGGTTTCATACTCTCTATCTTATCAGCAAAATAGGTCTCATTCTACTCAAGTTAATTCCTTTTTTGGTTTATTAAATCAATTACAATGATTTAACATTGCTACATTAAATTATGTTATGGACACATATATACACATATATACGTACCTACCCACATATAGGAAATATACTTATATTTTAAATATACACCCATACATAATATCATGTACTTCATGTACATTGGTTTAATTTAATTAATATTTTAATATAATTCAGTGGGGTACTCTCACCCCATTATTTTCTATCACACTTTAATATCACAATGATTATTATCAATCATCTATTATTATCTTTTAATAAATTCAGTTAAACCTTCAGTCTAGTTTAACTTTAATACTCGGGCCACACAAGGCTCATTTATCTCATTTACTGGAGTTATATAACTCAAGCTCATTATTTCTATAATACAATATTAGGGGTCTAGGCCATGTTTGGCTTTTCCCCAAATCCACATTATTTTATTATTTATTTAATATAAAGTTTATGTCACACTTTATCATAATGCTAAATTATTTAGCTTACTTAAATAATTACATACTTATAATATGTACAACCTTTACACTTAGAATAATTAATATTTACTCTATTAATTATTTAAATTATACATTATACGTATAATTACTCGATTGTCCTAAGACAACTTCTTCCATCTCTAACTAATAATTATTTATAACTATATTGGTCCTCTTCTTTTATTAACCGCTTATCTTTCAAATATTACAATATTATGTAATATATTTAAAATATCAAATATTAATTAACATATTTCTTTCATTCTTCTTATGCTAATTAATCCATTCATGGTCAACTAAATCACCATTTATGACCTTTATATGAGTTTCTAGCATTCATTCCTTAAAATTTCAATTCTGACTTACTTACTCTTAATTTTCTACTGAATAGAAATTGCTACAGTCACAGATTTTGAAATGGGCAACATTGCATACCATACCAAATTTCCAGTGCATAAATTTCGCATTAGCAAAACTAAAACCTTACACTTCTAAACACTTTACACATCATCCTTAAGCGTTAGCTCGTCTAACATTAATCCCACCTTTGGTTTCACACCATTGGTTACTATCTCTCTTAACAATTTAAGGATCCCACTTCAAGTTTTAAAACTCTATTTCTCCTTTATTAGTTTAACCAACTATACAACTCCTTTACGGTTTCTTACCATCAATAACACAACACTCGAATATAACATATACATGCATACCTTTAATCCTCACTTCTTGCCATGTATTAATTTACTCAATAATTCTCTAAACACTCTAAAGGTATATCGATTATCTTCTCTCGTTAACAACGTACATATATACAAGTCTAAACCTAACACACATCGAGTCTTTAATAGTTTTCAATATAGTACACCGAGTGGTTTCCCACAAACAACCAACAAATTAGTTTCTGTCTCGTCTACACTATTTTCACAGTGAGTTAGATCAGTTACTAATTCGTACATACCCCCACTCTCTGAAGGAATCGTTTAGCCCAGCTTCTATACGTCAATCATTAAAGAATAAGATTGCACTATCTTAGACTTGATATTCACTCGTACATATACTAAAAAAAATTGGCGATTATCAAAGATATTTTAATGTCACCAACTTACTAATATAAAATAATTTCACATAAATTATTTAACATCAATAGATAATTTTATTCATCTTCATATTAAATCATCTCTATAACTTATAACAAATATATAATAATGATATATATATTTATTAAACACAACCACACTTATTACATAGCGCATATTACCCTATGTAACACAATACCACATACCACATAATACATTATATATTTTTATTTGAACCCTTCACATGCCTTAAGAATTTTATCTACTAAATTCTTATTTTAATATTTTCTGAAATTCGAGTTCTTACATCATCTCTCCCTTATAAAGATTTTGTCCTCGGAATCACCGAAACCTCCTCTACTCGGTGCTATTTCAAATATTACATATTCTTTTGAATAATTTTATTCATTCTCTTTTCGGAAGTTTTATTATAACTTGCTCACTTGCATTCTACCACATTCCCCTTTCTAAGGAACATTCTACTCACTACATTCATCATACAGAAGAATAAGAGTCTTCCAAGATTTTTCAATAATCGGAAAGTAGTATGAATAACTCTGATTCCAAATTATGCTGAGGAGTCACACTAGACCGTTAACCAGTGCTTCATCACAATCCTTCGCACTACAAACCAGAGTGTTTATCAATCACAAGGATTGAAAACACCATCCACACGTACGCTAGGTGGCAAGCCTATTGTACCACTACGTTGGGCTGCAACGTAGTGTTTTGTAACGACTACATGCGATACGCTCGGAACCATTGTCCCCGAATGTGACGCCCCCAAAATAGGTCCACACGACCCATCTTGAGTCCCCAGATATCACACTATAAAAATCAAATACAAACTTTATTTATACAATTGTTGAACTGTCGTGCAGAGTACGACAACAGATAAGCTTTGAGTTTTCATACAAATGTATGTAACTCTCATGGTGCCTCGACCACAACCATACAATGGTACTTTACATAAAAGTACAATCAAAAACTGTTTTAGAAATTAAAATCTTTGGGAAGTACTCAAGGAAACCTTCATACATGGGAGGCCATGCGTCTAGGTTATTATAGATATCATATGTCCACAGAATTATCCTTGGTTGACCCAAAAGCCCCCAAAGAAAAACAAGAATATTACTATCATCTTCTTTCCAATGGTGAGTCTTCTCTTGACATATAACTATCTTTGTTGTCTCCAAGTGAAAATTATATTTCAAATAAACTCCAAGATCATATAGGTAGTGCTCGTAGATATACTCAGCAAGTGGATGTGCACAACCATGTCTTATAATAACACGAGGTTGTGTCTTAGACATCTTGTATAATAGTGGCAAAACACCCTTCCAAAGTTAGGTTCACCTCACCCTATTCGGTTAACCAAAATTAAATATCAAATGACGTATACAATACGGCAAACTTATCTAAAGTTCTCAACAAAATTATTTCCATACTATTTAGGGAGAACCTCAACAGCTATAGACCACCGTTCTATTCCCCTGTTATCCCCGCTTAACCCATCTACACTCTTATTACCTGAAAGGATTTGTGAAGCAGAAGGGTGAGCACAACTAGCCCAGTAAAGAATATTATGACTAAAGATAATTAAATTATCAATAGCCTTTATCAATAATGAATCAGAGATTTAGAACATATGGCAGATGATAAAATTTTTCAACCGTAGTTGCAGCGGAACGAGTAATCCATTAGAAGAGTCAAATAGACCATAAAGCCTATTATCTTCTCCACGTTAAAAATCCACCAACAATATTTTATCCCTGTAACATCAGTCAACAATTCATGTCCACAATCAGGTGAATAACTCATAATCATAATTGTGGTTCTAAATTCCTCTTCGCACCTTGGACGAAGATAATTTTCATCACCTATCTTCACCTGAAACATCAAAAATCATGGTTATACCAAATTACAATTCCTGCTCATAATCATACTAATAAATTCATCTTTGCACTACGGCCAAGATATTCATTAACAATTCATCTTTGCGCTTACGTGCCAAAGACATACAACCCGTATTTTAAAAGAGTCAAGTAGAGCATGATATCTACTATCTTTTACTTAATTAAAAGTGTATAATCAATATTTTATCATTTGAGACTCGGCTTTTAATAAATAATCCACATCATCGAATCATCCCTACACTACTACCAAGGATATTCATGTAATCATCAATGGTCATGATTATACCGAATAATCATGGTTATAATCATACCAATAATCGCCCATCAATGCACTACAGGCTAATGAGGACTTTTACCACATCATCTATAACATTACGGGTTACGATTATACCGAATGATCCCTGGTCATAATCATACCAATAAACAGTTCATCTATGCACATAAGCAAAAGATACTCATCAATCAATAGTTCATCTTTGCGTAACGTAAGCCAAAGATATACAATCAGTAAAATCAATAATCAACGATCCATCTTTGCACGTAAGCCAAAGATATACAAATCGTAAAACTAATAATCAATAGTCCATCTTTGCACGTAAGCCAAAGATGACTTTCATCACAATATAAGAATGAGGATGATGAGAATGATATAAGCATTAATCAAACTAAATCAAGGATAAATATTAAAGACTTTAAATTTATCCAAATATTATCAATCACTTAATAAATTAATAATCTAATATTATTAATGTTATCATAATATTTTAATCACTACTTAAACTTATAAACAATTTATTTTAATTGTTTATACTTTACCAAATAATGAATTTAATCATTCAAAATGCCATACTCATAAGATTTCATCACCAATGGTCAAATCACTCATCAAAAATCTGCATATACCTTATATAGGATTTCCAAGCCATAAACTCTTATTTACCAATTTTTCAACTCCACATAACATATTTAATTCATATGTTCGTAACTAAACCATTTTCATGAAAAATACCAAATCAGTCCCAAAAATTATTCATTTCTGGGATTTAGCAGAATATATTCCCATATTGAACATATATTTTTCTCGGAATTTTTAAAATTCATTTACTATTTTTCATATGGCCAAAACTGTGGAATATTTAGACATTTATCATAAATTGTACTTTTGTCCAAAAATTCCGAAATTTACAAGGTATACTCCTGTTATATATATGTAATCCCAATAAATATATTACCAATTTTCGAGTTAACCACAAGGAGTTATAAGGGTTTACTTTTAAAATAGTCTTTTCCTATAAAATTCACAACTCATTATCTATACATCCAAAAATCGCCATTTTTGGACACAATCTAGAAAACTCATCAAATTATCATTTAAAATTTTTCCAGAATTTGTGAGGGTCAAAAAAATTACAAAACTGCAAATGGTTTTCACTCGCCATGCAGTAATCCACGTAGACAAATCATTTTCACAATTTAATAAAGAATGAATACAAAGGATCATTCACCATGCATGTGGTAATCCACATGGACAGGTTATTCCAATAGAATATTAAAGAAATGAATAACAGAAGAATTCACCATGCATGCGATAGACTGCACAAACAGGTTATTCCAACAGAATAATAAATAATGGAACCTGTGTCAGCGCGTCATCCGCATGCATGTGATATTCCAATGTAATAATAAAGAATTGAATAACAGAAGAATTCACCATGCATTCGATGGACCGCACAGACAGGTTATTCCAACAAAATAATAAAGAATGGAACCAGGTCATGCGTAATACGCACAGACAGGATATTCCAACAGAGTAATAAAGAATGGAATAACATAAGAATTTCACCATGTATAAGATTACAGAGTATAAAAGTTATTCCAATGAATAATAATAATAAGGAATGGAATGACAATAGCACTCTTCATGAATAAGAAAGAAATAATACCCCTTCATCGTAATAATAATAATATCCCTTACCTTAGAAAAGAAGCTCGGATCTTTCGAAAAGTGAGGTAGAAGACTTCTCTTCTTCTTTCTCTCTATAATCTCTCTATCTAAAGTTTCAGTGAATTCGTAAGAAATAATGAAGGAATGAGCTTTTATTTATAGGAGAATGGAGTGAATAGTAACTAATTCATGAACGGTCCAGATTGATTTACTTTTAAACGGACGGTCCATATTAATTTACTATTAAAACTTAAAGCAACGGTCCATACTAATTTACTATTAAAACTTTAAACCAGCGATCCATATTGATTTATTTTATAACTTTCCACCAGCATTCCATATTGATTTACTATTATAACTTTCCACCAGCGGTCCATATTGATTTACTATTATATCTTCAACCAACGATCCATATTGATTTACTATTATAACTTCGACCAACGGTCTGAAAAATTATCACATCTCCTCATGGAATAATATTGTACACAAAAATGATTTGAACCGAAAAGAAATATATTTTTTGGGTGAATAGTACCCCATAAATAGTACTTCAGGAATAGTACCCCATGAATAGTATCCCAACACGAAAAGTGTCCCAAATACCCGAGTGAACAATACTAGAGTAAATAGTAACCGGGTGAATAGTAACCCGTGAATACTACTCCGACACGAAAAGTGTCCCAAATACCCGAGTGAACAATACTAGAGTGAATAGTAATCCATGAATAGTACTCCAACACGAAAAGTGCCCCGAATACTCGATTGGTCAATATAACCTCCAGACATCAATTATTATCGAAATAAATATCTATTTCTACTAACACTAATAATTCCCACACAATGGAACTATCAATTTCATCTTTAATCAACACGAACTTATTCATCATTAATATTGTAATTCACAATATTTAATAACCAGGTCATTCCCAGGAAAGAGGGGGCTTTCCGATAAGGATTTCAACTTATTGGCGCGCAATTATGTGACCAAACCTCTCCTTGACAGAACTTCTAGACATTGTCAATATTGCAAATAATAATATGAATAACTTTGCCGTCTCAATTATTGATTTAATAATATAACATATTATACAGATGATCCTGTGACAATAATTGAATCAATAATATGAGAGATATGATGCAGCAATTACTGTAGCAATAATTGAGTATAACTAAGTGACATCTTACGTAAGCATCAATAATCAATACCGTGTGCTACTATATAATCACGCGTATTACTGTACTTTTACTACCTGATAGTTCAACAGTTTTAACGGTAACACTTTCGCTGTTATTTTTATGAAAAGATAATTCTGTCATTTTTTAAATACGACAATACTTCCGTTGTGGGGTCCACCAATGATTGTGTCGTCGTACGAATATTCCCTATTAAAATGAATATTCCCCGACCAATCGAATATTCCCCGACACAACGAATATTTTATAACAACTTGCTTACTTTGCAAAAAATTTCACATATCACCCTTAACTTTAAACTTTTATCAATTTAACCATTTACGAAATAAAATAATAATTATAAGAAAATTGAATAGTTTTATTTCATAAAATTCGGGGTCTTACAATCTCCCCTCCTTATGAAATTTCGCCCTTGAAATTTATGTACGTACCTAATATTCGAAGAGATGAGAATACCTTGCTTTGGTATTCGAAGAGATGAGAATACCTTGCTTTCTTTTCGGATTATACCTTCTCGGTTATATCCTCTGTATATCATGATTTTTCCATTGCTCATCTCCTGTATTTCAAATATCATTCTAGAATATATCATCAAAACAAAGGTCAGTTGACATATCACAAATTCTCAACTTATCAAGTAAAAATTTTGGCTTAGGTAAGTCACACACTAGCGAAGTATATTACTCGTCTCACCCTTCCTAGTTCTAGACTCATATCTCCGCCAGCAACCATATCCCTAAGCTCTGATACCATTTGTGACGCCCCTAAAATAGGTCCACACGACCCATCTTGAGTCGCAAGATATCACACTATAAAAATCAAATACAAACTTCATTTATACAACTGTTGAACTGTCGTGCAGAGTACGACAACAGATAAGCTATGAGTTTTAATACAAATGTATGTAACTCTCATGGTGCCTCGACCACAACCTTACAATGGTACTTTACATAAAAGTACAGTCAAAAACTATTTTAGAAATTAAAATCTTTGGGAAGTACTCAAGGAAACCTTCATACATGGGAGGCCATGCGTCTAGGTTATGATAGATATCATATGTCCACAAAATTATCTTTGGTTGACCCAAAAGTCCCCAAAGAAAAAACAAGAAGATTACTATCATCTTCTTTCCAATGGTAAGTCTTCTCTTGACATATAACTATCTTCGTTGTCTCCAAGTGAAAATTATATTTCAAATAAACTCCAAGATCATATAGGTAGTGCTCATAAATATACTCAGCAAGTGGATGTGCACAACCATGTCTTATGATAACACGAGATTGTATGTCATTAGATATTTTATATAATAGTGGTAAAACACCCTTCCAAAGTTGGGTTCACCTCACCCTATTCGGTTCACCAAAATTAAATATCAAATGACGTATACAATACGACAAACTTATCTAAAGTTCTCAACAAAATTATTTCCATACTATTTAGGGAGAACCTCAACAGCTATAGACCACCGTTCTATTCCCCTATTATCCCCGCTCGACCCAGCTACACTTTTATTACCTGAAAGGAATTATGAAGCAGAAGGGTGAGCACAACTAGCCCAATAAAGAATATCATGACTAAAGATAATTAAATTATCAATAGCCTTTGTCAGTAATGAATCAGAGATTTAGAACATATGGCAGATGATAAAACTTTTCAACCATAGTTGCAGCAGAACGAGCAATCCATTAGAAGAGTCAAATAGACCATAACGTCTATTATCTTCTCCACATTAAAAATCCACCAACAATGTTTTATCCCTGTAACAGCAGTCAACAATTCCTGTCCACAATCAGGTGAATAACTCATAATCATAATTGTGGTTATAAATTCCTCTTCGCACCTAGGACGAAGATAATTTTCATCACTTATCTTCACCTGAAACATCAAAAATCATGGTTATACCAAATCACAATTCCTGCTCATAATCATACTAATAAATTCATCTTTGCACTACGGCCAAGATATTCATTAACAATTCATCTTTGCACTACAAGCCAAAGACATACAACTATATTTTAAAAGAGTCAAGTAGAGCATGATATCTACTATCTTTTATAAATTAAAAGTGTATAATCAATATTTTATCGCTGAGACTCAGCTTAATAAATAATCCACATCATCGAATCATCCCTGCACTACGGCTAAGGATATTCATGTAATCATCAATGGTCATGATTATACCGAATAATCTCTGGTTATAATCATACCAATAACTGTCCATCATTGCACTACGGGCCAATGAGGACTTTTACCACATCATCTATAACATTACGGCATTATTATACCGAATGATCCCTGGTCATATTCATACCAATAAACAGTTCATCTATGCACATAAGCCAAAGATACTCATCAATCAATAGTTCATCTTTGCATGTAAGCCAAAGATATACAATTATAAAACCAATAATCAACAGTCCATCTTTGCACGTAAGCCAAAGATATACAACTGTAAAACCAATAATCAATAGTCCATCTTTGCACGTAAGCCAAAGATGACTTTCATCACAATATAAGAATGAGGATGATGAGAATGATATAAGCATTAATCAAACTAAATCAAGGATAAATATTAAAGACTTTAAATTTATCCAAATATTATCAATCACTTAATAAATTAATAATCTAATATTATTAATGTTATAATAATATTTTAATCACTTCTTAAAGTTATAAACAATTTATTTTAATTGTTTATACTTTACCAAATAATGAATTTAATCATTCAAAATGCCATACTCATAAGATTTCATCACCAATGATCAAATCACTCATCAAAAATTTGCATATACCTTATATAGGATTTCCAAGCCATAAACTCTTATTTACCAATTTTTTAACTTCACATAAAATATTTAATTCATATGTTCGTAACTAAACCATTTTCATGAAAAATACCAAATCAGTCCCAAAAATTATTCATTACTGGGATTTAGTAGAATATAGTCCCATATTGAACATATATTTTTCTCAGAATTTTTAAAATTCATTTACTATTTTTCATATGGCCAAAACTGTGGCATATTTAGACATTTATCATAAAATGTACTTTTGTCCAAAAATTCTGAAATTTACAAGGTATACTCCTGTTATATATATGTACTCCCAATAAATATTTCACCAATTTTTGAGTTAACCATAAGGAGTTATAAGGGTTTACTTTTAAAATAGTCTTTTCCTATAAAATTCATAACTCATTATTTATACATCCAAAAATCGCCATTTTTGGACACAATCTAGAAAACTCATCAAATTATCATTTCAAATTTTTTCAGAATTTATGAGGGTCAAAAAAATTATAAAACTGCAAATGGTTTTCACTCGCCATGCAGTAATCCACGTAGACAGATCATTTCCACAATTTAATAAAGAATGAATACAAAGGATCATTCACCATGCATGTGGTAATCCACATGGATGATTATTCAACGAATAATAAAGAATGGAATAATGAAGAATTCACCATGCATGCGATAGACCGCACAAACAAAAGTTATTCAATATAATAATAAATAATGGAACGGGTAAATACGTCATCATCCGCATGATGGGATATTCCAACAGAATAATAAAGAATTGAATAATAGAAGAATTCACCATGCATGCGATGGATCGCACAGACAAGTTATTCCAACAAAATAATAAAGAATGAAACCAGGTCATGCGTAATACGCACAGACATGATATTCCAACAGAATAATAAAGAATGGAATAACATAAGAATTTCACCATGTATGCAGTACTTCGCATGAATAATAAGGAATGGAATGACAATAGCTCTCTTCATGAATAAGAAAGAAATAATACCCCTTACTATAATAATAATAATATCCCTTACCTTAGAAAGAAACTGGATACTGGAAAAGTGAGGTAGAAGACTTCTCTTCTTCTTTCTCTCTATAATTTCTCTATCTAAAGTTTCAGTGAATTCGTAAGAAATAATGAAGGAATGAGCTTCTATTTATAGGAGAATGGACTGAATAGTAACTAATTCATGAACGGTCCAGATTGATTTACTTTTAAACGGACGATCCATATTGATTTACTATTAAAACTTAAAGCAACGGTCCATACTAATTTACTATTAAAACTTTAAACCAGCGATCCATATTGATTTACTATTATAACTTTCCACCAGCAGTCCATATTGATTTACTATTATAACTTTCCACCATCGGTCCATATTGATTTACTATTATATCTTCCACCAACGATCCATATTGATTTACTATTATAACTTTAACCAACGGTCTGAAAAATTATCACATCTCCTCATGGAATAATATTGTACACAAAAATGATTTGGACTGAAAAGAAATATATTTTTTGGGTGAATAGTACCCCATAAATAGTACTTTGAGAATAGTACCCCGTGAATAGTACTCCGACACGAAAATTGTCCCAAATACCCGAGTGAACAATACTAGAGTGAATAGTAACCTGGTGAATAGTAACCTATGAATAGTAACCCGTGAATAGTACTCCAACACGAAAAGTCCCCCGAATACCCGATTGGTCAATATAACCTCCAGACATCAATTATTATCGAAATAAATACTGATTTCTACTAACACTAATAATTCCCACACAATTGAACTATCAATTTCATCTATAATCAACACGAACTTATTCATCATTAATATTATAATTCACAATATTTAACAATCAGGTCGTTCCCAGGAAAGAGGGGGCTTTCTGATAAGGATTTCTCCTCATTAGCGCGCAATTAGGTGACCAAACCTCTCCCTGATAGAACTTCTAGACATTGTCAATATTTCAAATAATAATATGAATAACTTTGCCATCTCAATTATTGATTTAATAATATAACATATTATAAAGATGATACTGTAACAATAATTGAATCAATAATATGAGAGATATGATGCAGCAATTACTGTAGCAATAATTGAGTATAACTGAGTGATTTCTTACGTAAGCATCAATAATCAATACCGTGTGCTACTATGCAACCACGCGATATTCTTTGTACTTTTACTACCGGGTAGTTCAATAGTTTTAACGGTAACACTTTCATTTGTTTTTTTTTATAAAAGATAATTACGTCATTTTCTAAATACGATAATACTTGGTTAGACGGTCCATTAATGATTGTGTAATCGCATGCGAATATTCCCTATTAAAACGAATATTCCCCGACACAATGAATATTTTATAACAACTTGCTTACTTTGCAAAAAATTTAACATATCACCGTTAACTTTAAACTTTTATCAATTTAACCATTTACGAAATAAAATAATAATCATAAGAAAATTGAATACTTTCATTTCATAAAATTTGGGGTCTTACACCGAAAACATTTCCCCTTATAGGGTTGTTCACCTCAGCTTTTCAACAACTGAATCCGCACCAGAGCAATCTATTTTGGCTCAAATATTCAAGAATGCTTGAATTTCACAATTATTTTTCGACAGTCGTCTAGCCAAATCAAATAGCTTAGACTTTTATCAACAATTCGGACATCAATCGAAATAATTTGGCCAACTAATTGACCTTCTTTATAAATTAAAAGAAAACCAAAAATTCTTTATGACATTATGATACCGTACTAGATTAGTAGTACGTTGAGGATTCCGCCATTATATGACTTTGTCATATTACATCACACCATAGTAGGCTGACGATCTTTCGATCACAACCAACACTAGGTTCGACTGCATTGATGACTCCATCGTTTACCATTTTTACACCATATCAAATAATGTACATGGTTAGAAATACCTTTTTGAGAATTTTCAAATCATTTTTGTCTTAGCCGAAATAATTGGCATAGACATATGGATAAAGGTATTATTTTTAAAACATCATTGGTTCAATCACATGATCAAATGTTTTTCAAGAAAACAGAAGTGCGAACATCAACACGAAGTCAATAAATTTTGAAAATCTAGCAGAGCTAGAAGATTTAGAAAATCCATGTTTCTCCATCAACTTCAATCTTTACTATACCAAAATTTCTAACATATATATACCCGATATAGTTCATCAAACTTACCACACTTTGGAAATTCAGGAACTTGCCACAATTATATGAGTTTAAGAACTTATCATAGTCAGACCATAGGCGTCCATTCACTAAGGGGTTCAAAAATATTTCATATAATTATGAGTCACGAACGTACCGTGTGCATGAGTTTTAAGAACTCACGCCTAATCTTAATATTCTTTATCTTAATCTTAATAGTCTCTATCTATCAAATATGATATGAGAAAAGAATCACCTTCTAACCATAAGCATATCGATAGCGCGACACCGACATTCCATTGATTATCAATGTGAGGAACCGAGCGTGAGCACAAAGCCTCCGCCCACACAAAGGTTTGTAAAACTTAGCTCTCAAATGAGTCCTCAACTGAAATCCCACTTAACTATATCTTACACTTTACTTGTTCTTTGCTCGATACGAATTCTTTGTATCTCATCACATACAACTCCTCATGAGTTCACATTGTACCATTCCACAGTACATTCACTTATAGCATCAAGTTATACACACTTAGTCGTTACAGACTATTTATCACTTTATAGCTTAATCCGATCACATCGTGATCATCAATTAACCTTAGGGTTCTTTCCTACTATCCACTAAACTCCATTCGAGTTCATTCTTATTATCTTTGTCATATAGACACCATCTTAACATTTTTATTATCGAAGTTAGGAAACTCCTGAATTATCATTCTCTTAGATACTTCAAGATTCTTCTTTGAATCTTCACTTATACGTATTTTAAATCTTTATCTTTCTCTCTCTCAAGTTATAGCCTAAGGTACACTTACCTGAGTTTATAACCTACAACTTTGATACCAACCTGTGACACCCCCAAATCCGGGTCCCTTCGAACATCGGATCTGGTCCGCAACGATACTACTATCGTCAAATAATTTATATTTTTCATTCATAACTTAATGAATAAAACCTTGCTTATTACAATTTAGAATATAAATTCTTTCCATTACCAGGATATGCACAACGACCCCAAACTTTTATAAGTTTCACAACTTGGTCATTTATTATCCTTGTTTTACATTACATTCGATGTTATATAAATATGCGGAATAATTTAAACTTTTTCAATCTCCTTTGAAAATAATTCTTTTATTGATATCTTAACTTGAATCAATTACATACCCTTGAATCAAATTATGTTATGATTCATTCTATTCGAATTATTGTATAAATTTGTACATCTTAATTCAAATTCCTCTATGTACCGCCTAGTACAACTTAACATGTATTACATATAGTAAACTAATATCATGTACATTTCCTAGAACCTAAACATGGTTCAAGAGTATATATTTAAATAAACGAATTAATCTCCTTTGATGTAATTGAATTTTATCAATCAAGTTGCATGTAACCTTTACCGTGTGTCCTTAACCTGCAAAAGTAGTTATTTGCAAGGGTGAGCTTGACAGCCCAGCAATTCTAACAGTTTTCATACAGCACATAGCATGTAATAGCATATTCAGTTCATGCATTCATAATCAATTAATATTTACTACGCATGTTACTTCTTATATAACAGGCACAGAGATTTATTTCACAAGCATATCATCAAAGATCAACTTTCACATTTCATACATTTCTCATATGCATTTCATATATATACATCAACATTTGGATATCATAATATAGATCAACTAACAGTTATCAAATTTATATATCAAATAGGAACTGAAAGACTTGCCTGATTCGTAGTTTATCAACTACGACTTACTACTTAAAGCTCATCTGCACTTCGTGTATTCCTACACAGTTATATAATTATGGATTCTTATCCATTAGTTATACATTTCATACGCTCTTAATATAAGAACAAATATTGTCTCTTAACTAGGTTTGTAAAACCTATACTTCACTTTCTCATTATACTCTTAGAATAACTAGGTATGTATAGGTATATCTTAGCTACACATGTTCAATATCAACATTCATAAATCTATTACACACGTGACTCGCTATGTGTTCGTTACACATTTCAAACTCATAGATGAATGTTTCATATGGTTCTTGCCTTTAGCAAACTTTAATAAATTTTTACAAACTTGGGTTTTATATAACCATTACATGCTCTTAGGCTTAAAACATCATCCATGTCAAGTACTAGCTTAGGATAGTACAATAAGTAAGTTTCCAAAATCAGAAAGCAAATAAAATGTTCAGACCAAACTATCCTGCAACGTAGCTGTGCTGAGGTTAGGCTTGAATCATATGTCATATTCATTTGTGCATATTTCTACACATTCTTATAAGGTCAAAATGTAGGTGACCCCATACTCATGATTATTAGTTTTCAAAACTTGAATTTCTCTTTGAAAACACATATTATCCAAGCTATACAAGTTATCTTATACGAGGTAACTTAAGATCACATTTTATGCTCGCATGACTCCACCATATGCTCATTACAAAGTCAGAACTCAAATGACTTAAAGTTCGTCAAGGTTTGTTTTTGAAATCTTCAATTTTCTTTTTAAAACACACATTAAGTCATGCTAAAGCATTACATTATGAGCAAGGAAAGTTTTATATGTCATGTATAATATCATGCATTTTCATGTTACATCACTTAGAATAACATATTCCATCGTCGGGAGCACTATACTTGCGTATGTGCTCGTTTGACGCTCTCTGATGGCCTCTGAATATGTAACAGTCACAAATATGACTATTGTAACCCTTACTAATGACCTCAAATTGAATAACTTTAAGAATAAAAGTTGTAGGTCTATTCGTCCTCATTCCGGATCATCTTTAACAACCTCAATCGGAGTTTGTATGAAATAGTTATGCCTAATTTACTGCAGCAGGTCAGAGCAGTCTACTCAGCAATGAAGCCCGGCGCAGATGCACCCCAATTGGCCTTGGGGCAGCGCGACTGCACCCTGGGAGGAAAAGACGCTTCCCAGGTCCTGTACTTCATAATTTTACAGACCAAACCTCCTTCCAATCATCATAATATGAGTTATACTCATCCAATTTAGTCCATTTTCGATTCTATGAGTTTGTAACTCATAAAACTACAACATACCAACTACCCAATAATTATCATAAACATTAACTAACCCAAAAATGAATCTATAACTCATGTTCATGCAAATGTTCATGTTTCAAAAAGTTTAGCGAATTCGTTAACTACGAATTCATTTTTCAACCAAATGTGTTCATTTAACTTTTGTTGATTTCATTTTTAACTGTATTAACAATACCTAGCATCAATTCATGGGTTATAGCAACCCTTAGCCATCAATTTTGTGACTCAAAAGCTACTTTTTCATGATATTACTAAGAAAGTGTAAACTTAGGAAATCAAGAGCATATAACTTAGAATTATTACCTCTTGATGCTTAACTTTGCTGACCATAGCTCTTCAATCCCCTAATTACTCCTAATTCTTGCAACCTCTCTTAGCCAAATTCTCAAAGAATTTATCAAACGGGAAAGAGAAGGAGGAATCCCTATTTATAGGAAATTCAATACCCATACCAAAGCTTTGTCTACTGATTTTGTTTAGCAGGAAGAAGAAAAAGATGATGGGCATTAGAGATTTGGTAAACTACACCCTTCTCCTCCATCCCTCTAGCTATGATTACCAGCTTTGTAGCCTTTTTTCATTTCTCAGCAATTGAAGTGTTAGGCCAACGACCTATTACAACAGTTATAATTAATGAGACACTGATTTTGGGACAAGGTTTAATACTCTCTATCTTATCAGCAAAATAGATCTCATTCTACTCAAGTTAATTCATTTTTGGCTTATTAAATCAATTATAATGATTTAACATTACTACATTAAATTATGTTATTGACACATATATACACATATATATGTACCTACCCACATATAGGAAATATACTTATATTTTAAATATACACCCATACATAATATCATGTACTTCATGTACATTGGTTTAATTCAATTAATATTTTCATACAATTCAGTGGGGTACTCTCAACCCATTATTTTCTATCACACTTTAATATCACAATGACTATTATCAATCATCTATTATTATCTTTTAATAATTTCAGTTAAACCTTCAGTCTAGTTTAACTTTAATACTCAGGCCACACAAGGCTCATTTATCTCATTTACTGGAGTTATATAACTCAAGCTCATTATTTCTATAATACAATATTAGGGGTCTAGGCCATGTTTGGCTTTTCCCCAATTCTACATTACTTTATTATTTATTTAATATAAAGTTTATGTCACACTTTATCATAATACTAAATTATTTAGCTTATTTAAATAATTACATACTTATAATATGTACAACCTTTACACTTAGAATAATTAATTTTTACTCTATTAATTATTTAAATTATACATTATACGTATAATTACTCGATTGTCCTAAGACAACTTCTTCCATCTCTAACCAATAATTATTTATAACTATATTGGTCCTCTTCTTTTATTAACCACTTATCTTTCAAATATTGCAATACTATGTAATATATTTAAAATATCAAATATTAATTAACATATTTCTTTCATTCTTCTTATGCTAATTAATCCATTTATGGTCAACTAAATCACCATTTATGACCTTTATATGAGTCTCTAGCATTCATTCCTTGAAATTTAAATTCTACAGACTTACTCAGAATTTTTTGAATGAATGCAATAGCAATTGCTACTGTTTGTCGCAGACTTGAAATGGTGCAAATTGCGCCATACCAAATTTCCAGGCAGACAAGTTCTACATTAGCAAAAATAAAACCTTACACTTATAAACACTTTACACATCCTCCTTAAGCGTTAGCTCGTCTAACATTAATCCCACCTTTGGTTTCACACCATTGGTTACTATCTCCCTTAACAATTTAAGTATCCCACTTTAAGTTTTAAAACTCTATTTCTCCTTTATTAGTTTAACCAACTATACAACTCCTTTACGGTTTCTTACCATCAATAACACAACACTCAAATATAACACATACATGCATACCTTTAATCCTCACTTCTCGCCATGTATTAATTTACTCAATAATTCTCTAAACACTCTAAAGGAATATCGATTCTCTTCTCTCGTCAACAACGTACATATATACAAGTCTAAACCTAACACACATCGAATCTTTAATAGTTTTCAATATAGTACACTGAGTGGTTTCCCACAAACAACCAACATATTAGTTTCTGTCTCGTCTACACTGTTTTCACAGTGAGTTAGATCGGTTACTAATTTGTATATACCTCCGCTCTCTGAAGGAATCGTTTAGCCCAGCTTCTATACGTCAATCATTAAAGAATAAGATTGCACTATCTTAGACTTGATATTCACTCGTACATATACTAAAAAAATTTGGTGATTATCAAAGATATTTTAATGTCACCAACTTACTAATATAAAATAATTTCACATAAATTATTTTAACATAAATAGATAATTTTATTCATCTTTATATTAAATCATCTCTATAACTTATAAAAAATATATAATAATGATATATATATTTATTAAACACAACCACACTTATTATATAGCACATATTACCCTATGTAACATAATACCACATACCACATAACACATTATATATTTTTATTTAAACCCTTCACATGCCTTAAGAATTTTATCTACTAAATTCTTATTTTAATATTTTCTGAAATTCGGGTTCTTACATTAGTCACATAACAACACATAGTAATTGTAATGTAAACTCTACTCCACATCTCATAATCCTTCCTGTTAATTAGCGCACAATGTTCAATTAGATTGTGTTAACTTTTTGACTTATGTAATATTCAAAATTCATTCAAGTGTTTAAGACTTACAAGGAATACTTATGGGTTTTATATTAAACTCATTCCATATCTTATAATGTTCATTAACACTTGTCACGGCATTTTGACGTTCATTCGTCACACGCCCGAATCATCTCTCTTGTGTATGCTTAGTGTTCTTACATAACTTATCTAATACATCATTTATTAATGTTAATCATCATTATATTTACTAAAATTCATATTTTATAACTTAGAACAACATCTATTATCGTCGACATCACTATACTTGTGTATGTGCATGTCTGACGCCCTCCGATTGCTTCCGAATACGCATCAGTCATAAATATGACCATTTTGACCCCTTCTAAAGACCTTAAAATAAACATGTTAAAAACAGTAGTAGGTCTACTCGTGCTCGTTTCAGATCATCTTGAATCTCCTCAATCGGAGTTCATATGAAAAAGTTATGGCCATTTTACTAACGGAGGTCAAAACAATTTTGCATTACAACAATTAAACCACCTGGACAGCATGGTTACCTGCTGGGGTGGGCCCCCCAAGGCCAAAAGCCCCGCTGAGGCGGGCCGCACTATTGGTGCACATCTCAGTTCGCGAACTGGCGGAGAAATAAGCCAATTTGGCTTATTTCTTCACACTGAATTCGATTTTTCCCAATATGATCAACATGAAACTTGCTAACAACAATATTTTAAACTCTTTAACATGATTATAACATATAAAATCCATACAACACATAATCAAAACTAAGTTTTTCATGATTTTTGAATAAAACTATGATATTAAGCTTTCTTGACGAAAATTGCTATTACGAATTCGTTTTTAAACCAATTCAAGTAATTCCAATTGTGATAACTCATATTTTTAAGATACCAAGATAATACATGATCAATTTCAACAATAAATCATAACCAAACACCAATTTGATAGATTCAAAAGCCATTTTTTAGAAATTAATTCACAGAAAATCATTATGAACAAAATTCCTCTTGTTTATCAAAATTACATGGATTGAATTTCTAGAACAACCATATAACTCATAATATATCATAATATAACCCATATTACACATAAATCATGCTCAAATCAAAGATTTAAGAACAATTTTCAACATAACTTCATAATCAAACACTATGAAAATGATTTCATCATGTTCATCATATCTTTGTGAATTGAAACTTTTGAACAACTATAAAAATATCATGTAGGCGTATACATATATATACATATATATATATATATATATATATATATATATATATATATACATCTCATTCACATATCAAAATTATGAAGTTTCACCAAAATATTTTTGCATAGAACTCTAAAACTATGAAAACATAGAAGAATATGATTTTAAAACTTGTTTTTACAACAATTGTATTGTGAAAATCCTTTCATAGCATACAATCACATATGAACACCATATATACATATAAATTCATAATCATGAAAACCTAATTTTACAAAGAGTAAATACAAAACATCTTAATTTAGTATAAGGGTTAGTTTGATACCTTTCTAGGTTGAATTAGGAGAAAAGATGGAGATGATGAAAGCTTTTCTTTTGTTTTCTCAAGGTTTCCCTTCATCATCTTCTTCTTCTTCTTCTTCTCTGTATTCTCTCTTTTTCTCTTTGCTCTTAGTTTAGACTTAGGTTTAAAAAACTAACGCAACTTAGTGTATATACAATATACATATATAACACGTATAATTATAGAATATGTAACTCCCAATATAATTACATAAACTAATTATCAATTTAATATATAAGTTACAAAAATTAGAATTTTAAAAGCCCTAAGGCTTGTTTGGCAAAACCATATTATTTTAAAATCAGGTTTTAATAGTTAAGGCCTTGTTTGGGTAAAACAGGTTTAAAACAAAAGTAAGACCTTGTTTGGGAAAACGGCTTTAAAAACTCTTTTAACTCTTTTAATAGATCCTTTAACACATATTCTTAGTGTTATCCTTTAATTAATTAAATCTTAACATTACTTTTATTAATTAAAAGTTTAACATCAATTAATCACATAAAATTGTCACATTATAATTACTCGCTAATTATAACTTCATGTAACAATTACCACATCACTACATTATCTCAATTAAATTAGAACTATAACATAAAATCATTACATGTTAATTAAATATTAAATAATAATTTAATTAATATAATACATTTGACGCCCCCAAAATAGGTATATATCACCCATCTTGAATCGCCAAATACATGATACAAAATTCAAATACAACTTAATAATATAACTGTCGTGTAAAATACGACAAAACATAAACTGAGAGTTTTAATACGAATATTGTCTTCTCGACAGTATTCAACTCAAATGGAGTCCTCAATACATTTATTATCACACTATTTCATAGAATAGTGAGGACTACTAATGCTATCATCTGTGTAACGACCGAGAAATTCGGATCCTTTGTAAAATATTTGAAATAATTAAATAATGAATAAAATAATCTTATTTGCCATTATATGTGTTAATAAGATGTATGTCGTTTTATAACCTAAAAACGTCGGAACATCGTAGTATTTGAACCACTTGAATGAATTAAAGTGTTTGAATTTCCAAGACGAAAATAAAAGTTTTTTGAGAAAGTTTACGAAAAACACTATTCATCGTTTAACGCTCGGGAGTTATTTTTGAACTTCCGAGAAATATGTAACGTTATAATATCAAGGCGAGATGGATTATGTAATAATAATCTAAGTATGGAAAACACAGTATTTCATATGCGGACTTAATTTGGAAACGTTAGGTTTATTAAGCGTTAAGGAAAGAAAGTTGTAATCGTATGATGCGTATGCATTATACGAGGTAATGAATGTGAGTATAATACAACATATTATACTATTGTGTATGGAGAATGAAATAACGTATATTACGAATTAGTATACGAGCTAGCCTACGAGAATTATAAGTGGTGTATATTTGTTAAGTTGTTTAATTAAATGTAATAGACTTGTAAGATTATTAGCTTAATAATAGAAGTCCAATAGAAAGTAATACTCAAGCCCAAGTGTTTGATAAGTCATGAGTCCAAAATATTGTAGCATAATCCCAATAAGAAATTAGCTAGATTAATTAGCAAGCCCAATGAATTGGACATGATCCATGGAGCAATCCAAGTGTAAGTGGGTAGACTTGATGGGCAAACAATTTATGTGATGAGCAAGTGTTGTGGCTATCAAGTTTACTTGGTTGCTAGGTTATGAATAGTAAGGAGGTAGAAGTTGAGGAGGTTAACTAAGGAGGTGGTATGGCCTAAATGTCCATAGTGCCCTCACTTTGAGTTGCCTATAAATACCAAGCTTCATTTCATTTGTTAGTTGTTCAAATTTCATCCAACTCCTCTCAAGATAAACAACTTACTTAGTAGAGAGAATAAGCCACATAAGCACTTATAAGCCATTTTAACTTTTGCTAGATTTTCCAAAGTGAAGTGAAGCAATAGTCTTCAAGGGTAAGACTCATATCTATTATATTTATCTCTTCTATGATAGGATTGATAGAGAAGTGGGATGGTTTGATGATAACATGTAATAAGTCATTGATGAATGAACTTAAGCCGAATAAGTTGAATAAGCAACTTGAACCTAAATAAGTTGATGAACTTGTGAAGAACTTGACATATGTTTGTCATATGATGTTAGTATGTTCAAAATAGTATGAGAACATTGATTGATGAACTTAAGGTCATAATAAGTCATAAGCATGAGAATTGGAGTTCTAAATTAAATAAGTCATTGACTTAAGAGAATAAGTCAAAACCTAATTTGATGATAAGTGAGTGTAATAGGTAACTTGAAATGTTTATATGTTGATTAAAATCCATTTAGAATGATTAGTAATGAGGTTTCGCCGGAATTCACACGATTGGACGATAATCGTCGAATTCGTGAAATTCTCGGAATGGAAGTCGTATTTTGTGTTTGAAGTCGAAAACGTTAGTTTTCGATGGAGACAAGTCATATTTGGAATTATAGAGTTGCGGACTGAAAAATGGCCGGATTCCGACTTAGAACGAAGAAACGAGCGTTGAACGTTCAAGAACGTTTATCGTTTTCGTTAAAATGGACTAATAGGTGAAATTTTAGCAAACGAAGTAAAATAGATAAAATTCTTGCGTGAACGCATAGAGTACGTAATTTATGACCCGTAGGCTCTTAAACGAGCCAATTCAGACTTATAACGAAGAAGTTACGAGTCCGGAAATCTCATTTTTTGAAAAATCTGTCAAACATTTCTGTGGCACAGAGTCCGCGCCGCGGCGCGACTCCAAGTCATTTAGCTTGAGACGCATAGCTAAAGGAGCCTCGACCCAGCAAACTCGAGCCAGTATGACGACACTTAATAAGGAGACTCATATGCAAGATCGAGTCCGGGTTTTGAGCGATAAGAGGTAGCACCGCATGTTGAAAACCTAGTGTAATAAGTAAGCCGCAGCAGTGGCCTTGACCTCAAGACCTAGACAATAAAGAATGTTTACAGGATGAGCATGGATAGTAATTAATGAACGCTTAAATAAATATCTTAATGAAATATTGTTAAGACATACTAAACCTTAAGTATGAACACTTAGGGTTAAGATTTAGTCGATTACTTATGAACGTAAGAATAACGTAATGGAAAGCCGGAACCAATAATAACAAATCTAATACGTAATTAGATTGAGAAGAAGGGTAATATTCTTTAGGAACCATATATATTATTCATGACCTAATGTACTATGCGATGTTATTATCTAATGTAGAGACCTTAAAGACCTACAGTGCACGGGTTATATTTATAAGCAGACGCTAAAGGCAAGTACTCTAACCCTTGTTCCAGTTCGATCTGGACAAGTCTTTGTGATTCATGTATTCTTCACATGAGTTAATGTTTGAGAAAGTCAAAGCCAATCCTTTCGGCTAGACGTATGATATGTTATTCTATCAAGTGTTGATAAGAATTTACCAAACTAATATTGTTGTGGTTTTCAAAAGTAGACTGAGTATGCTAAAATGTTTTGTCGTCAAACGACAAGCACGTGAGGTTGCCACAACTTAAACGTATACACGTTTAATGAATGTAGTGTTGATCAACATAGAGTACTATAGGTTGATCACCTAGACATGCTCGTAAGCTATGTCAGACTTACGGACTTAGTGCCGGGACATCCTTTTCAAAGTACTTATGATATGCTTACGGTCTTGAACCGAAATTGATGTTTTACAGAATATTGTTGTTGTAAAACGTTTTGAATGAAAAGAAGTGCTATTTTGAATTATCGATAGTACTTCGTAGCTATTGTTCAGTTATTGAAGATATATTGTTCCTATGTTTCAAGCATGCTATTTTCCCAGAATTGTTGTACTTGCTGAGCTAGTTAGGCTCATTCTTGCTTGAACCATATGAATGCAGCTAAAACCGAACGGACCGATGGATCCGGCAAGGATAAAGGGAAGGCGAAGGCGAACCCATAGATTACATATGTAATAGTATAGGTTTTGTAAGAATAATATTTGATATTATAACAAAGATAAATGTATTGGTTGTAAAGAACCTGGGGAATGTAAATATTCTTTTTATATATATAAGACATATCCGTTCTTTTGAGGCATTTTAATTGAATGTTTATGAGAACTGTAGCACCGTGTAGCACCATCTGTCGGGTTGGAAGATACCCGAATTTGGGGGCGTCACAGGTTGGTCTCAAAGCCTTAGGTTATAAAACTTAAGGGGGGAAATAAAACCTTAAGTCATAACCTTAAGAAAAGTCAAAGAATAAAAGATGGAAGATAACCATATAAAATGCATTATTTATGTTATGTGTTTTTATTATTCTACTAACGTGTACTAATCAAACTTTCGTGTTGTTGTAGATGTCAGGAGAAAATAGAGATGTGCAGGTAGTCAGTGAATGATCGGTTAATCAAGTAGAGATTATACCGAGCCCCATAGCAGCAGATCCTGAGATAGTGGTGGTTGAGTCTGGAGACTCAGAGAGCCTAGACTTCATATCCGTGTTTGACGGCTTGTTGGAAGAAGAAGTGGAGGTAGTGTCCTTCAACCCCGTAGCAATAGCAGCAGAGATGACTCCAGGGGAGTCAATGATGTCACTGTTCATGTCAGTGTTGGATAGAAACATCCACTCTTTGCCAAGAGGTGAAGGAGAGTCAAGGCGAGCTCCAAGTCATTTATAGAAGACAAGAGGCAGACGTGGAGTCCATGTGGGAGCAGGAACATTATGAAAGGGTTTTGGCTAAGGACAAGGTCCATGAGTGAAAACAGAGGTCTTTGAGCTCGGGGAGCTAAAGACCAAGAAGCAGAAGATAGGGAGAATGTCCTATATCAATAGGAGTTCTCATGAGGATTTCAACCAGCAGGTAGCGGTTATCCCGTCGAGTAAGCGTGACGCGATACTATCGGTAGTGATATTATCGTCGGTCTTGCCAAGGCGGATTTTGAGAATGCCTTAAGGCAAATGTAATCTAGTAGTGGCTAGAGTAGTGAGATATGTACATATTTTTGTATCTAGTAGCGACGTAAAACCCTCTTTTGTATAATCAAGGGTAGTCTTTTGTAAATTCCAATTTTTGGAAAGCAATGGCGGAAAAGTAATGCATTCAGCTTAGGTTATGTTATGTAACCGATGTAGTATAATACTACAATGAATCAATATAAGTCTTTTTTGAAAAATGTTGAGTAATGAATGTTTAAGTTATTGTTTAACATTGAATAATAACTAACTGACATGAAATGAATAATAACGAAATATGTGTTTATTATAGCAGAAAAATGCCGTCAGGAAGAGTACCACGTAATCAAGGTGCGAACACAAACCAACCGGAGGGAGGTCAGGTTAACCCCATGCAGGAGTTCGTAAATTTATTAAACGCAACATTTAATAGAACTGGGGCTAACATCCCCGTAAATCATGGTGTAGTACGAGCTGCTACATTTAAGGACTTTAAGAGTGTGGGTCCGCCAGAGTTCAAAGCCTAAACGTGGGTAAAGGAAATCGAGAAAGCATTTGTTATAGCAAATGTTGATGAGGGCCAGAAGGTTTCCTTTGTAACCTATATGATGAAGGGAGAGGCCAACTTTAGGTGGGATGCCAATCAGGCTAGGGCCGGAATAGATGTTATAACGTGGGTGAGGTTCAAGGAAATATTTTACGAGAACTACTTTCCCACGAGCATGCAGGGAAGTATGGAGATGCGGTTTCTATATTTGAAACAAGGGGACATGACGGTTCCCCAGTACGCCACCAAGTTTAATGAACTAGCAAGGTTCGCTCCACACCAAGTGGATACTGAGGTGAGGAAGGCTCGACGGTTCGAACAGGGCTTGAAACCCTGGCTCTATAATCGTATCTTTGTGTTCCAAAGTTCTTCATTTGGAATAATTTTAGAGAAGGCAATAATTGCCAAAGGTGGTAGCGAGGCTTTGAGCCAATACCACACGGATAAGAAAATCAAGGGGAAGATACACAGGGGAGTAAAGAACGAGGGTGCCAGCGTGAGTGGCGAATGTAACAACCCGATATTTTTTATATAAATAAATCAAAAATTTTGCGTATAATTTTTTTTTTAAAAGATGAGGATTTGTACAAGATAATGTGTATATGTATTTATGTGGTAAATAAAATATATTTATTACATGAATATTTACAAATAATTTTAATTTAAAATTATTGAATTTTATAAAGTATATTCTTATAATAATTAATTTATAGTAGAAATATTTTTATTAATTATTTTTCATGAAAATATAATTATATATTATTTAAATAATATATGAAATGATTTTGAGAATAATTATAATAATTATTCTATTATATGAATTTTAGTATAAATTATCAAGTTGATTATTTTACCTTAATTATTAAGGTTAAATATGGAAGAATAAATCCGATATGGAATCCAAACCCTAATTTTGGATTTTTATCAAGGGATGAGAATAATAATATAATATTAATTATATTTTGATTTTTCAGTGCTATAAATATGTACTGTATGTTTGGGAACTGACAATGGTTGGTCAATTATGGTGTATTATGTTAAACCCTAATTTCACTGTGGAAAACCCTAAATTGAAACTCAATTGTGAATTTAAGTCTTTTATATAATTGTGTTATATGATTTATGTTGTGTATTGAATGATTAATTAGGTAAACCATAATTAAAATCTATAAACCCTAATCTTTAGAAAAACCCCCTAATTTGAAACCTAAACTAGAGTTTATGATCAGTCAGAAATTGTGTTAATGTGATTAATATCATGTATGTTAGACTTCATTGTTAATTGGGGAAAGACTAATTAGTATTTTAAAACCCTAATTAACATTTTGAAATATTAATATTAAGAAACCCTAATTTCTATATTAGGTAACCCTAATTAGTAATTATAAAACTTAATTACAAATTGTAAACCCTAATTGCTAAATTAGCAAGGTTAATTGTAATTGGTGATTAAAACCCTAATGTTTATGTTAATGTAATTAGAAACCCTAATTACAAATTGTTAACACTAATTGCAAATTTGTTAACCCTAATATTTAATTATAAACCCTAATTGATAAATTTGACACCTTAATTGCTAAATTAGAACTCTTAATGATAATTAGTATATGTTAAATCCTTATGTTCAAGACCTAAGTGGTTAGTTAACCTAACTTAATTAGGAGACCCTAATTACAAATTTTTAGAAACTAAAATTTTATATTTTCAAACCCTAATTGCTAAATCTTATAAATCCTATATGCTAAACCTTATGGTTAAACCCTAAGGGTTTGTCAAGATTACAAAATGGCCATTAAAAATGCATGCGAAAAGACTAAAATACCCTCTTGCATAATTGAAGCTTTCTTGAATATCTAGCAATAATTGGAGTGGGTGACCTAACATGTTGACTTAATACAACTTAAAAATCGCAAAGACATCGACTCTAGATCAGCCATTCATTGCATCTAACTTCTATAAATAGATTTGAAGAGAGAGAAATGACATTTGCTAGCTCATTTGATCACAATAACCATCCAAGGCCCTCTCTCTCTAACCTACGAAATATAGTAGTATATCAGCTCACAATTCAATCCCCGCGAATTCCTTAAACAAATCAGAAGCTTAGAATCCAAATTTTTCAAAGTAAGGTATAAACCCTAATTTCAAAATTTGACCTTCGATGATGTGTTAAAAGTTGTGATTTGTTGTTAAAATATGTTGGTTATAGTATATAATGATGATCTGGGTTGCTAGATGTTAGATCCATAACATCTAGAGGCTCGGATTTAAGATTTTACAAAATCTGGAAAAGTTCATTTTGTGTTCTGACAACCAAATGTCAGGCCTTGTAGATCTCTGTCTGTGTTTAGTGTTTGTGTTTTAAATGTTTAATCTTGTAGTATGTCATGAGATCTATACTCTGGAAGTTGAATCAAGGTCATAGCCTGAACAGATTGCAAGTTATTCTTGGTCACACTACAAGAAATCACACAAAAAATGACGCTAAAATTTGTCACGTAAAATTTATTTTTCGTCACTAAAATATTTCTTGACGATTGTTAATCGTCACAGAGACCGTCACCGTATGAGCGTGGTATTAGGTATATTTGACAATATTTGATGTCTTCACTAAATATTTTAACTTATGGTGACGATTTACATCATTGTCACTATAATTAATTACTTTTAGTGACGTTAATAGCGTCACTATTTGAATGAAACGTTAGTCACTCTATATTATGTTTCGTCATCAAAACTTGGTGCATTAAATGACAAAAAAAAAAAAATTCGTCATTAAATGATATTTTTTTAGTGACGAAAATATGTTACTCAATTTAAATCATCTAATTTTAATGGCGACAATAGTCATATTTATGATTATTCTTTCATCATGTTATTGTGTTTAGCGTCACCAAAAATAAGAAAATAAATGACGACAGAACAATTCGTCACCTAATAATATATTTAACATGACAATTATGTCGTTGTCATTTCATATTTTAAATAATATTACAAAATAATGTCACCAAATAGTTATTTTTTGGAACATTTTTCAATGTCACTAATTGAATACTTATGGTGACGATACATCTCGTCACAAAAAGAGTTACTAATAGTGACAAAATTAATTGTTGTGACTAAATGAATATATAACAGTGACGATATACACAGGTCAAATAAGCAACATGTCACAATACAAGTCAAATACAACATGTCATATAAATTACAGCCGCATTATAGTAATAGTTGAGCAAAAAGATATGGAATGGTTCTTGTACATCAACAGTTAGTAGGGTTATCACATCCACAATGCATCAACATTTCCAAATCTTTCCAAATTATATTTGAAATCCAAAATATCCTTCACATCCATCTCGCTTCCGACGATTGGGCATCACCAAATTTCGAGATCTGGGACGAAGCTCGACTCGACGGATATATGTACGCTCCAAACTCGACCTGCTGAGAAATGAGGCACATCGGATGATCTCGTTTCTCCGCAAGCAAACATCAATCGCATATAATTTCAAGAGATTAGCTCAATACAAATCTTGCACACCACTGTACCTAAATAGTGCAAGAACACTTTGCATACCACTGTACATACAGGCCTCTAAACAAATCTAACCCTGAAGACAAAAAAGCCACCAAGGAACACTATTGATATCATGCAGTACCATATGGAAAATTTTTCTTTTATTATATTTCTATACCAGTAAGAAGAAAATTTAGAGTATATAAATGATTAAGTAGCAATGCAGCAGAAGTGGAAGAATATAAGAGCAAAAGAGCATGGAAAATGACTATTTTTTAAAGGATAAAATAGTGATAGATTTACTAATCCATAGACTATATAGTCCATGGATTGAATCATGAAGCTAATAAAGAGTACTAAGTACTGTCATATTCCATTAGGCCCATTAAACACTAAGTAATACTGATTTTGCTTGTTAATGATGATGTTTATTATCAAACACAATTAAGTATACTATATGTTTAATCCAGCACAACTTGACAAGAATGATAGAAAGGACGGTTACTCATCAACTTGTATGTATATCTATTTATACAAGGGATGATCACCAGTCATCAAGATCATACTCAGCAACCTAGAAGCAAAAAACTGTTAAAGAAGACGAACAAAGGCCTATGACAACATCAATGCACATTTAAGAGAACACATTATTTACCCTTTAATTACCTGCAATGTGGATCCTGTCCTGCCAAGTAATAAAGACAGGTGTACATATAGGAAAAGGCGGTCATATTTTTTGTTCTTAAAGTATGTGTTATATCTATCAAACCTAAAATGGGATTGCAGGAGTAGTAAATGTTCAGCACATTATATTCGTCAAATTAGGTTGTTTAACTTTCCATTATGGCTTTCACTCTATAAAACTGACTATTCTAAGAATTGGTCAATGAGTTGAATCATGAAACTAAATCGCCAGCCTCACAAGTTGGAGCTAGGTTTACATGACCCCTGCAGCTTTTAGTATTTCCTTGGAGCCTGAAAGAAGATGAAGAATAGAATCAATAAAATAGCTGAAGAAAGTATGCAGTCAATACAATTTTCTTACAAGTATGACATTACTTTATATAGATTTCCTGCATGGAGACTAGCAGTTCTTGCTAGCCTGGTCAACATGGAATGCAGTCCCTTCACATAGGATGTAAGTGATGGAACCAAGGGCTTATAGGCCTGACAAGCCTCCTTAATTCTTGAATAATAAGACTGATATATAGCTTGTCCATGAATGGGAGATATTTCCATTTTGGTCTCTCTTTCTCTAGCCATAACATCAGTCATAGCAGTAACATCCTTCGACAACACAGATTCAAGTGGAACAAAGAGTTGAATGTAAATGGACAAAACAATCATATCCAACAGCAGCATTGTTTATCACAAAAATGGAGAAAGAATTAAACAAGAACTAATCTTAGTAGTTGAATTCAAAAAGACTTCTAACAAACAACTAATGATAGGAGTATATATCATACAAGCCACATGTATACAAGTAATGTTACACAAAATATAACAATGAGTAATAGTGCTTACCTGCTTATTACTAAATCCGTACTATAGACACTATAGCTGCACACGCTATAATGCCTCTATCAGAATATTGATAAAAATATATTATGAATCATTGAGAGTAATAGGACAAGCGAAACCTTTAAGTCACTGAAAGTACTTGTAGTAGTAAAGCGCACAGAAATTGGGAAAAAGGCTGAAGAATCTACTGGAGGAACAACAAACTCCATTGATCCACTGCCTAGTGTTTCAACAAAACCATAAACCAGATCAGCATCCTCATTCAGATTACATGAAAGATTACTAAGATTACCATAAAAGACAATTCATATAAGCTTACCTGCAGTTTGAATTATTTATGAAAAGTATGGACCACTCCAAAATAGAATTTCTTGAATCATACCTGCAATTAAAGAAAAGGTAAAGATGCAAACCCACAAACACTAAAAGAGCATATGATTGCAGGTGCAATACAGATGTACATATAAGATATCATGATACATGATCTTAATACGCAGTTCAAAAAATCCTGTTTCCTACAAAAAATCCTGATTAGTTCTCCAGCTGAACCCCCAAATATAGCTCCCACAGCAGCACCAATCATCAAACTTGGTGCATAAAGGCTCAGATAGTGTGTTCCCAACAAGAAATGGCTCAAAGCCAGTGGGTGGTACAGTTTTGTAACCTACAAAAAAGAGACAGATGGATGTTGCATCCAGAATATTTTTAATGGATTGCAGACAATGCTTCAACAATTTTGTGGAAATACAATCAGACAATTTGTCGGTTTACCTCACGAATGGTGAAGAAGTTCTTTAGTGATTTTGACATTTTCTCATCGTTTGCTGTAACAAACCCATTATGCATCCAATAACTCACATTGCTCTCTGGGTATTTATTGTGTGTTTACCTCCTTCAGCCAGGTATGGTATGTGTCTCTTATATCAGTCTTTCTCCATGCATGCAAGTCAAAAATATTCATTCCATATGCCCACACACATTCATCCGGATTCAAGTTCTTTGAGATGATTGGATGAGAGAAGTTGAAGTAATTCCTCAATCACTTAGACATTACCCACTCATCTTCACCTTTACAGGTTTCAACAGCTCTATTGACCTTTCCACCCAGTTCAATTTCCCAGAGAGGAGACAAATCACGCTGAATTACAACATCATCATCTAAGAAAACCACTTTGTCAAGGTTGGGGAAGAGCTGTACCATAAGTATAACAAAGTCAGCACTATATTTAACAAGAAAAGAAAAGAGAAAGAAAAAGAGCTTCATAAAGAAAGCAAAATACTAGATGGAATAAACCAAAACTTTCAACGTTGGAATTCTCACGAAAACTTTCCTTACTCTCACTAACAGAACTAGAGTATGATAAGCTAAGTCTGCAGTCACTGTAAGATAAACTAAAGTTATTGAGCTTACTTTTCTTTATTAATATTATTATTGTTAATAAGTTGAGCTTGCTTTATTATCAACTGTGTCGAAACCAAGTTGGATGCAAATGTCCGTGGAGTAGTGTCACTAAGATTGCCCCCTGCGACATGATTCCCGTGGTAGTAATTCCGAATTCCAAAATGGCTTTCCACAGCTTCAAGCACTGGAACATTCTCTCTAGTTAACCAGTCAAACTGATGCACACCTTTCACTTCAACAATTGCAGGGAAGACATGATTCAACGCAAACCATGAGTGCATTCCTGCGTAGGTTTTTTTGTCAGTGATGACATGAAAAACAATTTTATCAGGCTTTAGAGATGACTAGACAGCAGAAGTGACAACAACTGAAGCAGCTAGAATGTTATCAGTTGTCAAGACGAAGTGGTGAAATGAGTTGTCCGATAGAACGGGGAGTAATTCAGGTGAAGACAACTGTTTGCGTGCGTGAGCATTTGAAGAGTAGTCATCAGTCAGGCACAAAGAGAGACAATGAATGCCTTTTGGAACAGCACAATTAGAAGAGAGAGTGTGTAGAACTCAGTCAAAAATCAAAATGTAAACCAATCCAATAAGAACTGTGGTAAAACAAGTATTGATAACATTTAACATCAATTCGTTTTTGCCCAAACAACAAACCCAGCATTTTAAAACTATTCATTTTTTCCCATCATGAACCAACTTAGAAACAGATCTAATCAGACATACATTATAACACTAGTGTCACATGACAAGCTGATGCAAAGAATACTGAACAAAATTAAACATTATCAGCAAAATTAACTAGTTTAAGATCTCATAAAAATTGGAGCCTGAAATATGGAGAAAGGGATGCAATTTTACTCCCAATCTAATATAATTAATAAATAGATATTTCACCGACAGTGAATAATTCACAAATGCCATTGAATCGAATTAAGATCTAGATAAATGAATCCCGATATATGTATATATAGATACATTTAAGCAATCAACAGGTAGCTATATACCCAATTAATGAATGGAAAAAGAGGAGGATTACCAAATGAAGAGCACTTGTTGACGCCTTCAAGGGTCACAAGAGCAGTGAGAATGAAGACAAAAGGTAACAATAAAGCGAGGATGAGAATCGTATGGAAAAGCGTACGGTAATAAATGTGGCGAGCTGCGACCTTGATCTTCATCAAGTCAATAAACCCGTTGCTGCTCGATATCGTTATACTTCTCATGCTAGGTGAGAAGTGAAGCTGCATCGTCCCCTTCCTCTACCTCCAAAACCCTAATAATTGATCCTCCACTTTCTCCCAAAATCATCTGGGAAAAGAGAATAAAACTAATCCAACATTGAAGAACGACAGTGAATAGAATAAAATTAGGGAAAAGAGGGAGAGTGTATAGGTGAATTACAGTGACAGGTGCATTAACCCTTTGAACGTTGCTCTCTTCAACGAGGCAAAGAGACTTGACCTCCGACTCTTTGAGCCTGTCTAGGTCTGACATATTCCCCCAAACCCTTCACTCAATCACTCACTCACTCACTCACTATTCCGCAATATTAGTGAGCGCAAACAAGGTATGGGTGAAAAATGAGATTTGGAACTCCAGCCCGAGTGAAGAGATGCTGTTTCGTAACTCTTGTAGTAGTATTGTGGTTCACTTCTTTTTGTGGGGCTCTCTCTCTGTATTGTAGTGTTCAGTTTATGTCTCGAAGTCATTCGCGTTTCGTTTCTCCCTCACATTGCTCCGTGTTTTTTAAGTACATAACATTTTTTTTTTAAAAAAGGTTATCTATTTAAATCCAAAAAATATCATTTCAAATAGATAACGCAATGTTTTGTTAAAAAATATTGTGAAAAAAAATACCATAATATTTTTTATAAAAACGTTGTGATTTAAATATTGTCTATTTACTACTTTGTACCAGTAGAAATTAATTATATTTTTTTTCAAAATTATAAGTGTGCGAATATAATCATTATAAACTACATCCAATTAATTACAAACTTTAATTTTTATAAATTAGAAAATATATCTATATGATGAATATTTTAATTTCAAAAATTATAACTTAAAAAAAAAAAATTGGGCATTTACTTTGAGGCGCACGGAGTGAAACGTTTCACTGTATAAAATTGTGTCCAAATAAATAAATAAAATTTAAATGAAAAATGATGCGTTTTGGGGGGAAAAAGAGACATGCTTATTGGGTTTGTCTTAATTTTGGGCAACAATGTACTAGTCGTTGCAAAAAAAATGTATTAAATACGCAACGAAAATAAATTGTTGCCAATGAATATGGCCTATATTAGGCAACGGAATATAGCAACAAAAAAAATTTTAGATTGTTGAAGCGATAAGGAGAAATCTCACGGCAAGAATAAAAAAAATTAAATAAAGTGGTGTGTGTTTTTTCCATTAACGATTTGGCAACGAATTTTTGCAACAACTTATGAATTTCGTTACGAAAAATGAAAGCCTTTCATAAACTGCAACGAATGAAAATTTTCGTTGCTAAACATTCATTTTTAGCAACGACTTTATAAGTTGTTGCCCAAAAAATTGTTGTCAAATGTCTATTTTTTTTTGTAGTAGTACTACAATTACTAATCAAAGCTAAGAAGTTGCTTCGTCAAAAATTTAAACCAAATAGTGATTTAGATTATCAAAATTATACAAGATCATCAACAACAATAGCAACCATTACAACAAAAATAACATGAAATCATTTCAAAATCGTAGTTGTTCAATTAGAACAACTACTAATTATCAATTCAAATCAAAATCTAGAAATATACCTAAAATGTCAAATAATTTCTACCATCAATTTGGGATTATTAAAAATTGATAATGGAGGTTCTTGACTAAATGGAGGTTACCAATGATGAAAGGAAGACCGGTGACGTCGCTTGAATACAAGAAAATTTTGCCTCCATATAAAAATGTGACGCTATTGCATACTTTGTCACTAAATATAAGAATTTATGACGAACTAGTGTTGCCACTTATCCACTCATCTAATTAGTGACGAACTAGTATCTCGTCATATAAAATTGGTATTTATGACAATATAAATTGTCATAAATTTTTATTTTTTCGTCTTTAAAAATCTTTCCTCCAAAATTGTTCAGAAAAATTTTGCCTCCAAATAAAATTGTGACGATATTACGTACTTTGTCACTAAATATGCTAATTTAATTTATAATGAGCGATTTTGTCACTTATCCACGCATCTAATTAGTGACGACTATTATTTCATCATATATAAATTGGTATTTATGACAATACAAATTGTCATAAATTATTATTTTTTCGTCATTAATAAATTTCCCTCCAAAATTCCCCTCCAAAGTTTTGCCTCCAAATAAAATTGTGACGAATTTGTATTTGGAATCACTAAATATGAACATTAGTGACGAAAGCACATTGTCACTAAATTTTACAAATAATTAATGACAAACTATTATGTTGTCATCGAAAGAAATATTTTGTGACAATAAATACTGTCATCAATTATTACAAAAATGTCACTAAAAGGTTTCTCTCCAAAATTTTGGTACGAAATTCTACCTCCAAAATAACTTGTGACGAAAATTTGTTAATAGTCATCAAATGTGTAAATTAGTGACGATATAAATTATTAATAGTAACAAAAGTCGTCACAAAAGTAAAAGTTTTAGTGACGATTATAAATTTCGTAATTATTAATTAATAAATTGTGACAAAATTTTATGCGTCAAAAAAATTTCGTCATAAAATGTGTGATTTCTTGTAGTGTCAAAGGTCGTTGACCGACCATGACCAGACCATTTCTGGGTAACCCAGAAATGGATTTTCAGTGTCTGACAAGTTATTGAAGGCTCTATATCTGTCAGGCTTTTGGTGGTTTAAGTTCTTTGTTGAAACCATGTTTTATTATGTTATGTACAATTTCGATATATGCTTATAGTACATCTAGATATCAAATACACTGGATTTAATGACCGGTCAAACTAGCAGGGTCAAGCACAAAAATAATTTTCTGGGTAACCCAGAAAACCTAAGAGCACAGTTTCTGACATGCATTGACCGGTCCAGATCTATTGATTATGTTGATGTTTTGTTGATGTTTGGTGTTAGATCTCTTCATTTACATATTGACTATACACTGCAGCTTATAGATCATAAACACAATATACAGATTTCAAGTTGTGGAAGCCCAAACATGCATGCTTGAACTGTTTTTCATTTCTGGGCAACCCATAAATGAAGAACAACCTATGACAGCTACTTTGGGTGCCCAGATCTTCTTTGTTATGCATGTTATAACTATGTTTGCTGTTTGGTAATGTAGTCCTGCACTAGCACTATAAGCTCTGATCATAAGAATGCCATGAAACATCACAGATTGAGATTAAAGTTTGGTCAAACTAGCTAGCTCGTGCACTGACTTGTTTTCTGGGTTTCATGAAGAACAGCTCAAGAACACCTATAGCGACAGATTCGTCGCAATAGGGCCCTTTAGCGACATATATTTTTAGAAATTAATTATTTTTATTAAATAATTATAGAAAATTAGTTTTTAATTATTAAAAATACAAAATAAATTATTAAAATTATTTTAAAATCTAAAAATTAGTTTTTAATTATTTTTAATATATTTCAGTAAATAGTTAATATTTTTGCAATATTAAAAGTATTTAATTTATTTAATTATTATATTAAATAAATTATTTAAAAATTATTTTAATATTTGAAAAATCATTTAAAATTATATAATGATATAAGAAAATATTTTAAGTTATTTTAATGACTTTTAATATTTTGTGATGAAATTCATTAATAAATTAATATTAATAATAATTAAGTTATTTACTAAATGAATTACATAAATTAATTAAAAATGATTTTATTATATTAAAAATCATTTTAAATAATAATAAGGTATTTAAAAATATTTTAAGTTATAAAATATAACTTTCAATATTTAAAAGTAAATTTTATTAATTAATTATTATTAATGATATTAAAGTTATTTAATAATTATATTAAATAATTTAGTTTAAAAATGATTTTAATATTATAATAATCATTTTAAATGAAAATAAAGTGTTTAAGGATATTTTAAGTTATAAAATATAACTTTTAATATTTAAAGGATAATTTCTTTAATAAATGATATTAATTTAATATTAATGGTATTAAATTTATTTAATAATTATATTAAATAAATAGTTTTAAAATGGTTTTATTTATTTAAAAATCATTAAAAGGAAATAAATGAAATAAAAATATTTTAAGTTATAAATAAGAACTTTTAATATTTTGATAAATAAAACATTAATACATTGATATTAATGGTAATTATTTAAAAATGATTTTAAATGTTTTAAAAATCATTTAAAGGTAAAATAAATACTTTAAAAATATTCTAAGTTATTATAAATAACTTTAATATTTTAGCAATGGTTTCATTAATAGTTTAATATTAATTAAATATTAATGATAATAGAGTTGTTTAATATTTAAATCATCTAATAATGATTCCGATGTTTGAAAATTCATGATAAATTTTAATAAATGTTTAAAAATTATTATAAGTCGTTTAAAAGTAATATGACTGATATTAAGTTACAGGATAGAGTCTTAGACTCGATAATTACCCGATATATCCATCGGTACACCGACATGTTTAAGAAATTGATATGGACTTAGATAATTTGGTTAGATATGTGTTTATTTGTGATTCAATGGTTGTTAAACATATGTGACAATGTGATTAGGTTATGTGCTGACTGCAATAAGCAGTATTATATGTTGAGATATGTTATTCTAATTAGTAAATTGATCTTAAGACTGATAGGTGTTATATAAAGATAGAACTAAGTTACGAACTGTAAGTAGCGCATCAGGCAAGTATCCTACCCTTGTATTTCCTTTATGTAATGAACATGAGTAAGAAGTTTCAGAATTATATTATTATTGTACTAGATTATTAACCCTATTGTCGTATATATTATATCCGATCATTGTTTATCAACATGATATTATATTATATAACTCATATATATATATTTATATATATCAACATGTGTTTAACTACAATGATTATCCAAGTGGAGACACTTGTATAACCATATTTGAAATAATGACAGATATATATATATATATATATATATATATATATATATATATATATATATATATATATAGTCGTCTAAGCTATTTGACCAGCTAGACACAGATTTCGAAATATCGTTGTATATGATAAAACCTTTTTGTATCCAATCAAATTGTTTTGGTTTGGATTCACAACTAAGTATGAACATCCCGATCAAGGGAAAACTTTTACGCTATGGCAAGGAAGGAGAGTGAACGATAATATCGTTCTTGTAATGTAGTATTGATCAATACATGGCTCATTAGGATGATCACCCTCACGCCCGTAAGTTATGACGGTTTGCAGATGAAGTTCTGCTAAACCTTATCAAAAATTTAAAACAATGTTCATAGTATGTCACTTAAACCCCCTTTATACTCAATACGTAGTTTCAAAAATTTGAGATAGAATTGTTATGTTATTATTATCGGATCAGTTTACTTCACAACTATTGAATCGTTGTAGAAGTGATGTATAAAGAAAACATTTAATCCTTTCAGCTAAATATAATTATAATTGCTATTACTTGCTGGGCACTCAAATGCTCATCCTTGCTTAATTTAAATGTTTTCAGCCAACCGTGATCAACTTGAAGGATCATGCAGAAACAAAGAAAAAAGAAAGCAAACATAATAAGATTTTATGTACTCTATGTAATAGTAGGACTTTATTATGACAATGATAACTATTAAGTATCATGTAAATAAATGTTTAAAGGTCGCGTACTTGGGATTAGACTCTGATAAATGTAAACTAAGTTTGATTTTTATATTATTGTTATTATTATTAGTATTATTCCGCTCATAGAAATGGTATCGTGAAGCACCGAGTTCGGGTTTCAAGTACCCGGATTTGGGGGCTTTACAGGTTAGTATCAGAGCTTAGGGTTAAAAACCTTACGTGGGCTAGACCTTAGGCTATAACCTTAGAACAGAGGAACACGTTGAAAATATAAATAACTCATATAGAGTTTAAAAAGAGATGAATTGGATAAATTCATCGTCAAACAAAATAAAAGATAACTTATATAAAATTCTTAATTGTTGTGTGTATAAACTATATGCTAATCAGGATAATTTATATGTGTAGATGTCTGGTGGAAAAGGCTTGTTATATGCATATAGCATGAAGAAGGATCAAACCCATACACCCGAGCTGATATCGAAGCCAATAGCTGAAATAGAGGCTCACAATGAAAACAACTCGGACGATGTGATTATTATAGAAAACGTAGTACCAGATCCGGAGATGGTGGAATTGACAGATAGTGATTTAGACACTAAAGTTGAAGATGATCAAGCATCAATGGAGGTGTAGGATCTGAGGAACAAGGTTTCTTCTCTAGAAAGGCTGTGGGAGATAGAAAAGTTGTTAAATAGTCAAATGCGTCAGGCGTTAATAGAAACAATGGAAGAACAAGATAAGCTTAAAATCCAAATTGATCAGATGGGAGCCACAAGCCACACATCGTATGCAGCTCCAAACAAGAAGGGGAAAAGAAAGATAGAAGATCATGACTTAGGAAAATCCAATAAAAATCAAGGGAGAAAGATATGTTACATTTGCGAACATGAGGGACATATCTCTCATCATTGTCCCGACTTTAAGCTAGGAGCATGTTTTATCTGTGGGATGGAAGGTCATCTAGCGAACGGTTGTCCAAGAAAAAAAGTCTTAGTAAATAGGTAGTATAAGTTCTGTTGTGTAGGCGTGTTTAATGTAATATGTGTGCTTAGTATGTCTGTGTAATGTAATATTCTAAAACTTTTGTATTAATTAAGGTTGTAAATCCTGACTTTTGTAATCACAGAGGGATAGCTGATGTTTAAAGCAATATGTGCTATAATATGTAAAGTATTTTGAAATCGTTGAATGAATATGAATCTATGTTTAAGTAATACAACAAGTTTAATATATTAAACTTATATGACAAGGCTTAGAAAGTAAGTTAATAAAGAATAATTTATGAGAATGTCGTCGAGACGAAAACGAAACTAAAGGATAGAAGAACCTGTCAACGAAATCGGAGAATACCCAGACCTGATACAGAATTTCTAGGATATGGACGATCAAGCTATGGAGAATGGAATACCAGTCGCGGGAAGATCAGCAAGATAATCGATCGGCGAACGTCAAAGACTTCAAGGCGGTCGTACTGCCAGGATTTAGAGGATCAACTGACCCTGTAGCAACGTTTGTGATAGCTAGGATAATGGAGGGGAAAAAGATAGTTTTGTCACCTATACGATGAAAGGAGATATTTTCGACGGAAATAGGTCGGGAGTGTATTTAAAAGGAAAGATTGTGTACTATGAGTATGGGCAGGAGGGACATATCTCTCCTAACTGTCCCAATCCAAGATTTTATAGTAGGTGTTTTATGTGTGGATCAATGGAGTATAAGGTGAAAGACTGTTCAAGAAGGAAAAGGGAGCTAAGGAATGCGAATACGGGAAAAGACAGTAAGACATTGGCGATAATGGGACCAACATCAACAAACAAACCAACTAAATCAACCGCAAGCGTCTTCAACATGACCGTTCAAGATATCGTGGCAGCCGGAGATGCCAGGTATTTTTCTAATCAATTTTATTTTCTTATATATAGTAAATTATTTTATAAAGAAATTTTGAAGGAGGAATTTGAGTTCTTTTAGAAATCAAATTTTTGCTTAATCAGATAGACAAGCTTTATGTTAATAATTAAAGATTAGTTTGATCAAAGTTGATCAAGATCTAATTGCAATGATTGTGTATGCTATGTACCCTGTATATATAGGTTTTAAAACAGTGATTCCGGGGACGGAATCTTTATAAAGGAGGGTGATTGTAACAACCCAATATTTTCTATATAAATAAATCAGAAATTTTGTGTATAATTCTTTTTTATAAAAGATGAGGATTTGTACAAGATAATGTGTATATGTATTTATGTGGTATATAAAAATATATTTATTACATGAATATTTACAAGTAATTTTAATTTAGAATTATTGATTTTTATAAAGTATATTCTTATAATAATTAATTTATAGTAGAAATATTTTTATTAATTATTTTCCATGAAAATATAATTATATATTATTTAAATAATATATGAAATGATTTTGAGAGTAATTATAATAATTATTCTATTATATGAATTTTAGTCTGATTATCAAGTTGATTATTTTACCTTAATTATTAAGGTTAAATATGGAAGAATAAATCGAGATATGGAATCAAACCCTAATTTTGGATTTTTATCAAGGATGAGAATAATAATATAATATTAATTATATTTTGATTTTTCAGTGCTATAAATATATACTGTATGTTTGTGGACTGACAATGGTTGGTCAATTATGGTGTATTATGTTAAACCCTAATTTCACTGTGGGAAACCCTAAATTGAAACTCAATTGTGAGTTTAAGTCTTTTATATAACTGTGTTATATGATTTATGTTGTGTATTGAATGATTAATTAGGTAAACCATAATTAAAATCTATAAACCCTAATCTTTACAAAAACCCTAATTTTGAAACCCTAATTTGAAACCTAAACTAGAGTTTATGATCAATCAGAAATTGTGTTAATGTGATTAATATCATGTATGTTAGACTTCATTGTTAATTGGGGAAAGACTAATTAGTATTTTAAAACCCTAATTAACATTTTGAAATATTAATATTAAGAAACCCTAATTTCTATATTAGGTAACCCTAATTAGTAATTATAAAACTTAATTACAAATTGTAAACCCTAATTGCTAAATTAGCAAGGTTAATTGTAATTGGTGATTAAAACTCTAATGTTTATGTTAATGTAATTAGAAACCCTAATTACAAATTGTTAACACTAATTGTAAATTTGTTAACCCTAATAATTAATTATAAACCCTAATTGATAAATTTGACACCTTAATTGCTAAATTAGAATGCTTAATGATAATTAGTATATGTTAAATCCTTATGTTCAAGACCTAAGTGGTTAGTTAACCTAACTTAATTAGGAGACCCTAATTACAAATTTTTAGAAACTAAAATTTTATATTTTTCAATCCCTAATTGCTAAATCTTGTAAATGCTATGTGCTAAACCTTAGGGTTAAACCCTAAGGGTCAAATCCTAAGGGTTTGTCAAGATTACAAAATGGCCATTAAAAATGCATGCGAAAAGACTAAAATACCCTCTTGCATAATTGAAGTTTTCTTGAATATCAAGCAATAATTGGAGTGGGTGACCTAACATGTTGACTTAATACAACTTAAAACTTAGCACATCAGCTCTAGATCAGCCATTCATTGCATCTAACTTCTATAAATAGATTTGAAGAGAGAGAAATGACATTTGCTAGCTCATTTGATCACAATAACCATCCAAGGCCCTCTCTCTCTAACTTACAAAATATAGTAGTATATCAGCTCACAATTCAAGCCCCACGAATTCCTTAAACAAATCAGAAGCTTAGAATCCAAAATTTTCAAAGTAAGGTATAAACCCTAATTTCAAAATCTGACCTTTGATGATGTGTTAAAAGTTGTGATTTGTTGTTAAAATATGTTTGTTATAGTATATAATGATGATCTGGGTTGCTAGATGTTAGATCCATAACATCTAGAGGCTTGAATTTAAGATTTTACAAAATCTGGAAAAGTTTATTTTGTGTTCTGACAACCAAATGTCAGGCCTTGTAGATCTCTGTTTGTGTTTAGTGTTTGTGTTTTAAATGTTTAATCTTGTAGTATGTCATGAGATCTATACTCAGGAAGTTGAATCAATGTCATAGCCTGAACAGATTACAAGTTATTCTTGGTCAAAGGTCGTTGACCGACCATGACCAGACCATTTCTGGGTAACCCAGAAATGGATTTTCAGTGTCTGACAAGTTATTGAAGTTATTAAGATAAGGCTGTGTAGGATACTTAGCTTACATAGTCGACAACCGAAAAGAGAATCCGAAGGTAGAAGAAATATCGATTGTGAGGGACTTCGTCGACGTATTTCCAAACGATTTGCTAGGACTTCCACCAGATAGAGAGGTAGATTTCGTGATCGATTTGGCGCCCGGAACTGCTCCAATATCGAAGGCACCATACCGAATGGAACCTGTAGAGATGAAAGAACTAATGGTACAACTACAAGAATTGTTGGACAAGAAGTACATCCAACTAAGCGTATCGCCGTGGGGAGCGCTGGTGTTGTTTGTGAAAAAGAATGACGGATTGATGCGGCTCTACATTGACTACATAGAACTGAATAAGGTCACGATTAAGAATAGATATTCATTACCGAGGATCGACGACCTGTTTGATCAATTGAAGGGAGCGAGATACTTTTCCAAGATAGACTTGAGAAGCGGTTATCATCAACTGAAGGTGAGGCCAGAGGATGTACCAAAGACAGCGTTTAGAACGTGATATGGTCACTACAAATTTTTAGTAATGTCGTTTGGTCTTACGAATGCTCCTGCAGCATTTATGTGACTAATGAATGGTGTGTTCAAGCTATTTTTGGACAAGTTTGTAGTGGTATTTATAGATGAAATTTTGGTCTATTCGAAAACCAAGGAAGAACATGAAGAGCATTTGAGATTAACATTGGAAGTATTGAGAAGGGAAAAGTTGTATGCCAAGTTTTCAAAATGCGAATTTTGGATTGAAAGAGTACAATTTCTTGGACACGTGATCGATAAAAACGGAATTTCGATAGATCCATCAAAAGTCGAAGCCGTGATTAACTGGGATCAGCCGAGAACGCCATCGGAAGTAAGAAGCTTTCTTGGATTGGCAGGATATTATAGAAGATTCATTCAAGATTTTTCCAAGATCGCAACTCCGCTAATGAATTTAACTCGAAAAGCTATGAAATTTGTTTGGACGGATAAGTGTGAGGAAAGTTTTCAAGAATTAAAAAAGAGGTTGAGTACGGCCCCTGTGTTATCTCTTCCGGATGATACATGAAATTTTGTTGTTTATAGTATGCGTTGCATAAAGGACTTGGTGCGTGTCTTGATGCAAAGCAAAGAAAATCATTGCGTATGCATCACGACAATTGAAGGATTACGAGAAGGGATATCCGACCCACGACTTGGAGTTAGCTGCAGTTGTTTTTGCTTTGAAAATTTGGAGGCACTACCTCTACGGGGAAAGATATACGGACCATAAGAGTCTGAAATATATTTTCACGCAGAAGGATTTGAATATACGTCAAAGAAGATGGTTGGAATTAATTAAGGATTACGACTGTGAGATTTTATACCATTCGGGTAAAGCAAATGTGGTTGCTGACGCCTTAAGTAGAAAGGGTCGTGAGAAATTGATGATGTTAACTGCTCAGGAGGAGCTAATTTCAGAAATGGAGAAACTGGAGTTAAAGGTGAAGTATCCTATGGAAATTGATGAGAAGCTATTTCAGATGCAATCTAGTACAACTCTACTAGATTAAGTAAAGGAGGCTCAGCTTCAGGATGAAGAATGTAAAAAGGTGATAAAGAAGATATCTGAAGGAACTGAACCGAGATTTAAGATGGATAAGGAAGGAATACTGAGATTTGAGAGTAGAATTTGGGTACCGTCAGTACAAGAGATTAAAGAAGATATTTTGAGCGAGGCTCATAGTTCACAATATTCAATTCACCCTGGTAGTACCAAAATGTACCAAGATCTTCGATAACATTTCTGGTGGCCGAATTTGAAACGTGATGTTGCAGAATATGTTGCCAAGTGTCTGACCTGTCAAAAAGTAAAAGCAGAACATCAGAGACCAAGTGGATTGCTACAACCATTAGAGATCCCAGAATGGAAATGGGAACATATTACAATGGACTTCGTGGTTGGCATTCCGACGACTCAGAAAGGCTACGATATCGTTGACCGGCTAACGAAATCCGCACACTTCTTTTCGATCAAAATCAGATTCAACTTAGATCAGTTGGCAAGGCTATATGTAAAAAAAATTATTTCAAGGCACGGAGTTCCAGTGTCAATTGTTTCTGATAGAGATCCGCGCTTTACATCGAATTTCTGGAAACATCTTCAGGAATGCATGGGTATGCAATTGCGAATGAGTACAACATACCACCCTCAAACAGACGGACAGAGCGAAAGAACGATTCAGACATTAGAAGATATGATAAGAGCCTGTGTGATGGACTTTAAAAGAAATTGGGATGATAACCTACCGTTAGTAGAGTTTTACAACAACAAGCATTACGCTTAGTATTGACATCTTGCCTTATGAAGCGTTATCTAGAAAAAGTGAGAACTCCGCTTCTTTGGGATGAAGTTAGTGAAAGGCAATTGCTAGGGCGAGAATTGTACAACAGGACATAATGAAATAGTCAAAGTGATCCGAAAACACATTGGTAGCAGCTCAAGATCGACAGAAGAAATATGTTGATCCACATCGTAAAAATATCGAATTTGAATTAGGTAGTTATGTTTTCTTAGAGGTCTCTCCTTGGAAGGGAAAGATCAGGTTCAGAAAGAAAGGGAAATTGAGCCCAAGATTCATTGGACCATTTGAAGTACTGAGAAGAATCAATGAAGTTGTGTACGAGGTAGCCCTACCTCCAACACTCGAGAATGTCCACAACGTCTTCCATATTTCTATGTTACGACCCTACAAAGCCGATTACAAGCATGTAATTGAATACGAACCCCTGCATTTTGAAAAGACTTATCTTACGAAGAAATTCCTGTCCAAATTGTCGACCGAAAAGAACAAGTTCTTAGAAATAAAGTTATACCTTCTGTTAAGGTAATTTGGAGGAACCACAATCAAGAAGAAGCTACGTGGGAAACTCGAAGAGAATATGATGAAGAATTGCCTCATTTATTTACTTAATTATGTAAAGCGATTCGGGGACATAATCTTGTAAGGGGGAGAATGTAATGCCGAATTTATTGAGTCGTGATTCTGGGGACAGAATCCTTTTTAGGGGGTAAAGATGTGAAGAACGAGATTTTGTAAATTAATTTTAATATTTTTTGAATTAAATAAATATTTTTCGATGATTTAATTATTGGATTAAATAATTAATTTATGCAATTGTGGTAGATTAATTTAATTATATGTGTTACATTTATTAAATTAATATAGAGAATTTTTATTATCGAAGTATGTGATTATGTGAGCTTATTGTATTAAAAGAAATATTTAATAAGCCTATTGGCATTTTAATTTAATTATTAATTAGAGATTTAACAAATTGATATAATTAATTAATGAAAAAATTAAATATTTGTATATGTGAATTTATGAGAAGTTATCATATTTTATTATATTAAATAAGATATTTGATTTATTGTAAAAAGTGGGTGTGACATGATTAAACTATATGATAAAAGCTTTATTAAATTAAATGAGAATAAGCCTTTTAAGGCTAGCCAAACATGGCACTAGTAGAGGTTGAGGGCAGTTAACCCATGATGGGTAACTGACCACAATGCGCCAATTTATTTATTACGACGTCTTCTTTTCTTTTATTATTTTATTAAGTCTAGAGAATACTCAGAGAGAGTTTGTCAGAGATAATTAAAGTATTGTGAAGAAAATTGTGAGTGTATAATCAAACAAATACTTGTGAAAGGATCACCACTGATCATCTCTTCTAAATCTATACCCTGGGTAATTTCTCCAAACCAAATTCTGTTTTTACGTCATTGAGTTTTCATAGAAAAATGGCTTTTAAGTTTTTCAAATCTAGTATTTGGGAAATGATATGATTATAAGTTTATATATGTGTTAAATGTTATCAAATTGTATTTGATTATATATATTATGTAAACCATATCATCAGTTTCATGAAAACACATGTCGTATATGTTTTTCATAAATTACAGAGTTTGGGTTTTGACCATATGGCCTTATACGTGATATTTCATGTGTTAATCGTATATTATCCCTAAATTTTACACTCGTATGTTATTATGCATGTTGATACGAAGAGACCAAAGTTTAAATGAACGGATTCGGTGTTATAACGAATCCGTAGTGACAATTTTCATGCTTTATTTTCAAAACCTTCAAGAACATCAAAGTCAGTGAAATTGTATGCTTAAATTCTATAATTAAGTGTTTAAATTGGTTAAAGTCATTATATAAATGTTGGGTTATGATTATACATGAATTATAACATGTGGGTATGTCTAAATTCGAGTAGAAATTAAGAAATTGGTAGAAATTGGCATGTTCTGCGCGATTTTCTCGAATCGCCATTTACGTGTTCGTACACCGCACCACGATTGCCATGACTCTGGCCAGAACAGGCATACCACATGTGCCGCAGCAAGAATAAGACCAAGTGTAACAGGTGGAGCCCAAATACCACTCTCCAGAAAGTTCAGAATGAATTATTTTTAAAATATTAAGTCTAGCAATGTGTTAGTAACTTAACGTAATGATCATGTAAACATGCTAGAAGTATAATGAGATGTAAAATAGATGTTTAACATGTAAATAACATAATTGCGTGTGGATTGAATTATTGAATACATAATTAACTTGTTATTCATGAAGTATAAATTATGTGACAAAGTGGTAAATTAACTAAGTATAGTTAATAATCAAAGTAGACAAAGAGAATGAGTTTTTGATGTAGTTAAGTTATAATTAACTGGTATTGTGAATGTGAATGGTATGTAGGATTAAATTCAAAGAACGTGCTTAGTTAAAGTGTAATCTACGCACGAGGCAAGTTTCCGAACCTTACTTGTTATTATTGTTCAAGTTTATTATTTACCTCGAGTAAATTATCATTACTATTATTCAAGTTCAAATGTTATATTAAAGATTGATTGTCTTTTCAAAGCATGATTCAGTTATACAATAATTGTCCTATTGTATACTTCTTGAGATTATTATTCAAATCGAATATCATTATTGTTGAACCTTATTAGACTAGTGAACTTTATTGATTTAACTAGTCCTTAGTTGATGAACATTCTAAATTTCAAAACCCTTATTGAATTATCCAAACCAAACTTCCTTTGGTGCGGACTCGAATGTCAAACTGAGATAAACAACCATGCAAAGGGATTTACTTATGCGTTAGCGTTAAGATATTATTGCACGAGATGGTACTAAGTGGTGACCCCCCTAAGTATCTGAGAAGAAGGTCCATAGTCTTATGACTGTTAAACGTTTCAAGTATAACCTTTGATAACCTAGGACATAGTTCAAAGTCTTATGACCCTCAGAAATCTTTTGATTCTTTTTATTTATTCTTGATTCAAAAGTTGTGCTTTTATTCAGATGTCTTTGATTCACTCGCATGTTATTATACTGTTATTTTATTGTTATACTTGTGGGCAATTGTGCTCACTCTTGCTTAATAATAACATTGCAGTTAAGAACGAAAGAACCGACGAACCTTCCACTAGTAAAGGCAAGGGCAAGGTTAACAAGTGATGAAGACTTGTTATTTTTATTAGATGATGTATTTATGTGTTAAGACTTGATGTTGTTTAAGACTTATTGTTTATGTTTCCGCACAGATGTTTAAGGTTAGCTTAACCTGGGATTGTATTATTATTATTCGGATGTTGTAACCCTTAAGGGGAAGATTTTTATTTCTATCTATTGCATGGTTTGCATTTATTATGGGTAGATAGATAGATGATATTTGTACAGTGAACACAAAATCCCGTGGAATTGAAGTACCCAGATTTGGGGGTGTCACAAGTACTTTCCAAAGATTTTAATTTCTAAAAGAGTTTTTGACTGTACTTTTATGTAAAGTACCATTCTAAGGTTGTGGTCAAGGCACCATGAGAGTTACATACATTTGTATTAAAACTCACAGTTTATCTGTTGTCGTACTCTGCACGACAGTTCAACAGTTGTATAAATGAAGTTGGTATTTGATTTTTATAGTGTGATATCTGGCGACTCAAGATGGGTGATGTATATCTATTTTGGGAGCGTCATAAATGGTATCAGAGCTTAGGGATATGGTCGTTGGCGGAGATATAAGTCTAGAACTAGGAGGGGAGAGACAAGTAATATACTTCGCTAGTGTGGGACTTACCTAAGCCGAAATTTTTACTTGATAAGTTGACAATTTCTGATATGTCAATTGACCTTTGTTTTGAAGATATATTCTAGAATGATATCTGAAATACATTGAGATGAACAATGGAAAATCATGATCTGAGGAGGATATAACAGGGAAGTATAAATCCGAAAAGAAAGCAAGGTATTCTCATTTCTTTGAAAACCAAAGCAAGGTATTCTCATCTCTTCGAATACCAAGTACGTACGTAAATTTTGAGGGCGAAATTTCATAAGTAGGGGAGATTGTAAGACCCCAAATTTTATGAAATGAAGGTATTCAATTTTCTTATAATTATTATTTTATTTCGTAAATGGTTAAATTGATAAAAGTTTAAAGTTAAGGGTGATATGTGAAATTTTTTGCAAAGTAAGCAAGTTGTTATAAAATATTCTTTTCGTCGGGGAATATTCGTACGATGGCACAATCATTGGTGGACCCCACAACAGAAGTATTGTCGTATTTAGAAAATGACAGAATTATCTTTTTATATAAATAACGACGAAAGTGTTACCGTTAAAACTGTTGAACTACCCAGTAGTAAAAGTACAGTAATACGAGTGGTTGCATAGTAGCACACGATATTGATTATCGATGCTTACGTAAGAAGTCACTCAGTTATACTCAATTATTGCTACGATAATTCACGCATCATATCTCTCATATTATTGATTCAATTATTGTCACAGATCATCTCGCATAATATTTATTATTATTAAATCAATAATTGAGACGACAAAGTTATTCATATTATTATTTTCAATATTGACAATGTCTAGAAGTTCTGTCAAGGAGAGATTTGGTCACCTAATTGCTCGCCAATAAGGAGAAATTCTTATCGGAAAGCCCCCTCTTTCTTGGGAACGACCTGGTTGTTAAATATTGTGAATTATAATATTAATGATGAATAAGTTCGTGTTGATTAAAGATGAAATTGATAGTTCTATTGTGTGAGAATTATTAGTGTTAGTAGAAATCGATATTTATTTCGATAATAAATTGATGTCGGAGGTTATATTGACCAATCGAATATTGGGGCACTTTTCGTGTTTGAGTACTATTCACGGGTTACTATTCACCTTGTTATTATTCACTTTCGGGTATTTGGGACACTTTTCATGTTAGGTACTATTCACGGGTACTATTCTCAAGTACTATTCACTTGGTACTATTCACCCAAAAAATATATTTCTTTTTTCATCCAAATTATTTTTGGGTACAATATTATTCCATGAGGAGATGTGATAATTTTTCGAATAGTTGGTTGAAGTTATAATAGTAAATCAATATGGATCGTTGGTTGAAGATATAATAGTAAATCAATATGGACCATTTGGTGGAAAGTTATAATAAGAAATCAATATGGATCATTTGGTTTAAAGTTTTAATATAAAAAAGCAGTATGGACCGTTGCTTTAAGTTTTAATAGTAAATCAATATGGACCATCCGCTTAAAACTAAATCAATCTGGACCGTTCATGAATTAGTTACTATTCAGGTCCATTTTCCTATAAATAGAAGCTCATTCCTTCATTATTTCTTCTTAATTCATTTTAAAACTCAGAGAGAGAAATTATAGAGAAAGAAGAAGAGATATACGCTACTTCACTTTTCTAGTATCGATTTCTTTCTAAGGTAAGGGGATATTATTATTATTATTATTATTATTATTATTATTATTATTATTATTATTATTATTATTATTATTATTATTATAGTAAGGGATATTATTTGTTGTACCCGTAAGGGGTATTATTCCTTCGTATTCATGAAGAGAGTTATTTTCTTTCAATACTCGTAAGGGTTGCTATTCCATTCTTTATTATTATGTTGTAATAACATGTCTATGCGAAGTACCGTATACATGGTGAAATTCTTCTGTTATTCCATTCTTTATTATTCTGTTGGAATAACCTGTCTGTGCGGTCTATCGCATGCCTGGTGAATTCTGTTGTTATTCCATTCTTTACTATTCTCGTTGGAACATCCCATCTCATGTATGCGGATTATGCATGACCTAGTTCAATTCTTTATTATTTCATTGGAATATCACATGCGTGTGGATTACGCATGACCTGGTTCCATTCTTTATTATTACGTTAGAATATCCCATGCCGCCGTGTGGATTACGCATGATTCTGGTTCCATTCTTTATTATTCTATTGGAATAACTCCGTGCATCATGCGAATTACACACGCTGGTGAATTCTTCGTTATTCCATTCTTTATTATTACGTTGGAATAATCTGCATCTACGTGGATTACCGCATGGCATGAAAAAATCCATTTACGCTTCATATATTCTATTATACAAATTGGTTAAAGTTTGGCTTCTATACTCCATGAAATTAGTGGAATATCCTTGATATTTTGCGCTTCATCCAAAGATCTTTTCATGGAAATATTCTTACGAGCATTCTTGAATTTTACTCCACAAAAAGAAGTATCATGTTGACAATTTGGACGTTATTGAGTTCAGGATAAATTAACTTATAAATCTTTAAAATTTATTCTTGAACTAGTTTTATTGAATTGTCATCATCTTCATGCTTATATTATGTTGAAAGTCATCTGTGGCATGTAGTGCATAGATGGAATTGGTATGATTATGACCAGGGATTATTCGATATAATCATGACTGTAATGTTATAGATGATGTGGTAAAAGTCCTCATTGGCCCGTAGTGCATTGATGGACAGTTATTGGTATGATTATAACCATGGATTATTCGGTATAATCATGACCATTGATGATTACATGAATATCCTTAGCCGTAGTGTAGGGATGATTTGATGATGTGGATTATTTATTAAGCTGAGTCTCAGCGATAAAATATTGATTATACACTTTTAATTCGTAAAAGATAGTAGATATCATGCTCTAATTGACTCTTCTAAAATACAGTTTTATGTCTTTGGCCTGTAGTGCAAAGATGAATTGTTAATGAATATCTTTGCTCGTAGTGCAAAGATGAATTTATTAGTATGATTATGAGCAGGAATTGTGATTTGGTATAACCATGATTTTTGATGTTTCAGGTAAAGATAGGTGATGAAAATTATCTTCGTCCTAGGTGCGAAGAGGAATTTAGAACCAAAATTATGATTATGAGTTATTCACCTAATTGTGGTCAGGAATTGTTGACTGATGTTACAGGGATAAAATATTGTTGGTGGATTTTTAACGTGAAGAAGATAATAGACTTTATGGTCTATTTGACTCTTCTAATGGATTGCTCGTTCCGCTGTAACTATGGTTTAAAAGTTTTATCATCTGCCATATGTTCTAAATCTCTGATTCATTACTGACAAAGGCTATTGATAATTTAATTATCTTTAGTCATGATATTCTTTACTGGGCTAGTTGTGCTAACCCTTCTGCTTCACAATTCCTTTTAGGTAATAAGAGTGTAGCTGGGTCGAGCGGGGATAACAGAGGAATAGAACGATGGTCTATAGCTGTTGAGGTTCTCCCTAAATAGTATGAAAATAATTTTTTTGAGAACTTTAGATAAGTTTGTCGTATTGTATACGTCATTTGATATTTAATTTTGATGAACTGAATAGGGTGAGGTGAACCCAACTTTGGAAGGGTGTTTTGCCACTATTATACAAGATGTCTAATGACATACAACCTCGTGTTATCATAAGACATGGTTGTGCACATCCACTTGCTGAGTATATCTACGAGCACTACCTATATGATCTTGGAGTTTATTTGAAATATAATTTTCACTTGAAGACAACGGAGATAATTATATGTCAAGAGAAGACTCACCATTGGAAAGAAGATGATAGTAATCTTCTTGTTTTTCTTTGGGGACTTTTGGGTCAACCAAAGATAATTCTGTGGACATATGATATCTATCATAACCTAGACGCATGGCCTCCCATGTACGAAGGTTTCTTGAGTACTTCTCAAAGATTTTAATTTCTAAAAGCAGTTTTTTCTTTGTACTTTTATGTAAAGTACCATTGTAAGGTTGTGGTCAAGGCACCATGAGAGTTATACATTTGTATTAAAACTCACGTTTTATATGTTGTCGCATTTTAGCACCTAAAGTTCATGAGTTGTATAAATGAAGTTGGTATTTGATTTTTATAGTGTGATATCTGGCGACTCAAGATGGGTGATGTATATCTATTTTGGGGGCATCACAAATGGTATCAGAGCTTCGGGATATGGTCGCTGGCGGAGGTATGAGTCTAGAACTAGGAGGGGAGAGACGAGTAATATACTTATTTAGTGTGTGACTTACCTAAGCCGTAAATTTTAATTGATAAGTTGACAATTTCGATATGTCAATTGACCTTTGTTTTGAAGATATATTCTAGAATGATATCCGAAATATCAAACAGATGAACAATGGAAAAATCATGATACAGAGGATATAACCAGGAAGGTACAATCCGAAAAGAAAGCAAGGTATTCTCATTTCTTTGAATACCAAAGCAAGGTATTCTCATTTCTTCGAATACCAAGTATGTACGTAAATTTCGAGGGCGAAATTTCATAAGTAGGGGAGATTGTAAGACCCCAAATTTTATGAAATGAATGTATTCAATTTTCTTGTAATTATTATTTTATTTCATAAATGGTTAAATTGATAAAAGTTTAAAGTTAAGGGTGATATGTGAAAATTTTTGCAAAGTAAACAAGTTGTTATAAAATATTCTTTTTGTCGGGGAATATCCGTATGACGACACAATCATTGGTGGACCCCACAATAGAAGTATTGTCGTATTTAGAAAACGACAGAATTATCTTTTTATAAAAATAACGGCGAAAGTGTTACCGTTAAAACTGTTGAACTACCCGGTAGTAAAGGTACAGTAATAGGAGTTGTTGCATAGTAGCACACGATATTGATTATCGATGCTTAAGTAAGAAGTCACTCAGTTATACTCAATTATTGCTACAAATAATCGCATCATATCTCTCATATTATTGATTCAATTATTGTCACAAGATCATCTGTGATAATATTTATTATTATCAAATCAATAATTGAGGCAATGAAAGTTATTCATATTATTATTTGCAATATTGACAATGTCTAGAAGTTCTGTCAAGGAGAGGTTTGGTCTCCTAATTGCGCGCCAATAAGGAGAAATTCTTATCAGAAAGCCCCTTCTTTCTTGGGAATGACCTGGTTGTTAAATATTATAAATTATAATATTAATGATGAATAAGTTTGTGTTGATGAAAGATGAAATTGATAGTTCCATTGTGTGGGAATTATTAGTGTTAGTAGAAATCGATATTTATTTCGATAATAATTGATGTCTGGAGGTTATATTGACCAATCGGGTATTCAGGGCACTTTTCGTGTCGGAGTACTATTCACAGGTTACTATTCACCTAGTTACTATTCACTCTAATATTGTTCACTCGAGTATTTGGGACACTTTTCGTGTCGGGGTACTATTCACGGGGTACTATTCCCAAAGTACTATTCACGGGGTAATATTCACCAGAAAAATATATTTCTTTTCGGTCCAAATCATTTTTGGGTACAATATTATTCCATGAGGAGATGTGATAATTTGTCAGACCGTTGGTTGAAGTTATAATAGTAAATCAATATGGATCGTTGGTTGAAGATATAATAGTAAATCAATATGGACCGCTGGTGGAAAGTTATAATAGTAAATCAATATGGATCGCTGGTTTAATGTTTTAATAGTAAATCAGTATGGACCATTGCTTTAAGTTTTAATAGTAAATCAATATGGACCGTCCGTTTAAAAGTAAATCAATCTGGATCGTTCATGAATTAATTATATTCAGTCCATTCTCCTTTAAATAAAAGCTCATTCCTTCATTATTTCTTACGAATTCACTGAAACTCTAGAGAGAGAAATTATAGAGAGAAAGAAGAAGAGAAGTCTGCTACCTCACTTTTCCAGTATCCAGTTTCTTTCTAAGGTAAGGGATATTATTATTATTATAGTAAGGGATATTATTTGTTGTACCCGTAAGGGGTATTATTCCTTCGTATTCATGAAGAGAGTTATTTTCTTTCAATACTCGTAAAGGTTGTTATTCCATTCTTTATTATTATGTTGGAATAACCTGTCTATGCAAAGTACCGTATACATGGTGAAATTCTTATGTTATTCCATTCTTTATTATTCTATTAGAATAACCTGTCTGTGTGGTCTATCGTAGGCCTGGTGAATTCTGTTGTTATTCCATTCTTTATTATTCTGTTGGAACATCCTGTCTGTTTGGATTACGCATGACCTGGTTCCATTCTTTATTATTCTGATGGAATATCATGTCTGTGCGGATTACGCATGACCTGGTTCCATTCTTTATTATTATGTTAGAATATCCTGTCTGTACGGATTACGCATGACTTGGTTCCATTCTTTATTATTACATTTGAATAACACATTTATGCATGCGGATTACGCGCGCTTTGGTGAATTCTTCGTTATTCCATTCTTTATTATTCCGTTGGAATAATGCATTTACGATGGATTACCGCATGGCGGCAAAAATCCATTTGCGCTTCATATATTCTATTATACTTGTAGACACTCAAAATTTTCTCAGATCATCGCTACTAACATTCTTTGGAGGCCAGATTCGTCTTTTTAAGAGGGAACCACGAAAGACAATCCATATCCATTTCCGGATACTCTGGGAAGTTCATCATCAACCCCTAACACACTTTGGAGAATGCGGTTCCAACCTCGATATAACCCCGAGGCATGCAGAGACACAATACCGTAACACACACCGAGAAGACCGATTAATCTGGAGATAACCCCGAGGTATCGGTCTCGGCCCCAACCATAGAATAGCCATCAACCTTGGTGATAACCCCAAGGAATGCGCTTTGGCGATAACCCCGAAATTCTTGTTTCAAATGCGACCAGCTTCAATCTTGGCGCTCACAATGAGATGTTCTGTACCAACCCGACGATAACACCGGGAAGATAGACACACCTCAAAGATGACAATGAGGACCTTCAACAATTGCGAAGAGTCCAATCTCGTGCCAAGCTCGAGTAACGTCCTCATTATCGCCCAATCCGGCGATAACACCGGTGAGGGGCAACATCGTCATCTCGCCAACGCGATGCCACACCACGTCGTCTCAACATCTCTATGCAACGATGTCCCACAAGACTAACCAATCCCGAGTGACTATTGTGCGGGGTAACGGATGAAAGGTGAAGCTTGAAGACCGGAGGGCATCGTCCCATCTTCAATGACTTCGTACAAACTCTAATCCCATGCCATCGTACAACTCTCAACAACGGCGATCTGAAATAGGTCCCAGATACCTCAAATGGATGCCCCGGATTGTACTTACGAAAGTTTGAGTGGACATTACAAAGATTCGAGCGCACGATTTTGAGATGATCCGACCAAAAACCCCGGCCCACCGGGTTGCCTCTGTACACTCATGACAGAGGTAGTAGTACACCGCTTGCTAAATCGTCTATAAATAGATAGCTTCAATTGCCCATTTTGCAAGAGAAAAGCATGAGGAAGCCCCGCCTAATTTGCTCAAGACTCACGCCATGCAATGTACTTTCTCATTTTAAACACTTGTGAGCTCATATATAGCCTCTTTTGTACCTACAAAAGCTAGTGTTTACCCACTCTAAAGATATAGAAGTCTTCTTTGGCAGTCAACTGTAAGCTTTCTCACACACTTTAGAGTCTTTCTCTTCATCTCTGCACACACCCTTCTTCACGTTGAGAGTCGTGTTGCGCGCATTTGCCCGAACTTTGGTCCGTGGTATTATTTCAGTTATATATATATATATATATTAACTAACTTTATCGAGTTATGCCTCGATTGAGCCTGAGACTTTGATGCGGGCGTTTATTTGCTTTTTCTCTCTCTCTCTATATATATATATATATATATATATATATATATATATATGAACTGTGTGTCGAACTTTGTTCGATGAGCCTAAACTTTGGCCTGGTGCATTTATTCCTTTACTATATATATACTTATATATATTAAGCGTGTGTTGGACTGCTCGATGAGCCCGGATTTTACATCTGAGAGCGCGTTCTATCGCTTTTATATATATATATACTTATATATATTAGCGTGTGTATCGGACTCGATTGCTCGATGAGCCCGGATTTTACATCCTGAGCGTTTACTTGCTTTTAATATATATATACTTATATATATTAAGCGTAATGTCTGACTATATTCGATGAGCCTGGATTTTACATCGTATATATTATTATATATATATATATATATATATATATATATATATCAATATATCGCTATTATATATATATATATATATATATATATATATATATATATATATATATATATATTTATATCCTCGCCTGGAATTTCCTTCCGCGCCTTTTATTTACATTTCATATTCCTTCGTATTTTTATTTATTTTTATTTTTGTCCGTCCTTTGGAGTTTTCTCCGTGGCGGTTGATAGCTTTTTAACTTTATTTACATTTTCGATCCCCATGGAGGTGCTTCGTGGTTGGTGATCATATATATATATATATATATATATTTACGACTTTTATATATATATACCTGCTTACTGCTTTCATACAAATTGCGGTATCTTGTGCATCTAGGAATCATGTGATCATAGATTCAACCCATTGGATCTAGATTCGATCCCCGTGATGGACATTTTTAGCTGTAAGCAGCTTGCAAATTATTCTGCGGTGTCTGAATTTCCTCAGATGGTTTCCATACCCACGAGGAATTCGGCATTATTTTGTACATTATTTTCGTACGGATGCCTCGCATTTGTAAAATAAAATATATCAAGCCGAACACTTAATAAAATGGGAGTGTAAAAGGTCTCAATTACTATTGAGCATCAGGGTTTGAAAAACCTCTTTTATAAAACATCACTGCCATATTTTGCTTAAAATTGAATTTTTACATAAATTCAAACCCACGTGTATATAGGTGTAACGAGGCCTCGTGACTACTTCCAAATAACAGCACATTGACCCACACACACACACATTCAGATAATAGTTTCTTGAAAAGAGGTGGTCACCGTGTTAACACGGATGTCGGGGGGTGCCTAACACCTTCCCTCCGCATAACCAAGTCCTTGGACCCTAATGAATCTCGGTTTCACCGACCCGTTTAGCAGTGTCACATCACTGGGTCAATGAGTAAACCTTTTCTCGGTTGTGTTGGTACAACCATTTAAAAAAAAACCAACTTGCGACTCTTAACAGTCCCATCGTCAACATTATACATGTCGGACCTTTTTCACTTGTTTTTTCAAACAAATCTCACCTAAAATGAGAACACCAAAGAACAAGTAACGGAAAGGGACAATTAAAAAATCCCGACGCCGATTGTGGTGGCATCATTGGGACTCCAAAGAAGAGGACTTAAGCCGCATTATTACAATCTTTTCAAAACTGTTATTTGCTTGTGTGTGGATGTTGCATTTACATTTTATGATGAATGTGTACGAATGCATTTCCTTATTGCACTTAGTGCTTCGCACCATATCTGCTTGTGATATTAGTGCTTCGCACCATATCCGCAGGATATTAGTGCTTCGCACATGTCATCATTTTCATACTATGGAGACGCGATGTATGTGAATGTATGTTGTGTGGTCCCTCCACCAGGAGGCTATCCCGTCGGTGTTTGATTTCTGGACTCGTGAGAAGACTAATTCTCCGAGGCTCAGGAAAGGCACCACCCAAATTCACTCCAGTTGAAAGACCATATTAACTTCCCATCAAGTAGATTGCGATGATTTGGGAACCTTCATGCCAAAAAGCCGCGAGAGTAACCTACAAATAGGTTAGCCTCTGATAAACCCAAAACGGAGGAAAGTCTCTTCATGCTCTCATTTCAAATTACTTGTAAACACAATTACTTGTAATTACATTCCATATATATCTCCATGTAATATGAAGAAATGTGTACACATACATATTTTAATTAACATGCTACAAACAGCTGACATCCATTTTGCAGGATAAAATTCCTAAAATGGACACATCACATAGCATGTTATTATACACATTACCTAAAGACTAAACTATGCAAGTCTTTCGCAGGGAACCAATCAGACCTACTACCCAGTCAAAGTCCAAAAAGGCAACATGCCTACAGTCAATCATGTCGTCATCCGACCAAACTGAACTTAATCCAGTTTCTCGCAAAGAATTCGACTTGATTAACAAACAAATTACATATTTGGTCGTTTCTACTCAAAGAATTACACCTGGCCTAATCAGTGGTCCCAAAATACCAGACATGTTGAATCCTCCACATAAGGAGGAATCCCGGTCATTACAATACCTGAACTGCAGTTGGATAAGACCAACAAAACTCATGATGCTGCCCATCCCATTGGAAACCCGGACACTAGTGACATCAAAAAGAAAGTCCTCCAAATGGAAGAGACTCTTCGTGCTATTAAAGGAATTGGAACACACATGAGTGTTTCATATGTCGATCCGTATTTTCCCCGGTGTTCATTATCCGTAAAAGTTTAAAACCCGACTTTGAAAAAAATATGACGGGTTAGGAGATCCTTACACACATTTAAAGGTGTTTATTGGAGAACTTGGATCTTATGCAGAGGATGAAAAGTTTAGAATGCAATTATTCCAGAAAAGTCTAACTGGAGAAGCCCGTTCGTGGTACACAAGATTAGACAATTCAAAGATCCATAACTGGGAAGAGCTAGCATATGCTTTCCTCACTCAATACAGCTTTCAATCTCAAATGGCTCCTGATCGGTATCAAATTACCAAGATCAAGAAACAGTCTAACGAGTATTTCAGAGAGTATGCTCAGAGGTGGAGACGTCTGGCTGCCCAAGTTAGTCCTTCCTTGATAGAATCAGAGATGGTCATGACTTTCATAGACATACAAGAAGCGCCTTTCTATGAAAGATTTTTAGCCGGCATCGACAAACCATTTTCTGAAATGGTCAAACATGAGGAGATGGCTGAGATGGGATTGAAGTCCGGAAAGATTCAAGACCTAGCTGCACTCAAAGTCATTGCTAATCACATCCAAATCCGAAATTATGGGAACAAACCTGAGGGTCCATAAAAGAAAGAGGAAGATGTTTCCCTGATACTACAGGGTCAAAAAGGCAATCAAAACATGCCTATTCAAAGGAGAAACTACACTCCCTTTCAAGCACAGTCTGCGAACCCTCCAATACCAAAAGGTGGAGAAGTCAAACGCCCTCAAGTGTTTACACCCTTAGGGGATACCCTCGAGAACATTCGCAATCTTCTGACAACACAGAAGAAAATTACGATCTTCTTCCACCACCAAATTTCTAATGGACGGGTTTCAATGCTGCTTGGAAATGTGCTTATCATGTCGGGGCACCTGGACATGATACTCAGGATTATTGGGGCTTGAAACACAAGATCCAGGACCTGATAGACAACGGGGAGGTTGTGGTCACCAAACCAGATCAGCCTCATGTTCAAGACAACCCTCTTCCTCAACACAAAGAAGAAGAGGTCAACATAATAAATTGGAGTACCGGACAGAATTCCAATTTCAGCTGTGAATCCTCCCAGACCCTCAAAGACGGTGATGACAAATGGGATTATGCCAAGTTCCAATTCACAATGGAACAAAAGATGAAAGCTCTATGTAAGCAAATTGAGCAATTAGCGGAACTAGTGACTTATCAACATTAAGTGACACGTCAGTTAATCAGCCAGGAGCATGCCAGTCTCCTACCTCTTGTCATGAATATTCCCTCGTCACTTTCAGAAAATGAAATACTGGAAGACAAAGTGACAAAGAGAGCAAATCCTAAGGCCCATCGGGATTTTGCCAACAAAAGGGAATTCACCTATTTAGGCCAACCTATGGAGGAAATTCTTCATATGTTAATCAATGAAGGAAGGATCAGTTCCCTTCTACCTCCAATCAACCCCCGCTCGACTCTGCATAACTCGATGGAGTATATCAACATCACTCCCAATCTCGCGGTCACATCACAGAAGAATGCTGGGCACTCTGCCACCTTATCCAAAACCTAATTGACAGTGGTGTCCTGCACTTAGCAGATGACGATACTGTGTTACGTGTAAGTGAGAATTCAGGTCCCACTAAGTGGAAGAGTGTGGCAGCAGTCATATCCACTGAAACTGATGGGATTAACACATTACTCACAACGCCAACAATTCAACTCAAGGGAAGCAACAATCCTTTGAAAGTGGCTGCTCCCGAGCCAATCAACTTGCCGTACAGAGCACAATATCCCATTGTTAGCTTGAGCAAGGTTCCGTGGAATTATGAAGAAGGTGTAGGATCCACCTCAAATACAACTGCTACAGTGTCGAAGCAAAATCCACTGTATCTTCCCCAACGGGTGATGAAGCCTACCATCAAATCAAAGGGGAAAATACCCATGGAGAAAATTGAAAAATTCCTCCGCACTCTGGGTCATCACGAAGCTAAGGTGGTTTTAAGCTTAAAAGAAGCTCCACAACAGATATCAATTCTGGACTTGGTCCTAACTTTCGAGAATCACCGGAAGGTCTTGTTGAAGGTTTTAGAAGAAGCCTATCTACCGACATCAGTTGATACGGAAAAATTTCAACATCTGGTTGATCACATTTTCAACAACAATGTGATATCCTTCACTGATGATGACATACCGCCCGAGGGGACCGGTCATTGTAAGTCGTTGCACATTGCGGTCTTGTCCTCTAGATACATGTTAGCTGGAGTCTTGATAGATGGAGGTTCCTCTCTAAATATCTATCCATATGCTACCTTGGTGAAGATGAATATCAATCTCAACCGAATTCGGAGTAGCCATACTATCATCAAAGCTTTTGATGGAGCCCGTCAGAATTCGGTCGGAGTAATTGAGCTGCCAATCGAAATTGGTCCTCACACATTCTGCGTATCCTTCCATGTGCTCAAGATAGATTCAGGATACAACCTGCTCTTGGGATGACCATGGATTCACATGGCAGGGGCAATCCCCTCCACTCTTCACCAACAATTGAAATACATTATCAACAATAGCCTGGTCACGGTCAACGCTGAACCAGAGATTCCTCAGCAGGGAGACATGCCATTCATCAATGCCAATGCAGACATTTAGCCAATCAGTTGTCATGCTTTGGAAGTAAGCAATACCCAATACCATGCTATTGGAACGCCATTGCCCGAACCCAAGATTTCTGCCAAGGTAATGTCGGCTACTCAAGAAATGATGTCGTCGGGTCATAAGTCGGGACAAAGGTTGGGTAAAGATTACCAGGGTATCAAGTACCCTATTCGATTAACTAAGCAAATTAGAACAGCTGGACTAGGCTATTCTGCTAGTTCTAGTCACAGGAATCCTCATAAGCATCAGCAGATTCCTTCAGCTTCAACCATGCGGCGTTTATCTTCGCCTTCAAGCTCTGAGTTCGCACAACCTCCTATAAAAGTACCAGCCAATGTAATGGCTATGTTATTTCCCAAGCCGGTACCGGTGAAGGAGAAAAGAGTCTTTGTTCCAAATCCCGCAGTGGAAGAGAAGGAACGAAGAATCAAGCAAGACGTCATCCGAATGATGTCAGGCATACGCATCATCATTCATGATGAGCATACCAACAGATATATCCCAGACGATGATTGCCCATACATAATGGCCATCATTCGGGACAAAAAGGATGATGACAATCCTTCCATCACTGCGGTCCACCCGAACTTTGCTCTTGCCAATTGGAACAACATTCCTTGCATTGGTCGTCAAGGGTAAAGCAGCGTAAACACTTTTCGTCTACTAGTAGATATAATGACTACTTACTTTTTCAGACAAGATTATTAGCGGTTTATTTTGCCAAGATATGCTAACACCATGTATGATCAACACATTTCATATATACTAAGTGAAAGCATATATTTTGTTTCAGGACTCTGAATTTAGATGTGCCTATACTTGCTGATACGGTGCCTCTTCTCTACAAGGATTGTACCTTTGATGTAGAGATGAATTAAGCCTTGATGGATATACATGATGACATTGAGGTGCCTCCAGAAATTCAAGAATGGGTCAAAGACAAACCCAAACCCAACCTTGATCAAACCACTTCTTTCAATCTCGGAACCTTAGAAAACCCTAAGTTAATCCAGATTGGTTCAGACCTTACCCTAAACCAACGGAATGATATGGTTACACTATTAACCCAGTTCCAGGATGTGTTTGCATGGTCTCATCAAGACATGGTGGGTTTGTCCACTGACATTGTCCTTCATCGCCTTCCCATTAAAGAGGGATTTAAGCCAATCAAGCAAAAGCTCAGGCGATTGAAACCTGAGTGGAGTTTAAAGGTGAAAGAAGAAATTGTGAAACAATTTCAAGCTGGCATTATCATGGTGTCTACATATCCTGAGTGGATATCCAACATCGTGCCGGTACCTAAACCTGGAGGGAAGGTGCGAGTTTGCGTGGATTATTGGGACTTGAACAAAGCTTGCTTAAAAGATAGCTTTCCCGTGCCGTTTATCCACATCCTCATTGACAATACTGCGCAATATGACATGTACTCCTTTGTTGATTGCTTTCTGGGGTACCATCAGATCATGGTTGTTGAGGAAGATAGTGAGAAAACTGCTTTCATCACGCCTTGGGGAACCTTTTGCTATAGACGGTTGTCATTCGGCCTCATCAATGCCGGAGCCACCTATCAACGAGCTATGATGGCTCTTTTCCATGACTTAATGCACACAAAGAGATCGAGATCTACGTGGATGACATCATTGTCAAGTCCCGGAAGGAGGATGACCATATAGACCATCTCAGAAAGTTGTTCAACAGGTTGCGTAAGTACAACTTGAAGTTGAATCCAGCTAAGTGCGCCTTTGGTGTTAAATCAGGCAAGTTGCTAGGATTTCTAGTCAGCCACAAGGGGATTGAGCTGGATCCTGCCAAAATCCAAGCTATTATAGAAATGCCCATTCCTCAGACAGAGAAGGAAATACGGTAATTTTTGGGAAGAATCAACTTCATTAGCAGGTTTATCTCCAAACTCACAGCAACCTGTGAGCCAATCTTCAAGATATTAAGGAAGAACTCCTCCATGAAATGGAATAATAAGTGTCAAAAGGCCTTCCTCACAATTAAGAAACAACAAGTCAAAGTTCCCGTGTTGGTACCACCCAGGGATGATGTTCCCCTGTTCATGTACATGTCCATAAGTGACAATGCCATGGGCTGCATGCTGGGACAGAAGGACGATAGAGGCCAAGAACGAGCTATCTATTACCTCAGCAAAAGGTTCAACAACAATGAACACAAGTACACTCTGATCGAAAAGACGTGTTGTGCTTTAGCATGGGCTTCCATGAGATTACAACATTATCTCCATGGTCACACAACCCATCTCATATCCCGCGTGGATCCTCTCAAGTACATGTTCAACAAACCCATGTTAAATTGCCAGTTGTCCAGATGGCACTTGATCCTATAACAATTTGACATCATATATGTGACTCAAAATTCCATCAAAGGTCAAGGAATCACGGATTAACTAGCCGCCGCACCTTCAGGGGATTTCAAACCCTTGGAAACATATTTCCCTGATGAAGGAGTAATGACAGTTCAGCAACATCATCAGTACGATACATGCCAAGCATGGAAGATGTATTTTGATGGAGTTGTTAATCTGGAAGGTTCGAGTCGAGAAGCTTAGTATCTCGATACACGGGGAACAAGTATCCCGTTGTCGCCAAATTAAATTATAGTTCGTCACACCAACAATACTATTGAAAGTATGAAGGCTGTCTCATGGGGCTAAAACTTGCCTGTTCTATGGGATCAGGTGGTTAACTATCTTTGGAGATTCAGAGTTGGTAATCAGACAATCCACCGGAATCTATCAAACTAAAGAGCTACATTTGCTGCCTTACCATCGGCAGGTTTTGAAGATGGTTTTGGAGTTCGAAGAAATCTCCTTTCTACACATTCCTCGTATTAGGAATAACTTTTTGAACGCATTAGCAACTTTGGCATCCTTAATTCACATATCAGATAAGGAACATTTGCCAAACGTCCCAATTTCCCTGCACAAGGCCCAAGCCTATGGGAATTACATTGGAGAAGTATCAGATGAGCTACCTCCCATCCAACATCCTTGGTATCAGAATATCAAGGAATATCTACGAGATGGATCTACACCCGCAGAAGCGTGCCCGACTGAGAAAAAGGTGGATCCATCGACTTGCTATGAAATTCTACCTGAGTGGAGATGCGCTCTACAAAGGAGATGTAGGACTAGGTCTCCTCAGATGTTTATACAAAGATCAAGCCCAAAGGCTTATGGATGAAATCCATGGCGGAGTCTGTGGCCCCCACATGAGTGGCCCCCTCCTTGTTAAGAAAGTCCTCTGGACGGGACATTATTGGCTATCTCTCAAAGCTGATTACAATGACCGCGTCAAGAGATGCTATCAGTGCCAGATTCATGGGAATGCTATACACGCTCCTCCAAAGGAACTCCATAATATGAGTTCACCTTGGCCTTTCTCACTGTGGGGAATGGACATTATCGGACCCATTGAGCCTAAAGGCAGTAATGGACATCAATTTATCTTCACTATGATCAACTACTTCACCAAGTGGGTAGAAGTAGCCTCCTTCCCCAGGGTTAATAAAGAAGTCATCACTGCTTTCATCAGAAACAATGTCGTTTGTCGATATGGACAACCAGAGGTGATTGTGTCAGAAAATGCCAAGAACCTCAACAAAAAATGATTGAGGAATTATGCAGTAAATTCCACATCAATCATCTTAACTCTGTCATCTATCGTCTGAAGATGAACGATGCTGTTGAAGCGGCTAACAAAAACATCAAGAAGATTATGCAAAAGATGTCCGCCAACCACAAAGATTGACCTGACCTATTGCCTCTTACTCTCTTAGCCTACAGAACCTCAATGCGTACTTCCACTAGGGCAACCCCCTACGTATTAACCTATGTGATGGAAGTAGTACTCCCCATAGAAGTTGAAATGGAATCCCTCAGAGTGTTGATAGACGCTCAGCTGGATGAAGATCAATGGGTACAAGACAGGTATCACCAATTGTCTCTAATAGAAGAAAGGTGAACCGTGGCTATCTTCCATGGTCAGTTATATCAGCAAAGGCTCGCCAAATCCTACAATAAAAAAGTTTGGCTATGGCAGTTTAAACAACATGACTTGGTTTTGAAGAAAATCCTTGACAACCAAGATCAGTATAAGGGAAAATTCGCTCCTAACTAGGAAGGCCCATTTATTGTCAAAGAAGCATTGACAGGAGGCGCTCTTAGATTGCAAGAAATGGACGGCGATGAATTTCACAACTCATCAACTCGACGCCGTGAAAGCAGTACTATATCATCTCAAGTAATTCATAAAACACCTTGTGCGGAACCATCAGATCACCGGTCATTCCGGTTCTTTAACCCTTTACCACATACAACTCTTTCTACACTTTTCCCTCAAGGAAACATACTTTTTCAAGCGGCTGAAACTGGCTCTCAGGCTGCGTTCCTACGACTTAGGTCATCCCACCATGGATTGAACCCTCTTGCGTTTCATAGTTTGGCTACCCATACATGGGATCAAACTTCCCATATACATGATTTATCCTCAACCCAGATTAAACTTTCTCCTCCCCGCACTTTGACCTGCACATGGGATTACGCTTTTCATCTCACCGACGAGGCTTAACTATGTCGACCTGATCTCCTCTTCAATAGGAGTACGTAGGAAACCATTTCATATGGCTCGGTCGCAATAAAACAAAAACAACAAAAACATTTCTACCCTCTTCTCCTCACAAAAACCACAAAAATATTCCTACACTATTTCTGCCATATACAACTATGAACCTCTTACACCAGGTTTGAACTACGCAGACCTGATCTCCTCTTCAATAGGAGTACGTAGGTAGCCATTCATGGTTCGGTCTCACCCCCTATCAAAACACAAACCCTTGTCAGTTGGTACTGGGATCATCCTTCAATCCACTACATTCCATTCGGCTTCAGACTAAAGGGATGGAATTACCTGAACTCCTCCCAAATAAAATATTTGGCAACCATCTAAGCTGCGGTCATACCTTGAAGAGCAACACCAATCCATAAGAGATGGAATTAACTAGGCTTCTCCTAAATAGAAGTACTGGCGACCATCTGTGGTGCGGTCAATCTCAGAGAGGAAAGCCACACTCCTCTCCATATTTCTATACAGAAACCAGTCCCAAGACACCAAAGATGGTAGGGATACATAAAGGTCAATGATCCATTCTGAACTGTCCAAAGACAACTCAATGTCCATCCACCCAGGAGGAATTCAGAATACATCAAGACCACAAGCCCTGAAGCAGCAGACAAAATATCAAACAAGTAGAAAAGCATATCTAAAAGGGAAGTGATCCAAAAATATATTTCCCTGTCATATATATAATTTTGTTTGATATATACAATGTAAACTGTACATGACAAAATGGCTAAGCTAGTCTGTGCAGGTAAATACAAGCTCATCTATGAGTCAGGGTATATGCGAGCTAACAAGCCCAACATGGCATCCCTCTCGGAAGATGGAGGTGAAGCTGTGGTCTCCTGTATGAGAATATCCACCCAACCCAACAGATCTACAGCCATCTGCATGGTGACCATATGCTCGTCAATATATGCGCTCATCTCTGTGATCATGCCAGCAGTGAGGGACCTCACGACAGTACTATCTGTGACGGCTACATCTCGGGCAGATATAGCTCTATCCCGCTCGACTATCATTGCGTCTCTGGCTAATCTGGCCTCATCCCACTCAACAACAACGACATCTCTGTGAGTTAATGCCTTGTCTCTCTCTAATAGAGCTGCGTCCCTCCCATCAAGGGCAGTCAACATCATAGATAGAGCCTGATCTATCTCAAAGGTCATCAGATGAAGACTTTACCCTAGGTACTATGCCAAGTGCTGAATCATAACAGTACTGGTGCTAGGAGAATCCGAAAGAAATGCTGGCAACCCAGCAGCGGGCTCCTCCTCGATGTATGAATCGATGTCCTCTATGGGCTCTACATCATCTGACTCACTATCCCGTCATCGTGGATATTACCGCGGTAGATAAAATCTCCGTCTAAAATCCATGCGGAATACTCTGCAGAACAACTGGATGATCGACAAAAAGCGACTATCTCGCCGATCCTCGCAAACATACACACGGATCGGGCCCTCTCACGAGAGATATCAAGAAGCTGAACGCTGACCTATCGCTCCCTCAAAAAGATGAAAATCATAGAACTAGTCAAACTGTGACATCACGGCCAATGGGTGATAAGTAGTCACACCTCTCAAACCAGCCAGAGGGAGGTAGTCCATGCCCGGAGCATGAGTAATGAAGTTTTATGGTGAGCTAAGCCCCGAACATGATAATATACTAAAAGGATCTCTGATATCTGCCAATATACATGCCGTCTAAAGGTACCAATCGGTCTCAAGTGTGACATAAACCACACATACAACATGACCAAACTCCCAGTGAACACTTCTGCTGGATAAGTGCAATAGTAAGATACTGACCACAGGGTCTCTGCTACAATCATAGGTACAATGGTACGACCCTCTCTAAGAGCTCTCACAGCCATGATGACACCAATGTCTATCTCGTCCATGTATCGTGGCATGTAGACATACGACAGTACGCACAACAGCAGTACATGAACCCTGGCGAAACGCCAGTGATCCTCCGGTGCGGTGAAATCCCTGGAATATCATGAATAGCTATCCTCCGAGCCAAATCTGTCATACAAAAAATGCTGGGATATCACGTGCCTAGATGTCAGCTCATCCTGTACTACTCTGCGCCGTAATCCAGTGAGAGTCATGAATCGTCTACTAATGTCTCCAAAAGCCAGGTGCACGCAAGGTCTATCTAAAGGCAGCATCGTCAATCGTGCATACTCCTCCAGAGTAGGAGTCAACTCATGGGTCCCGAATCGGAGAACCTGCCTATCCGGTATCCAATGCTCTAGCATCCCATCTACAAACCCTGTGGGAACCTGAAACATCAATAAAGTCATGGTATGTCTTTGCAAAGAATGATCTCTGATACACCACAATACGGTGGTGACATGCTATTATACCACGATCGCATACCCAATACCACCACTGACGGTGGGGTATTGTGACGGCCCCGAATCCAGGTCCTAAATCACCTCGAATCCGGTTTGATCATTCTATACAACTATTACTATTTGCGGAAGATATAAACATAAATTATTTTTACATTACATTACACACTATTCCCCAAGGTCGAGTAACCTTAACTTAATACACAATACATAACTTATTTAACTTACAATAACATTATATACATTACTATTACAATTCTAACTACAAACGTAAACTAAAGCTGGAACTTTCTTTAATCTTTTCCTGTATCCGACGTGTTCGTTTTAATCTGCAATGTTTATCATGATATAGCAAGAGTGAGCATGAAAGTTGCCCAGCAAGTTTAAATTCAACAATATAACGATATATCATGATTGAAATGATTTGAATAATTGGCTGGCTATAATTCAACAATATAATTGTGAACTAGCAGGAACAAATTTTGACTGAACAAATATTTTACATGAGTAATTATATCTGAACCAAAGGGTAATGAAGGTGATCAGCCTTTCATACCTGACTTATACATGCAATATGTACAGAGTACAATTATACATGGCAATCAACAATGATTAACCATAAACATATCCAAATGAAACAACTCTTAGTAGAGTTAAGTAAAATAAACTTGCCTAAACCGTTGATTACCGCAATGCAATTTATAACGCTTTATCCGAAGACCTAATATTAGTAATATAGATCTCCAATATTAGAATAATATCATCATAATATAATACTATTATATATATATACAGAATAACCTAAACACATAACACATAAACCTATCAGTCTATAACACACATAAGACTCGGTATCAAGTCAAACTATGGCAGTCTGAGTTGAACTCGACACAATTCTAACATCCCGACGGTCTAGTCGGACTTTTATCAAGTCTAAGTTCAATTAAACTTTGACTTAACATTTAACAATTAACTTAAATAATTTCAATAACAGTCGAAATATTTTTCAAAGTCTCGTAATAATTTTTAAATAATTATTACTATTTATCTTGATTTTTAAATCATTAATAACGCATTTAAATAAATTAAATACTACTAATTCTTTTTTATCACTAATATTTATTTATTATCAAATATTAATGAAATACATGTCATAATATTATAATATATTTATAATATATCAAAGTATTTTTATTACTTTAAAATCACCTTTATATGATTTTTAAACAATTAAATTCATTATCCGATAATTGCTTTTAATATTAAAATATTAATATTTTCATGACAAAATATCAAAAGTTATAGTTTATAACTTAAAATATTTTTATAATACTTAAATCATTTTCATATAATTTTTAAATCATTTATTCTATTTTTCCATAATTTATTTAATATAATTATTAAATAAGTTAACTATCATTAATATTAATTAATTAATGAAATTTAGCCCAAAATATTAAAAGTAACTTAAAATAACTTCAAATATTTCCTTTTACCATAATATTATTTTTCATGAATTAAAATCATTTTAAAATAATTTATTTAATATTATAATTAAATAAATTAAATACCATTTATATTCTAAAAATATTAAATATTTATGAAATATACTCTAAATAATTAAAAACTATTTTTCAGGATTTAAAATATTTTTTTGGAATTTATTTAGTATTTTTAATAATTAAAATCTATTTATTTTAATTTATTTCATAATTTCCGGAAATTAGAAATTAAAAGCTATTATTAAAGGGCCTATAGCGGATGACAGATTATTATATAGGTGTTCTTAGTGCTCACCTAAACTCATGTCAGTGAGTTAGGGGGGTGGTTTGACTAACTTTTGATCCTTGTTCGCGTTATGTATTGGATTACATAAAGTGTGTAAATTATAGTGTACGTGTAATACTATAACTATATACTAAGATCATGGCCAAAACATTTCACCAGTAAGAGATCTAAGCAACCAAATATCATGTCAGAGCTGTTCTTCATTTCTGGGTTTTCCAGAAATGAAAAGCGATCTATCTTCGCTTCTTTGAATCTTCATAAGTTGGATTACATGCTTATTCAGTGTAATAAAAAGGGTTGATCTTGAAGACCACATGGCAGGGTACAATAAAATGTCATCAGATTGGACTAACAATAACAAGAAATGAAGATTTGATCCAGTCAAACTACATGTCAGGGACTTGTTTTTGAAGATTCTGGGTTTTCCAGAATCTTCATCAAAGCAGATTGGTCAAGCTAGTTTGACCAAGATTAAAAACAATTTTGTTAGGAACTTGAGTGAAATAAAGGCTTAAGCATGTAGTCGTCATGTCATACTTCAACTGTAAAACAACAACCGGACCAAATACATTACCAGAAGCAAGATCCAAGGCATTGAACATCTTGTCAGAAGAAATCTGGAAATCTAGGCTGCCCAGATTTCAATTTTCGTGAGTGGTCAACGATGTTTGACCACTTGTAACTTTTAATCTAGACTTGATATGGACTTGATTCAAGTCTCAGATCCAAGAGCTAACAACAAAGAACAGACCTACAACATTAAACACACCTAAACATTAACAGATAAAGATCTATAATGTCTGACATATTGATATCAGACGACTTATTCAAACTTTTCCAGATTTTAGAAAACATTAAATTCGTGCATCTAGATGTTATAGATCCATGATCTATCAACCCAGATCACTTATAGACACCCTATTACACATATCTAACCACTCAATTACAACATCTAACAACAAATCATAATATTTCGAAATTTTAGGATTTTATACCTTTTAGGCTTTGATTTCTTGAATCTGACTTCTGATCTTGATCTTGGAGAGCTAAGAACTGATACTGATTTATCTTTACACTCCATTTCACTCTCCATTCGAAAAGTTAGAGAGAGAGTAGTCTTTGGAGGATATGAAAAGTAAAATAAGTCATTTTCTTACTTTTAATCTTTTAATCTAATGGATTCATTGCATCTAATTGCTAGGTGTCACCCAAAATCAGATTGTTGCTGAGATATAGGGCACAAGGAAACTTTAGTTGGTGACTTACCACTTATATGGCAAGATTTGCACTTCATCTAATAAAAAAATAATACAAAAAGGGTATAATGGTCTTTTCCAATTAATTTTAATGGCATTTATGTAAATGGTCCAAATCCTTAGGGTTTAGGGTTTGGTTAGGGTTTAGAGTTTGGAGCATTTAGGGTTTGCAATATATTTTCTAAAATTTCCAATTTAGGTTTTAAAAAAATAAAAAATTAATATTTCTAAATTATAATTAGAATTTTCTAATTATATTAAAATTCCTTAATCACAATTAAATCTTGCTAATTAGGATTAGTATTTCCTAATTAAAATTGCTAATTAAGCAATTAGGGTCAAAATCACGGATTAGGGTTTATAACCCTAAATTAGGGTTTTCTAAATGTGAAATTAGGGTTTTAAATCCGTAATTAGGGTTTCAAATTTGGAATTAGGGTTTTGTAACCAATTAGTTAAGATTAACCCTAATTAATCCTATACTTATTTTCACTTACGCCATTAAGTTTCCGATTTAGGGTTTCCTGCACCGAATTAGGGTTTCGGATTCTCGGAACTGAAATTAGGGTTTTCAGAACCGATTTCTAGGGTTTCTTATAATTCATTAGGATTTTCTAACCGAACGTCGACGTTCTTAATATATAATTAGGGTTTGTTACAGATATCGATTATCTGGTCAATCCTTGACCCTTAACCACATACTGTACACATATACTAACATTTACACAGAACATAATCACGTATTTCCTTAATCCTGAATAATTCACCTAAATCCTTCACAGAATTTTGAAATCCTCAAAATTATATCTTAAAAACATGAAACGCATACACTAATTTTCTATCTAGGTTCTAATTTTGAACCTTAAATCAATTAATAAAATTTTTAAAAATATTCTAAATTCTCGGGTTGTCACAGGTATGATCTATACGGCTAACTGTCGAAAGAAGACATATGTGCGGGCCGTGTCATAAGACCATCCAGGGGTCAATGCCGAATATATCTGGACATACATAAATATGCATAACATGATACATGCATCGCAGATAATAGATGGCAATATGATATAGGGAATGGAAAAAACTGTGCATACATTCCTAGGTATATCATCATCTAATACATCATCTCTGTACAACTATAAATACAGGGAAATGGGGCACAGATGCCCTACTACTAACAGAGGCCTATCAAAAGATATAGCGAGAATAGGGTACAACCACCCAATATCTAACAGAGGCCTATCAAAAGATATAACGAGAATACACATCAGAAGAAGACCAAGGTGTCGATGTCCACATCATCAATCCTGTCCACCTGATGTAACTCCTCCTGAGTCACTGAATCTCTATCAACAGGGATGTCAGGTCTATATAGAGGAGGATCTATGGCGGCAAAACCGAATGGGTCATCTGAGGGGCCAGCGCTTGAGCTGGAAGGAAAAAATGAATCCACCTCTGCTGGATCTCTGCCCAAATGCTGGATAAATATATGTGCCTGGTCCAACTGCCGGGTCAAACTATCAATCTAGGTCATATGAGTCGGATCTCGGACACAAGCTATCTAATCCGTCATCATTAAGGATCCTGGAACCATATCCCCCATAAACTGTGTGGTGCGGGACTGGGCTCCAATAGTGCGAGGGGACCACCACCGCTGGAACGTCTCCTGGGTACATGGAGCTTCTAACAACGCAAAACCGTCAACCCCCAACAATGGGATATCAGTGACGGGTGACTGCGATACAAGCCAATGACGCCTGGCAGGAGGCAAGATCGGCATACGGATCTCCCCTGTGGTGCTCCTAATAGCACGCTCTCCTAAATAGAGCTCCCAACCTCCATCTATGAAAAGAGGAACTCTCCTGGTGGAAATCAAGTACTCGACTCCAGTCGGGTATCCATCCTCAAAGCCGATGGTCAAGTGTTCCCCTGAATAGGGAATCCATGTGATGGTATCAGCTGTCAGCAACTCTAGCTGCATACGAAAGTGAGTGAAGCCCTCAGCTACAGGGACCTACGACAAAATAGAATGATGCCATCGTCGTCCTCGTGGAAAGGTATCTAAACCTAATACACTCACAGGACGCAAGCATGAGAGCCTCTCATAGGCCCAAAAGTGCCAACACAATGGTAAAACTTCTGCTATCAGTAAACACTCTTAACCTATAAATGGGAAAAGACAAGAGAAATACTCACCAGCAGAAACGGGTAAAAGCCTAGCCAAGCCTCGGTCAAACCCTGTTAGCGCATTCGCATGCCCCGGAGGAAATAGGCAAAGGTGTAGGAGCCCCAATCATACTCTCCAATACGGTCCACATCACGCGTAGCGCTGATCAATGCGAAAGAAATCGTAGAAGAGTGATCTGCTATGAAGCAGCCTCTAATGATCATCATGAACAATCGTCGTAGAACGCGATCCTTGATTCTGACATCATCAGGCATGGGCTCACTCAAAAGCCCGCTCATAGCATCTACGCTCAAAGGACCTGAACGGACAGTCCTGCCTTTGAGTACCTCCACCGAAACTCCTAACAAGGATCTTACGGCAGTAGGGGTAATATTCGCCATGCAAGGCATTGGCTCCCCTCCAAACTCCATCCCTGTGATAAATCGCCAATCCATCGGCGTCATCAACACCTCGCAATCCAGTAGATGGAGTGACTTAGTCTGATGAAACCATCACTTAGACAATGCCCTGAGATAACCCCAGGGACAACGACGGGGAAGGATGGAAAAGAATGCCTCGAATCCCCAGTCATGCACTACGACTCTATAATCAGGATAAAGAGCCTGATACATGGAGTGTATACTAAACCAATTCCCTCGAGGCTGTGTGAAGCCGGGAACCTACATGAAATGCAGATCAACATCAGAACCCTTTAATCCTCATCAATAGGAAAGAAGGAAGATCAAAGTCTAACGCCATACCTCGTTAGCATGAAAATACATCGATGGATGTCTGCTCAAATCACCCAGCAGCTCTGGGTTTTCCACCTGAATACAAGGTAGCTCCCTACGAGGAACATGTTCAGCAGGAGCGGGATCCTCAATCGGAATATCCGCCTCCTCGTCCTCGACGTCTAGCACGTCTGCCCGGACAGGACGAATCACGCCCTCCACCAACCGACGAGGCTGTCTGACAGAACGGGGATGAGGCACTTCAGAAGCCCTCCGCCGTATACCAGAAGTGGTCCTATGGGAACTGTTCGGCTAATCCGGATCCATAAATATCTGGACAATAAGTCTCCAAATCACCTTAGAAAGGGTGTGGTATTTCCTTATCTGGATCTTTCTAAAAAGCATTTATGACTATATGCATGCATGCATTTACTTTAACATACAATAGAGTTAAAATGCATGACTACCCAATGCCTACATTTGGAATTTTTTGCCATAGTCCCCTTTGAAAATAGGACTATCCACATACACATAGGCATATCTAGGTGGCCATTCAGTAGCACACCTGCCCCAAAGTCATATACATAATATATGCATGAAAAATCAAAATCATCCATGCATAAGGTTAACCTCAATATCAGGAGTACTTTGCCTTTCTACCTTTTGCTCATTGGACCTAAAATAGGACAAAAAATAGCAGAAAAAGGTGCCAATTTGACTGTCTCAAAAGTCAAATTTTTTCACATCATTATGTTCAGCATGGTTTAATACTAACATTTACTATGTTGAATATTTTTTATCAAGTCATTTGTGCATACATAAACACTACTATGTGTTTTGATGCATTTCATGCGATAACTCAAAATCCAATGGATAAAAAACTGGAAAAAATACATGCATACGTTACCAGGATAGTGTAGAACACACTTATGCGGGATGAAATTTGCGAAAATAGCCCGAACTCATGTAGATCTGAAGGAGGCTCACTGATTTCTCTTAGCGCGATAAAAGTGAAAATGACTTATGTTGCCAACTGCTTTGGAATTTATCATTCTGCGATTGGTCAGCGAGCTCACTCAGGCTGAAAAAGTGAGTGCACCTCTGGCACCCTATGTGGGTCCCACCCCGGCTCGGTCCAATTCGAAAGTTTACGAGGATTTTTTACGGACTAAAAAGGTCAAATCAGGAATAAAAACGCCACGCGATTGAGCAAAACAACATACAATCCTGGTCTTCTCAGATGAAACTTTGAGTCTGTACATCGCTCATTGGTAGTCACCCGAACACGAGGTATACTCTGCCAATGATCTCATTTGTTACAAATCACATCCGGCAATACCTTGTACAGGTCCGATGCCGCCAACTCCGGGTCGTTACCATAAATAAATCCCCGGCGGGGGTAACAACGCATGCTCATCCGTTGACACACAAATCAGCGAAGGTCAAGCAGCTTTGACATCATGATAACCGTTGGAAGTAAACCCAACAGAGCATCGAAAACCATCCGATGACCAGCTACTGCTACACACATCAACGATGGTTACAACGTATGTCCCCGAAAGGGGGTTACAACGTGAAGCCCCAGTAAGGGATTACAACGTACATTTAAGCCGTTGACACATATATCAACGAAGGTCAAGAAGCCTTGACGTTATCTCAGCTGATAGCGATTAAACCTATCAGAGCTCTACAGCTATTCGAGGATTTCATGCTCGATTACTCATATTTCCCCAGCGGATCCCCGGCGGGGGTCACAACGTAATGCTCCGGTGATCTACATGACAACGGAGGTCAAGCAACCTTAACAATCTACCCATAGAATGAGCCGTTGATTCACATGTTAGTGAAGGTCAAGAAATCTTGACAATATACCCACAGAGTATCAGCCGTTGATTCACACGTCAGCGAAGGTCAAGCAGCCTTGACAGTATATCCCACAGTATTTTTTAGCCATTGATTCACATGTCGGTGAAGTACACGTCAACGAAGGTTAGTCATCCTCGATGACATTTGTTGTTGGCGATAAATCAATGAATCTTGACATGTATCTGGCGATACCAACCAGGAAAGGTCAATGTTATCAAAGAGGATCGATGATGTAATATGTTATACACATCCTCAAACAGACCAAGCTTTATCCCCACAGATCTCTTACACATAAGAGGCACATCTTCAGGATCAAGTCATTATCAAAGACATAGGAATTTGGTGATAACTCCAACATCAACATCCTAATGATTTGATTACACACCGTCGGGTCAAGATTGCCAATCCCGGTTGAAACAACGGGGAGCCAAAGAATCATCCCGACATGTTGGGCTACAACCTCGTACACATGCATCATACATTTACATCATGTTGCTATATACAGTACCATGTTTGTCTTATTGCGTTTCAAGTGTCTAGGATTCTTTATCCTACCCATGCATCGCCATGCATGAGTATGATAAAGAGGGGCATTTGTAGACACTCAAAATTTTCTATACTACTGTCACTAACATTGCAGGAGGACAGATTCATCTTTTAAGAGGGAACCCTGAAAGACAATCCATGTCCATTTTGGATATTACCAGAAGTTCATCATCAACCCCAGAACAGACACTGGGAGTAACAGTTTCAACCTCAGATATAACCCCGAGGCGTGCAGATACAATACCGGAACACACACCGGAGAAGACTGATTAATCTCGGAGATAACCATGAGGTATCCAGTCTCAGTCCCAACCGTAGGAATAGCCACCAACCTTGGTGATAACCCCAAGGAATGCAGTTTCGGTGATAACCCTGAAAATGCTTGTTTCAAATGCGACCAGCTTCAATCTCGGTGCTCACAACGAGATGTTCTGTACCAACCCGACGATAACACCGGGAAGACAGACACACCTCAAAGATGACAATGAGGACCTTCAACAATTGCAGCAGTCCAATCTCAACGAAGCCTGAGCAACGTCTGCTTTATCAGCCCAATCCGGCGATAACACCAGTGTGGGGCAACATCGTCATCTCGCCAACGCGATGCCATGCCACATCATCTCAACATCTCTACGCAATGATGTCCCACAAGACTAACCAATCCTGAGTGACTATTGTGTGGGGTAACGGATGAAAGGTGAAGCTTAAAGACCAGAGGGCATCGTCCCATCTTCAATGACTTTGTACAAACTCTAATCCCATGCCATCGTACAACTCTCAACAACGGCAGTTTGAAATAGGTCCTGTATACCTCAAACGGATGCCCGTATTGCACTTTTGAAAGTTCGAGTGGACATTACAATGCCCGAGTGCACGTACTTCGAGACGACCCGACCTAAAAAACTCAGGCCCACCTTGGTTGCCTCTGGTACACCTGCGGCTAAATCGTCTATAAATAGAGAGCTTGGGCTGCCCATTTTGCAAGAGAAAACGGCGAGGAAGCCCTACCCAATTTGCTCTGCACTCACGCCATGCAGTGTACTTTCTCATTTTAAACACTTGTGAGCTCATATATAGCCTCTTTCGTACCTACACAAGCCGGTGTTTACCCACTCCAAAGATATAGAAGTCTTCTTTGGCAGTCAACTGTAAGCCTTCTCACACACTTTAGAGTCTTTCTCTTCTTCTTTGCACACACCCTTCTTCACGTTGAGAGTCGTGTTATGCGCATTTTCCGGACTTTGGTCCGTGGTTTTGTTTCGGTTTGTATATATATATATATATATATATATATATATATATATATATTTATATATATATTAACTAACATTATCGAGTTATGCCTCGATTGAGCCTGAACTTGATGCTGAGGCGTTTATTAGCTTTTTATATATATATATATATATATATATATATTTAACGTGTGTCGAACTTTGTTCGATGAGCCTAGAACTTGATGCGGTGCATTTATTCCTTTACTATATATATATACTTATATATATTAGCGTAATGTCGACTGCATTCGATGAGCACGGATTTTACATCCGAGCGTTTTATTGCTTTAATATATATATACTTATATATATTAAGCGTATGTCGGACTACATTCGATGTGCTGGATTTTACACCCGGAGCGTTTACTTGCTTTAATATATATATATATATATATATACTTATATATATTAACTGTGTGTCGGACTCTGTTCGATGAGCCTGGATTTTACATCCGGTGCGTTTATTCGCTTTTATCCATCTCTTCCATCTTCATCAACTTTGACTGCGCGTCTCTCACCGCTATTCTGGTTCTTTGATAAGCTTCCTCGTAGGCACCTTGACTCTTGCCCTCTTAGCGACTTCTTCTCTAAACTTGTTCTTGATTCTTCAACGACCACTTCGATCAATTGTTCTTTCTCTCCTTCAGTCTGTACTAGTTTCTCCTCGACATTTGTCAATCGTTCTTCACGATCCTGGATCTTGCCGTCTTTTTGTGTCATTACGGTCTGTTGTTCAGCTACTATCTCCTGCAATTCCTCAACTGTATCCTGAAGTTCCACGTTATGGTCGTAGACTTCATCGTACATACGAGCAGCCATTGAGGTTAATGGAGTCTCTTCCTCCTCGTCCTCGTCATCCTCCTCCTCCTGTGGCAACCCAACGGGATCCTCCTCATTGGTCTCCACGTCGTCATCCTCATCTTCAACTATTGTGACCAACGGGGCCGACTCACGTGGCAGTAATTGTTCCCAAATAACCTGAATGTCGCGAGGCTCCTCCTCTATATGCATCTGAGGTCCCTCCTCCCTAGCCTGACTGGATTCTCCGACATTAGTCATCCTCAACAAAATTTTATGTTTTAATTATTAATCATTACTACTCGACACTCACGAGCACATAGATTATAAACACATAAGTACATAGTGTTTTATTACTTCTTTCTTAAAAACTCGATAAGAGTTAATCGCAACTATCTTTTCAAAGGTTACTTCCTAAGGCATTTCCCCACCTAAAGGTTCATAACCTAAAGCTTTGATACCAACTTGTGACACCCCCAAGTCCTGGTACTTCATTTCCTTAAGATTTGATGTTCACTTAATCAAAACATTCATTACTAAATACCCAATCATAATAAAATTGAATAATAAAAACCTTCCCATACAGGATTACATTTAATAAAAATCTCCCAGGTTATCTAACCTTTAATTACAATCATTCAAATGCAGAATTTAAAATTTATTACATCACATCATATTTAAAAGTCTATTATCATAACGATAAAAATAAAATTACAAGTCTTCATCACTTGTACATTTTTCCCTTTCCTTTGTTAATCGTAGGTTCATTGACCTTCTCAACCTTAGTTGCAATAAGTGTATAAATATGCAAGAGTGAGCAAACAAAGCTCACTTAAAGAAGAATGAATAACTTTACAACATTACAACAATTGCCCGAAATAGGCTCAATAGAACTGAATGATATGTTCTATTAACATTTTGAAACATACTACTGAGGGTCTAATGTCCACGAATCATGTCCACAGTTATAATTAATCTTTCACCTCTAACTTTAACAGTCATAAGACTATAAAGACTCCACGTACTTAGGGGGATCAACCCTTCGTACAATGTATTGTGCACAACCATTTCAACCCTAAGCGTAAACCTCTAATAAAAGAGTTGTTCATCTCAGTATTTAGAATACAAGTCCGCACCAAAGTAGGTTTGGTTTGGATACATTACAAGGAAAATTTAGAGTTCAACGGTCATCAACTAAGGATTAGTTGAATGCAAAAGAACTAACTGTATGCTATGGAATAATCATAACTGAATCGATATTTGTAAATTAACATTATGCTTTAGGAATAATCTAATAGCATAAACATTGAATAATCATAACATAATTTGCTTGAACAATATTAAGTCATGGTTATTGAAAATTTGATACTAAGCATACATAGTGAATAGTAATTTGAACTATAAAGTTGTTCAATACTAGAATATTAAAATATAGCGACTCGCATGCTAAATAACCAGTTACATATTAAAGAAACTTGCTCAATATTAAAATATAAGATTTAGGATAATTGCATCATTATGAGCAACTAGATACCATAACTTACTCAATTATAGGCAATCTAGCTCTAAGAAAGTGTAGAGGTAGCAACTTGCAAAATTGTAATTGAATTGAAAAGCAATAACGTACTCAATGAAATTGGCTCCAAATACACAACAGTCCTAACGATGGCCATTTTGTCCCTTCATAACGATTTCAAATTGAAACCCTTAAAGAATACAAGTTATAGTCCTATTCGTCGTCTTTTCAAATCATCTTGAATCACCTCAATCGGAGTTCGTATGAAAACGTTATGGCCATTTTACTACAGGAGGTCAAAACTGTCCGACCCAGACCACTTTTCGGTCCAAAGTAGCGAGCGCGATTCTTGTTGGCCAGTGAATTCGATCTTGTGGAGCAAACTTACGGCCTATTTTTGAGCCGAGGCGAGACTTGAAGTGGGCGTGGATTTTGGTGCTGGGGCGCCGAAACTCACAAAATACAAAACGAAGAACAGAACAAAGCTACTGTCTTTATTTTTAACAGCAGTTAACCCCAATTAAATTGTATATCTTCACGTAATCTACACATAAATGCTAACAATCATTCATATACCAACGACCAACAATTAAACAACGATTTTTTTAGAAAACTTAGTTCTTTGGAAACACTGTTTTACATCAAACTCCATTACTGATAATTGGTAAACACAGTGAACACTGTAAGTTCATATAAAATCCAATTTGATTCCTTTAAAACACAAACATACTAACATATAAGCCAATTAACATGCATAATTTAATTTTCTAATTAGCATACACTAACTTTGTTATCATACAAAATTAACAATCACAGTTCCTACAGTTCATGTATGTATATATATACTGTAAAACAAAAATTTCCTATCTTTTAAAACGTAATTTATCATACAATACATGTATACATATATACATGCTAGTTGTATCAATTACAATTATAATTATTCAGGATTTCAAAATTAATTACATAAACATGATTTACAGACAACCTTTGTAAAAACTCATATACAGTGAAGTTGAGTTTCAAGAAACATAGAGACTAAATAGTTATACTATAAAACCTATGTAAAGATTATAAAACATACCTTTTTGTTGCTTTTAGAAAACCTTTCACTGAGAATAGCTTTTGACGAACACCGAACTTGTTTTTGGAATTCTCTCTCTCAATCTCTCTCTGAACTTCTTTCTTTTCTTTACTCTGTAAACCTTTCTTAGGTTTAAGCCAAAATACACTTTCCGTAATATTAACTAAAAACCAACGCTTACCTTTGAAACATAAAAACTGACGCCTTAATAAATAATGCTAATAAGTTATCGGTTATAAAATTAATATATATATATTATACGTATTTTTATTTATATAACAATAATTCAAAAATTAAAACCAAAAGCCATAGGGCTTTGTTTGGCAAACTATTTAAAATAAAGGATTAATATACTTAAACCTTGTTTGGCAAAACTAAATTAAAATTACTTTAATTTATTTTAATAACTCTTTATAACATAGTTATTTGTCACACTTTATTTAATAACAATTTATTAAATTATTCACTTAATCACATAACTCAATCCACATAACACATTAATTATTTAACAAATAAATAATTAACTAAATCAAATCAATCAAATTGAACAATTATTTATCCAATAATAAACACATCCAATAAATATTTATATAAATCAATAATATTTATAATTTACATTTAAAAAAAATCTGGAATGTTACATCATTCCCCTCTTATAAGGATTTTGTCCCCAGAATCACAACTCAAATAACACATTTGTTACATTCTTCCTTACTTACAAAGATTCTTTCCCCAGAATCGAAGACACAGATTAAACAAATAAGTCAGGGTAATTCTTCATCATTTTAGTTTTGATTTCCCACGTAGCATCTTCGACATTGTCGTACTTGATCACATGATTGCAGTCGAGCTTGTTCGATCATCTCATCGAAACATGAAAAACATTTCGAATGCGCTCTAACTATAGAGGTAAGGCTACCTCAAAACCATCTTTCAATCTCATCAACGCTTCCTATACTATAATCGTTTTATACCCAATAGTTCATCAAACTTACCACACTTTGGAAATCTAGGAACTTGCCATAATCATATGAGTTTAGGAACTTATCCTAGTCAAACCATAGGCGTCCATTCACTGAGGGGTTCAAAACATACCATATGATTATGAGTCACGAACTTTCCATATGCTTTAGTTTTAAGAACCGAACCTAATCTCAATATCATCTATCTTAATCTTAACAACGTCTAACTATCAAATATATACATGAGAAAAGAATCACCTTTCCACCACACATACATTGATAGCGCGATATTCCAATGATTATCAACGTGATAAACCAAGTATATGCACAAAACCTCTGCCCACACAAATGTTTGTACGACTTAGTCACCATATGAGTCCTCAGTTGAAAACCCACCTAACATTACTTTACTCTTAAATTATTTTAACTTACCCATAACTTGCTCAATGCGGATTCCTCGTATGACATTATCAAAAACTTCTCGTGCGCTTAGCACGCCTTTCGATGTTTGGACTTCCTTTTAGTTTGGCAATCGATTTGCAAATGATATGACATACCTATTTCTAATTGTGTTCCACACGTTCATGAAAACCCTTTTTAAAATTCGATGTAAATTGTGAATCTCGGTTTGACACAATTGACACAGAAACATCATGTCTTGAAACGATTCCATAACTTCACACACTACTCGATATGTAATACGCTAACTATGACATACCAAAAATCTACCGCCATGTCTTGCCACCAATAGTAATATCGAAGGCAATATATAATTCCGTGCTTCCTAGTTGATTCAATATATAAATTTTATGCAAAACTTCGTTTTCAATTCCTGGTATTAGCGAAACCCAATTTCTTCCTTCTAACTTCAACTATCCTTCAATATCAATTTTTGAATTGACACTACCTTCATCTGAGTAGTCTTCCTTAACTCTATCCAACAAAGATGTACTATTTTTCATCTGAAAAGCTTCTCCTCTGCCTTTTCATATATCTTACCTCCTATCACCACTTAGTCATTTCTATTATGAACCCATTTTGCATAGTTAACAAAAATAACTACTACCCTTTTTTTTATATCTCACCCTACTACTCAAAAATAACATCGTTAAATCCTCAGGGCAATCACTAATACCTCTACTCTGAATTGTGAGTCGAATACCCTTTCACATAAAATTTTAACGGACGCAATGCGTAAGGAAAGACCATGTCGTTCTGCCTAAACACACCGCCTAATACTTTGTATGATGCATTGCTATATAACACAAAGTTTTCTGTACTATCTGGTAGAGACAACATAGGTGCCATACTAAATTCTTCTTCAATTCTTGAAAATTCACTTCATAATTTCCTGCCCATATAAATTCCACCGATTTCCTCGTCAATTTAGCTAACTAAGTAACTATCTTGCTCTTCACATAACCCACATATTATTTTCTTAATAACTTCTTGTTTAACAACATCGATAAATAACTCTACCGTACAGACGTCTTGCAACTAAAAGAATAAAATACTACCTTTGACTTCCTCAGAGTCTTAAGGTTTATGCGCTTTCTATGACAATGACTTATGACCACATGGTTTAACACGTGGCCTTTAATACAACAGGAAATTTCTACACACCAACGTAAAAGGAATCATTATTCACACTTTCTATATTTAGGGAATAGTCTAACTCTTCCCGAAGCGAATCTAGTTTCTAAACGAATTCATCAGGCATAAATTAACAAATGGCGGTTAAATTAAATAACACGCAGTCGTATAGATAACTGATCGGAAACATACCTTGCATTGTGTCCTGGATCTTCATGTTGGATGATTGTTCAATTGGTTGACACGGCGCATCTGACTCTATAATAACCAGTTTGCCACTGCCCTCTTTGCTTCCACTTGCTTTTCCTACCGCTTTCTTTGGGCAACCTCGAGCCAAGTGCTCCTTCGATCCACACGTGAAGCAGGCTCTATTCTTTGGTCTTGAACATTTTGGTGCAATGTTATCCTTCGAGCCACAATTAAAGAACACCCTCTTTCCCTTCAAACAAACACTTACATGTTTCTTTCCACAGTTGCTACACGCCTCCACCTTCTTCTTTTCCTTCCCTTGCTGATTTTCAGCGTTAATATTATTGCCCCCCCACTTTCTTTTTCTAGCATTATCGGTATGACTATCACCCACCTTATCATCTTCACTCTTCTTTTCCCTCTGCTCTTGATTGTATGCCAGCGTATTACCTTCACCGTCTACATCAATTGTTCTTTCCAGCCCTATAGTAAATGATTTTTGTTGGAACATCGAGATTTGATTATACAGCCAGAAATTAAGTTGATTTGTCAGTGCTCCCACCAGCAAATTCACCAATTGTGGCACTAGATTTGCGTTAGCTTCCCTATTGTATGCATTTTCCTTGGGGCTCTGTTGATGTTGTTGTCTTCTTCTAGGCGACATCTTACTGTTTAAAACTTGAACTATTAGATCATCGTTCATCCACACATTAACATTTTCAAACTTATCTTAACCACTTATAGATAACACATAATATATCTTAATAAACAATGATAATACTTTTTTTTCATTTACCACACAAAACAAAATAACCTCGTTGCTATTTATATTATTTATCCCGAAATAATAAAATTCCAGGATTACTTCATCACATCCCACTATTTAATTCAAAAGTTAGGATTTACATCTATTAATTTTTTTTTCTTTCATGTTTTATATATCATCTTATTGTTTTTCTTGCAATCTACAAGAACAATCCACGTTGTACAGCTTCATTTCGCTCTTGCTCCACAATACAAATCATTAGAAGAGTTGAAGATTAAATGCTAAGTTCCATCATTCGCTTGGCACTCTTTGATTTGTCTTCAACACGTTCTATGCGTTTAGAAGCCTTCATCCATGCGTCCTCAGCTTTCACCCGCTTCGCTGACTCCTTTCCCTAGCCATTCTTGCGCAATCTCGTTAAATACTAATAACTATCCTCTTTAATACTTTAACTGAGATAATCTCTACTCTACATCTGCAAGTCGTGCGGTAAAGTCTTGAGTCGTGACATCTTTTTACGCTATCTGTAATACCCGCGAATTTTAATAAATTATAATATTGAGAATAAAGATTTATTTGCATATTTATTTGAATATAAATGTATATATAGCATAGACATGTGTTGTGATGAGCATTTTAATTGATTAAGCTAAGTGATAATTAAACAATGAAGCAAAAGCGATGAGAAGCTTAGTTTAAACTTGTGGAGTTATGCCTAGTGTGGCAAGATGATGAATTGAGAAAATACTAATTTAACTAATGATGGAATTAATTAGTATTACTAATAAGTAAATAATTTCATAAGGAGGTTGATTTATTTGTTATTTGTTAATTATCATAAATAGTAGTGTGTGAAGAGAAATCATATATTATAAGGTTTTTCATTTAATATAAAGTGAGGGGTGACATTGTAATGGAAATAATTATTATATAACACTATGTGATAAAAGTAAGCTTGACTTAGATAATTGACCAAGTTGTATAAAAAGTCTTATGTGACATATTGATGTGTCTGGGAATAATTAAATGAGTATTTTAAACCTATGAGAGAAAGTAACTTGATTAAATAAATAAATTAATAATAAGTAGCATTGGTACACAATTAAATTATATCCTAGTCTAGGATAAATATTATTTGAAATAAATCAATGTACATGGATTATATAATTTTATGTGTAATATATGAGTGGGTGTAATGGTATGCTCTATTGTGAACAAGGGCAAAATGGACCTAAGTGTACTACTAATGTGCTGAGAATTGCTAGTGTCCCAAAATGAGAGTCACTCTTCTTTTCTCACGTTATAGGCCATTGGCCTAGTCCCTCCAACACCAACTCCATAGCTAGCAAATCATGGAGAAGGGAGTGGGCTAAATTGTACTCTTCTACCAAATCCTTCATAACCATTAGCTTTTTCTCCATTCCAATGGGTTGATTCATTGCATAAAATCAAATTGGTCACAAGCTTGCCTATAGATAGAGCCCTTCTCATTCATAAGTATGTTGCTAAATTCTCTAAGATTTCTAGTAGAAGTGTGAGTATTGAGAGCTTATATAATCTGCAAATTGAAGCTAGAGTAGCAATTCAACTTCAGAAAAGGTAAACTCCTCTAAATGTTCATACACTCAAGCCTTGCAAAGTTCTTAGAAAAACACTTGTTGAGTTGAAATGTTTATAGTTGAAACTTGCTAGAATGTAACAATTGATGCTAGATATTGTTAATGTGATCAAAAATGAATCCAATGAAAGTTAAACGAAGTAAAATGATCTAGTAACGATTTCGTAAGGAAGAAAATTGCTATGGGTGTTAAACTTTGGAAAAATGGCCAAAAACCTTGAATTGATCTTTGAAATTTATTGTTTGTATGTGTGGGAATGTTAGAAGCATGCTAGGAAGGTTATGTACCAAGTTTATAACAATTATACATGATTACATTGTTACTTAGATGAGAATTGGATCGAAAATTTCTCAAAAATCAAGCAGGGTAATAGGGGGACACTTGTGTTTTTAGCGAGGGGACCTGTTACGCTTACGGGGTCTGAAGGGCAAATGCATTTCCCGTGAAGTCTTTATAACGAGGAAATGAGTTTGGTTTGCTTATTTGATGCAAGAAGTCTTACACTCCACTTCATTTCAAGAACAAACATACTCCCTAAACATATATCAATGTATTTTACAAGGTGTTTAGTAGATTTGGAATTGAATCATAACCTTTTTAAAGAAAAGTTAAAAGGCTAAAACATGTTTATAAAACCTTACGCGTTTTTTGAATCTAGCCTTGTGAGCATATGTTTATAGCTTAATTGGTTTGATAAATACATATGAGGTGTGGACTTAATGTACTTTGCATGTGTAGATTGATAGTCATGACATCTTAGTAATTGAAAACCAATTGAGATGTCAAACTCTATGAATTATATTGTGAACTTAGGAACAATTAGAATAAGATGCACATGCCTCTAGAGATATTCGACATGTTCACGCATCTAGTTAAACATTATGAGAAATTATGCAAGCATGTGTAGAAAGAAGTTGTTTGACAATATTATGTAGTATAATGAATACTATGGCTAGTTGAATTATGTAATGAACTCTTTTAACTTTGAAAGATGGAAATATATGAATAACTTTAATAAAGGGTTAAAACTAGCTTAAAGGTTCTTTAATATGTGAAACAACTTAAAAATATGTAGAGTAAGAGATATTTTGAAAATACAAAGGATGAGCATATGGTATAAAAGACTTTAAAGGTAAAATCAATGTGAGTTACGCATCTATAAGTTTGAATGTGTGTAGCCTACATGAATTTAGGTATGTGTGATGGAAGTATGTGAAAATGCATATCAAGTATATATGACTAATGAATACATATACATACATATATAGGATAACGTAGTTCATTGAAGTGGTATTACGCTTAAGTGGTAATCAACGCTAAAGGCAAGTCTCCTATCTCTCACAACTTTGGATTTTGTGCGAGTTCTCTAACTTCCATTGATTCACATATCGAATACAAGTTATCTAAATTCCTACATTGTATATTGTATGAATCCGAATTATTGATATATTTATATTGAGCAAATGACTATTACTATACGAAAATCAATTACTTTGACATTATTGCAAACATTAGACTTATTGTTCTTCAAGTGCATTATAAAAGTTGTCTAAACCTTTGATTCGGTTAGACTGTTATCATATGTTAGAAAGCTATCCAAACCAATTGACTTGGTGTGGACTCTTGAAAATCTACTTAGATGAACAACCATCTTAAAAAGGGGAAATTCTATATTATCGGGGAACCGACGTGCGCACACAAGTATGATTAAATGTTATGCATAACGTAGGGTACCTTAGGCTGATCACCTGTTGCACTCGTCTATCTTGGATTCCAGTGTAATACTGTTGATTCTAGTAAGAGTTCATAGTCTTTAATGACTGCTCAGTGTTCATTCTTATTGAACCTCGAAATAACTAAACCTTGAAATATTATGTATATCCTTCAATCTTTAGTGACATTTATCAAACACTTTTGATATTTCTTGATATCCTTGAACTACCATTTACTGTTATACCCTTAAAGATTCAAATGCTATAACTGTTCATTCTCTTTGCTATATTACTTGCTGGGCAAACTTGTTGCTCATTCTTGCTTCCCTAAAAACATTACAGTTAAGGCAGAGCAAGGCGGTACCTCGGGAAAGGATAAGGGGAAGGGTAAGGCTATGGAGTAGCTTAGTTCTTTAAGAGTATTAGTATTATTATTTCTATGCGTATTATGATGTACTAAGGATGATTAATTATGTTCAAGTTTAATCACTGGATTGTTGTAGTAATGGTTACGGAACCTTGGGACACGAATATTTATATTATATCAATGTAAATTATTCTATTATTTCCATTGTTAATGAATTTAGTGTGATGTTAGAATTAGCACGTGGCAAACCAAATTCGAGATACGAGTGTCTGAATTTGGGGGCGTCATAGGTTGGTATCAAAGCAATAGTTATAAACCTTAGGAACGAGAGTCCTTATATTACAACTTAGGAGAACTTGGAAGATAGAGAGGGATGAGACTCACATAGAGTTTTCATAGAGAATAACTTAGTGTGTTTTAGAATATAACTTCATTATATACAATGAACTTATGTTATTTGACATTCTAATGGAGTTGTTGTTTGTTTTGTCTTATGTTGGTGATTGTAGGATGACTGACATGGGAGGACCTAGTCGAGTAATAGAAGAGGAGCCGCGTGATATACACGTGGTATTTGAGTCACCATTGATAGCAGAGCCCATATCAGCAGTGGCCCCTATCGATGATGATGACGAGGAGGATGAGATGGTGTCTCTACCCCAGGAGTCTGATCCGGAGGAGGAGCCTATAGAGGAGGAACCTATGGGGGATGAGCCTATGGAGGACTCAAGCGGGACTACTTTTCGAGGATCGGATGTTGGGAGAATATGAGGAGCAGATTCTGGAGTTAGGATGTAGAGTGGAAGAGCTAGAGACGGAGGCTAGGGAGAGGGAGTCTGAGTTCCAAAAATTGAGGGATGAAGACCATCGGAGGAAGTTAGCTATACAAGAGATGGAGGTGGAAATTTCTCAATGCAGGGAGGTAGGGATCCAGTTGGGAACCTTGTTTCATAGGTCGGTGGCTAGGAATATGGAGCTGGCTGGTAAACTAGAAGAGTCTGAGCAGAGGGAACTTAGTGAGAAGGATGAGAAAGAAGCTCTCCGTACTCAGTTAGAGATGGAGGTGATGGATAGAATTCACTTCGAGGAGAAGTGGGAGGATTCCAATGATAGGGTAGATGATTTAGAGGATGAGGTGCGGTGCAAGAGGAGGAAGATGAACAAGATGGGCTATGCTCTACGCACAGCTATGGAGAGGTTGATCGACGGGGTAAATCACTACCCAACTAAGCAAGGACAGACCCGACATACCATAAGTCGGGATATGGTGGCGCACATTACACATAAGGAGTATCAGAGCGCCGTGGAGCGTGGGATGTTAGATTGAGTCTAGAGGGAAATCTCAGTAGTATAGTAGTTTATTATGTGTTGTTAATATGTTGTTGTGATCTTAGTCTTTGTGTAAGACGTAAAATGATGGTAACCCCAACTTTTGAAAAAAAAAAAATGTTAGAGGGGTAGTAAGCTAGTGTCGTCCCCGTCTTTTGTGATATTAGGGGATAAGTGTTGTCATTTATAGAAGTATGCTAGAAATAACCATATGATGTAATGAGTTGGCATATGAATATAAATGATCTTAATTCCAAAATGTGTTATAAATTTTTTTTCTAATTAGGAAATGTCCAAGTAATATAACTAAATGATAAAATGGAAAATTTTTATGATGATGAGAAACAACACCTTGAGATTTAGAGAAATGGCATTTGACGAGAAGAATCGGTTAATGATGAGAGAGGACCAGTGGACCCAATACAGAGGCTTGTTGACTTGTTAGGAGAAGATCTTAGGGGAAGAAACGAACCAGTACCACCCAATCCCCCAGTAGCTCCGGTCGCAAACCTCAAAGACCTTAAGAGCGTAGGACCTCCAGAATTCATGGGTACTACCGATCCTATCGTAGTGCAAACGTGGATCAAGGAAATGGGGAAAGCCTTTGCCATTGCTCGTGTGGGTGAAGACCAAAAAACCGTGTTCGCTACATACATGATGAGGGGTGAAGCAAACTACTGATGGGAAGTAAATCAACAGAGAACGAGAGAAGGAATTATACCCTGGGAAAGGTTTAAGATGTTGTTCTTCGAGAATTACTTCCCGAAGAGCATGAAGAATAGGATGGAGGTAAAATTTTTGGAGCTGAAACAAGGAGAGATGACGGTGGCGCGATGACGCGCCAAGTTCAATGAACTCGCATACGATTTGCAACACATCAAGTCGACGAAGAAGAAAGGAAAAGCTCGACGCTCGAACTAGGACTAAAACCTTGGTTGTTCAACAAGGTGTCGGTCCTTCAAATTGACTCGTTCATCACATTGTTAGAGAAGGCGATAATTGCTGAGGGAGGTAACGAGGCATTGAGCCAATACAACAAGGAGAAGAAAAACAAGAATGCTGTGGGAGAAACTCGTGGAGGGAGTAGTAGTGGTGGAAGCCATTTGGGAAAGAGGAAATGGGATAACCGTAATAACAACAACAATACCAACAATCGAACCATCAGTCAGTCAGAGGGTTATCAAGGAGGGTTTAAGAAAAGAATTGAAGCTTGTTCGAAATGTGGGATGAATCATCAAGGGGAGTGCTGGAAGGGACGCAACGTTTGTTACAACTGCGGCCAGGAAGGGCACATTTCACCTAATTGTCCAAAACTGAAAAAGATCAAGGGATGTTTCGCGTGTGGCTCAACTAAGCATCAAATCAAGGATTGCCCAAAGAAGGGGATCAGCGGAGGAAGCGGCTAACAGGGAGGGGGCAGCAAGCTGATGATCGGCGGACAAATGCAATCCAACCACCAACCCGCCTCAACCTTTAACACGTATGCTTCAGGACGCGATGGATCGCAAGGGATGTGGTGTCAGGTATTCTCCCAATCAATAATATAAATGCATATGTATTATTTGATTCGGGTGCTACCTATTCCTTTGTGTCTGAAGAATTTTCTAGGCAACTAAACATAACCCATGAACGCTTAGAAAATTCGTTGAACATAGAGGTTGCAAATAAGGAAATTATTCGCGTAGAGTTTGTTTACCGAAACTGTCGTGCGAACATTAGAGGACATGAACTAAAGGTAGACTTAATTCCAATTAGACTGGGAGAATTTTATGTGATATTAGGAATGGATTGGTTATCCAGCCACGCTGCGGTAATCAATTGTCAAGAGAAGAGTGTGAACCTTCAGACTTCAAATCAGTCTAAGGTAGTGTTTTATGGTAGCTCATCGCTCAAGCAATCGTGTTGCCTTACGATAATGCATGCCAAGAAATTGTTAAAGAAATGATGTGTAGGTTATTTGGCCTATATAGTAGATACTCGGAAAAAGGGGGTAAACATGAAGAATATATCGATAGTCAAAGTATTGAGAGCTTATATAATCTGCAAATTGAAGCTAGAGTAGCAATTCAACTTCAGAAAAGGTAAACTCCTCTAAATGTTTATACACTCAAGCCTTGCAAAGTTCTTAGAAAAACACTTGTTGAGTTGAAATGTTTATAGTTGAAACTTGCTAGAATGTATCAATTGATGCTAGATATTGTTAATGTGATCAAAAACGAATCCAATGAAAGTTAAACGAAGTAAAATGATCTAGTAACGAATTCGTAAGGAAGAAAATTGCTATGGGTGTTAAACTTTGGAAAAATGGCCAAAAACCTTGAATTGATCTTTGAAATTTATTGTTTGTATGTGTGGGAATGTTAGAAGCATGCTAGGAAGGTTATGTAGTAAGTTTATAACAATTATACATGATTACATTGTTATTTAGATGAGAATTGGATCGAAAATTTCTCAAAAATCGAAGCAGGTAACAGGGACACCGCTTGTGTTTTTATAGGGGACACTTGCTCCCGGGGTCTGAAGAGGGCAAATGCCATTTTGGGAGTCTTCAGAATGTGAGGAAATGAGTTTGGTTTGCTTATTTGATGCAAGAAGTCTTACACTCCACTTCATTTCAAGAACATACATACTCCCTAAACATATATCAATGTATTTTACAAGGTGTTTAGTAGATTTGGAATTGAATCATAACCTTTTTAAAGAAAAGTTAAAAGACGAAAAACATGTTTATAAAACCTTACGCGTTTTTGAATCTAGCCTTGTGAGCATATGTTTATAGCTTAATTAGTTTGATAAATACATATGAGGTGTGGACTTAATGTACTTTGCATGTGTAGATTGATAGTCATGACATCTTAGTAATTGAAAACCAATTGAGATGTCAAACTCTATGAATTATATTGTGAACTTAGGAACAATTAGAATAAGATGCACATGCCTCTAGAGATATTCGACATGTTCATGCATCTAGTTAAACATTATGAGAAATTATGCAAGCATGTGTAGAAAGAAGTTGTTTGACAATATTATGTAGTATAATGAATACTATGGCTAGTTGAATTATGTAATGAACTCTTTTAACTTTGAAAGATGGAAATATATGAATAACTTTAATAAAGGGTTAAAACTAGCTTAAAGGTTCTTTAATATGTGAAACAACTTAAAAATATGTAGAGTAAGAGATATTTTGAAAATACAAAGGATGAGCATATGGTATAAAAGACTTTAAAGGTAAAATCAATGTGAGTTACGCATCTATAAGTTTGAATATGTGTAGCCTACATGAATTTAGGTATGTGTGATGGAAGTATGTGAAAATGCATATCAAGTATATATGACTAATGAATACATATACATACATATATAGGATAACGTAGTTCATTGAAGTGGTATTACACTTAAGTGGTAATCAACGCTAAAGGCAAGTCTCCTATCTCTCACAACTTTGGATTTTGTGCGAGTTCTCTAACTTCCATTGATTCACATATCGAATACAAGTTATCTAAATTCCTACATTGTATATTGTATGAATCCGAATTATTGATATATTTATATTTAGCAAATGACTATTACTATCTAAAATCAATTACTTTGACATTATTGCAAACATTAGACTTATTGTTCTTCAAGTGCATTATAAAAGTTGTCTAAACCTTTGATTCGGTTAGACTGTTATCATATGTTAGAAAGCTATCCAAACCAATTGACTTGGTGCGGACTCTTGAAAATCTACTGAGATGAACAACCATCTTAAAAAGGGGAAATTCTATATTATCTGGGAACCGAAGCGATATACACAAGTATGATTAAATGTTATGCATAACGTAGGGTACCTTAAAGTCGATCACCTGTTGTACTAAATCTATCTTGGATTCGGTATAATATCATTAATTCTAGTAAGAGTTCATAGTCTTTAATGACTGCTCAGTGTTCATTCTTATAGAACCTCGAAATAACTAAACCTTGAAATATTATTGATATCCTTCAATCTTTAGTGACATTTATCAAACACTTTTGATATTTCTTGATATCCTTGAACTACCATTTACTGTTATACCCTTAAAGATTCAAATGCTATAATTGTTCATTCTCTTTGCTATATTACTTGCTGGGCAAACTTGTTGCTCATTCTTCTTTCCCTAAAAACATTACAGTTAAGGCAGAGCAAGGCGGTACCTCGGGAAAGGACAAGTGGAAGGGCAAGGCTACGGAGTAGCTTAGTTCTTTAAGAGTATTAGTACTATTATTTCTATGCGTATTATGATGTACTAAGGATGATTAATTATGTTTAAGTTTAATCACTGGATTGTTGTAGTAATGGTTACGGAACCTTGGAACGCAAATATTTATATTATATCAATGTAAATTATTTTATTATTTCCGTTGTTAATGATTTTAGTGTGATGTTAGAATTAGCACGTGGCGAACCAAATTCGAGATACGAGTGTCTGAATTTGGGGGCGTCACACTATCTCTATGGCTTTCCTAACTCTTCTTACTCATAATTTATATTTACCTTCTAAAACTCATCTTCCGGATAACTTCACGGGTATGGCTTTCCCAATACCAACCATACTCAAACTATATAACTTCTCAAGGCTCCTAATCCCTATCTTCCTTCATCAATCTCTCTAACAACAAATTTTTAATAACTCCACAACTTGATATGTATAATACTTGCTACTCCTAAGTACTCACGAGCACATAAGTCATTAACACATAAGCACATAATGTGACGCCCCCAAAATAGGTCCATTCCATCCAACCTATTCTGAGTCGCCAAATACATGGTACAGAAAACAACTACAAATTTATTACAACAATTGTCGTACAAAATACAACAACACATATGCTGTGAGTTTGGATACAAATATATACCAAATGTCACACATGTCCCAACCGTGGACAACACCTCACAGTGACACCTTACATAAAGGTATAGTCAAAAATTATTTTAGAAATTAAAATCTTTGGGAAGTGCCAAAGGAAACCTTCGTACATGGGAGGCCATGCGTCTAGGTTATGATAGATATCATATGGCCACAGAATTATTCTTGGTTGACCCAATAGACCCCAAAGAAAAATAAGAAGATTACTATCATATTCTTCCCAATGGTAAGTCTTCTCTTGACATATCATATCTCCACTGTCTCTAATTGAGAATTATACTTCAAACAAACACCAATATTATATAGGTAGTGCTCGTAGATATACTCAGTAAGTGGATGTGCACAACCCTGTCTTATGATGACACGGGGTTGTATGTCTTTAGACATCTTGTTTGATAGTGGCAAAACATTCATCAAATATAACTACTAAATGATGACCACCGTTCTATTCCCCTGTTACCCCCGCTCGACCCAGCTACACTCTTATTACCTGAAAAGGAATTATGAAGCAAAAGGGTGAGCACAACTAGCCTAGTAAAGAATATCATGACTAAAGATAATTAAATTATCAATAGCCTTCAACAGTAATAAATCAGAGATTTAGAACATATGGTAGATGATAAAAATTTTCAACCATAGTTGCAGCGAAACGAGCAATCCATTAGAAGAGTCAAATAGACCATAAAATCTGTTATCTTGTCCATGTTAAAAGTCCACCAACAATGTTTTTTCCCTGTAACATCAATCAATAATTCCTGTCCACAATCACATGTATAACTCATAATCGTAATTGTAGTTCTAAATTCCTTTTCTCATCCAGGACAAAGATAATTTTCATCACCTGAAACATCAAAGATCATGGTTATACCAAATCACAGTTCATGTTCATAATCATACTAATAAATTTATCTTTGCACTATGGGCCAAAGATATTCATCAACAAGTCATCTTTGCACTACAGACCAAAGATATTCAACAACAGGTCATCTTTACATTACGAGCCAAATATATTCATCAACAAATCATCTTTACACTACAGGCAAAAGATATTCAACAACAAGTCATCTCTGCATTACAAGCCAAAGATATTCATCAATAATTCATCTTTGCACTACAGGCTAATGATATTCATTATCATTTCATCTTTGCACTACAGGCAAAAGATATTAATATCTCAAAGAAATACATAATTATTTAAGAATTTATATAAACCATGTTGATCAATTCACTTTTGCACTTAAGCTAAAAATATTCAATTGTAAATTCAATGGTCATGATCATACCAGTCAACGATTCAACTTTGCACTACTGGCCAAAGAGAACCTATAGTCATGATCATACCAATAATCTACCCATCTTTACACTCAAGTCAAAGAGAATTTCAACACCATGGCTATAAAAATGTTATATACTTGCGTATTTTGAAAAAAATTCATATATCACCCTTAACTTTAACTTTTATCAATTTAACCATTTACTGAATAGAAAAATTGAATACTTTTATTTCATAAAATTCGGGGTCTTACAATCTCCCCTCCTTATGAAATTTCGTCCCCGAAATTTACATACCTGGTATTTCAAAGAGTTGAGAATACCTTGCTTCCATCTTCCATGTCCTCATGATTTCTCCATGGCTCATCTCCTGTATTTCAGATATCAATCTAGAATACAGCTTCAAAACAAGGGTTAATTGAATAAATTAACATATCACATAATATCCCGATATTATGACTGACCAACAAATAAGCTTAGGTAGAACACACTAGCGAAGGATTTACTCATCTCTCCCCTCCTAGTTTTATTCCCCGATCTCCGCCAGAGACCATATTCCTAAGCTTTGATACCAAATGTGACAAATGTCCCATCAGTGGATAGCACCTCACATTGGTACCTATCAGTTTGCCACTGCGCGAGCAGGCGTCCCCCTACGGAGAGTAAAGCCGGTGCATCCCCCATAAACAGGAAGTCACCAGCGAGAGGCTCGGGGCTCTTTACTTATAGCTCTGATAACAAATGTTACGCCCCCAAAACAGGTCCATTCCATCCAACCTATTCTGAGTCGCCAAATACATGGTACAGAAAATAACTACAACTTTATTACAATAATTATCGTACAAAATACAACAACACATATGCTGTTTGGATACAAATATATACCAAATGTGACACATGTCCAAACTGTGGACAACATCTCACAGTGACACCTTACATAAAGGTATAGTCAAAAACTGTTTTAGAAATTAAAATCTTTGGGAAGTGCTCAAGGAAACCTGCGTATATGGGAGGCCATGCGTCTAGGTTATGATAGATATCATATGGCCATAGAATTATCCTTGGTTGATCCAATAGACCCCAAAGAAAAACAAGAAGATTACTATCATATTCTTCCCAATGGTAAGTCTTCTCTTGACATATCATTATCTCCCCTGTCTCTAATTGAGAATTATACTTCAAACAAACACCAATATTATATAGGTAGTGCTCGTAGATATACTCAGTAAGTGGATGTGCACAACCCTGTCTTATGATGACACGAGGTTGTATGTCTTACGACATCTTGTATGATAGTGGCAAAACATTCACCAAATATAACTACTAAATGATGACCACCATTCTATTCCTCATACCCCCGGCTCGACCCTAATTACACTCTTATTTACGAAAAGGAATTGTGAAGCAAAAGGGTGAGCACAACAACCTTCTAGTAAAGAATATCATGACTAAAGATAATTAAATTATCAATAGTCTTCACGATAAAGAATAAATCAGAGATTTAGAACATATGGTAGATGATAAAAAGTTTCAACCATAGTTGCAGCGGAACGAGCAATCCATTAGAAGAGTCAAATAGACCATAAAATCTATTATCTTCTCCATGTTAAAAGTCCACCAACAATGTTTTATCCCTGTAAAATCAATCAATAATTCCTTTCCACAATCACATGTATAACTCATAATCGTAATTGTAGTTCTAAATTCCTTTTCTCATCCAGGACAAAGATAATTTTCATCACCTGAAACATCAAAGATCATGGATATACCAAATCACAGTTCATGTTCATAATCATACTAATAAATTTATCTTTGCACTATGGGCCAAAGATATTCATCAACAAGTCATCTTTTACTTCTGAGGCCAAAGATATTCAACAACACAGTCATCTTTGCATTACGAGCCAAAGATATTCATCAAAAAATCATCTTTGCACTACAGGCCAAAGATATTCAACAACAAGTCATCTCTGCATTACGAGCCAAAGATATTCATCAATAATTCATCTTTGCACTACAGGCTAAAGATATTTATTATCATTTCATCTTTGCACTACAGGCAAAAGATATCAATATCTTAAAGAAATACATAATTATTTAAGAATTTATATAAACCATAATTATAACCATGTTGATCAATTCACCTTTGCACTTAAGCTAAAAATATTCAATAGTAAATTCAATGGTCATGATCATACCAGTCAACGATTCAACTTTGCACTACTGGCCAAAGAGAACCCATAGTCATGATCATATCAATAATCTACCCATTTTTACACTCAAGTCAAAGAGAATTTCAACACCAGGGCTATAAAAATATTATATATGATAATAAAAACAATATATATAGTTTTAATCTCCAGAGTAATATTCATAAATCAACTATAATTTGGTTAGAAAAAGAAACCAATTTTGTCGTGAATAGTAACTCGTGAATAGTAACTCATGAATAGTAACTCATGAATAGTAACCCCGACACAAAAAGGTAGAAATTCCACAATAAAATCCATACCAATATTTCGGTATAATGATATTGAAAGAATAACATTTCTTAAACTTATAAACAATTTATTTTAATTATTTACAATTTACTAAAATAATGCATTTAATCATTCTAAAATGCCAAACTCATAAGATTTCATCACCAATAACCAAAACCCTCATCAAAAATCTGCATATACCACATATATGATTCTCAAGCCATAAAATCATATTTTTCAATTTTCGTCCTTCAAATAACATATTTAATTCCTTTATTCATAACTAGACCATTTTCATGAAAAAATACCAAATCAGTTCCAAAAATATTTCTTTTCTGGGATTTAGCATAATATAGTCCCATATTGAACATATATTTTTCCTGGAATTTTTAAAAAACATTTACTATTTTTCATATGGTCTAAACTACAGAATATTTAGACGTTTATCATAAATTGTACTTTTATCCAAACATTCCAAAATTTACAGAGTATACTTCTATCATATACATGTACTCCTAATAAAAATTTCATCAATTTTGGAGTTAACCACAAGGAGTTACAAGGGTTTTCTTTTAAAATAGTCTTTTCCCATAAAATTCATAACTCATAATCTATACATCCAAAAATCGCCATTTTTGGACACAATCTAGAAAACTCATCAAATTATCATTTCGAATTTTTCCAGAATTTTTAAAGGTCAGAAAAATTATGAAACTTAAAATCATAACAACCCTTAAAATCTCTTACTATCCCTTACTATCCTTTACGAGTACAACAAATAATATCCCTTATGAGTACAACAAATAATATCCCTTACCTCAAAAGAGCAGCACTTCTGACTGGATATCGGATATGACACTGAAGAAAACTTGCACTGATGAATAGCAACTCACCAAGTATCTAAATACTCACAAAATACACTCGATAATCTTGAGAGAAAAAGAGAGAAAACTTATGAATTCTGGTGTGATTTTCAATTCTAACTTAGCCCTCTATTTATAGGAAAATGTTAGCACTTGAAAGCGAACTTAACTCGCTGCAACTTTGATGGCTTTACCTGCTACTATTCCACCCACCAAAAATCAGCCACCATCCCCAACAACCAAAAGTGGGGCCCACCCATTTCTAGAATTTTTCACCAAAATCATTTATAAACCTAATTTTTGAATCAGTCACCTCTTAAAATTCATAACAAATCATTCGTTCATTTTTAACGGTTCAAAATTTGTGGACATATACTCAACTTATATATGTATAGCATATCCAAAAATTACAACGATCCAACGGTCGGATTAAAAATTATAACTCACACAATAAAGCTGTAAGAACACCGATTTGATCTTTTAATACCTCCAATCCGATAAAATACTGATAAAATACCTCAACATTAATTCCTTCATTTATAACCACATAAATAAATCCATCATTTATATCCACATCAAATAAATATTTCCTTATCATATAAATAAATAATTAATTATTCACAAATAATATTACAGAATCATAATAATGACAACCAGGCAGTTTCCAGGAAAGAGGGGGCTTTCCGATAAGGATTTCTCCTTACTGGCGCGCAATTAGGTGACCAAACCTCTCCTTGACAGAACTTTCTAGACATTGCCAATAATGCTATCTAATAATATTATTCAAATAATGTAAGACCCCAACTTTTATAAATAAAGATGAATTTTATATAAATATTATTTTTGAATATTATGGAGTAAAATTGATATAATAGTTGTGGGTAATATTTATAAATTTTGCAAAGTAAGCAAGTTGTTATAAAATATTCGTTTGGTCGGGGAATATTCTTTTTGTCGGGGAATATTAAATACGACGGCTCAATCATTGGTGGACCCCTATTAAGCGGAAGTATTGTCGTAGTTAAAAAGCGACAAAATTATCTTTCTATAAAAATAACGGCGGAGGTGTTACGGTTAAAACTGTTGCACTACCCGGTAGTAAAAGTATAATGTCTGGCGTGGTTACATAGTAGCTTTACGGTATTGATTATTGATGCTTACGTGAGAAGTCACTCATTTATACTCAATTATTGCTATAGTAATTCTTTGCATCATATCTCTTATATTATTGATTCAATTATTGTCACAAGATTATCATACGTATAATATGTTATATTATTAAATCAATAATTGAGACGACAAGTTATAAATGATTAATAATTGTTGAAAGATTAAATATGTGTTGATTAAAAATAAAATGATTTGTGATAATATTTATTCAATCCTTGATGTATATAAAGAGTCTGTTATGAGACGTTTGTGGTAAGTTTGGTTATTTTATGGGGGGGCCCATATGTCATCATCTAAGAGTCTCTTCATCAATAGTAATTACCTTCGTCAATAGTAATTACTTTCGTCAATAGTAATTACCTTAGTCAATAGTAATTACCTTTACCAGACGTCAAACCACTTGCCGTTTCATATTACAGGCGTCGAACCACTTGTCATTTCACATTACAGGCGTCGAACCAATTGTCGTTTCACATTACAAGCGTCAAACCACTTTTCTTTTCACATCACTAGTCGTCAAGCCACTTGCCTTTTCACATGGAAAGTGCTAAGCTAGAAATCTTCTATAAATAGAGGCCTAGTGCTTCATTATTTTTCACGAATTCATTCAAGCTATAGAGAGAGAAAGTATAGAGAGAATAAGAGAGAAAGAAAAAGAGTATTTTGTTACTACACTACTGCAGTATTCAATCTCCTACTAAAGTAAGGGGTGTTATTCTTTCTTATTCATGAAGAGAACTGTTTTTATTCCATTGCTTATTATTACATTTGGAATAAGTTTGTACACATGATTTACCCTATACTTGGTGACATTCTTCTATTATTACTCATTGGAACATCACATGCGTGTGTTTTACAAGGACTGGTTTAAATCTTTATTATTATTACATTTGGAACATCACATGCATGTGTTTTACACGGACACTGGTTCCATTCTTTATTATTCTGTTGGAATATCACATGCATGTGTTTTACGTGGGACTTGGTTCCATTCTTTATTATTACATTGGAATATCACATCTGCACTGTGTGTTTTCTGTGGGACACTGGTTCCGATTATTTATTATTACATTGGAATAACTTTGCTGTCTGCGATCTATCGTATGCATGGTGATTTCTTTTGTTATTCCATTCTTTATTATACTCGGTTGGTTAAAACTTTGACTTCTATACTCCATGAAATTAGTGGAATATCCTTGATATTTGCGCTTCATCCAGTATCCTTTCATGGAAATATTCTTCTAAGTATTCTTGAATTTTACTCTACAAAGCAGTATAATGTTGACAATTTGGACGTTAATAATTCCTGGATAAAATAATTCTTGAACTTGTTATATTGAATTCTTATATCATTGTCATCATCTTCATGTTTTATATTTTGTTGAAAGTCATCGTGGCTTTTGTAGTGCATAGATGGACTTGGTATGATTATGACCGAGGATTATTGATTGTAATCATGGTAGTAATGTTAAAAATGATGTGGTAAAAGTTCTCATTGGCCCGTAGTGCATTGATGGATAGTTGTTGGCATGATCATGACCATTAATGAATACACAAATATTCTTGGCCCAGTAGTGCATGGATAATTGTGGTCGTGATACTAAAGAATATCCTTGGTAGTAGTGCGGGGTGATTCGATGATGTGGAATATTTATTAAGTTTGAGTCTCATTTATAAAATGATTGAAAAACCTTTTAAATCATAAAAGATAGTAGATTTTATTTTCTACTTGACTCTTTTAATGGATTCTTTGGATTTCAGCTGCAGATTAAACTTGATGTTTATTATATTTTATCGGTTTAACAACATTGAAGGCTAATGATAATTTATTACGCATTATCTTAGTCATAATATTTCTTCTAGGGCTAGTTGAGCTCACCCTTTCTTTCCTTTATTCTCTTGAAATGAGAATATAGCTGGGACAAGTCAGGGAATAGAGTAATGGTCCAGAGGATAACATTAGTAGTCCTCACTATTCTATGAAATAGTGTGATAATAATTGTAATGAGGACTCCTTTTGAGTTTGTATAATCTCTAGTAGACAATATTTGTATTCAAACGCACAGTTTATGTTGTGTCGTATTGTACACGAAAGTTGTATTAGTAAGTTGTATTTGAATTCTATACCATGTATCTGGCGACCTAAGATGGGTGATGTATACCTAATTTTGGGGGCGTCACAGTTGGTATCAAAGCTTAGGGATATGATCCCTGGCTAAGATGTGAGAATAGTACTAGGAGGGGAGAGACGGGGAATTCCTTCGCTAGTATACCTAATTTATGTGCTATTTTATTGGTCGGTCAGAATATAGGGATAATATGTTACATGTCAATTAACCTTTTGTTTTGTGGCAGTATCTGAAAATGACATCTGAGAATGTTGAGAATAGAAATGGAGCACAGGCGACCTTTGATTCACCATATATCAATAATCAGGATAATGTGCATCAGGAAGGCGACAATCCTCATGCAAACAACAACACTGACCAAATGATGAATGATCAAATGTTCAGAGGCTTTATGCAATTCATGCAACAGCAGGCGAGAGCGGCTCCTATCCAAAATATTGGTGGAAACACGGGAAACTCTCGGGCGGTCACCGCTAAACAGTTCAAAGAGCTGGGACCACCAGAGTTTAAGGGAGAGCCAAAACCACTTATGGCGGAAGCATGGATAAAGCAGATCACCAAGATATTTGATGTCTTGGGATGCTCTGAATAGAAAAAGGTTCCCTTTCGCGCTTTTTATGTTGCATGGAGGAGCAATGATTCTTTGGTGGGAATTCCAGAAGCGTACTCAACCCTCTTTGTCTTGAAGATATCTTGGGAGAAGTTCCAGGAGTTGTTCAATGACAAATACTTTCCCGAAAGTATTCGCCACATGAAGGAGGTGGAGTTTATCAAGTTGGAACAAAATAATATGACCGTGTCGCAATACGAGGTAAAATTTGCGGAGTTATCATGGTTTGCGTCCCACTTAGTGGATAATGAAGAGAGAATGGCGTGAATGTTTTTAAGAGGTTTGAAGCCAGAGATACGTCAAGATCTTATTTCTCATAAACTGTGTTTGTATTCAGATGTTGTAAATAGAGCTCAGTTAGTGGAGCGCGATAACGAGTCAACGCAACTAAAAGAGAGCAACCAACAAAATTACAATACCAGCGAGAGTAGTCATCGAAGCTGTGACAACAAGCGTGGAGGGAATTAACAGGCCAGAAATGGTAACCACTTCGGTGGTAATCAGGGCCAAAACAATATGAATGGACATTTCAAGAAGAGGAGATTCAACAATGATGGAAAGACATCAGCACCAGCACCCGTTGTTAAGGATGGAGAAAGACCACCTATCATATGCTTCAAATGCGGAGGGGAGGGACACATCAGTCTAAATTGCGCGATGCCGTCCAAAGAATGTTATGATTGTGGAAGAGAAGGTCACTTAGCCCGATTTTGTCGTTCATCGAAGACAAATTCAGCTAGGACGGAGGCACCAAAGGCCGTCCCAGAAAGGTCAAAGCCGGTAGTGCAAGGGAGAGCGTTTGTTGTGACCTCCCAGAAAGCAAGGAACCCGAATGAGGTTAGCACGGGTAAGCTTATCATAAACTCTAACGAAGTCTATACTTTATTTGATACCGGTTCTACCCATTCTTTTATTTTTCCTACTTGCGCTCATCGATAAAATTTGACTCTGGAGAAATTAGACTTTGACTTATCTGTGGAAACTCCGTTGGGAGAAACCTTCATTACATCCACTGTTTATAAGTCTTGTTTGGTTCAAATCGGTACCCTTACATTACCTGTCGATCTTATTTCATTAAAAATACTAGCATTTGACGTGATTCTAGGGATTGATTGGTTAACTACTCATCATGCAAAAATTGATTGTTTTCGTAAGGTTGTTAGCTTTCATATACCTAATCAACCTATTATGCGAATTCAAGCGACCAAACCATTAAAATCAATCACGGTCATCTCAAGCCATAAAGCTATTCGTTTATTGAAAAACGGATGTCAAGCTTTCTTAGCTCATGTCATAGATTTAAACAAAAATACGTCGATTTTGAGCGATATTTCTATTGTTAATAAATTTCGACGTATTCCTAGAAGAACTTCTGGCCTACCCCAGGCGTGAAATTGAATTTTGTATCGCCTTTAACCCCCAAGTACAAAACCCATTTCCAAAGCCCCATATCGAATGGCTCCTATTGAACTTCAGGAATTAAAGATCCAACTGCAGGAATTGTTAGACATTGGCTTTATTCATCCTAGTACTTCTCCTTGGGGTGCTCTTGTTCTATTCGTGAAGAAGAAAGATGGGAGTATGCGACTTTGTATTGATTATCGGGAGTTGAATCATGTCACCATCAAAATATAGGTATCCATTGCCATGTATTGATGACCTGTTTGACCAGTTGCAAGGAGCCAAATTATTTTCAAAGATTGATCTTCCTTTCGGATATCACCAATTGAAGATTAGAACCGATGACATTCCAAAGATGGCTTTCAGAACTCGGTACGGGCATTATGAATTCCTAGTCATGTCCTTTGGATTGACTAATGCTCCTGCTACCTTCATGGATATGATGAACCGAGTATTCAAGGAATATTTAGATCACTTTGTGGTCGTCTTTATTGATGACATCCTTATTTATTCCAAAAGCCATGAAGATCATGAGCAACACTTGAGGCTGACACTCCAAAAGCTTCGTGAATATAAGCTTTATGTTAAGTTAAAGAAATGCGAGTTCTGGCTTGAGGAAGTAGCATTCCTTGGGCACGTGGTATCAAGTCATGGAATATCTATTGACCCAGCAAAGATTGAAGCTATTCAAATTTGGGAAGCAACCTAAATCGATGGACAAGAAGTCACGTAGCTTTCTCGGTTTAATTTGGTTATTATCGGAGATTCGTGGAAGGATTTTCTCGAATCGCTACTCCGATGATTTCGGTGACTCGAGAATGATACAAAGTTCGGTTGGAGTGAAGAATGTGAGAAGAGTTTTCAAGAACTCAAGAGGAGACTCATTTCAAAGACTGTTACGACAATACCATCCGGCTCGGAGGATTTGTCATCTATAGTGATGCCGGGCAAAAGGTTGGGATGTGTTCTCATGCAACATGGAAAAGTCATAGCCTATGCCTCGCGACAACTCAAAGAATATGAGAGGAATTATCCTACTCATGATCTAGAGTTGGCATTTATTCTCTTCTTGATTAAAATTTGGAGGCATTACTTGTATGGGGAGAAAGTGGAGATCTTTACGGATCATAAAAGCCTCAAATATTTCTTCACTCAAAAGGAATTCAACATGCGACAACGACGTTGGCTTGAAATCATTGAAAGATTATGATCATACGATTCAATACCATCCCGGAAAGCGAGCGTGGTAGGCGGCGCATTGAGTAGAAGATTATATGCAAGTACGAGTGCGATATTGTCAACGCAAAGGCCCATTTTGTGTGACTTACAAAGGATGGAGATAGAGTTAAAGACTCGAGGACGCATGTGATGATAGCGAATATACGACTAGAACCGACTTTAATCGATAAAGTTAAAGCTGCTCAAGCTACAGACCTGGAGTGATGAGTATGAGGAAGAAAGTGCAAGAAGGTGCTATCTAGGAAGCAAGAATCGATGAAGAAGGAATACTTTGAGTCAACTCCGGACTTTGTGTTCTAACGCGACCACGATTTAAAGTATAAAATCATGATGGGCGCACAACACACCATTTGCAATCCATCTTGGGAGTACCAAAATGTATCATGATAATTCGTCATACATTTTGGTGGAGCAATATGAAGAGAGTGATAATATTTGTTTATCTCAAGGTATCTAACTTGTCAACGAGTTAAAAGGAGACATCAAGTACCAAAAGGTCCATTGCAACCACTTGAAATTCCATAATGGAAGTGGGAGCACATTACCATGGATTTTGTTACCGGTCTTCCTAAGGTTTCTCAAGGCATAGATGCGATTTGGGTCATTGTTGATAGATTGACCAAGTCTGCTCATTTCTTACCGATACGAGTAATTTATACACTTGAATGTCTTGCTCAGTATGTACATAAATGAGATTGTAAAGGCGCATTGTATCTTCGGTATCCATAGTTTTCGATCGAGACCCAAGATTCACTTCACAATTTTGGGTTAGTTTGCAAAAAGCTATGGGCATAGACTTACGATTTAGCTCAAGCATATCATCCCGGGAGACCAGACGATCGGAGAGGACTATTCAAACTCTTGAAGATCTATTAAGACTCTGTGTCCTTGATTTCAAGGGAAGTTGGGACAAGTTCTTACCATTGGTGGAGTTTTCCTACAACAACAGTTATCAAGCAAGTATTGGCATGGCTCCATTCGAAGCGTTGTATGGAAGAAAGTGTCATTCTCCAGTATGTTGGGATGAGGTGGGTGAAGCAACGTTGTTGGGACCAGAGTTGGTACGTACAACTACGGAAAAGATTCAAACGATCCGACAACGTATAGAAACCTCACAAAATCGACAAAAGAGTTATGCTGATCTTCATCGAAAGGACGTGGAATTCGATATAGGAAATTATATGTTGTTACGTGTTGCTCCATGGAAAGGAGTTACAAGATTTGGAAAGAGAGGAAAACTCAATCCTCGATTCATCGGTCCATTTTTAATCCTCGATCGAGTAGGAACTGTGGCCTATAGACTCGCTTTACCGCCAAGTATGTCTCGTGTTCATAACGTTTTTTACATATCCATGTTACGTAAATATGTGAAAGACCCGAACCACATTATTGAGTTAGAACCGGATGAAATAGCGGAAGACTTGACGTATGAAGGGGTTCCTGTTCAAATCTTGGATAAGAAGGAACATATTCTACGCTCCAAGGTTATACCTCAAGTCAAAGTTTTGTGGAGAAACCACGATGTTGAGGAAATGACTTGGGAGTTAGAATCTGAAAGGAAATCAAGGTATCCTTACCTCTTCGACATACCAGGTACGTACCCTAATTTCGAGGGTGAAATTTCATAAGAAGGGGAGGTTGTAAGACCCCAACTTTTATAAATAAAGATGAATTTTCTATAAATATTATTTTTGAATATTATGGAGTAAAATTGATATAATAGTTGTGGGTAATATTCTTTTTGTAGGGGAATATTCGTACGACGGCTCAATCATTAGTGGACCCCATAACGGAAGTATTGTCGTAGTTAGAAAATGACAAAATTATCTTTCTATAAAATAACGGTAGGAGGTGTTTCTACAATTAAAAGCTGTTAAACTACCCATTAGTAAAATACTGACAATCTGGCGTGGTTGCATAGTAGCACACACGGTATTGATTATTGATGCTTACGTGAGAAGTCACTCACTATACTCAATTATTACTACGATAATTCTTTTGCATCATATCTCTTATATTATTGATTCAATTATTATCACAAGATATCATCTGTATAATATGTTATATTATTAAATCAATAATTGAGACAACAAGTTATAAATGATTAATAATTGTTGAAAGATTAAATATGTGTTGATTAAAAATAAAATAATTTGTGGTAATATTTATTCAATCCTTGATGTATATAAAGACTCTGTTATGAGACGTTTGTGGTAATTTTGGTTATTTTATGGGGGGCCCATATGTCATCATCTAAGAGTCTCTTCGTCAATAGCAATTACATTCATCAATAGTAATTACCTTCGTCAATAGTAATTACCTTCGTGAATAGTAATTACCTTTCCCTGTTCACCTTTTCTTTCCCTGTTCTCTTCAGGAAATGAGAATATAGCTGGGACGAGTCGGGGAACGGAGTAATGGTCCAGATGATAGCATTAGTAGTCCTCACTATTCTGTGAAATAGTGTGATAATAATTGTAATGAGGACAACTTTTGAGTTTGTATAATCTCTAGTAGACAATATTTGTATTCAAACTCACAGTTTATGTTTTGTCGTATTGTACACGACAATTGTATTAGTAAGTTGTATTTGAATTCTGTACCATGTATCTGACAACCTAAGATGGGTGATGTATACCTAATTTTGGGGGCGTCACAAATAATATGAATTATTGATCTGATAATGGAGATACTGTGCAGTGACAATTATTGAAACAACAGTAATATAAAATATCAATGTAGCAATTATTGAACCAATAAAATAAAATATTGAACAGTAATTACTGTAACAATTATTGAGTAGTGCCTTCTTACGTAAGGATCAATAATTCAAAAATACTGTGTAAACCAGGTGTACTCTTTGTGTAAACACGCAGCGTCTCTCGTATTTTAACCTTTGAGTTTTTCAACGGTCTTTAGCAGTAACAACTCGCATGTTATTCAATTTTGTCGTTTTCTTCATCCAAGCGGTTATTCGTTATAGAGTAGCATAATGCATTTTGCGTCGTAAATCACGAATATTCCACAAACGGAAAAAATATTCTACGACTAAACGAATATTCCCCGACAACAATGAATATTTTATAACCACTTGCGTATTTTGAAAAAAATTCATATATCACCCTTAACTTTAACTTTTATCAATTTAACCATTTACTGAATAGAAAAATTGAATACTTTTATTTTATAAAATTTGGGGTCTTACACATAAAGTCTTTTATCATTTTATCTTCAATGAATTTCCTTAATTCATTCCTCAGAACTCGCTAAGAGTTTATCACCTCTATGCTTTCGATCTCCTAGAAGATTATAGCCTAAGGTTTCCCCACCTAAGGTTCATAACCTAAAGCTTTGATATCAACTTGTGACACCCCCAAATCTCGGTACGTCATTACCTTAAGATTTGGTGTTCACTTAATCAAAACATTCATATCTGACTACCAAATCATAATATAATTGAATAAATAAACCTTCCCATACAAGATTACATTAAATAAAATCTCCCAGGTTATCTAACCTTTACAAAAATCATACATGCGGAAAATTAAATAAACTTCATTACAATCTTTAAACCAAAGTATGATAATAAAACTATCAAAATTATTACAAGTCTTCAGTACTTGTTTATCTTTCCCTTTCCCTTACTGGTGCTAGGTACGTCACCCTTTTCAGCTTTAGCTGTAAGAAAGTTTACAGGCAAGAGTGAGCAAACAAGGCTCACTTAGAATAACAATAAATAAAACATTAACCTTTATATCACTTGCCATATACTAGGCTTAATAGAACTGAACAATACGTTCTATTAACATTCAAAAAAATCATAACATTCACTGAGGGTCTAATGACCACGAACCATGTCCACGATTATAAGTAATCTTTCAACTTTAATTCTAACAGTCATACGACTATAAGGACTCAAAGTTACTTAGGGGGATCAATCCTTCGTACATGTATTGTATAAAAACATTTTAGCACAAAGTATAAAACTAAGTGCAACCCCTAATAATAGGGTTGTTCATCTCAGTATTTAGAGTACAAGTCCGCACCAAAGTCAATTTGGTTTGGATACACTTCAATGTAATTTGGAATTCAACGGACATCAACTAAGGATTAGTTGAATAAAAGATAATAACACTATGTTATTGAATAATCATAACTGAATAAACATTTCAGTCTAAGTTCATGCTTTAGGAATAATCTAATAGTATAACAATGGAATAATTTATCATACCTTGCTTTAAACAACATTAAGCTAAGGTTACATCTTATAATTTAATATTAAGCATGCATAACAAATAATAACTTTGAACGGTAAATTGTTCAACAGAATAAAGATATTTGCATGCTAATATAACAAGTTTAGATTTAGGAAAAACTTGCATAATCATAACAAACTAACTCAACGAAGGTATGGAGTTAGAAGATTTACTCAATGTAAACAATAGATTTAGAAACCTGCATAACGAAGATTTAGGATAAGAAAACTTGCTCAACTATTATAAAAGTAGAGTTAAAAAACTTGCATGACAATAAATCGTTAAACAAGAGATTAGAAATAGAGAATTTTCATAAGTATAACATAACAGTGAAAAGTAACCTTGCTGAATAATAAAGTAGCAAAGGTTAGGGAACTTGCCTCGTGCGTAGGTTAAACAATCACTACTCACGTTCACCCCAAGTCCTACACATACCATATGTATTGACAATACACATTAGTTACACTAACATTACCTTCATGAGTTGCTTTCTTACTTTTAGTATAGCTACTAACTAAGTTTAAGTTTAAATAACATTGCATCTTTGCATGAACATTACTTTTTAGCTTTATTACAACTACTTAAGTGATCACGTCATTGTACCACATACACATTAACAACTTGATACAACATCATATTACATGTCCAACATGTTATCATTAGGTTATACTAATACTCAAAGGATTGCACTTGCATTCGCGCATCCCGACGCCCTCTGATTGGCTCCAAATACACAACAGTCCTAACGATGGCCATTTTGACCCTTCATAACGATTTCAAATTGAAACCCTTAAAGAATACAAGTTATAGTCCTATTCGTCCCCTTTCCGAATCATCTTGAATAACCTCAATCGGAGTTCGTATGAAAACGTTATGGCAATTTTACTACAGGAGGTCAAAAGCGTCAGGCCAGACCACTTTTCGGTATTTGATGCGCGAGACGATTAGTCTTTGGTATGCAATTCAACACCGTGGAGCAAACTTCTGGCCTAATTTAGGTCTTTGGAGGCGAGACTTCGAAATGTGAGGCTTGGATTTTTGGTATTTTGGTACCGAAACTCACAGAATACAAAATGAAGAATAGAACAAAGCTACTGTCTTTATTTTTAACAGCAGTTAACCCCAATTAACATGTATATCTTCACGTAATTTACACATAAATGCTAACAATCATTTATATACCAACGACCAACAATTAAACAACGAATTTTTTAGAAAACTTAGTTCTTTGAAAACACTGTTTTACATCAAACTCCATTACTGATAATTGGTAAACACAGTGAACATTGTAAGTTCATATAAAATCCATTTTGATTCCTTTAAAACACTGACATACTAACATATAAACCAATTAACATGCATAATTCAATTTCCCAATTAGCATACACTAACCTTGTTATTATACAAAATTAACAATCACAGTTCCTACAGTTCATGTATGTATATATATACTGTAAAACAAAAATTTCCTATCTTTTAAAAAGTAATTTATCATACAATACATGTATACATATATACATGATAGTTGTATCAATTACAATTATAATTATTCAGGATTTCAAAATTAATTACATAAACATGATTTCTGAGACAACCTTTGTAAAAACTCATATCTGAAGTGAAGTTGAGTTTCAAGAAACACAGAGAGGCTAAATAGTTATACTATAAAACCTATGTTAAGATTATAAAACATACCTTTTGTTGCTTTTAGAAAACCTTTCATTGAGAATAGCTTTTTTGTGACACAGAACTTGTTTTTGGAATTATCTCTAAAACTCCCTACGAACTTCTTTCTTTTCTTTACTCTGTAAACCTTTCTTCTTAAGCTTAAGCCAAAATACACTATATGTAATATTATCTAAAAACCAACGCTTACCTTTGAAACGTAAAAGCGGCGCCTTAATAAATATTTCTAATAAGTTATCGGTTATAAAATTAATATATATATATATATATATATATATATATATATATATATATATATATTATACATATTTTATTTATATAAAAATAATTCAAAAATTAAAACCAAAAGCCATAGGGCTTTGTTTGGCAAACCATTTAAAATAAAGGATTAATATACTTAAACCTTGTTTGGCAAAACTAAATTAAAATTACTTTAATTTATTTTAATAACTCTTTATAACATAGTTATTTGTCACACTTTATTTAATAACAATTTATTAAATAATTCACTTAATCACATAACTCAATCCACATAACACATTAATTATTTAACAAATAAATAATTAACTAAATCAAATCAATCAAATTGAACAATTATTTATCCAATAATAAACACATCCAATAAATATTTATATAAATCAATAATATTTATAATTTACATTTAAAAAAAATATGGAATGTTACAGAGTCACCAATGATCAATACCCAGGATAATGTGCATTAGGATGGCAATAATCATCAGGAAAATAACAATGCTGACCAAATGATGAACGATGGGATGTTAAGAGGATTTATGCAATTCATGCAACATCAGGCAAGAACGACTCATGTTCAAAATGCAGGTTGAAACACTGAAAACTCTCGGACGGTCACCGCTAAACAGTTCAAGGAGCTGGGACCACATGAGTTTTTGGAAGAGCCAAAACCACTTAAGGCAGATGTGACGCCCCCAAATTCTGACCGCCACTTGGTCACTCAAATTTGGTTCGTCACGTTCTCATGGTAACACCATAATAACTAAAATCACACATTCACAACGAAAGATCTAATTTAGAATAATATACAATGTTTTATTATAATTATTCCCCCAATTCTCCCAACCTACAGTGATTAATAGAATACATAATAATATCGAATAAAGACTTATTACATAATTCTACTTAAGCTTAAACATAGTCTGAAAATAGTCTTAATACAACATAATAAATTTAAACATAAAAGGGCAAGCTAGTCGGTAGCCTTGCCCTTGCCCTTGTCTTTCCCAGAGACACCTCCATGTTTCGCCTTAACTGAAAGGTTTTAAATAAGCAAGAATGAGCATAAATTTCCTAGGAAGTAATATACAATAAGGGTAAGGAGTTTTACAACACAAGTTTGAAATATCGAAGTATCATTTTTAACATAGTTCAGAGTTTCAAAATAATATCATGAATAATGAATGTCAACAATTCTTGGAATAAGAACGATAATTCAATATAAATCGACATATATATATATATATATATATATATATATATATATATATATATATATATATATATATATATATATATATGAATTTAAAGACTATCAAGGTATCATTTGGATAATAATTTATCTTGAAACGGTCACTAAGGACTATTGAACATCTACTAGAATTACCAATATTAAACTGATAACCCAAAAGAATCAAGTACTATAGATGATCAGTCTAGAATACTTTAAGTTATGCATAACACCACAGTAATAATATACTCATGTGTCGGGGTTTCCAACAACATACATTCCCCTTACCTTAAGGGTTGTTCAACTCAGTTTTCAAGATTTCTACACCAATCAATTGGTTTGGACAATTTTATAAACATGCACATAATCTAGCCAAATCAAATGGCCTAGATACTTTAACAATATTCAAGAACAATACTAAGTTCACATGAATAATAGTTTTCGTCAAGAGTTTAACATAATAGCTCATTCAATGAGATAAGCTTATGATATTCGTCAAATAAGTAATGCAAGAGTTAGAACACTTGCACAATGTAAAGTAGGGTTCAGATACTTGCCTTAAGCGTAGTTTATCCACGTTAAGAAATCAACAGTTTCAAATTCTATTTATAACATATTATACGTTCAAGATGTTCATTAGCTAACACAGTCTTTAATCAAGCTTGACATAATTCAAGTATGCACATATGGTACAAAATCAGTTTATACGTCATCACAAGTTCAACCCACGTATCTTTGCTTTGATATTATGCAAACATCCTTTTGGACTTATCATTCAAAAGTCATGAATAACCTTTATTTCTATCGCATGGCATGCTCCTTAACACATTACATAGTATTTTGATCATATATTACAAGTTAAAGTAATCATATAGGCATGCTTCAAACATCAGTTCAAAAATAGAAGCCATTTAAAATCTGCTTTGCTGGTAGCGATTATTCAGCCTATCTACTGCTTAGGGACGGTATATTTATTCTTATTTGTCCCTAACTGCACTGAATTCGAAGCTCTTGCTTTTCTGCTTTACGCCTAACCTTACACATCTATGTACTAATACTCTTTCATACCTACATGTTAGAGGTACTCACATAATCACATAACCGTTCTTGAGTTCACTTATATAAGTTTAAACTTGCATCTTACATGGAATTAAAGCAAAACATTATCAAGTGGTTACCATGACTCATTACTTGGCTATATATTCACATAGAGATTTCAATTTCTGTTAATGCATATACTTGTAGCATTCATATTGCTTTTTCATAGCTATTATTGTTTAAAACTTGGAATCATGCTTTAAACTCATGTTTATTTTGAAATCATCATGTTCCATACATATAACTCATACCTAGAGATATTATAGACATAACATGACATCTTATCTCTTTAGCATCTAGATATTCATATGATGCAACTAGATTTTGAAAATATGTTACAGTTTACTTTTGAAATCATTTCAGGCTTAACCTATGCAATCTAACACACCTAAGACAACTTCAAAGCTCTAAAAATATGTAGTCAAGTTATGTTAACATGTTCACAAGGTCAGAACATAAACTATGTAGTAATCATGCATGTTAGCTCACTAGGCTAAGCTTTTTCTTGAAACATCTCTAATCACAAGGCTTAACAAGTTTGGTCATGATCAAAGGAACTATGTACACTCTAGCATGCTCATTTATGTGTAGAAATCAGTCATGTGTATAGTTTATTAAGCCCATAATTTGTAGAACATAAATTTCGTCAAAGTTTATTTTCAAGACTTAAAGCTCTTGTTAAAGATTTCCTACTAATTTATGTTTGGACACTTCATACTATATACGAAAACCTTATACTTCATGCCATACCTCTTTTTAGGTAAATAATTAAGTCATGACATCAAGTTCTCAACATGTAGCATAGATAAAACCAAACATATGTTTTCGAAGTGCAGTGGCATACTTATTTGCCAAGCTACTTGAGATAACTGTATGCAGATCGCTAGAGTCGAGTTCAGAAGCAGTATGCATGCTCTATTTTGTAGCGAAATTTCTAACCTGGTTTCCAACGATTCAAGCATGCTTCAAACCTTTACCAAAGTGTTTATACATGCTAGTAAACTTCCTAAACACCTTATAACATGATTACTCATATCAATTAACAAATAAATTCAAGAAAATTCAAGAATCAAACAAAACCCATCTCAAGAACATAAATAGAAATTATACCTTCTTAAGCTTAAATTAGACTTCCTACTCACTGAATATGCTTCTACAAAGATCAGCAACTTACACTCTCCAATTTGGACTATCAAGTAACTTCTAGCAATCACAAAATTCTGCATTTGGGCTTGTATTTATAAAGAGAACTTGGACTGTATTTAGGGTTTGAATAAAGGGTAGTATCCATTGTGTTTTGGAAGGAAACAATGGTCATTCAAGAATTAACCAACCACCCCCAAGCTCATCCATCATCACCTACTCTAGCCTTTTGGAGAAATATGTGATTTAGCTTTGAGTTACTATTCATGTACTTGGTGACACTCATTTTGGGACAAGAGAGGAAAATTTCACCAATTGGTCATGTAAGCTTGGTTTGGTCCTTTTAATTCCCATAATGTAATATTAAGGTACAATTGTTACCATATTAGGATTTTAAAGATAATTTAATACTCACATCATATAATCCATGTACATTCTATTTCAATGTCTACCCACATGTATATGGTTACTTACATTTTTCATGATATATGTATACCATATAGTTTCAATATGCCTAATCATATTGCTTCATACTATATAGTGTCATAAAACTTAGTATATAGTCACATAAAAGTCCTACTACACTATATAGTATAGTCGCATTATTGCTCACATCCACATAACTGTCAATATAATATTATTATATTACTAACTTACTTATTTATGTCAAATAAACAAATTATTCACTTCCTTGATTAATTACCACCAATATAAATTAAATCAATTATCATCGATTAATGTATTTATGGCTCTTCATAAACATTAATTATTTAAATAATTCTTATTATATTTATAGATATATTGCAAATAATAATAATCACATATTATTAATTAATTACTAAGAAATCAATATTCTACAACAATTAATTAATATTAAATAATGGCCCACTTAATAATTCCGTTGTCGAACATAACATACTTTATTTCATAGTTTATCAATGTTACACATATCACATAATTGTTCCATTTAATTTCTAAAGTAAAAAAATTAGTTTTTCTCTAATTGACCCTTTGTAGCAATTGCTTGCTGCATACCACAACAGATGCCAAGGTGGTTTAGCTTCAAGCCCGTGCCAATTTTCATCGCCTAACTCGTTTTATACGACATGAATTATTGTCCACATGAGTAATATTACAAGTCTAAGAGGGTATTGATTACTTATATGAAATCACATGATCAACACGATTAATCTTCTTAATTCTCGTTTTAATTTGCTTAATGGATTTACTCGTTTCACCATATGCCACACAAGGCATTTCTCAATTCTTATTGTCAAATATCACTTCTTAGTACGCATTGATCTAATACGAATCAATTGCATTAACCGACTCACAAAATAATAACACTTATATTCACATAAATATTATTTCCATTAATATATTCATTTAATAATACGTGGAAATTCTCGGGTATTACAGCAGAGACGTGGATAAAGCAGATCACTAAGATATTTGATGTCATGGGATGCTCCGAGGAGCAAAAGGTTCCCTTTGCCACCTTCATGTTGCGAGGAGAGACAGATTATTGGTGGGAATCTATAAAGCGTACTCAACCTGCCGCACTGAAGATGTCTTGGGAGAAATTCCAAGAACTGTTCAACGACAAGTACTTTCCCGAAAGTATTCGTCACATGAAGGAGGTAGAGTTTATCAAGCTGGAGCAAAACAATATGATCGTGTCACAGTACGAAGCTAAGTTTGACGAGTTATCCCGGTTTGCCTCCCACTTGGTTGATAATGAGGAGAGAATGACGCAGATGTTTCTAAGAGGTTTGAAACCTGAGATACGTCAATACCTAATTTATCACAAACTGTGTTTGTATTCAGATGTTGTAAATAGGGCTCAATTATTGGAGCGCGATAATGAGTCAACCCAACCAAGAGAGAGCAACCGACAAATTGATAATACCAGTGGTAGTAGTCATCGAAGCGGTGACAACAAACGTGGAGGGAATCAACATACTAGAAATGGTAACCAATTCGGTAGTAATCATGGCCAAGATAATAGAAGTGGAAATTTTAAGAAGAGAAAATTCAATAATGATGGAAAGACATCAGCACCAACACCTGTTGTTAATGAAGGAGAATGACCGATGGTCGTATGTTACAAATGCGGAGGGGAGGGACACATCAGTCCAAACTGTACGCAGCAGTCCAAAGCATGTTATAATTGTGGAAGAGAAGGTCACCTAGCTCGATTTTATCGTGCACCGAGGTCAAGTCCAGCATGGAGGCATCAAAGGCCATCCCAGATAAGACAAAACCGGTAGTTCAAGGGAGAGCGTTTGTCGTAACCTCCCAAAAAATGAGGAATCTGAATGAGGTAATCACGGGTAAGCTAATAATAAAATCTAGCGAAGTCTATACCTTATTTAATACCAGTTCTACCCATTCTTTTATTTCTCCTACTTGCGCTCAATGTTTAAGTTTGACTCCGGAGAAATTAGACTTTTACTTATTTGTTGAAACTCCGTTGGGAGAAACCTTCATTACATCCATTGTTTATAAGTCTTATTTGATCCAAATCGGCACTCGCACATTACCTGTCGACCTTATCTCTTTGAAAATACTTGCGTTTGATGTGATTTTAGGGATTGATTGGTCAACTACTCATCATGCAAAAATTGATCGTTTTTGTAAGGTTGTTAGCTTTCATATTCCTAACCGACCTATTATGCGAATTCAAGCAACCAAACCACTAAAGTCAATCAATGTCATATCAAGCCAAAAAGCTATTCGTTTATTGAAAAATGGATGTCAAGCTTTCTTAGCCCATGTCATAGATTTAAACAAAAATACGTCAGATTTGAATAATATTTCTATTGTTAATAAATTTCCTGATGTATCCCCTGAATAACTTCATGGCCTACCCAAGAGCTTGAAATCGAGTTTGGTATTAACCTTGAACACGGTACAAAACCCATTTTCAAAGACCCATATCGAATGACTCCTATTGAACTTCAGGAGTTAAAAACCCAACTACAGAATTATCAGATATCGGTTTCATTCGTCCTAGTACGTCTCCTTGGGGTGCTCCTGTTCAATTTATGAATAAGAAGGATGGAAGTATGAGACTTTGTATTGACTATCGGGAGTTGAATCATGTCACCATCAAAAATAGGTACCCGCTGCCTTGCATTGATGATCTTTTTGACTAGTTGCGAGGCGCAAAATTCTTTTCAAATATCAATCTTCGTTCCGGATATCATCAATTAAAGATTAAAACCAATGACATCCCAAAGACTGCTTTCAGAACTCTGTATAGGCATTATGAATTCCTAGTCATGTCTTTTGGATTGACTAATGCTCCTGCTGCCTTCATGGATATGATGAACCAAGTATTCAAGAAATATTTGGATCATTCCATGGTTGTATTTATTGATGACATCCTCATATACTCCAAAAGTCATGAAGATCATGAACAACATGTAAGACCCCAACTTTTTGAATAAAGATGAATTTTCTATAAATATTATTTTTGAATATTATGGAGTGAAATTGTTATAATGTTATAGTTGTGGGTAATATTTTGAATATTATAGTTGTTATATAATATTCGATTGGTCGGGGAATATTCGTTTTAAACAAGAAATATTCGTACGACGACACAATCATTAGTGGACCCCACAACATAATTATTGTCGGATTGAGAAAACGACAAAAATACTTTATGAAAATAACAGAGGAAGTTTTACCATTAACTGTTGAACCACCCAGTGTTAAAAGTACAGTAATACGCGTGGTTGCATAGTAGCACACGGTATTGATTATTGATGCTTACGTAAGAAGTCACTCAGTTTTGTTCAATTATTGCTATAGTATTTGTTGTAAATATTGGAGTATTATTTGGACCCCTACTTACTCCTTTTTTAAAATAATCGGTAGAAAGTTATTTTATATAATAAAGTTAGGCCCACATGTGGGGCCCATATGTTGAAAATTGAATTACTGGGAGTTTTGTTCGAAATGATGTTCACGGGTGATGGCTGGTGGATATTATTTATATATATATTATATAAAAAGTTTGTTAATATATATATATATATATATATATATATATATATATATATATATATATATATATATAGATTACATGTTTAAAGGATTCACGTGAATCCTGTTGATTCACGTGAGATGGTCACGGATATATATATATATATATATATATATATATATATTATTTAAGTTTTCATTTTATTAGAATATTTTATTGCATAGTATCCTTTTCATTCTTCTATAAATAGAAGCTCATTCATTCATTATTTCTTACGAATTCTTTGAAACTCTGAGAGAGAAAATTATAGAGAGAAAAAAGAGAAGTCATTACCTTTCTTTTCCTATATCCGATTTCTTTTACGGTAAGGGGTATTATTTCTTTTGTATTCATGAAGAGAACTTCTGTTATTCCATTATTTATTATTTGGTTGGAATAACCTGTATACGCGGGCTACCCTATACTTGGTGAAATTCTTCTGTTATTTCATTCATTATTATTTTGTTGGAATATATCACATGCATGCGTTTTACGCCGGACACGATTCCAAATCTTTATTATTCTATTGGAATATCTTATGCATGCGTTTTACATGGGACTGATTTAAATCTTTATTATTACGTTGGAATATGATGTATGTGCGTCTTCTTACCGGACTGATTCGATCTTTATTATTTTGTTGGAATAATATCACATGCATGCGTTTTACTTTGGACTGAATTCGATTAATTATTATTACATTGGAATAACTTTGCTGTTTGATTCTATCGCATGCCCGGTGATTTCTTTTGTTATTCCATTCCTTATTATACTCGGTTGGTTAAAGTTTTGACTTCTATACTCCATGAAATTAGTGGAATATCCTTGATATTTGCGCTTCATCCGATATTTTTCATGGAAATATTCTTTCCGAGCATTCTTGAATTTTTTACTACAAAGCGATATCATGTTGACAATTTGGACGTTATTGGTTCTGGATAAATTAATTCTTGAACTTGTTTTATTGAATTCTTATATCATTGTCATCATCCTCATGTTTATATTTTGTTGAAAGTCATCATGGCCTATAGTGCATAGATGGACTTGATATGATTATGACCGAGGATTATTCGGTATAATCATGGTAGTAATGTTACAAATGAAGTGGTAAAAGTCCTCATTGCCCGTAGTGCATTGATGGGACGATTGTTAGCATGATCATGACCATTAATGAATACACAAATATTCTTGGCCCGTAGTGCATGGATAATTGTGGTCGTGATACTAAAGAATATCCTTGGTAGTAGTGCGGGGGTGATTCAATGTTGTGGATTATTTATTAAAATTTGAGTCCCAATGATAAAAGTGATAAAAAACCTTTTAAATCATAAAAGATAGTAGATTTTATTCTCTACTTGACTCTTTTAATGGATTGCTTGTTCCGCTGTAATTAAACTTGATGTTTGTTATATTATATCAGGTTAACACTGTTTAAGGCTGTGACAACACGAGAATTTAGACAATTTATTAAAATCTTAAATGATTGATTTAAGGTCAAATATTAGACCTAGAGCAGAAAATAAGTGTATCGTTTGATGTTATTGGGAAGGAATTACGAGGATTTCAAAATTAGCGTGAAGGATTTAGGTGAATTATTTAATTAAGTTTATATGTGTTTATGTTACGTGTATATGGTTTTATATGTGTTGAGAATGTGGTTAAGGGTCGAGGTTGACGGATAAATTATATATCGTGTCAAACCCTAAGTATATATTAAAACGACAACGTTAGGTTAGAAAACCCTAACGTCGATAAGAAAACCTAGAAATCGGTTCTAGAAACCCTAGTTTCAGTTTCGGGAGTCCGAAACCCTAATTCGGATATTAAAAACCCTAGATTGGGAATGCAATGCTATATATAAGGTTTAACGTTATTAATTATAAATTTATTAGGGAAAACCCTAATGAATTATTGGAAACCCTATTTGAGTATTAGAAAACCCTAATACCATATCTGAAAATCCTAATTTCAGATTTCGAATATTTGAAACCTTAATCTGGGAATATAACGAAGAATTATAATGCTCAAGTGATTTAAATTATAAGCTTAATAGGGTAAAGCTTAATTATTTAGCAAACCCTAATTTCCAAAATTTGAACCCTAATTATTCTGTCTAAAACCCTAAATCGGGATATTAAAACCCCAAGTGGGAAGCTTGAAGATAAGTATAAAGTTTCTATGTTATTAATTGTAAGTATAATTAGGGATAACCCTAATTGATTAATTGGAAAGCCCTAATTTCTAATGTAGGAAACCCTAGCATGCAATTAGAGAAAACCTAATTACTAGCTTATAGAATGTAATGTTAATTAGGAAGCTTTAACCCTAATTAGCAAGCTTGAATGAGATTAGTAAACTTTACTGTAATTAGGGAACCCTAATTAAAGAAACGAAGATATTTACCCTTAATACACAACTCTAGATTTAGAGCTTATGAAACCCTAGGGTCAAACCCTAAGGGTTAAAACCTAACAGGTGTGAGAAGTTACCAAAGTACCATGCACTTTATGAGCCAAATGACCAAAATGCCCTTTTAGCATTATTTAATAAGATAACTTGTGTAGGTTGCCTTAACTTTAGTTGGTGACCAACCTTTGCTAGGCATGTGGTCTATGTGCTAGCCTTTAATCATCAACCATCAACCATCTAGCATCCTATAAATACATTGGACCTAAGATCAAAGTTCAAAAGTAAGCAAAATTCACTTACTTTATTTTTTCAAGCTAGCCAAACCTTCTCTCTCTCTCTCTCCCATCCGAAATTGTAGAGTGAGAGTGACTAATAAGCTAAGCCAAGATCATGTGTTAGCTTGCCAAGAACAAACACCAAAGATTAGATTCAAAAATTGAGCATTTATGAGGTATAAACCCTAATTCTAGAAATCCTTAGATCTGTTGTTAGATATTATGATTTTATGTTTAAATGTGTAGTATGTAGTATATATTAGTGATCTGGGTTGTAATATCACAGATCCATAACACCTAGATGCTAGAAATTGATGTTTTCAGAAATCTGGAAATCTGGGAAAAAGTGGCTTGACAGCCGAATGTCAGAGCCCATAGATTCATGTGTTAGTTGTTTGTTGTGTTTTATGTTTTGGATATGTAGTCTCCCATGTGATCTTTAATCTGAGACTTGAATCAACCTCATAGCATGTCTAGATCGTGAGTTATTGGTGGTCAAAGGTCGTTGACCGACCATGACCAACTGAGTTTCTGGGCAGCCCAGAAACCCAGGTGGGTCTGACAACAATTTTCGAGCCTCAGATCTTGTTGTGTGTTAATAGTTTGGTCAAGTTGTTGTTTGTTTATTGTAGTCTGGTATGTAGACTACATGTTTAAGTTACCAGATCACTTAGATCATAACTGTAATGGCCGGAAATTAAGGTCAAACTAGAGTTGACCGTCTGTTTTGAAGAATTCTGGGTAAACCCAGAATTCGGCCAAGAACAGTCCTGACATGCCCTTTGACCGGCTTAAATATTGAGCTGGTGATGTTGTTAGACTGATCTGATGTTACGAAGTTATACTCTGACTTCATGACTACAAGTGTGAACCTTTATATCACACGAACAATACATAGACTGCAAACTATAAGGACCCAAAGTATGTACCTTGATTCTGGTAAACCCAGAATTCTAAGAACAGGTTCTGACAACATCTTTACAGGCTTAGATCTTGCAATTGTGATGCTTAATGACTTAGATGATTACACATACTTGTAGTATTACATAAATACTACCAGATCAATGTTTTAGAAATCCGAGAAACGTAATAGCCAAGTAATTAGAGCCGGTCAAACGTAGCACCTTAGCGACTGACAATGTGTTTCTGGGCAGGCTCAAGAACACCTATAGCGATAGTTCTGTCGCTAAAGGGCCCTTTAGCGACGCTTATTTTCGGAAAATAGATTATTTTAATAAATAAATAGAAATAAATAGTTTTTAAATTATTAAAAATACATATTAAATTCTGAAAAATTATTTTAAAGCCTGAAAAATAGTTTTTAGTTATTTGGGGTATATTTGAAAATATTTAATATTTTTGGAATATAAAAGATATTTATTTATTTAATTATTATATTAAATAAATTATTTAAAAATAGTTTTAATTCATGAAAAATCATGAAAAATTATATTATGGTGTTAGAAAATATTTGAAGTTATTTTTGATGACTTTTGATATTTTGTGATGAAATTCATTAATATTTATTATTAATGGTAGTTAATATATTTAATGAATATATTAGATAAATTATGGAAAAATAGAATTAATGCTTTAAAAATCATATAAAAATAATTTAAGTGTTATAAAATATTTTAATTTATAAAATATAACTTTTGATATTTTGGCATGAAAAAATTAATATTTTAATTATCGGATAATGGATTTGATTGTTTAAAAATCATAGAAATATGATTTTAAGATATTAAAAATACTTTGTGATGTTATAATTATATTATAATATTATGTTATGATTTTCATTAAAATTTAATATTAAATAAATGTTAATGATCAAGGAATAATGTGGTATTTATATTAATATCAGTTATTGATTAATGTTTTTAATTACTTTAAAAACATTTAAAGGAAATAATAAAGTATTGAAAATACTTTGAGATATTTCAAATATGTTATAATATTATGACATGTGTTTCATTAATGTTTAATATTAAATAAATATTAATGATATTAGAATATTGTGGTATTTAATTCATTTAAATACAATATTAATGATTGAAAAATGTTGTTAAATGATATTAATTATCTGAAAATTTTTGCAAGTTTATGAAAAATGTTTTGACTGATACTATGATATTGTTTAGTGTTTACAGAGTTTAATGGAACTTAAACTCGATAATTGTCCGATTAGACCGTCGGGATGATTGAATTGTGTCGGTTTCAACTCAGACTTAAATAGTCTGATTTGATGCTAAGTCTTATGTGTTGTATAGACTGATAGGATTATGTGATAATGTGTTTAGGTTATTTTATACTGTGATGATATTATTCTAATATTTGGAGATCGGTATTATCTGTATTAGGTCTTCGGATAAAGCTAAGTTATTTTTCGTATCGGTAATCAACGGAACAGGCAAGTTTGTTTTTCTTAACTCTACTAAGAGTGTTTCATTCAGATATGCTTATGGTTAATCGTTACTGATTACCATGTAGAATTGTACTTTGTACATCTTTTTTGTATAAGTTAGGTATGAAAGGTTGACCACCTTCATTACCAGTTGGTCCAGATATATATTGTTTATGTTTAATACTTGTTCAGTCAAAGGTTTGTTCATGCTAATTCACAACTACATTGTGAATTATAGCCAGCTTATTATTCAGACTCTTTTAATCATGATATATCCTTAAATTGTATTTAAACTCACTTTGGCAACTTTCATGCTCACCCCTTGCTATATCATGATAAAACATTTGCAAATAAAAGGCGAATGCTTGGATACAAGGAAAGTTAAAGACGGTTCCGACTTAGAGTTAATATACGATTAGATTTGTAATAGTCTTGTATGATTATAATATCATGTGTCAGATAAGTTATGAAATGTGTATAAGTTATGGTTACTCGACCTTGGGGATAGTGTATAATGTTTAATGTATAAACAATTTATGTTTATATCTTCCGCAATAGTAGTAGAATGATTGAACCGGATCCGCGGTGATTTAGGGCCCGGATTAGGGGCTCTCACAAAGGCTAATGATAATTTATTCTGCATTATCTTAGTCATAATATTTCTTACTGGGCTAGTTGAGCTCACCCTTTCTTTCAATGTTCTCTTCAGGAAATGAGAATATAGCTGGAACGAGTCGGGGAACGGAGTGATGGTCCTAGATGGTGCATTAGTAGTCCTCACTATTCTGTGAAATTGTGTGATAGTAATTGTAATGAGGACTCCTTTTGAGTTTGTATACTCTCTAGTAGACAATATTTGTATTCAAACTCACAGTTTATGTTTTGTCGTATTGTACACGACAGTTGTATTATTAAGTTGTATTTGAATTCTGTACCATGTATCTGGCGACTCAAGATGAGTGATGTATACCTATTTTGGGGGCGTCACACAACACTTGAGGCTAATAGTCCAAAAGCTTCGTGAAAACAAGCTATATGCCAAGTTGAAGAAATGCGAGTTCTGGCTTGAGAAAGTAGCATTCCTTGGGCACGTGATATCAAATCATGGAATATCTGTTGACCCGACAAAGATTGAAGTAATTCAAAGCTGGGAGCAACCTAAGTCAGTGACCGAAGTACGTAGCTTTCTCGACTTAGCTGGTTATTATTGGAGATTCGTAGAAGGGTTTTCTTGAATCGCTAGTCCATTAACTCAGCTGACTCGGAAAGATACAAAATTCGGTTGAAGCGATGAATGTGAGAAGAGTTTTCAAGAACTCAAGAGGAGACTCATTTCAGCACCTGTTCTGACAATACCATCTGGCTTGGAGGGATTTGTCATCTACAGTGATGCTTCAGGTAAAGGGTTAAGATGTGTTCTCATGCAACATGGAAAAGTCGTAGCCTATGCCTCACTACAACTCAAAAAATATGAGAGGAATTATCCCACTCATGATTTATAGTTGGCAGCTGTCATTTTTGCGCTTAAGATTTGGAGGCATTACCTGTATGGAGAAAAGGTGCAGATCTATACGGATCATAAAAGTTTCAAATATTTTTTCACTCAAAAGGAACTCAACATACGGCAACGACATTGCCTTGAGTTATTGAAAGATTATGATCATACCATTCAATACCATCCTGGAAAAACGAACGTAGTAGCTGACACATTGAGTAGAAGATCATATGTGGGTATGAGTGTGATATTGTCAACGCAAAGGCCCATTTTGTATGACTTACAAAGGATGGAGATAGAGTTAAAGACTTCAGGGACCCACGTGATGATGGCAAATATATGAGTAGAACTGACTTTAATCGATTAAGTTAAAGCTGCTCAAGCTACAGACCTGGAGCTGATGCGTATGAAGAAGAAAAAGCAAGAAGGTGCTATTCCAGAAAGAAGAATCAATGAAGAAGGAATACTTCGAGTCAACTCCAGACTTTGTGTTCCTAACGATTCTGACTTTAAGTATAAAATCATGATGGAGGCGCAGAACACACCATTTGCAATCCATCCTGGGAGTACCAAAATGTATCATGATCTTCGACATACATTTTGGTAGAGCAATATGAAGAGAGAGATAGCGGGGTTTATTCTCAAGGTGTCTAACTTGTCAACGAGTCAAGGCAGAGCATCAAGTGCCAAAAGGTCCATTGCAACCACTTGAAATTCCAGAATGGAAGTGGGAGCACATTACCATGGATTTTTTTACTGGTCTCCCCAAGGTTTCTCAAGGCATAGATGCGATTTGCGTCATTGTTGATAGATTGACCAAGTCTACTCATTTCTTACCGATACGAGAAACTTATTCACTTGAACGTCTTGCTCGTATTTACATAAATGAGATCATAATACTGCATGGTATGCCAGTATCCATAGTTTTTGATCAAGACCCAAGATTTATTTCATAATTTTGGGTTAGTTTGCAAAAATCTATGGGCACAGATTTATAATTTAGTTCGGCATATCATCCTCAAACGGATGGACAGTCAGAGAGGACTATTCAAACTCTTGAAGATTTATTAAGACTATGTGTCCTTGACTTCAAAGGAAGTTGGGACAAGTTCTTGCCATTGGTGGAATTTTCTTACAACAACAGTTATCAAGAAAGTATTGGCATGGCTCCATTTGAGGCATTGTATGGAAGAAAGTGTCGTTCTCCAGTATGATGGGATGATGTTGGTGAAGCAACGTTGTTGGAACCAGAGTTGGTACATATGACTATGGAAAAGATTTAAACGATCCGACAACGTATAAAAACCTCACAAGATCGACAAAAGAGTCATGCTGATCTTCATCGAAAGGACGTGGAATTCAATATTGGAGATTATGTATTGTTACGTGTTACTTCATGGAAAGGAGTTACGATATTTGGAAAGAGAGGAAAGCTCAATCGTCGATTGGCCCATTTTAATCCTCGATCGAGTAGAAACTGTAGCCTATAGACTCGCCATACCGCCAAGTATGTCTCATGTTCATAACATTTTTCACATATCTATGTTACGTAAATATGTGAAAGACCCAAACCACATTATTGAATTAGAACTGGACAAAATAGCAGAAGAGTTAACGTATGAAGATGTACCTATTAAAATCTTGGATAAGAAGGATCATATTCTACGCTCGAAGGTTATACCTCAAGTCAAAGTTTTGTGGAGAAACCACAATGTTGAGGAAATGGCCTGGGAGTTAGAATCTGAAATGAAGTCAATGTATCCTCACCTCTTCAACATACCAGGTACGTACCCTAATTTCGAGGACGAAATTTCATAAGAAGGGGAGGTTGTAAGACCCCAACTTTTATGAATAAAGATTAAATTTTCTTAAAATTTATTTTTGAATATTATGGTGTGGATTTGATATAATGTTATAGTTGTGGGTAATATTTACAAATTTTGCAAAGTAAGCAATTGGTTATAAAATATTTGATTGGTCGGGGAATATTCGTACGACGACACAATCATTGTTGGACCCCACAAATAGAATTATTGTCGGAGTTAGAAAACAACAGAATTATCTTTTTATACAAATAACGACGAAAGTTTTACCGTTAAACTGTTAAAATACCCGGTGGTAAAAGAATAGTAATACGTGTGGTTGCATAGTAACACACTTTATTGATTATTGATGCTTACGCGAGAAGTCACTCAGTTATACTCAATTATTGCTACAGTAATTACTGCATAATATCTCTCATATTATTGATTCAATTATTGTCACAGTATCATCTGCATAATATTTTATATTATTAAATCAATAATTGAGACGACAAAGTTATTCATATTATTATTTGCAATATTGACAATGTCTAGAAAGTTCTGTCAAGGAGAGGATTGGTCACCTAATTGCGCGCCAATATGGAGAAATCCTTATCGGAAAGCCCCCTCTTTCCTAAGAATGATCTGGTTGTTAAATATTGTGAGTTATAATATTAATGATGAATAAGTTCGTGTTGATTAAAGATGAAATTGATATTTCCATTGTGTTGGGATTATTAGTGTTAGTAGAAATTGACATTTATTTCGATAATAATTGATTTCTGGAGGTTATATTGACCAATCGGGTAATTAATCAGATAAATGAGCAATTAATTGCTATTAATTCACATGCTTATAACTATTTGTTCACATGCACGTACTATTGGGGGAGGTGGTGCAAGATTGATAATACTTGCATGACTAAATTAAAAATAGAGGTATAGATGAAGGTACTATACCGTAACTATTTTTTTCACATGTATAGAACTATTGATTCACATAAATGTACTATTGATTCACATTCATGTACTATTAGGGGAGGTGGTGCAAGTTTGATAAAACTTGCAGGACTAAATTAAAAATGAAAGAAAAGATGAAGGTATTATACTGTAATATTTCGAGCCCCAAAACGTGCAATTATTGAAACTATATTTTCCTATAAATAGAAGCTCATTCTTCTTTCATTCTCAGTAATTCACTAAGACTCACAAGAGCAATTATAGAGAGAGAAGCTATAGAGAGAAAGAAGAAGAGAAGTCTACTATTTCACTATTCCAGTATCCAGTCTTCTTCTGAGGTAAGGGATATATTTTTTTCCTAGTATTCATAAGGAATAATATTTTCTTCCATACTCTGTAGTATTTGAGTAATATTATTTTGTCTCGTATTCCTGATTATACCCTCATTTTGTTAATGTATTGTTTCTATACTCCATGAAATTAGTAGAATATCCTTGAAATTTGCGCTTCATCTAGTATCGTTTCACAAGGATATTTTCTGCACATTCTTGTTAAATTTTAAGCTTTTCATGTCGGAGTACTGTCCATGAATAGTATTCATTTATATGGTACTATTCACAAAGTACTATTCATAGGGTACTATTCACAAAGTACTATTCATAGGTACTATTCACAAAGTACTATTCTTGGGTATTATTCACAAAGTACTATTCACGAGTATTATTCATGAAGTACTATGCACTCGGGTACTATTCACTCGAAGAAATATTCATGACAAAAATTGATTTCTTTGTTGTCCAATTCATTTTTGATACAATATTATTCTTGAATTTTACTCCAGAAAGCAATATCATGTTGACAATTTGGACATTATTGAATTCTGGATAAATAAAATTATAAATCTTTAAAAATGTATCCTTCACTTTCTTTTAATTGAATTCTTATATCATTGTCATCATCCTCATGCTTATATTATGATAAAAGTCATATGTGGCTTATGTGCATAGATGTACTATTGATTAGTGTGACACCCCCAAATTTGGGCACTTCATTCTCACAAGATTTGGTGTTCACTTGATGAAAACATTCATTTCTAACTACCTAATATAATAAAATTGAAAAATAAACCTTCCCATTCAAGGATTACATCAATAATTTCCAATAAAATCTCAAGGTCATCTAACCTTTAAATACAAATATCAAGTGCGGAAAATTAAATAACTTCATCATAATAACTAAAAACAAAGTCTGATAATATTAAAAGTCAACATGTTTACAAGTCTTCAATACTTGTTCATCTTTCCTTTCCCTTTATTGGTGCTAGGTACATCGACCTTCTCAACTTTAGCTGTAATAGTTATATAAGCAAGAGTTAGCCAACAATGCTCACTTGAAATGACAATGAATAAAACTTTATAACAACTTCAAAATAATAGGCTCAATAGAATTGAACAATATGCTCTATAAATGATAATCAAAATCTAAAATATATATATGAGGGTCATAAGACCACGAACTATGTCCATAGTTATAAGTAATCTTTCAACTTAAACTTTAACACACTACAAGAAAAAGGCTTATCAGCGACCGTCTATCAGCTACCGCATGTGGTCGCAGATAGCTATCCGTGACCGATTGTGGTCATTGATAGTCGTCGCACAAAATCTAGTCACTGGGATGCACATCAGCGACCACTACTAGCGACCGATCTATCTATTTAATCGATATAAGCGTAGAAATGACAAATGTGGTCGCTAAGTCGAAATCGACATTGTCCGAGGTCAAAGTCGATGTGGTTCATATGGCAAAGAATCGCTATCAAGAACGATTCAATCATTACCGATACACTCAAATGTTCAAATGAGTCGCTAATAACTATATCGTGACCGCATGCGTTCATTGATCTGCAAAAAATAAAAAACAAAATTTTGTTGTTTGGCAGAATTCTCAAAAACCTGTACCTATTTTGTACCTGCTTTATCCCAACACACAATCACAACAATATAAACAGCATGCACAACAATATAAACATCCATCGTCCACCGACACATACACCAAACTAGTATATAAACCTTTAAAAACCAATATGAATTGAATAAATATAAACAAATCTAATATTGTTTAAGTAGCATACATCACTATTTTGCAGAATGAATATACAAGTACAAACTTATCAAATAACTACAAAACAACACTAAAGCAGGTACGTCAAGCATCATTGCCTCCTTGATCACCCTATAATTAACAAAATAATAAAATAAGTTACAAATATAGTAACTATGTTGATACTGGTATATATTACGACAATATATACAACAAATTGATTTTATACCTCGTCGCTATCCCCATGATGTCTTGCTGCTGTCGCCGCTACTTCTTTAGCTAACTCATCAAGACTCAAAGCCCCCAGATGCCTGCCCAGTATCTTCAGAATATCTCGATCTCGACATATAGCTCTCATACAGTCAGTCGGAGTATGAATAACTGGATGACTCAATGATTTGTGAAGGATTTGGGTGGGAATATCACCTAAGCCATTTGAAGGATGGGCGTCGTCGTTGTCCTCGATCATTAATGTAGTTCTTCTTCACAATGGACGCCTCTCCCATAACTCTTGATCAATAGGCGGACGGAGTGCCTTACGGATAACGCTCATTTAATAAACGCTTATAAGTATCATGTCATCATGTTAACAATTAAATAGTTAAAAATAAATTCTGTAAGCATTGATAAACAAGATCAAGTTGTTAAAACTTATTACCGCTTATCCTGGATAGCATCGGAGAAGACCATCACGGGTGGCCACGTACACATCCAGCCAATGGATAGGCTGACCTTGAGACTGAGACTCCTATACAAAAAATAGCACAATATTACTAAGTAAAAATGTGATATATTTTCTACAAGTCATGATTGTAAACATATTAAAACTTGTAAATACGTACCCTGGCAGTTATATGCTGCAATTGTGAAATATTGCCGCCCTTGTATGTTCCTTTAGCCTTTTTGCCATCGAGTACACCTGAGGATCTGTTGGTGACGGCAGTCTTTTGTCTTTTCACCCAGCTCTCAGCTATCCATTGGTCGCACATCTCAAACCATATGGATTGGGTGCATCACCAGGGGCTATGCTCGTGCATGTAATCCTCTCCCTGACCTGGATGGTCGATCTTAGCATTGTGAAGGGCTTTTTGTCGTTCTTCGTTCAAATTATCATTGGTGCGGACGGCGCACTTCTGCCAGAATAATGTTTGAATCACTGAAGCTTGCGCGTCCTCCCATCTATACCTTTTCTGCAAATAAAACAACAATAATAACATTACTAAATAATTATCCTTAATTAGAATATTATATTATTTGTCATAATTAAAAAAAAACATACTTGAAATTCAGCCCAAACAACATCCTTGTGGGTGATAGGTGTGCTCGCCCACGTAATCACAGGTGTAGGCCAATTCTGTAAACACAGTTGTGATATGCACTTGACGATCTTATTATCTAAAAAATCACTATAGTACACAACAATTTACATCAACGATAAGTAGATATATTAAAGCAATTTACATATAAGTTCTATATATCTTGTATAAATGGAATCTAAAATGCTTATATATAAATGATGCGAGACGACGTCTTGTGTTATTAGGGAGGGCGAATCTGAATAAGAATCTGATCATCCGAATTAGTAGGGGCCTTGGGCACATGATTAGGTCCCATACCCAATCCGCGCTTTTTCTGCGCTGCTTCAGAAGCCATCTGTATATTACAAATTTCAAGATGTATATATGAGTTATATTTGATTACATGTATATATGAATATCTAAAATGATAATAAACATGACAATGATATAAACATGTATATATGAATATATAAAATGACAATAAACATGATAGTGATATAAACATGTATATAGTGACAATAAACATGATAGTGATATAAACATGTATATATGAATATATAAAATGACAATAAACAAAAATTGCATTTAAATAGTTAAGTACATAAACATGACAATGATATAAAAAACATGTAATGCTAAACATACATTTCATTCGTTCAAGTGTCTGATTCAGAATCATCTTGTATACGTATTGCAGATTCATAACCATCATATGCTTGAGATTCAGTGTCAGATTCAGTCAATAACTCTTCCTCCTTAGTATCAATGTCATCTGACACAAGTATTGACTCATGATCTAATTCATGTGGTTTATCTCCACCATCTAACTTGATTACTTCATTGTCGTCCTCCAAATTTATTATAGTTTGACTATGAAGCATCTGCTCTTGGTAAATCTCCCCATCAACTACTTCTACATGACTACGCTCTTAGTAAACCGAATGCGGTCGCTGATATTAGTCGCAAGTAATCTGGTCGAGCGACCAGTAATAGCGACCGCTTTAGTAGCGACCGCACTAAGCGACCGTGTCCGTCGCTATTCTAACTTATCTTTGAGTCGGTTGTCGTGTGATTGAGGGCACACGTGGCGGCCGATAATAGCGACATTGATGATCGCTAGATTCCAACAAGGTAACGCGGTCGCTGATACAGTGTTAGCGACCGCATGCAGTCGCTGATGGGCTTTTTTAAAAAAAAAAAAATTTGCCTGTTTTCTTGATTTCCCAAAAATAACCTTTGTACCTGCTTTAAATCCCAACACAGCAGTATATACAAGCATCCATATTAACATTCATCCATGATATAACTACTATATAATAAACATTGATCATCCATGAATAAACATCCAACACAATACAATCGATATCGTAAACATCCATATAAACCAATACAATTGTCCAAAGAATGAATCTAAAAGTGTACAAGGCTTTAAAAATCTTAAAAAACCAGTCTAGGCGCTCTCCATGGATCATCCAAATTATGATCCTGTAATTAACAAAGTAATAAAACATATATGTTACATGTGTTGATACTGCTACGATGTATTTAGGGAAAGCTAAACAATAGACAATGCAGTGAAACATATAAGTAAGACAGTGACTCAGAGACTATAAACATATAAGACAATAAAGCTAAACAATAGACGATATATATATATATATATATATATAGTAAATCGTTATCTTCTTGTCATGCATCATTACCGCCTTACCAACCGACTCTAAATTAATTTGTAGCACCTATCTGGGCACTTGACTTTCATCGTGCCATCCAAATACGGTCTGAATAGAGGTCCATGATTCCACGGTACCTATGTTGACATAAATTATTGTATTCCCTTGTTAGAGATTTACAATTCAGCTCAATCCCATTTATGATGCTTATAAATACATATAGATGTATATGTACATATGTAACATGAGTGTGCATTATATATTATTATTCGGGAATTGAACAAGGATACATGCCAAAACAACCTAAAGACAATAGATTCCTAGGGTTAGAATATGAATCATTGCATCATGCATGGTCTGCATATGCATTGGACAAGTCTAAATTACCCGACCAATGAAAAATTTTTGACAGTCTCCCTTATAATATGGACTATCCACATGCACAAGGGCATGCATACTTGGCTATTTGTAGGCATATAAGAGCAACAAGAATGTATAAGAATGTCTTGAACCTTTTTCTTGATTGAATTATGGATAAACTTAATTCCTAGTTATGTTTTATGTCATACTCATGTTCAAGTTATTGGATTGGTATAAGTATGATCATATATTGCAACCAAGGTTTTGGGTTAAGCCCTAATGTTCAAGTTATATAGCCATTTGACTTATATATGAAAAAAAATTGGCAGAGTCTCCCCTATAATATGGACTATCCACATGCACGAGGGCATGCATACTTGACCAATTTCAGGGCATAATTTAGGAGAATCCAATATTAGTAACAACAATAAGAAGCCCAGATATTGTCCCAATTTCAGCAATATCAACAACAATTTATCTAAATTTCAGCAACACTATATTCAGTAGTAATGTTATATTCAAAATTTTTCCAAATTTCAGTAACTATTATTCAGTAATAAAAAATTATCCAACTTCAGATAATCTCATATTAAAACATGAAACCTAATCATGCATGTTCCCAAATTATTCTTATGGTGTAAAGTGTGTGTATATACTTACAAAATTATACATATATGATGTATGTGTGTATATATATACATATAGGTATCAATCAACTCATAAAAGAATCTCCCTTTCTTAAATTCATTGATTATCCCAAAAGTTTCATACCCATTAGGGTTCTACCCATTTTGAACAAGACACTGATAAACTGGATTTTCAGTCAAACCCATTTGGATAGAATAACTAGTTTGTAGTAAGCATGTGTACCTCCATTAATGTATTTATGGGGTTTTCTTTTTCTTAAATTTATGAACATCAAGAACTTCAGTTTCATTTTGGGAGATATTTATTCCTCCCCTTGGTCTCTTCGGCTCTTCCTAGGTCTCCTTCTATCTGCATCCTCTTAAATTAATCATTAATGTTTGGTTTACTCTAATAAATAATACAAAATTATTCACTTTCCAAACCCATTATTCATTCCTAATAAGCCTTTAACAATATTTACAAATAATAATCACATAAAAATGATAAAATAATCTCGCCAAAACAAGAAGAACAAATAATAATCACAAAAGAATGACAAACTAAGTGAAAACAAAAAAATCAAAAAGAGAAGTCGTAGAAATTGTCGCCAAAGAAATCATGGAAGTTACAAATCGAATCGTGACGCGGACTGGGTTACCAATGTGGTGAAGGCATCGGTTGTGGTGATATCGGTGGTGAAGGCGCGTGATAGAATGGCGGTGGCAGATCTTCCTTCTCTTCTCTCTTCTCCCCCTACTCCCTCTTTTCCCTCTTTTTTTCTCCCTCTTTTTTTCTTCTGTTTTGGATCAAGAGTGACGAATCGACATCTTGGTTTATTGAAATACATCCATGTCAGCCATTATCGGTGACGCATCGTGATGCGTCACGATTTTAAATGATGGAAGTATCGGTGATCGAATGCACGTCATTTGATTAGTTAGTGGTCGAAAACAAGTAGCGCGCCAACATTTCCAGCTAATTTTTTGGAGGTAAAAATGAACCTGAGACCGAATAGCGACCGGGGTTGGTCGCTAACATAATCTAGCGACCAAATTCAAGTGCGGTCGCTAATGTTGGTCGCTATAAATCCTATTTGTGACCACAAAATGCGGTCGCTGATAAGTTTGGTCGCTGTTAGAGCATTTTCTTGTAGTGAACTTGCCAATCTGTAGGCGGTCTATCCCTTTTCCTAACAGGACTAGGAGTATAGTATACTTGTACTGTTTGAGTTGGTAAAACAAACGGTTCGTTGGAGTACGCAGACCTACGGAGGTCAATATCGACGATTCCATGTTCGTCAACACGTATCCCTTTTTCTAAATCAAACCAACGGCACTTGAACAAGTGAATATGACCTCCCCCCCCAACTACGGTCTGAATAGAGGTCCATGATACCACGGTACCTACTACAGACAACATTATAAATGTTGACATATGACTTGAGCATACTTGTAAGCATGCGTATGATTAACATTTAAGCATACTTGTAAGGATGTGACTTAAGAGCATACTTGTAACCATATGACTTGAGCATACTTGTATGTATATGATTAACATTTAAGCATATGACTTGAGAGCATATTTCTAACCATATGACTTGAGCATACTAGCTAGTAAGCATATCAATTGCGCATACTTGTAAGCATATGATTAGCTCGTTAATATTATAAATGTTCGCAACTACCCTCCCCATAAAAAAAATTTCCAGAGTCTCCCCTATAATATGGACTGGCCACATGCACAAAGGCATGCATATATGGTCATTTCTAAGCACCCAATACACAAACCAAGAGAAATATAAAAATTCCCAATATAATAAGACCAAAACAATAACGAATGAATACAAATTAAAGCAGTTAAAAGTTATATACTTGAACATACTTGTAAGCATATGAATTTTTTATTATATTTGTATGATATTATATTTTAATTTAATTATATACTTAATAATATTTAATATATATTATATGTCAAATATTAAATGTTATTAAATTTAGTATGAGAAACTAAGTAAATGTTACTTAGTTTAATAGTTATATTATATTATATCATGTTATTTTATTTTAATTTGTTTTAAATTTGTTTTTTTTATTTATTGTAAGTGAATACGTAAGGTATTTCATTCATGCTAGCTTTATAGCAGAGTTTGCTAACTCATTTATACAACTTTTGAGTATCAATAACGATTCCACCGGTTAAACTAGCCTTTTTGAGTTGGATGACGAGTTCGGTTATGAAAACATTGATCAATCCTATAAAATTAAATACATTAGCTTAGCTTAGCTTAATTGGTGGGCTTCTAATTTGGTTTGAGTTGGTTGGATATGCATGTTAATATTTTAATTTGAACCAACTAGCTTAAAAAGTAATTTCTCTTGGATTTCATGATTTTGTCCATGCTGACAACCAAGCTTGGCTTGGCCCCGTGACTCGCGGCCCAAAACCCAGCCCATCAGCTCCAACAGTCCTTTAATATTTGGATATTAACAATGTACTATTACTATATATATTTGGATATCCAACTCATTTGCAATGTACTATTACTATATATATTAACACCCAATCTATATACCATATTCACAATACTTGGATATGATCAAATTCAAAAAATATTAACACACCCAATCTATATACCATATATATATATATATTACTATATATATTAACACCCAATCTATATACCACATTCACAATATTTGGATATGATCAAATTCAGAAAATATTAACACACCCAATCTATATAACATATATATTACTATATATATTAACACCCAATCTGCAAAATATTACTATATATATTAACACTCAATCTATATACCACATTCACAATATTTTGCAATGTACTATTACTATATATATTAACACCCAATCTATACCACGCCCAATCTATATAAAGTAACACTCAATTTATATACCACGCCAAATCTATATAGATTAACACCCAATCTATATCAAATTCAGAAAAAAGAGAAATTAGGGGGTTACCTGTGGCTGCGGCGATAGCAGTGGACAGTGGCAGCGGTGATGGTAGTGAGCGAGCTCTCCTTCTTCAACTTCTTTCTTCTTTTCTCCCCCTTTATCCCTCTTCTTTTTATTCTGAGCTCCCTTTTTCTTTTCCTTCCGTCTGCTGTGTCGAGCGAATACCTGATACTGATAACATTAAGTTTGAACAGCGACCGCCATCTGCGACCGCATGCGGTCGCTAATTTTTAATGACATGGACTTATCAGCGACCGGATGCAGTAGCTAATATTAAGTGGTCGCACGAAACCTTGGCGCCAACATTTCGTGCCAAAATTTGGGAGGCAAAATTATGATAGCGATCGATCAGCGACCGCAAGCGATCGCTGATATACAATAACGACTGAATTAAATCACGATCACAGATGTCGGTCGCTAATACTATTATCCGTGACTGCATATGCGATCACTGATAGTATTGGTCGCTGTTAGGCTTTTTCCTTGTAGTGACAGTCATAGGACAATAGGGACTCCTCATACTTAGGGGGATCAGCCCTTCGTACAATTTATTGTGCATAAACATTTCAACGCTATACGTAAATTATCCCCTGTAATAGGGTTGTTCATCTCAGCATTTAGAATACAAGTCCGCCCCAAAGTAGGTTTGGTTTGGATACATTTCAAGGTAATTTGGATTTCAACGAACATCAACTAAGCATTAGTTGAATAAAATATAATAACAATATGCTATGGAACAAGTCATAGATGAATACAAAATTTGTAGTTTAGGGTCATGCTTTAGAAATGAACTAAAAACATAAACATTAAATAACGCAACATACATTGCTTGGACAATAATAAGCTAAGGTCAGAATGTTGTTTATAATTGAATTATCAAGCACGCATAATAAATAGTTATTTGGAACGATAAACTTGAATGCTAGTAAACAAGTTAATGTAAGGAACCTTCTCAAAGTAAGAGTTAGGTTAAATAGCTTTACACGAATATACTTAAATTGTAGAAATAGGATTATGAATAACTTGCTCAATAATAAACAAGGTAGAAATGTGAAACTTGCACAATCGTAACAATAGAATTAAAGATAAGAAAACTTGTTCAATATCAAGAGATAAAGTTTAGAAACTTGCTCAACGAAAGTTTAGAGTTAGAAAACTTGTCTTGCGTGTAAGCTAAACTGTAATAATTCGATTCACAATAAACTATACACATATCATCATGACATAATTAGTCATTACAAATACTCTATATATAAATAAGTATCTATTTCATGTATGGTTTGCTTTTTAACCACATAGTCAAGTTACACATAAACGTTACCCATCACATATATACTAATTTAAAACAACTAAACAACAACTTTAGAAAAATTAAGTCATTGAATGCCATGTTTTAAACCAAAAACTCCATTTTTGACATTGTTTGACAAAGTTAACACTGTAACCACAATTATACACCAAATTAATTCATTCGAACTACGTTCTCTTTATTTCTTACCAAATTAACATATTCAAGACTAAATTTATAGAATAATATACGAATTAACCACCAAATGTGGTACTTTCGCAAGCCATATGTAAAAATATTTACTGTTAACAGTTTTCTTCCTTTTTAAACGTAATTAGCATACAATTCCTTATCTAACCATAAACTCTAGCATTACAATTACTTATAATTGCAATAATTTAGTCAATACATCAATTCAAGAGAATTTGGATTCACAGAGGACAAAAAATACATGACGTAAAACATATTAAAACATATATGTATATATAATATTAAGGTTATGAAAAACCTTCAATTGCTCGGTAATAAACTTTGATAAACTCAGAGAATTGCTTTGGAATACTTAGCCTTTTCTCTCAAACCCTCTATAGTCTCTCTTAAATTCCTCTACTCTTTCTCTTTTTAGTATCAATACAGACTAACTAACGAAGAACGTAAGATAAAAGCAGTGGCTCCCAAAGCGTATATATAGCTAGTATTATTATTATTATTATTATTATAATTACATATCAGTTATAAAATATTATATATATTATTTTGATTTATTCTATTTATTTTATTTATTAAAATTCAAAATTAAAATTCAAAAGCCATAAGGTTTTGTTTGGCAAAAATCCTTAAAAATTAAAGACTTGATATCTTTAATCCTTGTTTGATAAAAACTAAACTAAACTCCTTTAATTTATTTTAAAAACTCATTTATTGCATAGTTATTTTTCACACTTTTATTACCAAATTAAATTAAAAACATTATAATAATCCATTTACTCCCTATCAACTCTCTAATTTAATTATTAAATTAAATTAAAATATTATCTCATAATAATTAATTTCCTTAACTAATTAATTATTTATTTAACAAATAATTAACCAAATCAAATTAAACAAATATTTTTTCAACAATAAACACATCCATTAAATATTTATATAACTCAATAAATATTTTGAATTACAATTTAAAATAAAATTCTGGATTGTTACATCCTTTCCTCCTTACAAGGATTATGTTCCCAGAATCACAACTCAAACAAATCATTCGTCACATTCTACCACACTTACAAAGATTTTGTCCACATAATCGAAGACACAGATTAAACAAATAACTCAGGATAATCTTTCACCATTTTATCTTCGAGTTCCCACGTAGCTTCTTCAGCATTGTGGTTCCTCCATATGACCTTCACAGAAGGTATTACTTTATTCATGAGAACTTATTCTTTCCTGTCAACTATCTGGATAGGAACTTCCTCATAAGACAAGTCCTTATCAAACTGCAATGGTTCGTACTCGATCACGTGCTTGTAATCGGGTTTATACGGTCGTAATAATCAAAACATGAAAAACATTGTGAGCGTTTTCCAACTCTAGAGGTAGAACTACCTCGTAAGAAACTTCTCCTACTCTTCACAAAGACTTGAAGGTCCAATAAACCTCGCGCATAGCTTTCCCATTTTACCAAAATGAATTTTCCCTTCAAGGAGAAACTTTTAAGAACACGTAATTTCCTACGTCAAAGTCACGATTTTGTCTATGTTGATCAACATACTTCTTACATGCATCTTGGCGACTCTACCGATCTTGTCTGACGAGTTTAGCCACCTCGTGAGTTTGTTTTGTAGCGATTCGGTGCTAACGATTTGGCGTTCACCGGCTTCATCCCAACACACTGGAGTTCTGCACTTCCTGCCGTATAATGCTTTGTAAGGCAGCATGCCGATGCTTGCATGGTAACTGTTGTTGTAGGAAAATTCCACCAATGGTAAATGTTCATCCCAGCTCCCTTTGAAATCCATGATGCATATTCGAAGCATATCTTCCAACGTCTGGATTGTTCGTTCGCTTTGGCCATAGGACAATAGGGACTCCTCGTACATAGGGGGATCAGCCCTTCGTATAATTTATTGTGCACAAACATTTCAACGCTATACGTAAATTATCCCCTGTAATAGGGTTGTTCATCTCAGCATTTGGAATACAAGTCCGCCCCAAAGTAGGTTTGGTTTGGATACGTTTCAAGGTAATTTGGATTTCAACGAACATCAACTAAGGATTAGTTGAATAATATATAATAACAATATGCTATGGAACAAGTCATAGATGAATACAAAATTTGTAGTTTAGGGTCATATTTTAGAAATGAACTAAAAACATAAACATTAAATAACACAACATACCTTGCTTGGACAATAATAAGCTAAGGTCAGAATGTTGTTTAGAATTGAATTATCAAGCACGCATAATAAATAGTTATTTGGAACGATAAACTTGAATGCTAGTAAACAAGTTAATGTAAGGAACCTTCTCAAAGTAAGAGTTAGGTTAAATAGCTTTACACGAATATACTTAAATTGTAGAAATAGGATTATGAATAACTTGCTCAATAATAAACAAGGTAGAGTAAAGAAACTTGCACAATCGTAAAAATAGAATTAAAGATAAGAAAACTTGTTCAATATCAAGAGATAAAGTTTAGAAACTTGCTCAACGAAAGTTTAGAGTTAGAAAACTTGTCTTGCGTGTAAGCTAAACCGTAATAATTCGATTCACAATAAACTATACACATATCATCATGACATAATTAGTTATTACAAATACTCTATATATAAATAAGTATCTATTTCATGTATGGTTTGCTTTTTAACCACATAGTCAAGTTACACATAAACGTTACCCATCACATATATACTAATTTAAAACAACTAAACAACAACTTTAGAAAAATTAAGTCATTGAATGCCATGTTTTAAACCAAAAACTCCATTTTTGACATTGTTTGACAAAGTTAACACTGTAACACACCAAATTAATTCATTCGAACTACGTTCTCTTTATTTCTTACCAAATTAACATATTCAAGACTAAATTTATAGAATAATATCTGAATTAACCACCAAATGTGGTACTTTACATAAAGCCATATGTAAAAATATTTCATTATGATTTTTCTTCCTTTTAAGCGTAATTAGCATACAATTCCTTATCTAACCATAAACTCTAGCATTACAATTACTTATAATTGCAATAATTTAGTCAATACATCAATTCAAGAGAATTTGGATTCACAGAGGACAAAAAATACATGACGTAAAACATATTAAAACATATATGTATATATAATATTAAGGTTATGAAAAACCTTCAATTGCTCGGTAATAAACTTTGATAAACTCAGAGAATTGCTTTGGAATACTTAGCCTTTTCTCTCAAACCCTCTATAGTCTCTCTTAAATTCCTCTACTCTTTCTCTTTTTAATATCAATACAGACTAACTAACGATGGCGTAAGATAAAAGCAAAGCTCCTAAAGCGTATATAAGCTAGTATTATTATTATTATTATAATAATTACATATCAGTTATAAAATATTATATATATTATTTTGATTTATTCTATTTATTTTATTTATTAAAATTCAAAATTAAAATTCAAAAGCCATAAGGTTTTGTTTGGCAAAAATCCTTAAAAATTAAAGACTTAATATCTTTAATCCTTGTTTGATAAAAACTAAACTAAACTCCTTTAATTTATTTTAATAACTCATTTATTGCATAGTTATTTTTCACACTTTTATTACCAAATTAAATTAAAAATATTATAATAATCCATTTACTCCCTATCAACTCTCTAATTTAATTATTAAATTAAATTAAAATATTATCTCATAATAATTAATTTCCTTAACTAATTAATTATTTAATTAACACATAATTAACCAAATCAAATTAAACAAATATTTTTTCAACAATAAACACATCCATTAAATATTTATATAACTCAATAAATATTTTGAATTACAATTTAAAATAAAATTCTGGATTGTTACATCATTTCCTCCTTACAAGGATTATGTTCCCAGAATCACAACTCAAACAAATCATTCGTCACATTCTACCACACTTACAAAGATTTTGTCCACATAATCGAAGACACAGATTAAACAAATAACTCAGGATAATCTTTCACCATTTTATCTTCGAGTTCCCACGTAGCTTCTTCAGCATTGTGGTTCCTCCATATGACCTTCACAGAAGGTATTACTTTATTCATGAGAACTTATTCTTTCCTGTCAACTATCTGGATAGGAACTTCCTCATAAGACAAGTCCTTATCAAACTGCAATGGTTCGTACTCGATCACGTGCTTGTAATCGGGTTTATACGGTCGTAACACCGAAACATGAAAAACATTGTGAACGTTTTCCAACTCTAGAGGTAGAACTACCTCGTAAGAAACTTCTCCTACTCTTCACAGCACTTCGAAGGGTCCAATAAACCTCGCGCATAGCTTTCCCATTTTACCAAAATGAATTTTCCCCTTCCAAGGAGAAACTTTTAAGAACACGTAATTTCCTACGTCAAAGTCACGATTTTGTCTATGTTGATCAACATACTTCTTACATGCATCTTGGCGACTCACCGATCTTGTCTGACGAGTTTAGCCACCTCGGTGATTTCTTTGTGCGATTCGGTGCTAACGATTGGCGTTCACCGGCTTCATCCAACACACATCGGAGTTACGCACTTCTGTCAGTATAATGCTTTGTAAAGTGACATCATGCCGATCTTGCATAGTAGCTTGTTGTTGTAGGAAAATTCCACCAATGGTAAATGTTCATCCCAGCTCCCTTTGAAATCCATGATGCATATTCGAAGCATATCTTCCAACGTCTAGATTGTTCGTTCGCTTTGGCCATAGGACAATAGGGACTCCTCGTACTTAGGGGGATCAGCCCTTCGTACAATTTATTGTGCACAAACATTTCAACGCTATACGTAAATTATCCCCTGTAATAGGGTTGTTCATCTCAGCATTTAGAATACAAGTCCGCCCCAAAGTAGGTTTGGTTTAGATACGTTTCAAGGTAATTTGGATTTCAACGAACATCAACTAAGGATTAGTTGAATAAAATATAATAACAATATGCTATGGAACAAGTCATAGATGAATACAAAATTTGTAGTTTAGGGTCATGCTTTAGAAATGAACTAAAAACATAAACATTAAATAACGCAACATACCCTGCTTGGACAATAATAAGATAAGGTCAGAATGTTGTTTAGAATTGAGTTATCAAGCACGCATAATAAATAGTTATTTGGAACGATAAACTTGAATGCTAGTAAACAAGTTAATGTAAGGAACCTTCTCAAAGTAAGAGTTAGGTTAAATAGCTTTACACGAATATACTTAAATTGTAGAAATAGGATTATGAATAACTTGCTCAATAATAAACAAGGTAGAGTAAAGAAACTTGCACAATCGTAACAATAGAATTAAAGATAAGAAAACTTGTTCAATATCAAGAGATAAAGTTTAGAAACTTGCTCAACGAAAGTTTAGAGTTAGAAAACTTGTCTTGCGTGTAAGCTAAACCGTAATAATTCGATTCACAATAAACTATACACATATCATCATGACATAATTAGTCATTACAAATACTCTATATATAAATAAGTATCTATTTCATGTATGGTTTGCTTTTTAACCTGTGACAACCTGAGAAATTAGACAATTTATAAAAATCTTAAATGATTGATTTAAGGTCAAATAATAGACCTAGACAGAAAATAAGTGTATGCATTGATGTTATTAGGATGGAATTTTGAGGATTTCAAAATTTCATGAAGGCTTATAGGTGAATTATTCAGGATTAAGTTTTTATGTGATTAAGTTACGTGAAATATGGTTAATGATGTGTTAGAATGTGGTTAATGGTGAGGTTGACGGATAAATTATATCTGTAATAAACCCTAAGATTATATTAAGAACAACAACGTTAGGTTAGAAAACCCTAACGTCGATAAGAAACCACGGAAATGGGTTCGAAAACCTAGTTTGATTTAGAGAATCAAAACCCTAATTGGTGCATGAAACCCTAAATCAGAACTTAATGGCATAAGTGTAAATACCTATAAGATTAATTAGGGTTAATCTTAACAAATTGATTACAAAACCCTAATTCCAAATTTGAAACCCTAATACTTGATGAAAACCCTAGTTTTGATTACGATAAATTGAAGCCCTAATCGGGAAATTAATGGAGAATTATAATGCTCTACTGCTATTATTATAATATTAATTAGGTAGCGCTTAATTAATTAGCAAACCCTAATTTCAAATTATCGAACTTAAACTTTTTAAAAGTCAGGAACCCTAATAATGATTTGAAAACCCTAATTTATAATTAGGAAAAATGAAAGTGTTAATTGAATATTTTATGTTAATTAGGATATATTAATCCTAATTTTAATGTTAAGTAATTAGAAAACCCTAATCTAATTACGAATATTTAATTTCTATATTTAGAAAATTAATTTTCTATTAGAAACCCTAATTTTGGGTTATAAACCCTAATCCGTGATTTTTATCCTAATTGCTTAATTAGCGATGGTAATTAGGAATTATTAATCCTAATTAGTAAGATTTAAAGTTATGATTAAGAAATTTTAATATAATTAGAAAATTCTAATTATAAGTTAGAAATATTAATTTTCAATTTTGAAAACTTAAATTGGAAATTTTAGAAATTTAATTTGGAAGTTAAGGGTTAAAATCTAAACCCTAAATGCTCCAAACCCTAAACCCTAAAAATGTCCAAACCCTAAACTCTAAGGGTTTCATTAAATGGCAAATTCTAGAAATTTATGGAAAAGACCAAAATGCCCTTTTTAGATTTTTTTTTAAAGACAACTTGCAAATCTTGCTAAGTCGAGGTTGTTCACCAAACCCTAGCCTAATCTAGCCATAGCATGTGACTTATATGACCAAAGAATCTCGTTGACCAAATCAGTCATATACATTGCATTGTATCAAATTTTAAAATTAAAGAGAGAGAGAAAAGTTCATTTTTTTATTTTCATTTTGTCTAAGCCACTTCTCTCTCTAGAAATTCAAGATTTAGTAAGATAAAGAGTGATGAGATGAAGCATGATCAGTTCATAGAAAGCCAAGAATGTAAATCAAAAAAAGTAAATCAAAATCAAAACTCAAAAGGTATATGAACCTAAAATTTGAAATCTCATGATTTGTTGTTAAATGTTGCAATTGATTGGTTAAACATGTGTAATAGGGTGTCAATTGATGTTACGGGTTGACAAATCACAAACCCATAACATCAAAGTGTTTCGATTTGGCATTTTGAAGTGCGGAAAATGGGAAAAATATGAATTACAATGTTTTAATGTAGAACTCTATAGATCTTTTCTTATTAATTATTTTTATGTTTTAAATGTTGTAACATGTAGATGCATTATGTGGTCTTTTAGATGAAAAAAGAATCAAAGTCAGATCATGTGTAGATCGAACGGAACAAGCGGTCAAAGGTCGTTGACCAGTCACAAAAATGTGAATCTGGGTAACCCAGATTTCTCAACAGTGTCTGACAAGCATGTTCATAGAGTCTGATCTCGTTTATGTTTGATAGTTAGGCCAAGTTATTGTGTTTATGTTGTGGCGACATGAGTACTACATGTTAAAGGCTTTAGATCACCCAGATCATGAGCAGAAGCGAAATTATTTAAGGTCAAACTACGTTGTGACCGTCGACCTTATGAATTTTCTGGAAAACCCAGATTTCTTCAAGACCCGTATTTCTGACAAGGTTTGACTGGCTTGAATCTTGTGATTTAGTTGTTGATATGATGATCTTATGATATAAACATGTACCCTGACATCTCTACTACGATTACGAACCTTAATAGCACACAAACCAAGCTCAGAATGCAAACTATAATGATCTAAACCTCGTACCCTCGACTGTTCTTCATTTTCTGGAAAACCCAGAAAATGAAGAACAATGTTGTCAGATATTTTGGAGGCCCAGATCTTCCACGTGTGATGTTGTATAACATAGTTGATGACTGATATGTGTAGTATTACATATATACTACATGATTGATGCTTAAGAATTACTGAAAATCATTTTATCATCGATCAAAGTATGGTCAAAGTGGTAACTTTAACCCATGACATGAATTTCTGGAAATTGCCCAAGAACACCAAGAACACAATTAGCGACACTTTTGTCGCCTAAGGACCCTTTAGCGACAGTTTATTTATATTTTTCGGAAAATGATTAAAAAAATTAGAAAAAATGGTTTTTAATTATTAAAAATACTAAATAAATTATGAAAAATTATTTTAAATTCTAAAAAATAGTTTTTAACTATTTTGAGTATATTTTGAAAATATTTAATATTTTTGGGAATATAAAAGGTATTTATTTATTTAATTATAATATTAAATAAATTATTTAAAAAATAGTTTTAATTCATGAAAAATCATGAAAAATAATATTATGGTAGAAGAAAATATTTTAAGTTATTTTTGATGACTTTTAATATTTTGTGATAAATTTCATTAATAATTTATTATTAATGGTAATTAGTTTATTTAAAAATTATATTAAATAAATTAAGGAAAAATAGAATTAATGATTTAAAAATCATATAAAAATGATTTAAGTATTAGAAAAATATTTTAAGTTATAAAATATAACTTTTGATATTTTGGCATGAAAATATTAATATTTTAATATTAATATTAATTTATCGGATAATGGATTTAAGTGTTTAAAAATCAAATAATTATGATTTTAAGGTATTAAAATATTTTGATATATTATAATTATATTATAATATTATGTTATGATTTTCATTAATATTTTATATTAAATAAATATTAATGATTAATGAATTATGTGGTATTTAATTCATTTAAATACGATATTAATGATTGGAAAATCATGATAAATAGTGATAATTATCCAAGTAAATTATTACGAACCTAGGAAAAATATTTTGGTGATAAGAAATTATCTGTGATAAGCTGTTAAGTGTTTAAGCGAGTTTAATTGAACTTAAACTCGAGTATTGTCCAAAGTAGGCCCGTCGGGATAGCGAGAACTATGTTTCGGTTTCAACTCGGACTTAAATAGTTTGACTTAATATTAAGTCTTATGTTCTGTATAGACTTATAGGGTTATGTGTTATGTGTTTAGGTTATTCTGTGTATATAAATATAACAATATTATACTGTGATGATATTATTCTAATATTGGAGATCTATATTATCAATATTAGGTCTTGGCAAAGCGTTATAAATTGCGTTGCGTGTAATTAAGTTCGAGCAAGTTTGTATTTACTTAACTCTACTAAGAGTGTTTTATTCAAGCTTATGGTTAAATCATTGCTGATTGCCATGAAAATTGTACTCTGTACATCTTGCATGTATAAGTCGGTAGGAAAGGTGATCACCTTCATTACCGGTTGGTTCGAGAAATGTTTGTTCATGTTTAAAACTTGTTCGGTCAAAAGTTTGTTCTGCTTAGTTCTCAATTATATTGATGAATTATATGACTTATTATTCATACTCTTCAATCATGATATATCCTTATATTGTTGTATTTAAAAACTTTTTGGGCAACTTTCATGCTCACCTTGCTATATCATGATAAAACATTGCAGATAAGGCAAATGCGTTCGGATACAGGAAAAGATAATGCCAAGTTCAACTTGGGATAAATGGTGCAGATATTTTGTAATAGTATAGTTGAATAATATCTTATCTGATAGATAGCTTATGATTTGTGTTTAAGTTAAGGTTACTCGACCTTGGGGAATAATGTGTAATGTAATGTATAAACAATTTATGTTTATATCTTCCGCAATTAGTAATAGAAATAGAATGAATAGTGTACCGGATCCGAGGTGATTTGGGGCCCGAATTCGGGGACGCTACATAACCACATAGTCAAGTTACACATAAACGTTACCCATCACATATATACTAATTTAAAACAACTAAACAACAACTTTAGAAAAATTAAGTCATTGAATGCCATGTTTTAAACCAAAAACTCTATTTTTGACATTGTTTGACAAAGTTAACACTGTAACAACAATTATACACCAAATTAATTCATTCGAACTACGTTCTCTTTATTTCTTACCAAATTAACATATTTAAGACTAAATTTATAGAATAATATACGAATTAACCACCAAATGTGGTACTTTCGCAAGCCATATGTAAAAATATTCTTTTAATGTTTTCTTCCTTTTTAAACGTAATTAGCATACAATTCCTTATCTAACCATAAACTCTAGCATTACAATTACTTATAATTGCAATAATTTAGTCAATACATCAATTCAAGAGAATTTGGATTCACAGAGGACAAAAAATACATGACGTAAAACATATTAAAACATATATGTATATATAATATTAAGGTTATGAAAATACCTTCAATTGCTCGGTAATAAACTTTGATAAACTCAGAGAATTGCTTTGGAATACTTAGCCTTTTCTCTCAAACCCTCTATAGTCTCTCTTAAATTCCTCTACTCTTTCTCTTTTTAGTATCAATACAGATTAACTAACAGTAAACGTAAGATAAAACAGGCGCTCCCAAAACGTATATAACTGCCGTATTATTATTATTATAATAATAATTACATATCAGTTATAAAATATTATATATATTATTTTGATTTATTCTATTTATTTTATTTATTAAAATTCAAAATTAAAATTCAAAAGCCATAAGGTTTTGTTTGGCAAAAATCCTTAAAAATTAAAGACTTAATATCTTTAATCCTTGTTTGATAAAAACTAAACTAAACTCCTTTAATTTATTTTAATAACTCATTTATTGCATAGTTATTTTTCACACTTTTATTACCAAATTAAATTAAAAACATTATAATAATCCATTTATTCCCTATCAACTCTCTAATTTAATTATTAAATTAAATTAAAATATTATCTCATAATAATTAATTTCCTTAACTAATTAATTATTTATTTAACAAATAATTAACCAAATCAAATCAAATCAAATTAAACAAATATTTTTTCAACAATAAACACATCCATTAAATATTTATATAACTCAATAAATATTTTGAATTACAATTTAAAATTAAATTCTGGATTGTTACATCCTTTCCTCCTTACAAGGATTATGTTCCCAGAATCACAACTCAAACAAATCATTTGTCACATTCTACCATACTTACAAAGATTTTTTCCACATAATCGAAGACACAGATTAAACAAATAACTCAGGATAATCTTTCATCATTTTATCTTCGAGTTCCCACGTAGCTTCTTCAGCATTGTGGTTCCTCCATATGACCTTCACAGAAGGTATTACTTTATTCATGAGAACTTATTCTTTCCTGTCAATTATCTGGATAGGAACTTCTTCATAAGACAAGTCCTTATCAAACTGCAATGGTTCGTACTCGATCACGTGCTTGTAATCGGGTTTATACGGTCGTAACACCGAAACATGAAAAACATTGTGAACGTTTTCCAACTCTGGAGGTAGAACTACCTCGTAAGAAACTTCTCCTACTCTTCACAGCACTTCGAAGGGTCCAATAAACCTCGCGCTTAGCTTTCCCATTTTACCAAAATGAATTTTCCCCTTCCAAGGAGAAACTTTTAAGAACACGTAATTTCCTACATCGAAGTCACGATTTTGTCTGTGTTGATCAACATACTTCTTACATGCATCTTGAGCGACTCACCGATCTTGTCACGATGAGTTTAGCCACCTCGTTAGATTTCTTTGTGCCGATTTCGGTGCTAACAGTTGGCGTTCACCGGCTTCATCCCAACACAGTGGAGTTCTGCACTTCCTGCCGTATAATGCTTTGTAAGGCAGCATGCCGATGCTTGCATGGTAACTGTTGTTGTAGGAAAATTCCACCAATGGTAAATGTTCATCCCAGCTCCCTTTGAAATCAATGATGCATATTCGAAGCATATCTTCCAACGTCTGGATTGTTCGTTCCCTTTGGCCATCTATTTGCGGATGATATGCCGTACTCATTCTCAACTGTGTTCCCATGCAATCTTGTAGTCTCTTCCAAAAATTTGACGTGAATCACAGATCTCTATCTGATACAATTGACACTGGAACTCCATGTCTCGAAACAATTTCTTTAACGTACAACTTTGCCAACTGATCAAGATTGATTATAATCTTTATTAGCAAAAAGTGTGCTGATTTTGTTAGTGTGTCCACTATCACCCAAATCACATCGCATCCTCTCTGAGTAGTTAGAAGACCCACCGCAAAATCCATTGTTATAATTTCCTACTTCCATTTCGGTATTTCCAACGGTTGAAGTAATCCGCTTGGTATTTGATGCTCGGCCTTGACTCTTTGACATGTCAAGCATTTCGCGACACATTTTGCGACATCTCTTTTCATGTTTTACCACCAGAAATGATGTCATAAATCTTGATACATCTTCGTACTTCCTGGATGAATCGAGTATCTTAAGTTATGAGCTTTGGTCAAGATTTCTTCTTTAATATCTGGTACTGTTGCAACCTAGATTCTTCCCTCGAATCTTAGTAACCCTTCAGTATCGATCTTGTATTTCACTTCACAACTCTCAACCACTTTTCCTTTGATTTTCCCACATTCTTCATCTTGTAGTTGAGCATTCTTAACTTTGTCCACCAAAGTTGGACTAGCTTCTATGTGGAATATTCGTTCAACAGATTCTTTTGGAAATTTTATTTCCAACTCTAGCTTTGTCATTGTTGAAATAAGCTCATCTTTAGTGGTTATCAACATCAACTTTTCACGACCTTTCTACTTAAAGCATCTGTAACCACATTCACTTTTCCTGGATGACAAAAGATCTCACAAAAGTAATCTTTTATCAATTCCATCCATCTTCTTTGACGCATGTTCAGGTCCTTCTGAGTGAAAATATACTTCAGACTCTTATGGTCTGTGTAGATCTCATATTTTTCTCCATAGAGATAGTGTCTCCATATCTTTAGAGCAAATACCACCGCAGCCAACTGTAAATCATGAGTCGGATATCCTTTCTCATAGTCCTTCAGTTGTCTTGATGCATATGCAATAACTTTGTCGTTCTGCATAAGAACACAACCCAATCCTTTATGTGAGGCATCACTATACACCACAAAGTTTCTTGTATTATCTGGTAATGACAACACAAGTGCCACACTTCTTTTTCAAGTCTTGAAAATTCTCTTCATACTTCTCCATCCAAACAAATTTTACAGTTTTCCTTGTCAAATTTGTTAACAGAGTAGCAATCTTGGAAAAGTCCTGAATAAACCGTCTATAATAGCTGACCAGTCCCAAGAAACTCCTCACCTCCAAAGGTGTTCTTGGTTGTTCCCAATTGATTACGTCTTCAACTTTTGATGGATCCACTGAAATCCCATCTTTATCAATCACATGTCCCAAAAATTGTACACGATCTAGCCAAAATTCGCACTTAGAGAATTTTGCGTACAACTTTTCCTTTCTTAGTGTCTCCAACGTCAAATGTAAATGTTCCACGTGTTCTTCTTGAGATTTGGAGTACACCAGAATATCATCGATAAATACCACCACGAACTTGTCTAAGAATGGTTTAAACACCATGTTTATCAAATCCATGAATGTAGCAGGGGCATTGGTCAAACCAAAAGACATCACCAGAAACTCGTAATGTCCATACCGAGTTCTGAATGTCGTTCTAGGTATCCTCCTTCCTTACCTTTAATTGATGATACCCACTTCTCAAATCTATTTTCGAGAAGTATCTAGCACCCTTCAATTGATTAAACAAGTCATCTATTCTTGGCAATGGATATTTATTCTGAACAGTGACTTTGTTTAATTCCCTATAATCAATGCAAAGACGCATTAACCCATCCTTCTTCTTCACGAATAACACCGGTGCTCCCCACGGTGACACACTCGGATGAATGTACTTCTTATCTAACAGCTCCTGCAATTGTACCATCAGTTCCTTCATTTCTACCGGAGCCATCCTGTACAGAGCCTTTGATATCGGAGCGGTTCCTGACGCTAAGTCGATCACACACTCAATTTCTCTGTCAGGCAAAAGTCTTGGCAAATCCTCTAGAAACAACAAATTCCCTAACCACTGGTATCTCTTCCAGTTTCACCCCCTTCCTCTGAGTATCAACTATGTAAGCTAAATAACCCACACAGCCTTGACTTAATAACTTCTTGGCTTGCATAATCGTCAGATATCTCACATGTCTAGGCGATTTACTAAGGTTTACACATTTCTTTTGCAAATCAATCATCGCTCCATAATTGAACAACCAATCCATTCCCAAAATAACATCAAACTCTCCAAGTTTTATCGGAATTAAATCTACCATCATTATATTCCCTTAAATATTCACCCTACAATTCTTATATACGAACCTAACAGGAATTACTTCCTTATTCGCAATTTCTATGTTTAAAGGGAAATTCAATTCTTCACTAGGCAATCCTAACCTCTTAGCAAATTCATCAGATATAAACGAGCAAGTAACACCCGAATCAAATAATACATAAGCATCTATATCATTGATTGGGATAACACCTAACACCACATCCTTTGATTACACATCATCTTGCACATTCATGTTGAAGGTTTTGGTTGTGGGTTTGTTTGATGACTTTGGTCTAGCAATGGTCCATGTACCTCCACTGCTACCTCCCTTGCTTCTTGTTGTCTCTCCAGCTTTCTTCTTAGGGCACTCACGAGCAAAATGATCATTTGACCCGCACGTGAAGCGAACGTTCTTCTTGGGTTAATTGCAATTTGGGGCTATGTGACCTTCTTGGCCACAGTTAAAGCATACATGTTTCCCCATTAAGCACATACTTTTGTGGAACTTCCCGCATGTAGCACATGCTTCAAACTTCGTATTCTGCTGGTTACCCTGCTAATTTCCAATACCCACATTTTCATTCCATTTTCTCTTCAGGTTATTGTTACCATTTCCACCACCACCACCACCACCATTCTTAACCTCACCTTCATTCTTCTTCTTACTTTGTTCTTGATTAAACTTCGTTACTGTAACATTCCAGAATTTTAAACTTAATATTAAATATTTATTGATTTATATAAATATTTAATGGATGTAATTATTGTCGAATAAATATTTGTTTAATTGATTTAATTTTGTTTAATTAATTATTTATTAAATAAATAATTGATGAATTAAGGAAATTATTATTATATTGATATTTCAATTTAAATAATTAATTATTTGTATTGTGTTGTCGACGTCGGGATTTTTGGGTGTCCCTTTCTGTTACTTGTTCTTTGGTGTTGTCATTTTAGGTGAGATTTGTTTGAAAAAACAAGTGAAAAAGGTGTGACATGTATAATGTTGATGATGGGACTGTTAAGAGTCGCCAGTTGGTTTTTTAAATGGTTGTACCAACACAACCGATAAAAGGTTTGCACATTGACCCAGTGAGGTGACACTGATATATGGGTCGGCGAAACCGAGATTCGTTTAGGGTCCGGGGACTTGGTTATGCGGGGGGAAGGTGTTAGGCACCCCCCCGACATCCGTGTTACCACGGTGACCGCCTCTTTTCAAGAAACTATTATCTGAGTGTGTGTGTGTGTGTGTGTGTGTGGGTCAATGTGCTGTTATATGGAAGTTGTACGAGGCCTCGTTCGAACCTATATACACAAGGATTGAATTTATGTAAAAATTCAGTTTTTAACAAGATATGGCAGTGATGTTTTATAACAGATGTTTTTCAAACCCTGATGCTCAATAGGAAATGAGACCTTTTACACTCCCATTTTTATTAAGTGATCGGTTGGATTGATTTTATTTTGACGAATGCGAGGCATCCGTACGAAAATAATATACAAAAATAATGTCGACTTCCTCGTGGGTATGGAAACCATCTGAGGAAATTCAGACATCACAGAATAATTTACAAGCTGCTTACAACTGAAAAATGTCCATCACGGGAACCGAATCTAGATCCAATGGGATGAATCTGTGATCACACGATTCCTAGGCTCACAAGATGTTGCAATTTATATAAGAGCAATAAGCAGGTATATATATAAAGCGGTAAAATATATATATATATATATACACACGGACAAGATCACCAACCACGAAGCACCTCCATGGGGGATCAGAAAAGTAAATAAAAGCATTAAAAGCTATCAACCATACGGAGAAGCTGCATAAAGGGACAAAACATAAATAAAGTCAGTAAAGCGATCAAAACGCCACGAAGAAAACTCAGGCAGATTTAATATATATATATATATATATATATATATATATATATATATATATATATATATATATATATATATAAAAGCGATAAATGCATTAGGATGTAAAATCTGGGCTCATCGAGAGAGTTCGACCACAGTTCATATATATAAGTATATATATATATATAAAAGCGAGTAAACATATGGGATATAAAATCGAGGCTCATCGTAAGCAGTCCGACACACAGTTAATATATATAAATGTACATATATATATATATATATATATATATATATATATTAAAGCAATAAACGCTCGGCATCAAAGTCAGGCTCATCGAACAAAGTTCGACACACAGTTCATATATATAAATATATATATATATATAAAAGCAAGTAAATGCTCCAAATCGAAGTCTAGGCTCAATCGAGGCATAATTCGATAATGTTAGTCAATATATATATATAAGTATATGTATATATAATATATATATATACAGACTGGAATGAAACCACGGACTGAAGTCCGGGCCAAAGCAAGCAACACGACTCTCAACGTGTAGAAGGGTGTGTGCAAAGATGAAGAGAAAGACTCTAAAGTGTGTGTGAGAAGGCTTACAGCTGACTGATAAAAAGGGCTTCTATATATTTAGAGTGGGTGAACACTAGCTTTTGTGGGTACAAAAGTGCTATATATGAGCTCACATGTGTTTAAAAGTGGGAAAATACACTGTATGGCGAGTGCAGAGCAAATTGTGCAGGGTTTCCCGTCTTTTTTCTCTTAAAAATCAGCACCCCAAGCCCTCTATTTATAGGCAATATGAGCCGCAGGTGTACCAGAGGCGGATCGGGTCGGCCCGGGTTTGTCGGGTTGGGTCGTCTCGAAGTACGTGCACTCAGGAACTGTAATGTCCACTCGAATTTTGAGAAGTGCAATCCGGGCATCCGTTTTGAGGTATACAGGACCTATTTCATACCGCCATTGTCGAGAGTTGTATGATGGCATGGGATTAGAGTTTGTACGAAGTCATTGAAGATGGGACGATGCCCTCCGGTCTTCAAACTTCAACTTTCATCCGTTACCCCGCACAATAGTCACTCGAGATTGGTTAATCTTGTGGGACATCATTGCGTAGAGACGTGACGCGGCATTGTGTTGGACGAGATGACAATGTTGTCCCTCACCGGTGTTATCGCCGGATTGGGCCGATAAAGAAGTCGTTGCTTATACTTCGCTGAGATTGGACTGTTGCAATTGTTGAAGGTCCTCATTGTCATCTTTGAGGTGTGCCTGTCTTCCTGATGTTATTGCCGGGTTGGTACAGTGTATCTCGTTGTGAGCGCCGAGATTGAAGATGATTGAATTTAAAACAAGCATTTCCGGGGTTATCTCCGAAACTGCATTCCTTGGGGTTATCACCATGGTTGGTGGTTATTCCCATGGTTGGGACTGAGACTGGATACCTCGGGGTTATCTCCGAGATTAATTGGTCTTTTCCGGTGTGTGTTCCGGTATTGTATCTGCAGGTCTCGGGGTTATATCCGAGGTTGGAACTGTTGCTCCCAGAGTGTGATCTGGGGTTGATGCTGAACTCCCGGTAGTATCCGGTATGGATTTGGATTGTCTTTCAGGGTTCTCTCTTAAAAGACGAATCTGTCCTCCTGCAATGTTAGTAACATTAGTACAGAAAATTTCGAGTGTCTACAGATGCCCCTCTTTATCATACTCAGGCATGGCGATGCATGGGTAGGATAAAGAATCCTAGACACTTGAAACACAACAAGATAAACATGGTACTATGGATAGCAACATGATGCAAATGTATGATGCATGTACGGGTTGTGGCCCAACATCTTTGGGGATGAATCTTTGGCTCCTGTTGCTGCTTCAACTGGGATTGCAATCTTGATTTGATTTGATGTGCAAGTTTAATCATAGGATGTTGATGTTGGAGTTATCACCAAATTCCTGTGTTCTTGATAACGACTTGATCCTGAAGGGGTACCTCTTATGTGTAAGAGATCTGTGGGGATAAAGCTTGATCTTCTTTGAGGATGTGTATAACATATTCCATCATCTATCCTCTTTGATAATGTTGATTTTCCCTGGTTAGTATCGCGAGAATATGTCAAGATTACGTTGGATTTAATGCCAATGACAAATGCCGTCGAGGATGCGACCTTCATTGATGTGAATCAATCATGGTGAAACATCCTGTGGGATATAATGTCAAGGTTGCTTGACCTTCGTTGACGTGTGAATCAACGGCTGAAACTATGTGAGGAGATCGTCAAGGTTGCTTGACCTTCGCTGACGTGTAGATCAAAGGAGCATTGCGTTGTGAGCCCCGTCGGGGATCCACTGGGGAATATGAGCAGCTGGGTATGAGAACCTCAAATAACTCTATAGCTCTGATAGGTTTAAACGCTATCGGCTGAAATGACGTTAAGGTTGCTTGACCTTCATTGATATGTGTGTCAACGGCTGAAACATCCTGTGGGATATACTGTCAAGGTTGCTTGACCTTCGCTGACGTGTGAATCAATGGCTGAAACTCTGTGAGGAGATCGTCAAGGTTGCTTGACCTTCGCTGACGTGTTGATCAACGGAGCATTGCGTTGTGACCCCCGCCGGGGATATATGTTGTAACTTCGCTTGGATCTACTAGGACGATGAGTACGCACGACGTTGACTCTACCGAACGGTTCTCAACGCTTCGATGGGTTTACCTCGTGTTCAGGTGACTACCAATGAGTGATGTACAGGTTCAAAGTCTCATCTGAGAAGACTAGGATTGTATGTTGTTTTGCTCAATCGCGTGGCATTTTTATTCCCGATTTGACCCTTCTAGCCCGTAAAAACTCCGTTTCAACTCGAACTGGACCGAGCCAGAGGGGTGGGACAAATATAGAGGAGCCGCAGGTGCACTGCTGCCGCACCAGAAGGCGGGCTCATGACCAAAGCGTGGATGATAAATCCCGCACCGCCTTCAAGAAAGTTCATTTCTAACTCACTTCACTTAGAAAAAAAACCACGAGCCTTCTTCAGATCTGCTGAGTTCGGGCATCTTTCTGCAAATTTTGTCACCGTACAAGTGTTCTACACTATCCTGGTAACATATGCATGTATTGTTTTCCAGTTTCTGTCCGTTAGATTGTGAGATATTGCACGAAATGCATCTAAACACATAGTAGTGATTATGTATGCACAAATGACTTGATAAAAAATATTCAACATAGTAAATGTTAGTATTAAACCACGCTGAACATAATGATGTGAAAAAATTTGACTTTTGAGACAGTCAAATTGACGCTCAAAGGCAGGACTCTCCGTTCAGGTCCTTTGAGCGTAGATGTTATGAGTGGGCTATTGAGTGAGCCCATGCCTGATGATGTCAGGATCAGGGATCACGTTCTGCGATGATTGTTCTTGATGATCATTCGAGGATGCTTCATAGCAGATAATTCTTCCACGGTATCTTTCGCTTTGGTCAGCGCCACACGCGATGTGGACCGTATAGGAGAGTATGACTGGGGCTCTTACACCTTTGCCTATTTCCTCCGGGGCATGCGTCTGCGCTCATAGGGTTTGACCGAGGCTTGGCTAGGATTTTACTCGTTTCTACTGGTGAGTATTTCTCTTATCTTTTCCCATTTACAAGTTAAGAGTGTTTACTAATAGCAGATGTTTTGCCATTGTGTTGGCAGTTTTGGGCCTATGAGAGGCTCCCATGTTTGCGTCCCATGAGTTGACTTTTACTTTGGAGGAGTATGCACATTTGACGATGCTGCCCTTAGACAGACCATGCGTGCACATGGCTTTGGGAGACATGAGTAGACGATTCATGACTCTCATAGGATTGAGGCGCAGAGTAGTGTAGGATGAGTTAACATCTGGCCACGTGATCTCTCAGCGTTTTTTGTATGACTGATTTAGCGCGGAGGATAGCTACTCACGACATTTCGGGGATTTCACCGCGTCGGAGGATCATTGGCGTTTGGCCAGAGTTGATGTACTGATGCTATGTGTACTGTCATACGTGTATGTGTCGTGGTATATGGATGAGATAGATATAGGAGTTATCATGGTCATGAGAGCTCTCAAGGAGGGTCATACCATTGTACCTATGATTGTGGTAGAGACCCTGCGATCAAGATTCATCGCTGAAGATTACTTACCGTCGCGTGTTTCATGGGAGTTCTGATCATGTTTGTATGTGTGGTTTATGTCACACTTATGAATTCGGGTTGGTACCCTTAGACGGCATGGGTATTGTTTCTCCCATGATGTGGCTATGTCATACTCCTTTCAGCCATCGGAGTGTACAGATGCTCAGTCTTGGTCAGCATTTTTGGCAGATATCAGAGATCCATTTAGCATATTGTTGTGCTCGGGGCTTTGCTCACCATACAGCTTCATTACTTATGCTCCAGGCATGGATTTCCCCCCTTTGGCTGGCTTGAGGGGCGTGACTACTTATCACCAATTGGCCGTGATGTCGCAGTTTGACCAATTCCAGGATTTTCATCCTTTTGAGGGGGTGGCAGGTCAGCGTTCAGCTTCTCGATACCTCTCAGCCGAGGACCGATCTCATGTATACGCTTGTTGGGATCAACGTGAGCTAGCTACTTTTCCTGCCAGTCATCTCGGTTATTCCGCAGAGTACTCCGCATGGATGGAGACGGAGGTTTTATTGGCTGCAGCAGTATTTGTAGTACCATAGAGCGAGTTATACGATGTAGAGCCTATGGAGGACATTGATACCTACATCGAGGAGGTTACCGCTGCTGGGTTGCCAGCATTTCTTCTGGATTCTCCTAGTACCAAAGATTTTGTGATTCAAAGACTCAAGACAAAGATTTTAGAGCGAGTCTTCATCTGATGACCTTTGAGAGAGATCAGATTCGATCTATGATGTTGACTACTCTTGATGTGAGGGACGCCTCCCTATTAGAGAGAGACGAGGCATTGGCTCGTAGAGATGTCGTCGTCGCTGAGCGTGATGAGGCCAGGTCAGCCATAGACGCAGTGGTAGTTGAGCGGGATATCGCCATATCTGCCCGGGATGTGGTACATCACGAGATATCTTACCGCAATGAGGTCCCTTACCACTGGTATGATTGAAGAGATGAGCGCTTATATTGATGAGCATATGGTCATCATGCAGATGGCTACAGATCTGTTGGGTCGTGTGGATATTCTCATCCAAGAGACTACAGCTTTACCTCCTTCATCTGAGAGGGATGCCATGTTGGTCTTGCTAGCTCGCATGTACCCTGATCCATAGATGAGCTTGTATTTACCTGCACAGACTAGCTTGGACATTTTGTCATGTACAATTTACATTGTATATATATCAAACAACATTATATATGACAGGGAAATATATTGTTGGATCACTTCCCTTTTAGATATGCCTTGCTATTTGCTTGATATTTTGCCTGCTGCTTTAGGGCTTGTGATCTTGATGTATTCTGAATTCCTCTTTGGTGGATGGACATTGATTTGTCTCTGGATAGTTCAGAATGGATCATCGATCTATGTATCCCTACCATCTTTGGTGTCTTGGGACTTGTTTTTGAATGGAGAATGTAGAGGAGTGTGGCTTTCCTCTCTGAGATTGACCGTACCACAGATGGTCGCCATACTTCTATTTAGGAGAAGCCTAGTTAATTCCACCTCTTATGGTTTGGTGTTGCTCTTCGAGGTATGACCGCAGCTTAGATGGTCGCCGAATCTCCTATTTGGGAGGAGTTCAGGTAATTACATCCCTTTGGTCTGAAGCCGAATGAAATGTAGTGGTTTGAAAGAGAATCCCAATACCCGCTGACAATGGTTTAGGTTTTGGTAGGGGGTGAGACCGCACCATGAATGGCTGCCTACGTACTCCTATTGAAGAGGAGATCAGGTCTGCGTAGTTCAAACCTGGTGTAAGAGGTTCAACGCTGTATATGACTGACATGATGTAGGAATGTTTTTGGTTGTTTTAGTTTTATGTAAGGGCAGAAATGTTTTTGTTGTTTTTGTTTTATTGCGACCGGGCCATATGAAATGGTTGCCTACGTACTCCTATTGAAGAGCAGATCAGGTTGACGTAGTTCGCCCCTCAGGGCGAGAAGAAATGCGTAATCCCATGTGCAGGTCAGAGTGCGGGGAAAAGAAAGTTTAATCCTTGGTTGAGGATAAACTGCATGTGAAAAGTTTGATCCCAAGAATGGGTATCCAAACTGCAAATGGAAGAGGTTCAATTCGCGGTGGGATGACCTAAGTTGTAGGAACGTAGAGGAGAAAGCCAGGCTGCTGGCTTGAACTGTATGTTTCCTTGAGGGGCATAGTGTAGATAAGTTGTATGTGGTAAAGGGTTAAAGAACCGGAATGACTGGTGACCTGATGATGATGCACCAGGGTGTTTGGTGGTTACTTCAGACATAATACCATTTCACGGTGTCTTAGTTGATGAGTTATGGAAATTCATCGCTGTCCATTTCTTGCAATTTAAGAGCGCCTCCTGTCAATACTTCTTTGACAATAAACGGGCCTTCCCAGTTAGGAGCGAATTTTCCTTTAGCCTGATCTTGGTTGTCAAGAATCTTCTTCAAAACCAAGTCATATTGTTTAAACCGTCAGAGTTTGGGATTTTTTTTGTTGTAGGATCTGGCAATCCTTTGCTGATATAACTGACCATGGAAGATAGCTGTGGTTTGCCTTTCGTCAATTAGAGACAATTGGTGATACCTGTTCTGTACCCATTGGTCTTCATCCAGCTAAGCGTCGATCAATACTCTGAGAGATTCCATCTCAACTTCTATGGGGAGCACTGCCTCCATCCCATAGGTTAAAGCGTAGGGGGTTGCCCTAGTTGATGTGCACATAGAGGTTCTGTAGGTTAACAGAGTAAGAGGCAATAGGTCAGGCCAATCTTTGTGGTTGGCGGACATCTTTTGCATAATCTTCTTGATATTTTTGTTAGCCACTTCAACAGCACCGTTCATCTTCGAACGATAGATGACAGAGTTAAGATGTTTGATTTGGAATTTACTGCATAATTCTTCCATCATTTTATTGTTGAGGTTTTTGGTATTGTCTGACACAATCACCTCTGGTTGTCCATATCGACAAACGACATTGTTTCTGATGAAAGTAATGATGACTTCTTTAGTGACCCTGGGGAAGGAGGCTGCTTCTACCCACTTGGTGAAGTAGTCGATCATGGTGAAGATAAATCGGTGACCATTACTGGCTTTAGGCTCAATGGGCCCGATAATGTCCATTCCCCACATTGAGAAGGGCGAAAGCGAACTCATATTGTGGAGTTCCCGTGGAGGGGCGTGTATAGCATTCCCGTGAATTTCGCACTGATAGCATCTTTTGACGTGGTCATTGCAATTAGCCTTGAGAGATAGCCAGTAGTGTCCTGTCCTGAGGACTTTCTTGACAAGGAGGGGGCCACTCATGTGGGGGCCACAGACTCCGCCATGGATTTCATCCATAAGCCTTTGGGCTTGATCTTTGTCTAGACACCTGAGGAGACCTAGTCCTGCATCTCTTTTGTAGAGCGCATCTCCACTCAGGTAGAACTTCATAGCAAGTCGATGGATCCGCCTTTTCTCAGTTAGGCTCGCCTCATCGGGTGTAGATCCATCTCCCAGATATTCCTTGATATGCTGATACCAAGGAGGTCGGATGGGAGGTCGTTCATCTGATACTTCTCCAATGTAATTTCCATAGGCTGGGGTCTTGTTTAGGGAAATTATGACGCTTGGCATGTGTTCCTTATCTGATATGCAAATCAAGGAGGCCAAAGTGGCTAATGCGTCCACAAAGTCATTCCTATTACGAGGAATGTGTAGAAAGGAGATTTCTTCGAACTCCAAAGCCATCTTCATAACCTGCCGATGGTAAGGAAGCAAATGTAATTCCTTGGTTTGATAGATTTTGGTGGATTGTCTGATTATCAACTCTGAATCTCCAAGGACAGTTAACCGCCTGATGCCCATTGAACGAACAAGTTTTAGCCCCATGAGACAGCCTTCGTATTAAGCCGTATTATTGGTGCTGACAAACTGTAATTTGGCTGACGGATATCGCTCCCCTGCATCAGATACTAGAATCGCGCTCCGCTCCGAATCTTCCATATTAACAGCTCCATCAAAATACATCCTCCATGATTGGCGTGTATCGTACTGATGGTGTTACTGTACTATCATTACTCCTTCATCAGGGAAATATGTTTCCAAGGGTTTGAAATCCCCTGAAGGTACGGCGGCTAGTTGATCCGCGATTCCTTGACCTTTGATGGACTTTTGAGTCACATATACGATGTCAAATTGTTGTAGGATCAACTGCCATTTAGATAGCCAGTAATTTAACATGGGTTTGTTGAATACGTACTTGAGAGGATCCCCACGGGATATGAGATGGGTTGTGTGACCATGGAGGTAATGTTGTAACCTCATGGAAGCCCATGCTAAAGCATAACACGTCTTTTCGATCAGCGTGTACTTGTATTCACTGTTGCTTAACCTTTTACTGAGGTAATAGATAGCTCGTTCTTGGCCTCAATCGTCTTTTTGTCCCAGCATGCAGCCCATGGCATTGTCACTTACAGACAGATACATGAACAGGGGAATATCGTCCCTGGGTGGTACCAAGACAGGAGCTTTGACTAGTTTTTTCTTGATTGTAAGGAAGGCATTCTGGCACTCACCATTCCATTTCATGGAGGAGTTCTTCCTTAATAGCTTGAAGATTGGCTCACAGGTTGCTTTGAGTTGAGAGATAAACCTGCTGATGAAGTTGATTCTTCCCAAAAATCCCCGTATGTCCTTCTCTGTCTGATGAATGGGCATTTCAGTGACGGCTTGGATTTTGATAGGATCCATCTCTATCCCTTTGTGGCTGACTAGAAATCCTAGCAATTTGCCTGATCTAACGCCAAAGGCGCATTTAGCTGGATTCAACTTCAAGTTGTACTTACGCAACCTGTTGAACAACTTTTTAAGATGGTCTATATAGTCATCCTCCTTTCGGGACTTAACAATGATGTCATCCACGAAGATCTCAATCTCTTTATGCATTAAGTCATGGAAAAGAGCCATCATAGCTCGTTGATAGGTAGCTCCGGCATTGATGAGGCTGAATGACAACCGTCTATAGCAAAAAGTTCCCCAAGGAGTGATGAAAGCAGTCTTCTCACGATCTTCCTCGACAACCATGATCTGATGGTACCCTGCAAAACAATCAGCAAAGGAGTACATGTCGACAAGTAAAGATTGTCAATGAGAATGTGGATAAATGGCACGGAAAGCTGTCTTTTAAGCAAGCTTTATTCAAGTCCCGGTAATCCACGCAAACTCGCACCTTCCCTCCAGGTTTAGGTACAGGCACGATGTTGGATATCCACTCAGGATATGTAGACACCATGATGATGCCAGCCTGAAATTGTTTCACAATTTCTTCTTTCACATTTAAACTCCACTCAGGTTTCAATCGCCTGAGTTTCTGCTTGACTGGCTTAAATCCCTCTTTAATGGGAAGGCGATGAAGGACAATGTCAGTGGACAAACCCACCATGTCTTCATGAGACCATGCAAACACATCCTAGAATTGAGTTAATAGCGTAACCATATTATTCCGTTGGTTTGGGGTAAAGTCTAAACCAATCTGGATTAACTTAAGGCTTTCTAAGGTTCCGAGATTGAAAGAAGTGGTTTGATCAAGGTTGGGTTTGGGTTTGTCTTTGACCCATTCTTGAATTTCTGGAGGCACCTCAATGTCATTCGGTATATCTATCAAGGTTGAATTCATCTCTACATCAAAGGTACAATCCCTGTATAGGAGAGGCATCGTATCCGCAAGTACAGGCACATCTAAATTTAGAGTCCTGAAACAAAATATGCTTTCACTTAGTATATATGAAATGTGTTGATCATACATAGTGTTAGCATATACTGGAAAAATAAACTGCTAATACTGTACAGAAAAGTAAGTAGTTATTATATCTACAGGGCAGAAAGAGTTTCTACCCATTTTACCCTTGTCGATCAAAGCAAGGAATGCTGTCCCAATTGGCAAGGGCAAAGTCCGGGTGGACCGCAGTGATGGAGGGATTGTCATCATCCTCCCTGTCCTGAAAGATGGCCATTACATCTGGGCAATCATCGTCTGGGGTGTCTCTGTTAGTATGTTCATCATGAATGATGATGTGTATACCGGACATCATCCGTATGACGTCTTGTTTGATTCTTCGCTCCTCTTCTTCTACTGCGGGATTTGGAACAACGATTTCTTTCTCCTTCACCACTACCGGCTTGGGAAATAACATAGCCATTACATTGGCTGGCACCTTTACTAAAGGTTCTGCGGACTCAGAGTTGGAAGGCGAAGCCAAACGCCATAGGGTTGAAGCTAAAGGAATCTGCCGATGCTTATGAGGATTCCTATGACTAGAGCTAGCAGAATAGCCTAGTCCAGCTGTTCCAACTTGCTTGGTTAATCGAATGGGGTACTTGATACCCTGGCCATATTTACCCAACCCTTGTCCCGGTTTATGACCTAACGACATCATTTCTTGAGTGGCTGACATCACCTCGGCAGAGATCTTAGGTTCGGGCAATGGTGCTCCAATAGCGTGGTATTGGGTGTTGCTTATTTCTAAAGCATGAAAACTGACTGGTTCTATATCTGTATTGGCATTGATGAACGGCATGTCCCCGCGTTGAGGAATCTCTGGTTCAGCGTTGACTGTGACTAGGCTATTATTGATGATGTATTTCAATTGTTGGTGAAGAGTGGAGGGGACTGCCCTAGCCATATGAATCCATGGTGGTCCCAAGAGAAGGTTGTATCCCGAATCTATCTTGAGCACATGGAAAGATACGCAGAATGTGTGAGGACCAATTTCAATTGGCAGCTCAATTACTCCGACTGAGTTATGGCGGGCTCCATCAAAAGCTTTGATGATAGTATGGCTACTCCGAATTCTGTTGAGATTGATATTCATCTTCACCAAGGTAGCATATGGACAGATATTCAGAGAGGAACCTCCATCTATTAAGACTGCTGCTACCATGTATCTGGAGGATAAGACAGCAATGTGTAACGGTTTGCAATGATCGGTCCCTTCGGATGGTATGTCATCATCAGTGAAGGATATCACATTGTTGTTGAAAATGTGATCAACCATATGTTGAAACTTTTTCGTATCCACTGATGTCGGGAGATAGGCTTCTTCTAGAACCTTTAGCAAGACCTTCCGGTGATTCTCAGAGGTTAGGACCAAGTCCAAAATTGATATTTGTTGTGGAGCTTCTTTCGAGCTTAAAACCACCGTAGCTTCATTATGACCCACAGCGCGGAGGAATTTTTCAACCTTCTCCACGGGTATTTTCCCCTTTGATTTGTTGGTGGGCTTCATCACCCGGTGGGGGAGATACAGTGGATTTTCCTTCGCCACTGCAGCAGTTGTATGTGAGGTGGATCCTTCACCTTCTCCATAATTCCACGGAACCTTGCGCAAGCTAACAATAGGATATTGTGCTCTGCATGACAAGTTGATTGGCCCGGGAGCGGCCACTTTCAAAGGATCGTTTCCTCCTTTGAGCTGAATTATTGGCGTTGTGAGTAGAGTATTAACCCCCTCAGCTTCAGTTGATATAACTGCTACCACACTTTTCCACTTAGTAGGGCCTGCATTCTCACTTGCTTTCGTAATACGTTGTCGTTAGGCATTTGTCAAGTGCGAGACACCACTGTCGATTAGATTTTGAATAAGGTGGCGGAGTGCCCAACATTCTTCTGTGCTATAACCGCGAGACTGGGAGTGGTATTGACATACTCCATTAGAGTTGTACCGTCCCGAACGGGGGTTGATTGGAGGTAGAAGTGAACTGATCTTTCCTTCATTGATTAACATGTGAAGGATTTCCTCCATAGGTTGGCCCAAATAGGTGAAATCCTGACGGGCTTTGGCATTTGCTCTCTTCGTCACTTTGTCTTCCAGCAATTCATTTTCTGAAAGTGACGAGGGAATATTCATGACAATAGGTAGGAGACTGGCATGCTCCTGGCTGATTAATTGTCGAGTCACTTGATGCCGATAAGTCACCAGTTCCGCTAATTGCTCAATTTATTTGCCGAGAGCTTTGACTTTTCGTTCCATTGTGAATTGGAACTTGGCATAATCCCATTTGTCATCACCGTCTTTGAGGGTCTGGGAAGATTCACAGCTGAAGTTAGAATTTTGTCCATTGCTCCAATTGATCATGTTGACCTCTTCTTCTTTGTGTTGAGGAAGAGGGTTGTCTTGTACATGAGGTTGATCGGGTTTGGTGACTACGATCTCCCCGTTGTCTATTAGGTCCTGGATCTTGTGTTTCAAAGCCCAACAATCCTGAGTATCATGTCCAGGTGCCCCGGCATGATAAGCACATTTCTAATGAGATTGAAACCTCGCTATATAGAAATTTGGTTGGTGGAAGAAGATGCGTAATTTTCTTCTGTGTTGTCAGAAGATTAAGAATATTCTCGAGGGTATCCCCTAAGGGTGTAAACACTCGAGGGCATTTGACTTCTCCACCTTTCGGTACTGGAGGGTTTGTAGACTGTGCTGGAAAGGGAGTGTAGTTTCTCCTTTGAATAGGCATGTTCGGATCGCTTTTTTTCCCGTAGTATTGTCGTGGAAATATCTTCCTCTTTCTTTTTATGGACCCTACGGGGGTTGTTCCCATAATTTCCATATTGGATGTGATGAGCAACAACTTTGAGTGCAGCTAGGTCTTGAATCTTTCCTAACTTCAATCCCATCTCAGCCATCTCCCCATGTTTGACCATTTCAGAAAATGGTTTGCCGATGCCGGCTAAAACTCTCTCATAGAAGGGAGCCTCTTGTATGTCTATGAAAGTCATAACCATTTCTGACTCTGTCATGGCAGGACTAACTTGGGCAGCCAAGTGTCTCCACCTCTGGGCATACTCTTTGAAAGACTCGTTAGACTGTTTCTTGATCTTGGTAATTTGATACCGATCAGGAGCCATCTGAGTTTGAAAGCTGTATTGAGTGAGGAAAGCATGTGCTAGCTCTTCCCAGCTATGGATTTTGGAGTTGTCTAATCTTGTGTACCACGAACGGGCTTCTCCAGTTAGACTCTTTTGGAAAAATTGCATTCTGAGTTTTTCATCCTCTACATAGGATCCAAGTTCTCCAATAAACACTTTTAAATGTGTGTAAGGATCTCCTAACCCGTCATATTTTTCAAAGTCAGGAGTTTTAAATTTTTCTGGATAGTGAACACCAAGAAAAATACATAGATCAGCATATGAAACCCTCCCGTGTGTTCTAATTCGTTTGATAGAGCGAAGGGTCTCTTCCATTTGGAGGACTTTCTTTTTGATGTCACCATTGTCTGGATCTCCAGTGGGATGGGCAGCATCATGAGTTTTGTTGGTCGTATCCAACTGTGGTTCCAGTATGGTAATGACGGGGTCACCCCCTTGTGTGGAGGATTCAGTATGTACGGGTATTTTCTGACCATGTGTAGACTGGTGTAATTCTTTTAATAGCACAGCCAAATCTGTGATTTGTTTACTTAATCCATCGAATTCTTTGTGAGAAACTAGATTAAGATCAGTCTGGTCGGATGACGACATGATTGACTGTGGGCCTGTTGCCTTTTTAGACTTTGACTGGGTAGTAGGTCCGATTGATTCCCTGCGAAAGACTTCACAGTTTAGTCTTTAGGGAATGTATATAATAACATGCTATGTGATGTGTCCATTTTAGGAATTTTATCCTGCAAAACGGGTGTCAGCTGTTTATAGCATGTTAATATGTATGTGTACACATTTCTTCATATTTCTCATTATATGGAGATAGATATGGAATGAAATTACAAGTAATTGTGTTTACAAGTAATTGAAATGAGAGAGCATGAAGAGACTTTCCTCCATTTTGGGTTTATCAGAGGCTGACCTATCTTAGGTTACTCTCGCGGATTTTTGGCATGAAGGTTCCCAAATCATCGCAATCTACTAGACGGGAAGTTAATCCGGTCTTTCAACTGGAGCGAATTTGGGTGGTGCCTTTCCTGAGCATCGAAGAATCAGGCTTCTCACGAGTCCAGTAATCAAACACCGACGGGATAGCCTCCTGGTGGAGGGACCACACAACATACATTCACATACATCGCGTCTCACCGTATGAAATGATGACATGTGCGAAGCACTAATATCATAAGCAGTTTATAGTGCGAAGCACTAACATCACACGCAGATATGATGCGAAGCACTAAGTTCAATCAAGACATGCATTCGTACACATTCATCCAATTTAATGCAACATCTACACACAAGCAGATAACAGTTTTGAAAAGATTGTAGTAGCGGCTTAAGTCCTCTCTTATGGATTCCCAATGAGTCGCCATTGTCGACGTCGGGATTTTTGGCTGTCCCTTTCCGTTACTTGTTCTTTGGTGTTCTCATTTTAGGTGAGAGTTGTTTGAAAAAACAAGTGAAAAAGGTCTGACATGTATAATGTCGACGATAGGATTGTTAAGAGTCGCCAGTTGGTTTTTTAAATGGTTGTACCAACACAACCGATAAAAGGTTTGCACATTGACCCAGTGAGGTGACACTGATATACGGGTCGGCAAAATCGAGATTTGTTTAGGGTCCGGGGACTTGGTTATGCGGGGGGAAGGTGTTAGGCACCCCCCGACATCCGTGTTACCACGGTGACCGCCTCTTTTCAAGAAACTATTATCTGTGTGTGTGTTTGTGTGTGGGTCAATGTGCTGTTATATGGAAGTTGTGCGAGGCCTCGTTCGAACCTATATACACAGGGTTTGAATTTATGTAAAAATTCAGTTTTTAACAAGATATGGCAGTGATGTTTTATAAAAGAGGTTTTTCAAACCTTGATGCTCAATAGGAATTGAGACCTTTTACACTCCCATTTTTTATTAAGTGATCGGCTGGAGTGATTTTATTTTGACGAATGCCAGGCATCCGTATGAAAATAATATACAAAAATAATGCCGACTTCCTCGTGGGTATGGAAACCATCTGAGGAAATTTAGACATCGCAGAATAATTTACAAGTCGCCATAAATTTGAAAAATGTCCATCACGGGAACCGAATCTAGATCCAATGGGATGAATCTGTGATCACATGATTCCTAGGCTCACAGGATGTTGCAATTTATACAAGAGCAATAAGCAGGTATATATATATATATAAGCGGTAAATATATATATACAGACATGATCACCAACCACGAAGCACCTCCATGGGGGATCAGAAATGTAAATAAAGCTGTTAAAAGCTATCAACCACCACGGAGGAAACTCCAGGCGAGACAAAACATAAATAAAGTTGTAAAGCGATCAACTGCCACGAAGAAAACTCCAGGAAGGACGAATATATATATATATATATATATATATATATAGCAGTAAATGCACCGGATGTTAAATCCAGGCTCATCGAACAGAGTTCGACCACAGTTCATATATATAAGTATATATATATATATAAGCGAGTAAACGCATGCGGATATAAAATCGGGCTCATCGAGCAGTCCAGACACACACGCTTAATATATATATATATATATATATATATATATATAGAAAAGCAAATAAACGCTCCAGACCGAAGTCTAGGCTCAATCGAGGCATAACTCGATAATGTTAGTCAATATATATATATATATATATATATATATATATATATATATATATATATATATACTGCATGGAATGAAACGCTTCGGATCGAAGTCCGGGCTAAAAGCAAGCAACACGACTCTCGGCGTGTAGAAGGGTGTGTGCAAAGATGAAGAAAGACTCTAAAGTGTGTGTGAGAAGGCTTACGGTGATCGATAAAAGGGCTTCTATATCTTTAGAGTGGGTAAACACTAGCTTTTGTGGGTACAAAAGGGCTATATATGAGAGCTCTGTGTGTTTAAAAGTGGGAAAATACCTTCATATATGGCGAGTCAAGAGCAAATTGTCTGAGGTTTCCGTCTTTTTTCTCTTAAAAATCAGCACCCCAAGCCCTCTATTTATAGGCAGTATGGTAGTCAGAGGTGTACTGCTGGTTGAGCCTTGGTGTACCAGAGGCGGGTCGGGTCGGCCCGGGTTTATCGGGTCGGGTCAAGTCTTTAAGCACGTGCACTCAAAGTAATCGTAATGTCCACTCGGATTTTGAGAAGTACAATCTAGGCATCTGTTTTGAGGTATACAAAACCTATTTTGGACAGCCGTTGTCGAGAATTGTACGATGGCATGGGAAGTCATTGAAGATGGGACGATGCCCTCCGATCTTCAAGCTTCAACTTTCATCCGTTACCCCGCACAATAGTCACTTGGGATTGATTAATCTTGTGGGACATCGTTGCGTAGAGACGTGACGTGGCATTGTGTTGGACGAGATGACGATGTTGTCCCTCACCGGTGTTATCGCCGGATTGGGCCGATAAAGCAGACGTTGCTCATACTTCGCTGAGATTGGACTGCTACAATTATTGGAGGTCCTCATTGTCATCTATGAGGTGTGGCTGTCTTCCCGATGTTATTGTCGGGTTGGTACAGTGTATCTCGTGTGTGAGCGCCGAGATTGAAGCTGATGGCATTTGAAACAAGCATTTCTGGGGTTATCTCCGAAACTGCATTCCTTGGGGTTATCACCAAGGTTGGTGGCTATTCCCATGGTAGTACTATTAAGGGTTATCGGTTTTGTATTATATCATTACGCATACCAGTTGGTTTCTATTACGCATTCTAATTCTAAGTTGAGAGTACTGAGTTTTGTGAGAGCTTCAGAGAGAATTGAGAAAGAGTTACGAATTTTCACAACAATTCCAGTGTTTAGCAACGATTGTCTATAAGCAATTTGAAGGTATGTTAACTCTATATATATATATATATATATATATATATATATATATATATATATCTGTGTGTGTGTGTTCTACGGCAACTATTTTAGATTTTGTGAATTTCAAATTTATTGAATTATTGCTTTACAATGGATTACTTGTGGTTATACATGTTTATGATGATTAGAAAGTATGTTTAAACAGTAATTGCATGCTAATTTCAGTTTACAGTAGAAGAAATAATCGACAATGTATGTTTGTATGTATTGTTCATATGGCTTAGGTAAGTACCAATTTTGAGGGTCAAATTACATGCTAAAATGTTAATTGAGTTTTGTTTAATAGTTTGTTGAAATACGAGCATAACGTAATTGGAATGGAGTGATTTGGCCAAATAATGAATTCACAGTGATGATTTTTGGGATGAATATCAAAAATTGGAGTTTTATGTGAAAAACATAAAAATTGAGAAATTAAAATAGTGTTAGTAGGTGTTAAATTGTGTTAAGTGATTGTATATGTTAGCAATCATGTTTATGATAGTTGTATATTTATTTTACGTGTTATTATCACTGTTTGATGGGTTAAATTCGTGTTAGTTGGCATAATAAAATGTGTCGAAGCTCTGTTTTGAAAAACTGCGTTCTGTAAGTCGGCGTGGCAGTAGCCATTACGTCTTTGGTGTGAGATGTCGCAGCGCGTTTGACCTCGAGACATAACTCGCGTGGCTACACGAGTGGCCATTTTCAGACACTGAAGTCTGTTTATTCTGCAGACTTTGGTTGTTCTTTGTGGCTTAGCTAAAGGTTATAGTAATGAGTCCAACATGTAACAACAAGGCTAATATAGAGTTGTGTTATATGTATTATGAATTCAAAGTTACAAAAATGTTTAGTAAATCAAAAACACGTTATGTGATAACTTAGTTTATACAATGAACGTTAGTTAAATGTTATGATGATTAACACTTGGGAATTCTGAAATGTAAATGGTAGCTTAAGATGTGACGCCCCCAAAATAGGTATACAACACCCATTCTGAGTCGCCAAAATACATGGTATAGAAAGCAAACTACAACTTTGACAATACAGATGTCGTGTAGAATACGACAATACAACTGTGAGTTTGAATACAAATATTGTCTTCTAGACAATATACACACCCAAATAAGTCCTCATTAATTATTCATACACTATTTTACGAAATAGTGAGGATGACTAAAACATCTTCCTAGAACCATCACTCCCATACCAGGACTCGATCCTCGCTATGTTCTCACCTCCCGAGAAGAAAAATGGAACAAAAAGGAAAAGGGTGAGCTCAACTAGCCCTTAAAGAAGAATATTATAACTAAGATAATATACAACAAATTATCATTAGTCTTCAACAGAAAAAATCTAATAGAATACAATAGACAACAAGTTTTAGATAAACAAATGCGTGAAACAACAATCCATTAGAAGAGTCACGTAGAGAAAGAATTCTCTCGTCTTCTAAGGTTTAAAAGTCCATCATCAATAGTTTATCCCTGTAATAACAATCAATATACATCTTTAATCATCTTTGCACTACTGAGCCAAAGATATTCATTTTATATCACCAGTTGGTCATGTTCATCTCAACACTGCTCATCTTTGCACTACTGTGCCAAAGATATTCATCGATTAATCGCTCATCTTTTCACTACAGCCAAAGATATTCATTTATATCACCATTTAGGATGAGGATGATGAAAAACATTTTTAAAGAAACGAATCCAAATTGAAACAAAATGACAAGGATTAAGGATTCGTACTTTGTCTTACCCATGTCCAAAAATACTTCGAAAATAATCATATTGGTGTAAAATTCAAGAATGATCAAAACATGGATACAATCAAAGCTAGTATCCAGAATAGATATTTTGGGCAAAAAGAAAAATTTCTATTTTTCGGTGAATAGTGCCGTATACGTGAATAGTAACCCCGACACAACAAGTTCCAAATTTGATAAAAAGTTCAACGAAGATTTTGGCATAATGATATTGAAGAAAATAATATCATTTGCGAAAGAAATAACATCCCTTACCTCAAAATAAGTGCATTTTTAGTGAATTTCGATATAGTCTTTGTGAAACTCGCACCGTATAGCAACACTCAAAATATACTCACAAGAACGCTCGTTCGACAATAGAGAGAGAAAGAGAAAACTTAGTTTCGGTGTGATTTTCAATTCTAACTTTGCCTCTATTTATAGGAAAATGCTAGTAACGCCAAAGGAGACTAAAATAATAAAATAATATTATAATTTATATCTTCTACGCATGCCTTTGAACCAAATCAACCACCAACCAACCTTGACCCAATTTCCAAGAAATTTCACATGTTCAAACAAGAGTGGGTCCCACCCATTATTTAATAAATATTATTTTATCTTAGAAACTTCAATAATTCAAGAAAATAACTCGCTTATCGTAAAAATTGAAACTCGCGACTTTCCATGGGAAATTCCATTCTCTACAACTTTGCGAGAAGAAAATTTTCCAAATTCCAAATGAAATTGACCAAATCCACAACCAGGCGATTTTACGATCTATAATCAATTTTCGGTCAAGAATTGTGTCCAATTTACACACACAAAACATATGTTAAACATTTAATGCCACAAAATACTCTACCTCCTCATATACTCATATATCCCACATTCATTATAAAAATATCACCGTTAATATATTATTAAAATAATATATTTAAATGAATTATTTTATCGAAAAAGATAAAATATTAATTTTCAACAATTGTCACATAAAAATTTTCTCCATCTATATCCACATAAAATAAATATTTTCTTTATCATAATAATCAAAATTACTTATTTAAAAATAATATTACGTAATCACAAGATGGACAACCGGTAGTTCCTGTGAAAGAGGGCTTTCAATAAGGATTTCTCCTTACTTAGCAGCGCAATTAGGTGACCAAACCTCTCCTTAGATGTAACTTTCTAGACATTGCCAATAATGTTATCTCGATAATATTATTCAAATAATATGAATTATTGATTTGATAATGGAAAATATCGTGTAATGACAATTATTGAAACAACAAAGAATACAAAATATCAACTTGCAATTATTGAATCAATAAAATATAATATTGAGCAAAGAACTATCGTAACAATTATTGAGTAGTGCCTTCTTCACGTAAGGATCAATAATTCAATAATATCAGGTAATACTGGTAGCATCTTTGTGCAACCACGCCAGACATCGTATTTTAACCACCGTGTAATCCAACGGTGTTAATCTCAGAATAACTACGCCGTTATTTATAAAACTCAATCTTTGTCGCTTTCCTTCATCCAACCTATTTTTTCCGTTATGGGGCCCACCAATGATCGCTACTGGTGTCATTTGAGATTCTCGACAAAAAGAATATTCTACGACCAAACGAATATTCCCGAGCAATAATGAATATTTTATAACCACTTGCTTATTTTGTAAACTTTGCACATTTCACCCATAACCAAAGAATTATATCAAATTAACCCTTATTAATTTAGAATAATGAATAAAGAAAAATTCAATTTTATTTATAATAAGTGGGGTCTTACAACCTCCCTCCTTATGAAATTTCGTCCTCGAAATTGACGACGATACTGGTATATCGAAAAGGTGAGGTACCTCGCTTTCATCTCCGATTCCAATTCCCATGTCATTTCCTCAATTGCATGGTTTCTCCACAAAACCTTAACTTGTGGTATAACCTTCGTATGTAAGACATGCTCTTTCCTATCCAAAATCTCAACAGTATCTCCTCGTATGTTAAATCTTGACTATATCTCATCCGGTTCTAACGCAATAATGTGGTTCGGGTCTTTCACATATTATTGAAGCATAGATATGTGGAACACATTGTGAACACGAGACATACTTGGATGTAACGCGAGTCTATAGGCTACGTTTCCTATTGGTCAAGAATCTCAAATGGACCAACAAACCTTGGATTGAGCTTTCCTCTTTTCCCAAATCTTGTAACTCCTTTCCATGGAGCAATACGTAACAATACATGATCTCCAATATTAAACTCCACGTCCTTTCTATGAAGATCAAAGATAACTCTTTTTGTCGATCTTGTGAAGTTTGAATACGTTGTCGAATCATTTGGATCTTTTCAGTAGTCATGCGTACTAATTACGGTCCCAACAATGTTGCTTCTCCCACCTTGTCCCAAAGATATCTTTGAGAGAACGACATTTTAAATCCATACAACGCCTCAAATGGAGCCATGCCTATACTTGCTTGATAACTTTGTTGTTGTAGGAGAATTCCACCGATTGGTAGGTACTTATCCCAACTTCCTTTGAAATCTAGGACACGAGTCTTAATAGATCTTCAAGGGTTTGAATAGTCCTCTCTCGATTGTCCGTCCGTTTGAGGATGGTATCTTGAATCGAATCATAAATGAACGCGCCCCATAGCTTTCTCGCAAGCTAACCCAAAATCTTGAAGTGAATCTCGGTCACGATCCGAAACTATGGATCTTGGCATGCCATGCAATCGCATAATCTCATTCACGCATACATACTGAGCAAGACGTTCAAGGGATAAGTCTCGCGACGCAGAAGAAATGGGCGGAGACTTGGTTAATCTATCAACAATAACCCAAATTGCATCTACGCCTTTGAGAAACTTTGGGAAGACCTATAACAAAATCCATAGTAATGTGTTCCCATTTCCATTTAGGAATCTCAAGTGGTTGCAATGGACCTTTTGGCACTTGATGATGTTCGCCTTTACACGTTGACAAAGTTAAACATCTTGAGATAAACTCGCAATCTCTCTCTTCATATTGTTCCACCAAAATGTATGTCGAATATCATGATACATTTTGGTACTCCTGAGATGGATTGCAAATGGGGTGTTGTGTGCCTCCATCATGATTTTATGCTTCAGTCGTAATCGTTAGGAACGCAAAGTCTAGAATTGACTCAAGTATTCCTTCCTCATCAATTCTTGCTTAGGAATAGCTCCTTCTTGCACTTTCTTCTTCATACGCATCGCCCCTGTGTCCGTAGCTTGAAAGAGACTTTTAACTTTATCGATTAAAGTCGATTCTACTTGTATATTCGCCATCATTATGTGGGTCCCCGAGTCTTTAATTTTACCTCCATCCTTTGCAAGTCATACAAAATGGGCCTTTGCGTTGACAATATCGCACTTTCGTACTTGCATATGATCTTCTACTTAATCGTCACTACCTACTACGTTCGCTTTTCGAGGATGATATTGAATAATGTGATCGTAATCTTTTAATGACTCCGACCAACGTCGTTGCCGCATCTTTGAGTTCTTTTTGGGTGAAGAAATATTTGAGGCTTTTATGATCCGTATAAATCTCTACTTTCTCCCTGCACAAGTAGTGTCTCCATATCTTCAACGCGAACACGATCGCTTAAACTCCGGATCATGAGTAGGATAATTCCTCTCATATTCTTTTGAGTTGTCGTGAGGCATAGGCTATGACTTTCCCATGTTGCATAAGAACACATCCTAACCCCTTGCCAGAAGCATCGCTGTAGAAAACAAATCCATCTGAACCAGATGGTATTGTCAGAACAGGTGCCGAAATGAGTCTCCTCTTGAGCTCTTGGAAGCTCTTCTCGCATTCCTCGCTCCATAAGAATTTTGCATCCTTCCGAGTCAGCTGAGTTAACGGAGTAGCGATTCGAGAAAATCCTTCCACAAATCTCCGATAATAACCAGCTAAGCCCAGAAAGCTATGTATTTCGATTACTGACTTAGGTTGTTCTCAACTGACTCATATCGCAACCTTGGATAGCATGTTACAATAGCACCTATCAGTTTACTATCGCACGAATATGGCGTCCCCTACGGAGAGTTTGGCTTCGGTGCATTCCACAAAGGAAGTCATAAGATAGAGGCTCGTGTATCAACTTCTATAGTTGGGTTTTTAACTCCTGAAGTTCAATAGGAGCCATTCGATATGAGATTTTAGAAATGGGTTTTGTACCGGATTTAAAGTCGATACAAATTCAATATCACGCTTTGGGAGTAGGCCAAGAAATTCCTCAGGAAATACGTCAGGAAATTCACTAACAACAAAAATATCATTCAAATCTGACGTATTATTGTTCAAGTCCATAACATGGCTAAGAAAGCTTGACATTCGTTTTTAAATAAACAAATAGCTTTGTGGTTTGATATGACAGTGTTTGACTTCAATGGTTTGGTTGCTTAAATTCGAATAAAGGTTGCTTAGGAATATGAAAACTAACAACCTTACAAAAGCAATCAATTTGGCATGATGAGTAGTTAACCAATCAATCCCTAAAATCACATCAAAAGCAAGTATCTTTAAAGAGATAAGATCAACAGGTAATGTGATAGTGCCAACTTGGATCATGCAAGATTTATAAACTGTAGATGTAACGAAGGTTTCACCCAACGGAGTTTCAACAGTAAATCAAAATCTAATTTCTCCGAGTCAAGTTTAAACGTTGAGCACAAGCGAGGAGAGATAAAAGAATAGAGTAGAACCGGTATCTAGTAAGGTATAAACTTCGCAAGAATTCAAGATTAGCTTACCCGTGATCACCTCGTTTGGGTTCCTCACGTTTTGTCCGATCCACGACAAACGCTCTTCCGAGAACCGTGATTTCGACTTATCCGGATGACCCTTGGAATCACCACTCCTACTTTGAACTTGGTTTCGCGATAGTACAATCTCGAGCGATGTGGCCTTCCTTTCCATAGTTGTAACATACCTTGGATTGTTGTGGACGGTTTTAATGATATGTCCTCCTCCCCGCATTTGTAACATCTAAGCTGGCGGTCGTTCTCCTCCCCTAGCATTTGTTGTTGGTCTTTGGTCTTTAGTTGATATCTTCCGTCATTGTTGAATCTTCTCTTCCGAAATTTCCACTTGAGTCACCTCTCCTATTATCATGTCCACGATTACCACACAGTGGTTACCGCCTTTGTCCGTATTCTTTCCTCCTCGTTGGTTATCATCGTTCTGATGACTACCCTGATTGTGGTCCCTCGGTTGAGTATACTCACTATCTCGCTCTAATAACTGAGCCCTGTTGACAACATCTGAATACAGAGAAAATTTATGAGAGATAAGGTATTGACGAATCTCTGGTTTTAGACCTCTCAGAAACATACGCGTCATTCGTTCCTCATTTTCCACCAAATGAGGTGCAAACCTAGATAATTCTGCGAACCTTGCCTCGTACTGAGACACCGTCATGTTGTTCTGTTCGAGTCTAATAAACTCTACCTCCTTCATATGAGCCGAATACTTTACGGAAAGTACTTGTAATTGAACGATTTCAAATCTTTCCCAAGACATGTTAAGTGCATCTGGTCAGTACGCTTCATGATTCCCACCAAAGAATCGCTTCACCACGAAACATAAAGGTGGCGAATGGAAACTTCTGTTCCTCCGTGCACCCCAAGACATCGAATATCTTGGAAATTTGCTTGACCCACATTTACGCCTTGATCGAATCCGCTTTCCATGGAAATCTGGTGGTCCCAACTCTTTGAATTGTTTGGCGTGACAAACCGCATGCGTTACTATCATTTCCTCCCGTATTTTGTACACGAGTCTCCATCGTCGATTTTGCATGAAGCGCAAAAAGCTTCTAAACATCCGTCGTTCATCATTTGCTCGATTGGCGTTGTTCACGGGAGGAACATTGCCCGACCTATTGCACGTTCTCCTCGTTGGTGAGTACCTGCAAGGCTCCACTACGGTCACATAAACTCCATTGTTAACGTTCTCGTGACCATTCTTAAATCGCCATAAAACAAGGGTTAATTAAACAAATTAACATATCACATAATATCCTATATTATGACCGACCAACAAATAAGCTTAGGTAGAACACACTAGCGAAGGATTTACTCGTCTCTCCCCTCCTAGTTCTATTCCCCGATCTCGCCAGAGATCATAGCCCTAAGCTCTGATACGAACTGTGACGCCCCCAAAATAGGTATACAACACCCATTCGAGTCGCCAAAATACATGGTATAGAAAGCAAACTACAACTTTGACAATACTGAGATGTCGTGTAGAATACGACAATACAATGATGAGTTTGAATACAAATATTGTCTTCTAGATAATATACACACCCAAATAAGTCCTCATTAAGTATTCATACACTATTTTACGAAATAGTGAGGATGACTAAAACATCTTCCTAGAACCATCACTCCATACCCGACTCGATCCTGCTATGTTCTCACCTCACGAGAAGAAAAATGGAACAAAAAGGAAAAGGTGAGCTCAACTAGCCCGATAGAAGAATATTATGACTAAGATAATATACAAAAAATTATCGTTAGTCTTCAACAGGAAAAATCTAATAGAATACAATAGACAACAAGTTTTAGATCAACAAATGCAGCGGAAACATCAATCCATTAGAAGAGTCACGTAGAGAAAGAATTCTACTGTCTTCTAAGGTTTAAAAGTCCATCATCAATAGTTTATCCCTGTAATAACAATCAATATACATCTTTAATCATCTTTGCACTCTGAGCCAAAGATATTCATTTGTATCACCAGTTGGTCATGTTCATCTCAACACCTGTTCATCTTTGCACTACAGGCCAAAGATATTCATCAGTTAATCGTTCATCTTTGCACTACAGGCCAAAGATATTCATTTATATCACCATTTAGGACTGAGGATGATGAAAAACATTTTTAAAGAAACGAATCCAGTGAAACAAAATGACAAGGATTAAGGATTAAGGATTCGTACTTTGTTTTACCCATGTCCAAAAATACCTCGAAAATAATCATATTGGTGTAAAATTCAAGAATGATCAAAACATGGATACAATCAAAGCTAGTATCCAGAATAGATATTTTGGGCAAAAAGAAAAATTTTTATTTTTCGGTGAATAGTGCCGTATACGTGAATAGTGCCGTATACGTGAATAGTAACCCCGACACAACAAGTTCCAAATTTGATAAAAAGTTCAACGAAGATTTTGGCATAATGATATTGAAGAAAATAATATCATTTGCGAAAGAAATAAGCATCCTTACCTCAAAATAACAGTACTTTTGGTGAATTTCTAGATATAGTCTTTGTGAAACTTCGCACCAGTATAGCAACACTCAAAATATACTCACAAGAATACGTTCGACAATATAGAGAGAGAAAGAGAAAACTTAGTTTCGATGTGATTTTCAATTCTAACTTAGCCCTCTATTTATAGGAAAATGCTAACGCCAAAGGAGACTAAAATAATAAAATAATATTATAATTTATATCTTCTACGCATGCCTTTGAACCAAATCACCACCCACCAACCTTGACCCAATTTCCAAAGAACCCACATGTTCAAACAAGAGTGGGTCCCACCCATTATTTAATAAAAATTATTTTATCTTCCAAAACTTCAATAATTGAAGAAAATAGCTCGTTTATCGAGAAAAATTGAAACTCGCGACTTTCCATGGGAAATTCCATTCTCTACAACTTTGCGGAAGAAAATTTTCCAAATTCCAAATGTAAAATCAAAGAAATCCACAAACCAGGCGATTTTTACGCCTATAATCAATTTTGATCAAGAATTGTGTCCACCGACACACAAAACATATGTTAAACATTTAATGCCACAAAATACTCTACCTCCTCATATACTCATATATCCCACATTCATTATAAAAATATCACCGTTAATATATTATTAAAATAATATATTTAAATGAATTATTTTATCAGAAAAAGATAAAATATTAATTTTCAACAATTGTCACATTAAAAATTTTCTCCATCTATATCCACATAAAATAAATATTTTCTTTATCATAATAATCAATAATTACTTATTTAAAATAATATTACTGAGAATCACAAGATCGACAACCGGTAGCTCCGAGGAAAGAGGGGCTTTCAATAAGGATTTCTCCTTCTTGGTGGCTTGCAATTAGGTGACCAAACCTCTCCTTAGACAGAACTTTCTAGACATTGCCAATAATGTTATCTGATAATATTATTCAAATAATATGAATTATTGATTTGATAATGGAAAATACTGTGTAATGACAATTATTGAAACAATAGCAATACAAAATATCAACGCAGCAATTATTGAATCAATAAAATATAATATTGAACAGTAACTACTGTAACAATTATTGAGTAGTGCCTTCTTACGTAAGGATCATTAATTCAATAATCTTGTGCAATACCGTGGTAATGCTCTTTGTGCCACCCGCATCGTATTCTTCGTATTTTAACCACCGTGTAATCCAACAAATAATTAACGGTAACAACTACGCCGTTATTTATAAAACTCAATCTTTGTCGTTTTCCTTCATCCAACCCTTTTTCGTTATGGGGCCCACCAATGATCTGCGCCATTGCATCGCGGAGATTCGAGAGAAAAGAATATTCCACGACCAAACGAATATTCCCCGACAATAATGAATATTTTATAACCACTTGCTTATTTTGTAAACTTTGCACATTTCACCCATAACCAAAGAATTATATCAAATTAACCCTTATTAATTTAGAATAATGAATAAAGGAAAATTCAATTTTATTTATAATAAGTTGGGGTCTTACATAAGACTTGTGCTTAAATAACAAGTTTAGCTAGTAATGTGTTTTATATTGAAAAGTGAATATTAGTATGTCTAATAGATGTTGAGGTTTTAATACTGTGTATAGGTGAACGTGAGTTTTAATATTTTAGCTTACGCTCAAGGAAAGTTTTCTAACTCTACACTTTCGTTGAGCTAGTTCATTTATTACATTGTGCAAGTTTCTAACACTACATTTTCGTTGAGTTAGTTCTATTATTATATTCATTCATTCTAACTTGTTTACAATTAAGTTAGTTTCCTAAGTTCTATTATTGTATAATGAGAGTAGTTTTTGAACTCTCGTCTCTATTATTAAACTGTTTTAATTCCTTGCATGAGATAATACATTGTTAGGAAAGTTTTTAGTTTCCAGCTTGCTATCAGTTAAATGTACATTCATGAATATCATTCTAATGTTATAAGACTCGAACCTTAGCTTATTTTACTGTTCAAGCAAAGGTTAACCATTTTATTCATTCTATTGAATTCTTATGCTCTATAGTTATTTCAAGCATGAGTTAGATATGTAGAATCAGTTCATTTATGATTCTCAAATGTTGTAAGTTATGTTGTTATTAAACAACTGTTGTATTATCAAGTATTGTTGATTCAACTAGTTCCCTAGTTGATGATCATTAAAACTTTAATTACCCTTGAAAGCTTATCCAAACCAAACTTTCTTTGGTGCGAACTTGTACTCTAAATACTGAGATGAACAACCCTATGTTTAGGGATTTACGCTTAGCGTTGAAATGGTTGTGCACAATACATTGTATGAAGGATTGATCCCCCTAAGTACGTGGAGTCCTTATAGTCATATGATTGTTAAAGTTAAAGTTGAAAGATTACTTATAACTGTGGATATGGTTCATGGTCATTTGACCCTCAGTAGTATACTTAAGAATATTAATAGAACAAATCATTCAGTTCTATTGAGCCTATGAATTGGAAAATATTGAAATGATAATAGAACATATCCTTCAGTTCTAGTGAGCCTATTATTTGGCAAATGATGTAAAGATATTTATTCTTATTTCAAGTGAGCTTTGTTTGCTCATTCTTGCATATTTATACATTTATTGCAGCTATGGTTGAGAAAGTAGATAAACCTACAACTAGCAAAGGAAAGGGAAAAATGTACAAGTGATGAAGACATGTAATTTTGCTTAAATCTTTATGATGATAGACTTTTAATAATGATGTGATGTAATAATTTTATTTCCGCACTTGAATGATTGTATTCAAGGTTAGAGAACCTGGGAGATAATGTTTTTATTAAAGTAATCCTCTATGGGCAGGTTTTTATTATTCAATTTATTATGATTGGGTAGTTAAATATGAATGTTTTGATTACGTGAACACCAAATCTTGAGGTAATGAAGTACCGGGATTTGGGGGTGTCACAAGTTGGTATCAAAGCTTTAGGTTATAAACCTTAGGTGGGGAAAAGCCTTAGGAAGTAATCTTTGAATAGATAGTGGTGATTAACTCTTATCGAGTTTTAAGGAAGAAATAATAAAACACTTATGTGATTATGTGTTTATACTTATGTGCTCGTGAGTGTCGAGTAGTAATGATTAATAATTGAAACTTAAAATTTTGTTGTCAGGATGACTAATGTCGAAGAATCCAGTCAGGCTAGGGAGGATAGACCTCAGAGGCCTATAGAGGAGGAGCCTCGCGACATTCATGTTAGTTGGGAACATCTACTGCCACTGGAGTCAGCACTATTGGTAACAGTGGTTGAAGATGAAGATGATGATGTGGAGACGGATGAGGAAGATCCCGTTGAGTTACCACATGAGGATGAGGATGATGAGTACAAGGACGAGGAGACTCCACTAACCTCGATAGCTGCTCGAATGTAAGATGAAGTCGAGGAATTCCAAGAGATAGTAGCTGAACAACAGACTGCAATGACACAAAAAGATGATGAGATCCAAGATCGTGAGGAATGACTAACTAATGTCGAGGAGAATCTAGAACAGACTTAAGGGGAGAAAGAACAACTGATCGAGGAGGTCGTTGAATTAAAGAATAAGCTAAGGGAAGAAGCTATGAAGAGGGCAAGAGTCGAGGATATATATGAAGAGATGTTTCAATGAGCCAGGATATCAGTGAAAGACGCACATGCAAAGAAAATGAAGATGGAAGAGATGAATAGAGTATTCAACACTGTGGTTAATCGAGCTCAAGATCGGGTCATGAGTTATCCGATTCAGTTCGAGACACTGCCATCGTACGTATTAGATCGCAGAAGAATGTTTCGGATTATGGAGGAAGAACGTAGTAAGGCTAAGCAGTATCTTAGTAGAACACCGTAGTTGTTATGTGATTAATAAATGTTAAATAAATTATAAATCCCAAGTGTTATGTAACCTATGGGATATGACGATGATGTTGTCCTAAAACTTTTGTAGTTCAGGAAAGTAATGTAAATAGCAGTGATGCTATTGTTTTATGTTTTTTAAAGAGGTTATGAATAAATAAAAGTTGTTATTTTATTCAAAGTGTGACGTGATTATGTGGTTATTTCTTTTGTGGAGGCAAGTTAAGTAGAAATTACTTAAACGAGTTGAATAATAACCTAATGAGTGTATTTTTAAACAAAAAATGTCTCCCAGACGTCAACCGCCACAACAGAGAACCAACGAAGGAACAAACAATAACGACAATGATGATGCTAACCCAGTTCAACAATTAGTGACGTTACTGATAGGAGCATTACAGAATCAACCACAGAACCAAGGAACAACATTTAAGAAGTTCAAGGCGGTTGGACCACCTGAATTTCGTGGGTCAGTGAATCCAGTCGAGGCACAAGCTTGGATTATGGAGATAGAAAAGGTGTTCGATGTTGCTAGGGTAGGAGATGATCAGAAGACTGCTTTCGCAACATTCATGTTGAAAGCAGAAGCTAGTTATTGGTGGTAGGCCAATAAAACTCGAGAAGGACCAGGGATGATGACCTGGGATAGGTTTAAGGAGATATTCTTCGAGATCTATTTTCCCGAGAGTTCGAAGGGTCATTAGAAGTGCGCTTCGAATCAAGCGAGGAACGATGACGGTATCTGAGTATGCCGCTAAATTCAACGAGTTGGCGAGGTTTATGCCTTATCAAGTTAGCACGGACGAACGCAAGGTGAAGAGATTTGAACAGGGACTGAAGCCCTGGTTGTATAGTAGGGTTTCCCTGTTATAGTTAAAGACTTTTGCAGCAGTGATGGAGAAAGCAATACTCGCTGAAGGTGGAGGTGAGACAGTGACAAAGTTCAATCAGGAACAGAAGAAGAAGAAGAAGAAGAAGAATGAGGTGGAAATTAAGAATGGAGGTGGTAGTGGCGGAAACAACAACAACAATAACAACAACAACTTGAAGAGGAAGTGGAATGGAAACGTGGGTGCTGGAAACCAGTAGGGTAACCAGGAAAACAAGAAGTTTGAAGCATGTGCTACATGCGGGAAGTTTCACAAGGGTGTGTGCTTGATGGGGAAATGAGTATGCTTCAATTGTGGCTAGGAGGGTCACATCGCCCCAAATTGCACTCAACCTAAGAAAAACGTGTGCTTCACGTGCGGATCCAAGGATCATTTTTCTCGTGAATGCCCTAAGAAGAAGGATGGAGTGACAACCAAAAGCAATGGAGGTAACAATGGAGGTATAACATCAAACAAACCCACAACTAGAACCTTCAACATAACTGTGCAAGATGTTGTGCAATCAAAAGATGTTGTGTCAGGTATTATCCCAATCAATGATATTGATGCTTATGTATTATTTGATTCGGGTGCTACTTGCTCGATTATCTCTGATGAATTTGCTAAGAGGTTAGAATTACCTTGAGAAGAACTGAATTTCCTTTTGCACATAGAAATTGAGAATAAAGAGATAATCCCTGTTAGATTCATATACAAGAACTATAGGGTGAACATTAAGGAGAATATCTTGATGGTAGATTTGATTCCGATTAGACTGGGAGAGTTTGATGTTATTTTGGGAATGTGACACCCCCAAATCCGGGTACTTCGATTCCACGGGATTTGGTGTTCACTGTACAAATATCATCTATCTATCTACCCATAATAAATGTAAACCATGCAATAGATAGAAATAAATCTTCCTTTTATGGGGTTACAACATCTGAATAATAAACATAATCCCACGTCATACTAACCTTAAACATCTGTGCGGAAACGTAAACAAATAAGTCTTAAACAACATCATTAACTTAATACACAAATTCAACATCTCAACAAATAACAAGTCTTCATCACTTGTTAACCTTGCCCTTGACTTTACTAGTGGAAGGTTCGTCGGTTCTTTCATTCTTAACTGCAATATTATTATTACGTAAGAGTGAGAAATATTGCCCACAAGTAAAATAATAAAATAACAATGTATAATAACATGCGAGTGAATCAAAGACTTCTGAAATAAAAACTCAACTTTTGAATCAAGAATGAATAACAAGAATCAAAAGATTTCTGAGGGTCATAAGACCTTGAACTATGTCCTAGGTTATCAAGGGTTATACCTGAAACCTTTAACAATATATAAGACTATGGACTTTTCTACTCGTCGTACGGGGGGATCGACCCTTAGTACCATACTATGCACAATATCTTAACGCTAATGCATAAGTAAATCCCTTTGTAGGGTTGTTCATCTCAGTTTGACATTAGAGTCCGCACCAAAGGAAGTTTGGTTTGGATAAATCAATAAGGGTTCTGAATTTAGAACGTTCATCAACTATGGACTAGTTGAATCAATAAGGATTTGCTAGTCTAACAAGGTTCAACAATAAATGATATTTATAATGAATAACAATCTCAATAGGTATACAATAGAACAATTATTGTATAACAGAATCATACTTTGAAAAGAGAGTAAATCTTTAACATAACAAATGAACTTGATTTATAAACTTGAATAATGATAACAAGTAGGGTTAGGAAACTTGCCTCGTACGTAGATTACACGTTAATTAAACTTGTTCCTTGATTTAAATCCTACATATCATTTACGTTCACAATACTAGTAAATTATAACGTACTTAATCATAGTAACTTCATTCTTTTTGTCTAACTTTGGTTATGACTATACTTAGTCAAATTATCACACTTATTGTCACATAATAAGCACTTCACGAATAATAAGCTAACTATGCATTTAATAATTCAGTCCACATGCAATTATGTTATTTGCATGTTAAGAATCTATTTTAACATCTCATTATATTTCTAACATATCTCTATGTTCTTTAAATTAAGTTGCTATCACATTGCTAGACTTGAATATTTAAAAATAATTCATTTCGAACATTACGAGAGAGTGGTATTATTGCATTATGTTATTACTTAGTCTTCGTATTTGGCTTATTTATGGTCTCTTCTTGAGTTGAGACACTGAAATTGGTCACAGCATGAATTAAGGCGGCGATACGTGATTGCTGGCGTGGTGTACCCGATTACGAGAATTTGCGATTCATGAAAATCATGAGAACATGCCAATTTCTACCAATTTCTTATTTTCTACTGCAATTTAGACATACCCACATGATATAATTCATACATAATCATTACCCAACATTTATAAAATGATTTAAACCCATTAAAACACATTATTACTGTAATTAAAATATGTAAATTTCAACATTCTTGATGTTCTTGAAGGTTTTGAACATAAATCATGAAAATTAATACTACGGATTCGTTATAACACGAATCCCGTTCATTTAAGGTTTGGTCTCTTCGTATCAACATGCATAATCAAATAAGAGTGGGAAATTTTACAAAACATTTATGTTTGACATATTAAAATCACGTATAAGGCCATATTGCCATATTCCATACTCTGTAAATTTTGAGGCCATATATACGTTAATATTATGAAACTGATGATATGGTCTACATAATATATATATATAAATATATAATCAAATACGATATGGTAACATTTAACACATACATAAACTCATAATCATACCATTTCCCAATTATAGCGACTTTACAAAAGCTTTGAAAGCCATTTTCATGAAAACTAAATGACGTAAAAAGAGAATTTGGGTTTGGAGAATTTACCTAGAGTATAAAGTGTAGAGTATAAAGATAACAACTCTTTTTTAAAAGCTTCTTCAATCACAGAGTTTCTCACAACTCCTCTGAATTCTCTCTTGAATTTCTCAATTTCTTTATAACTAGTTTTATCAGACTTAGTAAAATGAAGAAATAAAGAAGACGTCGTATATCAATTAAACTGACGCGTTGTGGAGGTCAGTTACCCAATCATGGGTTAACTGCCCTCAACCTCCACTAGTGCCATGTTTGGCTAGCCTTAATAGGCTTATTCCCATTTAATTTAATAGCTCCTTTATCTTATAGTTTAAATCATGTCACACCCAATTCAAATATCTTATTTAATTTAATTTAAATAAAATATAATAATTTATCATAAATTCACATAATCATATAATTAATTCTTTCATTAATTATTAAATTAATTAAAATAACATTAGGCTTATTAAATATTTCTTTTAATTCAATAAGCTCACATAATTACATACTTGAATAATAATTATTCTCCACATTAATTTAATTAATATAACACATATAATTAAATTAATCTATCACAATTGTATCAATTAATTATTTAATCTAATAATTAAATCATCGAAAATATTTATTTACTTTAATAAATATTAAAATTAAATTATAAAAATCTCGTTCGTCACATCTTTCCCCCCTTAAAAGGATTATGTCCCCAGAATCACGACTCAATAAATTCAACCCGTTACATTCTCCCCTCCCCTTACAAAGATTATGTCCCCAGAATCGCTTACACATAATTTAAGTAAATAAATGAGGGTAATTCTTCATCATATTCTCTTCGAGTTCCCACGTAGCTTCTTCAGCGTTGTGGTTCCTCCAAATTACCTTAACAGAAGGTATTTCTTTATTTCTGAGAACTTGTTCTTTTCTGTCGATAATTTGAACAGGAATTTCTTCGTAAGATAAGTCTTTTTCAAAATGTAGGGGTTCGTATTCAATTACATGCTTGTAATCGGCTTTGTAGGGTCGTAACACAGAAACATGGAAGACGTTGTGTACATTCTCGAGTGATGGAGGTAAGGCTACCTCGTACGCGACTTCTCCGATTCTTCGCAATACTTCAAATGGTCCTCCAATGAATCTTGGGCTTAATTTCCCTTTCTTTCTGAATCTGATCTTTCCCTTCTAGGGAGAGACCTTTAAGAACACGTAACTACCCGGTTTAAATTCAACATTCTTACGGTGTGGATCGGCGTATTTCTTCTATCTATCTTGAGCTGCTACCATTCGTGCTCGGATCACATTAACTATTTATGCTATCTGCTGTACCAATTCTGGCCCTAGCAATTGCCTTTCACCAACTTCATCCCAGTAAAGAAGAGTTCTGCACTTTCTGCCGTATAATGCTTCATAAGGCGGCATGCCAATACTAGCGTGGTAGCTGTTGTTGTAGCCGAACTCTATGAGCGGTAGGTGATCGTCCTAATTTCATTTAAAGTCCATCACACAGGCTCTTAATATATATTCTAATGTCTGAATCGTTCTTTCGCTCTGTCCATCAGTTTGAGGGTGATATGCTGTACTAATCCGTAATTGCGTACCCATGCATACCTGTAGACGTTTCCAGAAGTTCGATGTAAAGTGCGAATCCCTATCAGAAACAATTGACACCGGCACTCCGTGCCTCGAAACAATCTCTTTTACGTATAACCTCGCCAACTGATCTAAGTTGAATCTGATTTTTATCGGAAGGAAGTGTGCGGATTTCGTCAGTCGGTCAACGATAACCCATACTGCGTCGTAGCCTTTCTTAGTCGTCGCAAGGCCAACCATGAAGTCCATTTTAATATGTTCCTATTTCCATTCTGGGATTTCCAACGGTTGAATCAATCCACTTGGTCTCTGATGTTCTGCTTTCACTTTCTGACAGGTAAGACATTTGGCAACACATTCTGCAACATCTCGTTTTAAATTTGGCCACCAGAAATGTTGTCAAAGATCTTGGTACATTTTGGTACTACCAGGGTGAATCAAATATCGTGAACTATGAGCCTCGCTCAAAATGTCTTCTTTGATCTCTTGTACTAGTGGTACCCAAATTCTGCTCTTAAATCTCAGTATTCCTTCCTTATCCATCTTAAATCTTTGTTCGGTTCCTTCAGATATCTTCCTTATCACCTTTTTGTATTCCTCGTCCTGAAGTTGAGCCTTCTTAACATTATCCAGTAGGGTTGTACCAGATTGCATCTGAAATAGCTTCTCATCAATTTCCATAGGATACTTCACTTCCAACTCCGGTTTCTCCATTTACGAAATTAGCTCCTCTGAGCGGTCAACATCATCAACTTCTCCCGACCCATTCTACTTAAGGCATCAAGCAACGACATTACGCTTTACGGATGGTATAAAATCTCACGATCGTAGTCCTTAATTAACTCCAACCAACTTCTTTGACGCATATTCAAGTCCTTACGTGTAAAAATATATTTCAGACTCTTGTGGTCTGTATATATTTCACACTTCTCCCCGTAGAGATAGTGCCTCCAAATTTTTAAAGCAAAAACTACTGCAGTTATCTCCAAGTCGTGGGTTGGATATCCCTTTTCGTAATCCTTCAATTGTCGTGATTCATACGCAATGACTCTGCCGTTCTGCATAAGCACACAACCAAGTCCTTTATGAGACGCATCACTAAAAACAACAAAGTTTCCTGTATCATCCGGGAGAGATAACACAGGTGCCGTACTCAACGTCTTCTTCAATTCTTGAAAATATTCCTCACACTTATCCGTCCAAAAAAATTTCACAGCTTTTTGAGTTAAATTCGTTAGCGGAGTTGCGATCTTGGAAAAGTCTTGAATGAATCTTCTATAATATCCTGCCAATCGAAGAAAACTTCTTACTTTCGATGGCGTTCTCGACTGATCCCAGTTAATCACGGCTTTGACTTTTGATGGATCTACCGAAATTCCATTTTTATCGATCATGCGACTAAGAAATTGTACTCGCTCAATCCAAAATTCACATTTCGAAAACTTAGCATACAACTTTTCCCTTCTCAATACCTCCAACGTTAATCTCAAATGCTCTTCGTATTCTCCTTTGGTTTTCAAATATACCAAAATGTCGTCTATAAATACCACTACGAATTTGTCCAACAACGGCTTGAACACACCATTCATTAGTCCCATAAATGCTGCAGGAGCATTCGTTAGACCAAATGACATTGCCAAAAATTCGTAGTGACCATATCGCGTTCTGAACATTGTCTTCGGTACATCCTCTGGCCTCACCTTCAGTTGATGATAACCGCTTCTCAAGTCTATCTTGGAAAAGTATCTCGCTCCCTTCAATTGATCAGACAGGTCGTCGATCCTCGTTAATGGATATCTATTCTTAATCGTGACCTTATTCAGTTCTCTGTAGTCAATGCAGAGATGCATCAATCCATCCTTCTTTTTCACAAACAACACCGACGCTCCCCATGGCGATACGCTCGGTTGGATATACTTCTTGTCTGGTAATTCTTGTAGTTGTACCATTAGTTCTTTCGTCTCTACTAGTGCCATTTGTTATGGTGCCTTCGATATTAGAGCAGTTTCGGGCCCCAAATCGATCACGAAATCTACCTCTCTATCTGGTGGAAGTCCTAGAAAATCGTCTGGAAATACGTCGACGAAGTCCCTCACAATCGGTATTTCTTCTACCTACGAATTCTCTTTTCGATTGTTGACTATGTAAGCTAAGTATCCTACACAACCTTGTCTTAATAACTTCCTGGCCTGCATCATCGTAAGACAACTCGCTTGTCTAGGCGACTTGCTACCATAAAACACAACCTTTATTTGAGTCATAAGGTTTACGCTTCTTTGGCAATCAATTACATTAGTAATTGAATAACCAGTCCATTCCAAATATAACGTCAAATTCCCCAAGTCGAATAGGGATAAGATCTACATTTATGATATTACCCTTAATATCCACTCTACAGTTCTTATACACGTAATTAACAGGGATTATCTCTTTATTCGTAATTTCTATGTTCATGGGATATTCCAACTCATCCTGAAGCAAATCTAAACTATTAGAAAAGTCATCGGATATAAAGGAACAAGTAGAAACCTAATCAAATAATACATAAGCATTAATTTTATTGATCGGAATGATACCTGACACCACATCACGAGACTGAACTGCATCTTGCACTATCATGTTGAAAGTCCTGGTGGTCGGTCGGTTTGTTGCGGTTGGTCCCGTGATAGACAAGGCATTTCCACTGTTATTTCCCCAGTTTCCTCCTGATCCTGCCCTTCCCGATCCCTTCTTAGGACAGTCTCTTGCCAGGTGGTCCTTTGAACCACAAGTGAAGCAAGCACCCTTCTTTGGGTTAGGACAGTTAGGTGCTATGTGGCCTTCCTGACCACAATTGTAGCACACTCTTTTTCCCTTCATACAAACTCCCATATGAGCTTTCCCGCAGGTCGGGCATACTTCGATTCTTTTCTTCTGATTTCCTTGTTGATTCCCCGATGATGAGTTGTCATTCCACCTTTTCTTCTGATTAAAATTTCCACTTCCTATGCCACTTCCACTAGCCTTGTTATTTCCTTCACTTTCATTCTTCTTCTTCTTCTGATCTTGATTGTACTTGGTCAACGCATCGCTTCCACCTTCAGTGAGGATGGCCTTTTCCAGTACTCCAGAAAATATGTTTATCTGTAACATTGATACTTTACTATATACCCAAGGCTGTAGTCCTTCTTCAAATCTTCTGGCTTTTCTCTCATCCGTGTACTTGGTACGGGGCGAACCTCGCCAACTCGTTAAATCTAGCCGTAATCAGGTATGCTCATATTTCCCTGCTTCAATTCCAGAAATTGAACCTCCATTTGGTTCTGCGAACTTGTCGGGAAATACATCTCGAAAAACATCTCTTTGAATCTCTCCCAAGTAATTACACCTTCACCTCCCCGAACTTTGTTTGTTTTCCACCAGTAACTGGCTTCAGACTTCAGTATAAATGTTGCAAACGCGGTCTTCTTGTCTTCTCTAACTCTAGCAACATCGAAAACCTTCTCCATCACCATAACCCACGTTTGAGCCTCGATCGGGTTCGTGGAACCTTTAAACTCTAGCGGTCCCACCGCCTTGAAATCTTTAAACGTAGTATTTGGTGGAGCTTGAGGTTGATTATTCATTGCTCCAGCTAGCAAGTTAACCAATTGCTGAACAGGATTAGCATTGGCATTATTGTTGTTATGCGTAGACTCTTCCTAAGCTGGTTGACGTTGTTGTCTTCTTCTTGGCGGCATATTTCTTGTAAAACATATGCTTATAAAATCTCTATTAAATTCTCTAAATAGTTAAGACTTAACTCAACAATTTAAAATATATTAACACATTATCTCAAACAACTTGATATATATTCATTCAAATCAAAAGTTTTAACATCAGACGATAGCATCACTGCTATTTACATCAACTATCCTTAGAAAAAGAATTCACAGGATTTAAATATTAAAATATTCCTTTGTTCATAACTACATCGGAATTTACATCTAAATAATATACAAGTTTATCACATAAGTAAACAAATTCTATCACTGTCTGTCAAGGCGCTGGATATCCTTGCTACGCTCCTCTTCCATGATGCGAGACATCGTCCTGCGATCCAGCATATACGATGGAAGTCCTTCGAACTGGATGGGGTACCTTAAAACTCGATCCTGGGCCTCATCCATTGCATGATTAAGTGTAGAGTATGTCTCCCCAAGCTTCGCCTTCTTTTCACGACCATCCTCTTCCGCAAGATCAGCACGACGTGACTCTCTTACCCAGCCTTCCTCTGCTATGATCAGCCTTTCAGAGCTTTCCTTCAATTCCTTCTTCAACTTCTCTATCTCCTCGGTCTTATTTTTGGTTTGACCCTTCTCGTGGACCAAATCCCATTCTACATTTCCCACTTGTGAGTTAAGAGTCGAAATCTCCCTCTCCTTCTGCTCGAGAGTAATTTGCTGAATAATCGCCTGCTCAGTCAGATCCTGCACCACATCTCGTAACTCTACGTTACGGTCGTATAATGTGTCATACATCTCAACATCAATGGAGTGTTGTGGAAACTCCTCTTCTTCCTCTTCCTCTTCAAATTCCTCCTCAGATCCTCCTCGTACCAATTGATCCTAACGTGCAGTTCATGCTCCTGACAAACAACGGTGAATTGCGAGTTTTAGTTACTAAGTCATACTAGTGAGCACATAATTTAACACATAAGCACATAAAGTCTTTTATTATCTTCAATGAATTACAAAAATTCATTTCCTAGAACTCGATAAGAGTTTTCCATCTGTATGTTCTTCCTATAAGGCTACTACCTAAGGTTGTTCCCCGACCTAAGGTTCATAACCTACAGCTTTGATACAAACCTGTGACACCCCCAAATCCGGGTACTTTGATTCCACGGGATTTGGTGTTCACTGTACAAATATCATCTATCTATCTACCCATAATAAATGCAAACCATGCAATAGATAGAAATAAATCTTCCCCTTATGGGGTTACAACATATGAATAATAAACATAATCCCAGGTCATACTAACCTTAAACATCTGTGCGGAAACATAAACAAATAAGTCTTAAACAACATCATTAACTTAATACATAAATTCAACATCTGAACAAATAACAAGTCTTCATCACTTGTTAACATTGCCCTTGCCTTTACTAGTGGAAGGTTCATCAGTTATTTCATTCTTAACTACAATGTTATTATTACGCAAGAATGAGCAATATTGCCCACAAGTAAAATAATGAAATAACAATGTATAATAACAGTGAGTGAATCAAAAACTTCTGAAATAAAAGCTCAACTTTTGAATCAAGAATGAATAACAATAATCAAAAGATTTCTGAGGGTCATAAGACCTTGAACTATGTCATAGGTTATCAAGGGTTATACTTGAAACCTTTAACAGTCATAAGACTATGGACTCTTCTACTCGTACTTAGGGGGATCATCCCTTAGTACCATACTGTGCACAATATCTTAACGCTAACACATAAGTAAATCACTTTGCAGGGTTGTTCATCTCAGTTTGACATTAAAGTCCGCACCAAATGAAGTTTGGTTTGGATAAATCAATAAGGGTTCTGAATTTAGAACGTTCATCAACTATGGACTAGTTGAATCAATAAGGATTTGCTAGTCTAACAAGGTTCAACAATAAATGATATTTATAATGAATAACAATCTCAATATGTATACAATAGAACAATTATTGTATAACAGAATCATACTTTGAAAAGATAGTAAATATTTAACATAACAAATGAACTTGATTTATAAACTTGAATAATGATAACAAGTAGGGTTAGGAAACTTGCCTCGTGCATAGATTACATGTTAATTAAACTCGTTCCTTGATTTAAATCCTACATATCATTTACGTTCACAATACCAGTCAATTATACCGTAATTAATCATAGCAACTTCATTCTTTTTGTCTAACTTTGGTTATGACTATACTTAGTCAAATTTTCACACTTATTGTCACATAATAAGCACTTCATGAATAATAAGCTAACTATGCATTTAATAATTCAGTCCACATGCAATTATGTTATTTGCATGTTAAGAATTTATTTTAACATCTCATTATATTCCTAACATATCTCTATGTTCTTTAAATTAAGTTGCTATCACATTGCTAGACTTGAACATTTAAAAATAATTAATTTACGAACATTACGGAGAGTGGATTTATAATAATATAGTCTTCTTGATCTTTGTCGCAAATAAGATCAATTATGGGAATTGGCAATGGAATTATATGACGGTGCATTACTATGTTGGCGTATCATTCTGAGAATTTGCGATTCATGAAAATCGCAGAACATGCCAATTTCTACCAATTTCTTATTTTCTACACAAATTTAGACATACCCACATGATATAATTCATACATAATCATTACCCAACATTTATAAAATATTTTTAACCCATTAAAACACATAATTACCGAATTAAAATATGTAAATTTCACTGTTCTTGATGTTGTTGAAGGTTTTGAACATAAATCATGAAAATTAATACTACAGATTCGTTATAACACCGAATCCGTTCATTTAAGGTTTGGTCTCTTCGTATCAACATGCATAATCAAATAAGAGTGGGAAATTTTACAAAACATTTATGTTTGACATATTAAAATCACGTATAAGGCCATATGGCCATATTCCATACTCTGTAAATTTTGAGGCCATATATACGTTAATATTATGAAACTGATGATATGGTCTACATAATATATATATATATATATAATCAAATACGATATGGTAACATTTAACACATACATAAACTCATAATCATACCCTTTCCCAATTACAGAGACTTTACAAAAGCTTTGAAAGCCATTTTCATGAAAACTAAATGACGTAAAAAGAGAATTTGGGTTTGGAGAATTTACCCAGAGTATAAAGTGTAGAGTATAAAGATAACAACTCTTTTTCAAAAGCTTCTTCAATCACAGAGTTTCTCACAACTCCTCTGAATTCTCTCTTGAATTTCTCAATTTCTCTCTAACTAGTTTTATCAGACTTAGTAAAATGAAGAAATAAAGAAGACGTCGTATATCAATTAAACTGACGCGTTGTGGAGGTCAGTTACCCAATCATGGGTTAACTGCCCTCAACCTCCACTAATGCCATGTTTGGCTAGCCTTAATAGGCTTATTCCCATTTAATTTAATAGCTCTTTTATCTTATAGTTTAAATCATGTCACACCCAATTCAAATATCTTATTTAATTTAATTTAAATAAAATATAATAATTTATCATTAATTCACATAATCATATAATTAATTTTCTCATTAATTAATTATATCAAATTATTAAATCTCTAATTAATTATTAAATTAATTAAAATAACATTAGGCTTATTAAATATTTCTTTTAATTCAATAAGCTCACATAATTACATACTTGAATAATAATTATTCTCCACATTAATTTAATTAATATAACACATATAATTAAATTAATCTATCACAATTGCATCAATTAATTATTTAATCTAATAATTAAATCATCGAAAATATTTTTTTACTTCAATAAATATTAAAATTAAATTACAAAAATCTCGTTCGTCACAGGGAATGGATTGACTGTTCAAATATGGAGCGGTAATTGATTGCCAAAAGAAGTGTATAAACCTTATGACCTCGTCAAAGGTAGTGTTTTATGGTAGAAAGTCTCCTAGACAAATAAAATGTCTGACAATTGTGTAGGTCAAGAAATTGTTGAGTAAAGGCTGTGTGGGCTATTTAGCTTACATAGTCGATACTCAGAAGAAGAATGTGAAACTGGAAGAGATACCAGTGGTGAGGTAATTTGAGGATGTGTTTCCAGAGGATTTTCTAGGACTTCCGCCTGACATAGAAATTGAGTTCATGGTCGACTTAGTGTCGGGGACAGCACCGATATCGAAGGCCCCGTACAGAATGGCTCCAGTAGAAATGAAGGAACTGATGGTACAATTGCAAGAGTTTCTAGACAAGAAATATATTCAACCAAGCGTATCACCGTGGGGAGCGCCAGTGTTATTCGTGGAGAAGAAGGATGGGTCAATGCGTCTTTGCATTGATTATAGAGAATTAAACAAAGTCACTATTAAAAACAAATATCCATTGCCAAGAATAGATGACTTGTTTTATCAGTTGAAGGGTGCTAAATACTTCTCGAAGATAGATTTGAGAAGTGGGTATCACCAATTGAAAGTGAGGAAGGACGATATACCACGAACGACATTCAGAACTCGGTATGGACCTTACGAGTTTCTGGTGATGTCTTTTGGTTTAACCAATGCACCTGCTGCATTCATGGATTTGATGAATAGGGTGTTTAAACCATTCTTAGACAAGTTTGTAGTGGTATTCATCGACGACATTTTGGTGTATTCCAAAACTCAAGAAGAACACGTGGAACACTTACGTTTGACATTGGAAACACTAAGAAAGGAAATGTTGTACGCGAAATTCTCTAAGTGCGAATTTTGGCTAGAACGTGTGCAATTTCTTGGGCACGTGATTGGCAAGGATGGGATTTCAGGGGATCCATCAAAAGTGGAAGCTGTAATCAATTGGGAACAACCAAGAACACAGTCAGAAGTGAGGAGTTTCTTGGGACTGGACGATTATTACAGACGATTTATTCGAGATTTTTCTAAGATTGCCACTCCATTAACAAATTTGACCAAGAAAACTGTGAAATTTGTTTAGACGGAGAAATGTGAAGAAAGTTTCCAGGATTTAAAGAAGAAATTAAGCATGGCACCTGTGTTGACATTACCAGATAGTACAGGTAACTTTATGGTGTATAGTGATGCCTCACATAAAGGGTTGGGATGTGTTCTTATGCAGAACGGCAAAGTAATTGCGTATGCATCAAGACAACTGAAGGATTATGAGAAAGGTTATTCGACTCATGATTTGGAATTGGCTGCAGTAGTGTTTGCTCTCAAGATATGGAGACACTATCTCTATGGAGAGAAATGTGAAATCTACACAGATCATAAAAGTCTGAAGTATATTTTCACATCGAAAGACCTGAATATGCGACAAAGAAGATGGATGGAATTGATAAAAGACTACGATTGTGATATCTTTTATCACCCGGGCAAAGCGAATGTGGTTGCAGATGCTTTGAGCAGGAAAGGTCAGGAGAAGTTGATGTTGATAACTACTCAGGAGGAGCTTATTTCAGCAATGGCAAAGCTAGAGTTGGAAATCAAATTTCCAAAGGAATACGATGAACGATTATTTCAGATAGATGTCAGTCCAACTTTGGTGGACAAAGTGAAGAATGCTCAACTACAAGATAAAGAATGCGAAACGATCAAAGAGAAAGTGGTTGAAGGTAGCGATGTAAAATACAAGATCGATACCGAAGGACTACTATGATTTGAAGAAAGAATTTGGGTTCCAGCATTGCTAGAGCTTAAAGTCGAAATCTTGACCGAAGCACACAACACAAGATATTCGATTCATCCAGGAAGTACAAAGATGTATCAAGATTTACGGCGACATTTTTGGTGGCAGAATATAAAAAGAGACGTTGCAGAATGCATTGCAAAATGCTTGACGTGTCAGAAGGTGAAAGCTGAACATCAACGACCAAGCGGGGTACTTCAACCGTTGGAAATACCGAAATGGAAATGGGAGCATATCACAATGGATTTTGTGGTAGGACTTCCAATGACTCAGAAACGATACGATACGATATGGGTGATAGTGGAAAAACTAACAAAATCTGAATTTTTTGCCAATAAAGATTTGATTTAGTCTTGATCAGCTAGCGAAACTGTACGTTAAAGAGATCATGTCAAGACATGGAGTTCCAGTGTCAATTATGTCAGATAGAGATCCAAGGTTCACATCAAACTTCTGGAAGAGACTACAAGAATGTATGGAAATACAGTTGCGAATTAGTACAAAGCATACCATCCGCAAAACCGACGGCAAAGTTTAACGAACAATCCAAACATTGGAAGATATGCTGAGAGCATGCATCATGGATTTCAAAGGAAGCTGGGATGAACATTTACCGTTGGTAGAATTTACCTACAACAACAGTTACCATGCGAGCATCGGCATGCCACCTTACGAGGCATTGTACAGCAGAAAGTGCAGAACTCCACTGTACTGGGATGAAGTCGGTGAACGCCAACTGTTAGGACCAGAATTGGTACAACAAACTGCTAAAGTTGTCAAACTCATCAGGACAAGATTGGTAGCAGTCCAAGATAGACAGAAAAAGTATGCTGATCAACATAGGCAGAATCGCGAATTTGAAGTAGGAAATTTCGTTTTCCTAAAAGTTTCTCCTTGGAAGGGGAAAATTCATTTTGGCAAGAAAGGAAAGCTCAGCCTAAGATTTATTGGACCGTTTGAAATACTACGAAGAGTGGGGTAAGTGGCTTATGAGGTAGCTCTACCTCTAGAATTGGAAAATATTCATAATATTTTTCATATTTCGGTGTTACGATCGTATAAACCCGATTACAAGCACGTGATTGAGTACGAACCATTGCAATTTGATAAAGATTTGTCTTATGAAGAAGTTCCTATCCAGATAGTCGACAGGAAAGAACAAGTGCTCAGAAATAAAGTGATACCTTCTGTGAAGGTGATATGGAGAAACCACAATGTCGAAGAGGCAACGTGGGAACTCGAATCTGAAATGATGAAAAATTATCCTGAGTTATTTGTTTAATCTATGTCTTCGATTCTAGGGACAGAATCTTTGTAAGTAGGGAAGAATGTGACGATTTGATTGTTTGAATTGTGATTCTGAGGACAGAATCCTTTTAAGGAGGGAATGATGTAACATTCAAGAATTTTAAATGTAATATTAAATATTTATTGATTTATATAAATATTTAATGGATGTGATTATCATTGAATAAATATTTGTTCAATTGATTTAATTTTTTTAGTTAATTATTTATTAAATAAATAATTAATGAATTAAGGAAATTATTATTATATTGATATTTCAATTTAAATGATTATTTATTTGTATTGTGTTATGTGATTAAAGGATTTATTTAATTAATTGTGATTTTTATTAATTAAAATAAATATGAACGTTTGATTAAATATGGTGTGACAAATAACTATATTATAAGGAGTTATTAAAATAAATTAAAGTAGTTTAATTTAGTTTTAACAAACAAGGCTTAATATATTAATTATTTAATATTTAAAGGGTTTTGCCAAACAAGCCTTATGGCTTTTGAGATTTTTAGTTATTTAAATAAAATAAAATAAAATTAAAATAATAAATATAATATTTATGTTATATAAGATAATAACTGATAAAACATTTAGTAGTACTATTAACGGTTATCGGTTTTGTATTATATCATTACGCATACCAGTTGGTTTCTATTACGCATTTCTAATTTCTAAGTTGAGAGTACTGAGTTTTGTGAGAGCTTCAGAGAGAATTGAGAGAGAGTTTCAAATTTTCACAGCAATTCCAGTGTTTAGCAACGATTGTCTATAAGCAATTTGAAGGTATGTTAACTCTATATTATATATATACATATATATATGTTATACGACAACTATTTTAGATTCTGTGAATTTCAAATTTACTGAATTGTTGCTTTACAAAGGATTACTTGTGGTTACACATGTTTATGATGATTAGAAAGTATGTTTAAACAATAATTGGATGCTAATTTCGGTTTACAGTAGAAGAAATAATCGACAGTGTATGTTTGTATGTATTGTTCATATGGCTTGGGTAAGTACCAATTTTGAGGGTCAAATTGCATGCTAAAATGTTAATTAAGTTTTGTTTATGCTAGTTTGTTGAAATACGAGCATAACATAATTGGAATGGAGTGATTTGGCCAAATAATGAATTCACAATGATGATTTTTGGGATGAATATCAAAAATTGGAGTTTTATGTGAAAAACATGAAAATTGAAAAATTAAAATAGTGTTAGTAGGTGTTAAATTGTGTTAAGTGATTGTATATGTTAGCAATTATGTTTATGATATTTGTATATTTATTTTACGTGTTATTATCACTATTTGATGGGTTAAATTCGTGTTAGTTGGCTTAATAAAATGTGCCGAAGCTCTGTTTTGAAAAATTGGGTTCTGCAAGTCGCGAGCTCATGACTCTTAGGAAGTGTAAAGGTATGACCTCCCAATACAAAACTCACGCGGCCGCGCCAGTGACCATTTTTAGACAATGAAGTTTGTTTATTCTGCAGACTATGGTCGTTCTTTGTGGCTTAGCTAAAGGTTATGGTAATGTGTCCAATATGTAACAACAAGGCTAATACAGAGTTGTGTTATATGTATTATGAATTCAAAGTTACAAAAATGTTTAGTAAATCAAAAACACGTTATGTGATAACTTAGTTTATACAATGAACGTTAGTTAAGTGTTATGATGATTAACACTTGGGAATTCTGAAATGTAAATGGTAGCTTAAGGCTTGTGCTTAAATAACAAGTTTAGCTAGTAATGCGTTTTATATTGAAAAGTGAATATTAGTATGTCTAATAGATGTTGTGGTTTTAATACTGTGTATAGGTGAACGTGAGTTTTAATATTTTAGCTTACACTCAAGGCAAGTTTTCTAACTCTGCACTTTCGTTGAGCTAGTTCATTTATTACATTGTGCAAGTTTCTAACTCTACATTTTTGTTGAGTTAGTTCTATTATTATATTGATTCATTCTAACTTGTTTATAATTAAGCAAGTTTCTTAAGTTCTATTATTGTATAATGAGCGTAGTTTTTGAACTCTCGTCTCTATTATTAATTAAACTGTTTTAATTCCTTGCATGAGATAATACATTGTTGGGTAAGTTTTTAGTTTCCAGCTTGCTATCAGTTAAATATACGTTCAGGAATATCATTCTAATGTTATAAGACTCGAACCTTAGCTTATTTTACTATTCAAGCAAAGGATAACCATTTTATTCATTCTATTGAATACTTATGCTCTATAGTTATTTCAAGCATTAGTTAGATATGTAGAATCAGTTCATTTATGATTCTCAAATGTTCTAAGTTATATTGTTATTAAACAACTGTTGTATTATCAAGTATTGTTGATTCAACTAGTTCCCTAGTTGATGATCATTAAAACTTCAATTACCCTTGAAAGCTTATCCAAACCAAACTTTCTTTTGTGCAGACTTGTACTCTAAATACTGAGATGAACAACCCTATGTTTAGGGGTTTACGCTTAGCGTTGAAATGGTTGTGCACAATACATTGTACGAAGGATTGATCCCCCTAAGTACGTGGAGTCCTTATAGTAATATGACTGTTAAAGTTAAAGTTGAAAGATTACTTATAACTATGGACATGGTTCATGCTCATTTGACCCTCAGTAGTATAATTAAGAATGTTAATAGAACAAATTATTTAGTTCTATTGAGCCAATGAATTGGCAAATGTTGAAATGATAATAGAACATATCCTTCAGTTCTATTGAGCCTATTATTTGGCAAATGATGTAAAGATATTTATTCTTATTTCAAGTGAGCTTTGTTTGCTCACTCTTGCATATTTATACATTTATTGCAACTATGGTTGAGAAGGTAGATAAACCTACAACTAGCAAAGGAAAGGGAAAAATGTACAAGTGATGAAGACTTATAATTTTGCTTAAATTGTTATGATGATAGACTTTTAATAATGATGTGATGTAATAATTTTATTTCCGCACTTGAATGATTGTATTAAAGGTTAGAGAACCTGGGAGATAATGTTTTTATTAAAGTAAGCATGTACGGACAGGTTTTTATTATTCAATTTATTATGATTGGGTAGTTAAATATGAATGTTTTGATTATGTGAACACCAAATCTTGAGGTAATGAAGTACCAGGATTTGGGGGTGTCACAGTTATCGCCTCTCCTCCACCTTCAGCGAGAATTGCCTTCTCCAGTACTATTGTAAATGTCTTCAGCTGAAACATGGAGACCCTACTTTACACCTATGGTTTCAGTCCCTGTTCAAACCTCTTAGCCTTTCGCTCATCTTTGTTGACTTAATATGGTGCAAACCTCGCCAACTCATTAAATTTTGTGGCATATTCTGATACCGTCAGTGATCCCTGCTTCAGTTCTAACTGATTTTTCGAACTTTTTGGGAAATAAGTCTTGAAGAATATCTCCTTAAACCTATCACAAGTCATCACCCCTTGTCCTCCTCGAGTTTTATTGGCTTTCCACCAATAACTAACCTCTAATTTTAACATGAATGTTGCAAAAGCAGTCTTCTGATTCTCACCAACCCTAGCTACCTCGAACACTTTCTCTATCTCCATGATCCAGGTCTGTGCCTCAACTGGATTCATGGACCCACGAAATTCTGGTGGTCCAACCGCCTTGAAGTCCTTAAATGTCACTGCTTGATTCTGCAGTTGATTCTGCAGTGCACCCGTCAGTAATGTCACTAGCTGCTGAACTAGGTTAGCCTCAGCATTGTCGTTATTGGTAGATCCCTCAGGAGTTCTTTGTCGGGGTTGAAGTCTTGGAGGTATTTTTTGTTAAAATATACTCATTAGATTATTACTCCATTCCTTTAAGTATTTTCTACTTAACTAGCAACCCATATCAAAACAAATCATCGCATAACACAAAACACTTTGAATAAAATAAAATAATAACTTTTATTCATTCATAATCTTTTAGGAAACATAAGAACAATATCATCACTGCTATTTACATTACTTTCCTGAACTACTAAAGTTTCAAGGAAACATCAACATCATATCTTATTGATTACATATCACAAGGGATACATATTATTTATCATATTAATAATCACATATCAGGTACATTCCCTACGATGTTCTACTAAGATGTTGTGTAGCCTTACGACGCTCTTCCTCCATAATCCGGAACATTGTTCTGCGATCTAATATGTACGGTGGCAGTGTCTCGAACCGAATCGGATAATACATTACTCGATCTTGAGCTCGATTAATCACGGTGTTGAATACGTTATTCATATATTCCATATTGATCTTCTTTGTGTGTGCCTCTCTCTCTGCTATCCCGGCTCGTTGATAAGCTTCCTCGTACGCGTCTTCGGCTCTTTCCCTCTTACTAGATTCTTCTTTCAACTTGTTCTTCAGCTCTGCAATCTCCTCTATCATTTTTTTATTCTCTCCTTCAGTGTGGATCAGCTTCTCTTCGACATTATTCAGACGTTCATCTCGATCTCGGATCTCATCATCCTTCTATTCCATCGAGGTCTGTTGTTCAGCTACTATCTCTTCCAACTCCTCGACGGTATCCTGAAGTTCCACATTGTAGTCGTGTACTTCATCGTACATACGAGTAGCGATCGAGTTTAGTGGAATCTCTTCCTCCTCGTCCTCCTCATCCTCATTCAACTGTGGCATCTCAACGGGGTCCTTCTCGTTTGTCTCTATCTCATCATCCTCATCAGGTAAACCCTCCTGCTCAACCATTGTGACCAAAGGAGATGACTACCGTGGAAGTAGTTGTTCCCAAACCACCTAAATGTCACGAGGCTCCTCCTCTCTAGGCACCTGGGGTTCTTCCTCCCTAGCCTGACTGGATTCTCCTACATTAGCCATCCTGGAAAAAAAAAATTAAGTTTTAATTACTAATCATTACTACGCGACACTCACAAGCACATAAGTCGTAATCACATAAGCACATACGTGTTTTATTACTTCCTCCTTAAAACTCGATAAGAGTTTATCACCACTATCTTTTCAAAGGTTACTTCGTAAGGCTTTTCCTACACCTAAGGTTCATAATCTAAAGCTTTGATAACAACTTGTGACACCCCCAAATCTAGGTACTTCATCCCACAAGATTTGGTGTTCATTTGATGAAAACATTCATTTCTAACTACCCAATATAATAAAATTGAACAATAAACCTTCCCATTTAAGGATTACATCAATAATTTCCAATAAAATCTCACAGGTCATCTAACCTTTAAGTACAAATATTAAGTGCGGAAAATTAAATAACTTCATCATAATAACTAAAAACAAAGTCTCACAATATTAAAAGTCAACATGTTTACAAGTCTTCAATACTTGTTCATCTTTCCTTTCCCTTTATTAGTGCAAGGTACATCGACCTTCTCAACTTTAGATTTAATAGTTATATAAGCAAGAGTGGGCCAACGATGCTCAGTTGAAATGACAATGAATAAAACTTTATAACAACTGCCAAATAATAGGCTCAATAAAACTTAACAATATGCTCTATAAATGATAATCAAAATCTAAAATATATATCTGAGGGTCATAAGACCACGAACTATATCCATAGTTATAAGTAATCTTTCAATTTAAACTTTAACAGTCATAAGACTTTAGGGACTCCTCGTACTTAGGGGGATCAACCATTCGTACAATGTATTGTGCACAAACATTTCAACGTTATGCATAAATTATCCCCTATAACAGGGTTGTTCATCTCAGCATTTAGAATACAAGTCCTCCCCAAAGTAGGTTTGGTTTGGATACGTTTTAAGGTAATTTGGAATTCAACGAACATAAACTAAGGATTAGTTGAATAAAATACAATAACAATATGCTATGGAACAAGTCACAGATGAATACAAAATTTGTAGTTTAGGGTCATGCTTCGGAAATGAACTAAAAGCATAAACATTAAATAACGTAACATACCTTGCTTGGACAATAATAAGCTAAGGTCAGAATGTTGTTTAGAATTGAATTATCAAGCATGCATAATAAATAGTGATTTAGAACGATAAACTTGCATGCTAGTAAACAAGTTAAAGTAAGGAACCTTCTCAAAGTAAGAGTTAGATTAAATAGCTTTGCACGAATATACTTAAATTGTATAAATAGGATTATAAATAACTTGCTTATTAATAAACAAGATAGAGTAAAGAAACTTTCACAATCGTAACAATAGAATTAAAGATAAGAAAACTTGTTCAATATCAAGAGATAAAGTTTAGAAACTTACTCAACGAAAGTTTAGAGTTATAAAACTTGCCTTGCGTGTAAGCTAAACTGTAATAATTCAATTCACAATATCTTATACACATATCATCATGACATAATTAGTCATTACAAATACTCTATATATAAATAAGTATCTATTTCATGTATAGTTTGATTTTTAACCACATAGTGAAGTCACATTAGTAATAAAACTCATTAATTATTAACAATATGCTCATTCTTAGCACTATAATACCACAGTAACAAAAATTACATTTTTAACAGTCATAATATTGCATCATATCAGTATTTACAGCCTTCATGTAAAGAAAAATAATTATCTGGCCATTCTATTAAGCAGGTCTTTCATTGTATGCGGTGTTGGCGTTAATTGCGATGCGATGCCCTAGCCAGCCGTGCGGTGGTACTGTAAGCGTGAAGTTTGGAGCTATGTTGATTTTGTGCAATCGAGGCAACCGAATTACGTAACCGAAACACGAAGAAACGAGAACAAAGCTATTTTTTTTTACGTATCTTCATTTCTAACACCAATTTATTATGTATAACTTACATAAATTACACATAAACGTTACCCATTGTATATATATTGATTTAAAACAACTAAACAACAACTTTAGAAAAATTAAGTCCTTGAATGCCATGTTTTAAACCAAAATCTCTATTTTTGACATTGTTTGACAAAGTTAACACTGTAACCACAAGTATACACCAAATTAATTCATTCAAACTACGTTCTCTTTATTTCTTACCAAATTAACATATTCAAGACTCAATTTACAGAATAATATATGAATTAACCACCAAATTTGGTACTTTCCCAAGCCATATGTAAAAATATTTACTGTAAACAGTTTTCTTCTTTTTTAAACGTAATTAGCATACAATTCCTTATCTAACCATAAACTCTAGCATTACAATTACTTACAATTGCAATAATTCAGTTTATACAACAATTCAAGAGAATTTGGATTCACAGAGGACAAAAAATACATGACGTAAAACATATTAAAACATATATGTATATATAATATTAAGGTTATGAAAATACCTTCAATTGCTCGGTAATAAATTTTGATAAACTCAGAGAATTGCTTTGGAATACTCAGCCTTTTCTCTCAAACCCTCTCTAGTCTCTCTCAAATTCCTCTACTCTTTCTCTTCTTAGTATCAATACAGACTAACTAACATTAAACGTAAGAATAAACAGGCGCTCCCAAAACGTATGTAACTGCCGTATTATTATTATTATAGTAATTACATATCAGTTATAAAATATTATATATATTATTCGGATTTATTCTATTTATTTTATTTATTAAAATTCAAAATTAAAATTCAAAAGCCATAAGGCTTTGTTTGGCAAAAATCCTTCAAAATTAAAGACTTAATATCTTTAATCCCTGTTTGGTAAAAACTAAATTAAACTCCTTTAATTTATTTTAATAACCCATATATAGCATAGTTATTTGTCACACTTTTATTACTAAATTTAATTAAAATCATTATAATAATCCATTTACTCTCTATCAACTCTCTAATTTAATTATTAAATTAAATTAGAATATTATCTCATAATAATTAATTTTCTTAACTCGTTAATTATTTATTTAACAAATAACTAACAAAATCAAATCAAATCAAATCAAATTAAACAAATATTTATTCAACAATAAACACATCCATTAAATATTTATATAACTCAATAAATATTTTGAATTACAATTTAAAATAAAATTCTGGATTGTTACATCCTTCCCTCCTTACAAGGATTCTGTCCCCAGAATCACAACTCAAACAAATCATTCGTCAAATTCTTCCCTACTACAAAGATTCTGTCCGCAGAATTGAAGACACGGATTAAACAAATAACTCAGGATAATATTTCATCATTTTATCTTCGAGTTCCCACGTAGCTTTTTCAGCATTGTAGTTCCTCAATATCACCTTCACGGAAGGTATTACTTTATTCCTGAGCACTTGTTCTTTCCTGTCAACTATCTGGATAGGAACTTCCTCATAAGATAAGTCCTTATCAAACTGCAATGGTTCGTACTCGATCACGTGCTTATAATCAGGTTTATATGGTCGTAACACCGAAACATGAAAAACATTATGAACGTTTTCCAACTCTGGAGGTAGAGCTACCTCGTAAACCACTTCTCCTACTCTTCGCAGCACTTCGAAGGGCCCAATAAACCTCGGGCTTAGCTTTCCCTTTTTACCAAAATAAATTTTTCCCTTCCAAGGAGAAACTTTTAAGAACACGTAATTTCTTACGTCGAAGTCACGATTTTGTCTGTGTTGATCAACATACTTCTTTTGTCTGTCTTGAGTAACTACCAATCTTGTCCTGATGAGTTTAACTACCTCGTGATTTGCTATACCGATTCGGTCCCTAACGATTTAGGCGTTCACCGACTTCATCCCAAAGACGGTGGAGTTACGTACTTCTTCTGTAGTATAATGCTTTCGTAAGGCAAATCTGCCGATGCTTGCATGGTAACCGTTACTTTAGGCAAATTTCACTAATGGTAAATGTTCATCCCAACTCCCTTTAAAATCCATAATACATGTTCTAAGCAGATCTTTCAACGTCTAGATTGTTCGTTCGCTTTGGCCATCTGTTTACGGATGATATGTTGTACTCATTCTCAATCGTGTTCCCATGCATTCTTGTAGTCTCTTCCAGAAACTTGACGTGCGGATCTCTATCTGATACAATTGACACTAGAACTCCATGTCTCGAAATGATTTCTTTAACGTACAACTTTGCCAACTGATGAAGATTGAATATAATCTTTATTGGCAAAAAGTGTGCTGATTTTGTCAGTCTACCCACTATCACCCAAATCACATTGCATCCTCTCTGAGTAGTTGGAAGACCCGCCACAAAATCCATTGTGATGTGTTCCCACTTCCATTATGGTATTTCCAATGGTTGAAGTAATCTGATTGGTGTTTGATGCTCGGCCTTGACTCTTTGACATGTCAAGCATTTCGTGACACATTCTGTGACATCTCTTTTCATGTTTGGCCACCAAAAATGATGTCGTAAATCTTGATACATCCTCGTACTTCCTGGATGAATCAAGTATCTTGAGTTATGAGCTTCGGTCAAGATTTCTTCTTTAATATCTGGTACTGCTGGAACCCAAATTCTTCCCTCAAATCTTAGTAACCCTTCGGTAACGATCTTGTATTTCACTTCACCACTCTCAACCACTTTCTCTTTTATTTTCCCGCATTCTTCATCTTGTAGTTTAGCATTCTTAACTTTGTCCACCAAAGTTGGACTAGCTTCTATCTAGAATAGTCGTTCATCGAATTGTTTTTGAAATTTTATTTCCAACTCTAACTTTGTCATTGCTGAAATAAGCTCCTCCTGAGTGGTTATCAACATCACCTTTTCTCGACCTTTCCTACTTAAAGCATCTGGAACCACATTCACTTTGCCTAGATAATAAAAGATCTCATAATCGTAATCTTTTATCAATTCCATCCATCTTCTTTGACGCGTGTTCATGTCCTTCTGAGTGAAAATATACTTCAGACTCTTATGATCTGTGTAGATCTCACATTTTTCTCCATAGGGATAATGTCTCCATATCTTTAGAGCAAATACAACCGCAGCCAACTCTAAATCATGAGTCAGATATCCTTTCTCATAGTCCTTCGGTTGTCTTGATGCATATGCAATAACTTTGTCGTTCTGCATAAGAACATAGCCCAATCTTTTATGTGAGGCATCACTATACACCACAAAGTTTCCTGTATTATCTAGTAATGATAACACATGTGCCACACTTAACTTCTTTTTCAAGTCTTGAAAACTCTCTTCACACTTCTCCGTCCAAACAAATTTTATAGCTTTCCTTGTCAAATTTGTTAACGGAGTAGCAATCTTGGAAAAGTCCTGAATAAACTGTCTATAATAGCCGGCCAGTCCCAAAAAACTTCTCACCTCCGAAGGTGTTCTTGGTTGTTCCCAATTGATTACGGCTTCAACTTTTGATGGATTCACTGAAATCCCATCTTTGTCAATCACATGTCCCAAAAATTGTACACAATCTAACCAAAATTCGCACTTAGAGAATTTTGCGTATAACTTTTCATTTCTTAGTGTTTCCAACGTCAAACGTAAATGTTCCACGTGTTCTTCTTGAGATTTGGCGTACACCAGAATATCATCGATAAATACCACCACGAACTTGTCTAAGAATGGTTTAAACACCCTGTTCATCAAATCCATGAATGCCGCAGGGGCATTGGTCAAACCAAAAGACATCACCAGAAAATCGTAATGTCCATAACGAGTTCTGAATGTCGTTCTAGGTACATCTTCCTTCCTTACCTTTAATAGATAATACCCACTTCTCAAATCTATTTTTGAGAAGTATCTAGCACCCTTCAATTTATCAAACAAGTCATCTATTCTTGGCAATGGATATTTATTCTTAATAGTGACTTTGTTTAATTCCCTATAAGCAATGGAAAGACGCATTGACCGATCCTTCTTCTTCACGAATAACACCAGTACTCCCCACGGTGACACACTCAGTTGAATGTACTTCTTGTCTAACAGCTCCTGCAATTGTACCATCAGTTCCTTAATTTCTACCAGAGCTATCCTGTATGAGGCCTCTGATAGCAGAACGGTTCCTGGCGCTAAGTCAATCACAAACTCAATTTCTCTATCAGGCGGAAGTCCTGGCAAACCCTCCGAAAACTACAAATTCCCTAACCACTGGTATCTCTTCCAATTTCACCCCCTTCCTCTGAGTATCAACTATGTAAGCTAAATAACCCACACAGCCTTGACTTAATAACTTCTTGGTCTGCATAATTGTCAAACATCTCGCATGTCTATGCGATTTGATACCATAGAAAACTAACTTTGACAGAGTCATAAGGTTTACACATATCTTTTGGCAATCAATTATCGCTCCATAATTGAACAACCAATACATTCCCAAAATAACATCAAACTCTCCAAGTTTTATCGGAATTAAATCTACCATCATGAAATTCCCTTTAATATTCACCCTACAATTCTTGTATACGAACCTAACATGAATTACTTCCTTATTCGCAATTTCTATGTTTAAAAGGAAATTCAATTCTTCACTAGGCAATCCTAACCTCTTAGTAAATTCATCAGATATAAACGAGCAAGTAGCACCCGAATCAAATAATACATAAACATCTATATCATTGCTTGGAATAATAACTGACACAACATCCTTTGATTGCACAACATCTTGCACAGTCATGTTTAAGGTTTTGGTTGTGGGTTTGTTTGAGGAAGTTAGTCCTGCAATGGTCCATGTACCTCCACTTCTACCTCCCTTGCTTCATGTTATCTCTCTAACTTTCTTCTTAGGGCACTCACGAGCAAAATGATCCTTTGACCCGCACGTGAAACAAACGTTCTTCTTAGGTTGATTGCAATTTCGGCTGATGTGACCTTCCTGGCCACAGTTAAAGCATACATGTTTCCCTATTAAGCACATACCCTTGTGGAACTTCCCGCATGTAGCACATGCTTCAAACTTCCTATTCTACTGGTTCCCTAATGATTTCCAGCACCCACATTTCCATTTCATTTTCTCTTCAGGTTATTGTTACTATTTCCACCACCACCACCACCATTCTTAACATCACCTTCATTCTTCTTCTTACTTTGTTCTTGATTAAACTTCGTTACCGCCTCGCCTCCACCTTTAGCGAGAATTGCCTTCTCCAGTACTGCTATAAATGTCTTTAGCTGAAACATGGAGACCCTACTGTACACCCAGGGTTTCAATCCCTGCTCAAACCTCTTAGCCTTTCGCTCATCTGTGTTGACTTGATATGGCGCAAACCTGGCCAACTCGTTAAATTTTGTGGCATATTCCGATACCATCAGTGATCCCTGCTTCAGTTCTAGAAACTGCACCTCCAACTGATTCTTCAAACTTTCTAGGAAATAAGTCTCGAAGAATATCTCCTTAAACCTATCCCAAGTCATCACCCCTTGTCCTCCTCGAGTTTTATTGGCTTACAACCAATAACTAGCCTCTGCTTTAAACATGAGTGTTGCAAAAGCAGTCTTCTAATTCTCACCAACCCTAGCTACCTCGAACACTATCTCTATCTCCATGATCCAGGTCTGTGCCTCAACTGGATTCATGGACCCACGAAATTCTGGTGGTCTAACCGCCTTGAAGTCCTTAAATGTCACAGCTTGATTCTGCGGTTGATTCTGCAGTGCACACGTCAGTAACGTCACTAGCTGCTGAACTGGGTTAGCCTCAGCATTGTCGTTAATGGTAGATCTCACAGGGGTTCTTTGTCGGGGTTGACGTCTTGGAGGCATTTTCTGTTAAAATATACTCATTATATTATTATTGCATTCCTTTAAGTATTTTCTACTTAACTTGCACCCCATAACAAAAAAATCATCACATAACACATAACACTTTGAATAAAATAAAATAATAACTTTTATTCATTCATAATCTTTTAGGAAACATAAGAACAATAGCATCACTGCTATTTACATTACTTTCCTGAACTACTAAAGTTTCAGGATAACATTAACATCATATCCCATTGATTACATATCACCAGGGATTTACATATTATTTATCATATTAATAATCGCATATCAGGTACATTCCCTACGATGTTCTACTAAGATGCTGCGTAGCCTTACGACGCTCTTCCTCCATAATCCGGAACATTGTTCTGCGATCTAATATGTATGGTGGCAGTGTCTCAAACTGAATCGGATAATACATAACTCGATCTTGAGCTCGATTAATCACGGTGTTGAATACGTTATTCATCTCTTCCATCTTGATCTTCTTTGTGTGTGCCTCTCTCTCTGCTATCCTGGCTCGTTGATAAGCTTCCTCGTACAGGTCTTAGGCTCTTGCCCTCTTAGTAGATTCTTCTTTCAACTTGTTCTTCAGCTCTGCAATCTCCTCTATCATTTTTTTCATTCTCTCCTTCAATGTGGATCAGCTTCCCTTCGACATTATTCAGACGTTCATCTCGATCTCGGATCTGTGATGAACGAGATTTTGTAAATTAATTTTAATATTTATTGAATTAAATAAATATTTTTCGATGATTTAATTATTGGATTAAATAATTACTTGATGCAATTGTGGTAGATTAATTTAATTATATGTGTTACATTTATTAAATTAATGTAGAGAAAAATTATTATTCGAAGTATGTCATTATGTGAGCTTATTGTATTAAATGAAATATTTAATAAGCATAATGTTATTTTAATTAATGTAATAATTAATTAGAGATTTAATAATTTGATATAATTAATTAATGAGAAAATTAATTACATGATTATGTGAATTTATGATAGATTATTATATGTTATTTAATTAATTTAAATAAGATATTTGAATTGGGTGTGACATGAATTGAACTATATGATAAAGCTTTATTAAAGTAAATGGTTTTTAAATCTATTGTGTTAGCCAAACAAGCCCCTATGGGGAGTTGGAGCAGTTACCCATTATTGGGTTAACTGACCACTCAGTGCGTTAGTTCTCTTATTATATCATACGTTTTCTTTTATTTCTTATTATTTCCTAAGTTTAGAAAACAAGCAGAGCATAATCTAGAGTTCACAGAGAAATATTTGAGATTTAGAAAAGATTGTGAGTGTGCAATCAATCAAATACTTGTGAAAGGATCATCATTGATCATCTTCTAATTTATACTCTATAAGGTAATCTCCTCTTCCCAAATTCTAAATTTCACGTTGTTTAAGTTTTATAAATTTGGCTTTCAAACCTGTTGTAAAGCCTCTGTAACTGAGAAAGGAGTAATGTTTATGGGTTATGTATGTATTAATATGTATCACATCATATTTAATTATATATATTTTGTAAACCATAACATCAGTTTCATGAAAATACGTAGTATACGATTTCTAAAAAATTACAGAGTATGGGTTTTGGCCTTGGCCTTATACGTGATATTTTATGTATTGATCGTATATTATTCCTAAATCTTGCACTCGTATATTATTATACATATTGATACGAAGAGACCAAACTTTAAACGAACGGATTCGGTGTTATAACGAATCCGTAGTATCAATTTTCATGTTTTATTTTCAAAACCTCCAAGAACATCAAAGTCAGTGAAATTATAGATTTTAATTCTGTGATTATGTGTTTTAATGGGTTAAAATCACTTTATAGATGTTGAGTAATGATTATGTTTAAATCATAGCATGTGGGTTTGTTAATTTAGTGAAATTAATCATCATTTTGTGTCCTTTTCGCTGAACTCTGTGTTCTTCGCGAACTGGGAATCAAAGTGTGGAGTTTCAGTATTGTGGCCAACTCGAATCAAGTCCCGCATCAGTAGCACCACAGTCTTGCATAGTACCATGACCGCCTCTCTCCGTAAAGTTCGAAATGTAATTTTTAAGATGTTTAAGTCTAACAATGTGGTAGTAAAATAATGTAATGAACATAAAAATATGTTATAAGTATAATGAGATGTTAAAATAAATACTTAACATATAAATAACATAATTGCATGGGCATTGAATTATTGAATATATAATTAGCTTGTTATTCATGATGTGTAAATTATGTGACAAAGTGGTAAATTAACTAAGTATAGTTAATAATCAAGTAGACAAAGAGAATGAGTTTACGATGATTAGTTAAGTTATAATTAACTGGTATTGTGAATATGAATGATATGTAGGATTTAAATCAAAGAACTTGCTTAGTTAAAGTGTAATCTACGCACGAGGCAAGTTTCCTAACCCTACTTGTCATTATTGTTCAAGTTTATTATTTACCTTGAGTAAACTATCATTACTATTATTCAAGTTCAAATGTTATATTAAAGATTGATTATATTTTAAAAGCATGATTCAGTTATACAATAATTGTCCTATTGTATACTTCTTGAGATTATTATTCAAATTGAATATCATTATTGTTGAACCTTATTAGACTAGTGAACATTATTGATTCAACTAGTCCTTTGTTGATGAAGGTTCTAAATTTTAGAACCCTTATTGAATTATCCAAACCAAACTTCCTTTGGTGCGGACTCGAATGTCAAACTGAGATGAACAACCCTGTAAAGGGATTTATTTATGCGTTCATTAGTTAAGATATTGTGCGCGATATGGTACCAAGGTGATCCCCCTAAGCACGAAGTAGAAAGGTCCATAGTCTTATGACTGTTAAAGGTTTCAAGTATAACCCTTGATAACCTAGGACATTGTTCAAGGTCTTACGACCCTCAGAATTCTTTTGATTCTTGTTATTCATTCTTGATTAAAAAGTTGAGCCTTTATTCAGATGTCTTTGATTATTCTCATGTTATTATACTGTTACTTCATTATTATACTTGTGGACAATAGTGCTCACTCTTGCTTAATAATAACATTGCAGTTAAGAACGAAAGAACTGATGAACCTTCCACTAGTAAAGGCAAGGGCAAAGTTAGCAAGTGATGAATTCTTGTTATTTTTATTAGATGATGTATTTATGTTTAAGACTTGAGTTAATGATGTTGTTTAAGACTTATTTATTTATGATTCCGCACAGATGTTTAAGGTTAGTTTAACCTGGGATTGTATTATTATTATTCGGATGTTGTAACCCTATAAAGGGAAGATTTTATTTCTATCTATTACATGGTTTGCATTTATTATGGGTAGATAGATAGATGATATTTTTACAGTGAACACCAGATCCCGTGGAATCGAAGTACCTGGATTTGGGGGTGTCACAAGTTGGTATCAAAGCTGTAGTTTATGAACCTTAGGTGGGGGAAAAACCATAGGTAGTAGCCTTATAGAAGAAGATAGTAATGGAAAACTCTTATCGAGTTCTAAGAAATGATTTTTTGTAATTCATTGAAGATAATAAAATACATTATGTGTTTATGTGTTAAAGTATGCGTTAGTTGGTGCGACTTAGTAACTAAAACTTAAAATTTTGTTGTCAGGATGTTGAATGTTGGAGAAGCTAGTCAAGCTGGGGAGGAAGAACCCCGAGTACCTATAGTATCGATAGAGGAGGAAACCCGAGACATTCATGTCGATAGGGAACAACTGGTACAAAGGGAGTCATCTCCATTGATCACCGTTGTTGGTCAGGAGCATGTGCCCGAGACTGATCCTGAGGAGGATCCTGAGGAGGAATTTGTTGAGGAAGAAGAAGAAGAAGAAGAAGAAGAGTTTCCACGGTACACCATCGATGCTTAGATGTATGACACGTTATACGACCATAACGTAGAGTTACGAGACGAGGTCCAGGATTTGACTGAGCGAGGGGTTATTTAGCAGATTACTCTAGAGGAGAAGGAGAGGGAGATTTCGACTCTTCACTCACGACTCGGAAATGTAGAATGGGATTTGGTCCATGAGAAGGGTCAAACCAAAGATAAGACCGAGGAGATAGAGAAGTTGAAGAAGGAATTAAAGGAAACCTCCAAAAGACTGAAAATAGCAGTGGAAGGCTGGGTAAGAGAATCACATCGAGCTGATCGTGCAGAAGATGATGGTCGTGCAAAGAAGGCGAAGATTGGGGAGACATATTCTACACTTAACAAGGCAATGAATGAGACCCAAGATCGAGTTTTGAGGTACCCAATCCAGTTCAAAGGACTACCATTGTACATGATGGATCGCAGGACGATGTATCGCATCTTAGAAGAGGAGCGTAGCAAGGCTATTCAGCACCTTAACCGGCAGTGATATGATTTGCTTAATTATATAAAGAACTTAATTAGTTTTTAGATGTAAATTCTGACGTTTTTATGAACGAAAGAATATTTGAATGTTTAATCCTGTGGATTCTTTATTCCAGGATAGTTGATGTAAATAGCAGTTATGCTATCGTTTAATGTTAAAACTTATGAATTGAATGAAAATATATCAAGTTGTTTAAGATGATGTGTTAAATGAATATGTTAAATTGTTAAGTAATGCCTTAACTATTTAGAGAAATAAATAAAGTTCTCATAACCGTTTATTTAACAAAAAAATGCCACCAAGGAGAAGACAACAACGTCACCCGGCTCAGGAAGAGTCAACCAATAATAACAATAATGCTAATGCTAATCCCGTTCAGTAGTTGGTGAACTTACTGACTGGAGCCATGAATAATCAACCTCAAGCTCCACCAAACACAACGTTTAAAGACTTCAAGGCGGTGGGACCGCCAGAGTTCAAAGGTTCCATGAACCCAATCGAGGCTCAAACATGGGTTACGGAAATGGAGAAGGTTTTCGATGTTGCTAGGGTTAGAGAAGACCAGAAGACCGCTTTTGCAACGTTTATGTTGAAGTCTGAGGCTAGCTACTGGTGGAAAGCAAACAAAGTGCGAGGAGGTGAAGGTGTAATTACTTGGGAGATATTTAAAGAAATGTATTTCGAGATGTACTTCCCAACTAGCTCGCAGAACCAGGATGGAGGTTCAATTTACAGGCCGAAGCAAGCAGAAACATGAGTGTACGACTCATGGCTAAGTTCAACGAGTTGGCAAGGTTCGCCCCGTATCAAGTACACACTGATGAGAGAAAAGCCAAAAGATTCGAACAAGGACTAAAGCCACAGGTGTCAAAGAAGGTATCAATGTTTCAATTTAAACACATTTACCGAAGTCTTCGAAAAGGCCATCCTCATTTGAAGGAGGAAGAGATGCGGTGACCAAGTACAATCAAGATCAAAAGAAGAAGATGAATGAAAGTGAAATTAATAACAAGGCCAGTGGAAGTGGCACAGGAGGTGGAAATTTCAATCAGAAGAAAAGGTGGAACGACAGCTCATCATCGGGGAATCTGCAAGGTAATCAGAAGAAACGAATTGAAGCATGTCCGACCTACGGAAAAGCTCATCTGGGAGTATGTATGAAAGGGAAGCGAGTGTGCTACAATTGTTGTCAGGAAGGCCACATAGCACCAAACTGTCCAAACCCAAAAAAGGGTGCTTGTTTCAACTGTGGTTCGAAAGATCATCTAGCAAGAGACTGCCCTAAGAAGGGATCAGGAGGAGCAGTACAAGGAGTTAACCGTGGAAATAACAGTGGAAATGCCTTAACCATCACCGGACCACATGCAATAAACCGACCGACCGCCGAAACTTTCAATATGACGGTGCAGGATGCAATCCAGTCTCTTGATGTGGTGTCAAGTATCATTACGATCAATGAAATTAATGCTTATGTTTTATTTTATTCGGGTGCTACTTGTTCCTTTATATCCGAAGACTTTGATAATAGTTTAGATTTGCTTATGGATGAGTTGGAATATCCCATGAATATAGAAATTGTGCATAGAGAGATAATTCATGTTAAGTACGTGTTTAAGAACTGTAGAGTGGATATTAAGGGTAATATCATGAACGTAGATCTTATCCCTATTCGACTTAAGGAATTTGACGTTATTTTGGGAATGGATGGTTATTCAATTACGGAAACGTAATTGATTGCCAAAGAAGCGTATTAACCTTATGACTCGTCCAAAGGTTTTGTTTTATAGTAAGAAGTCGCCTAGACAAGCTAGTTGTCCCGGCGATGATGCGCAGCCGGAAGTTGTTGAGACAACAAGGTGTGTAGGATACTTAGCTTATATAGTCGACGATCGAAAAGAGAATCCAAAGGTAGAAGAAATATCGATTGTGAGGGACTTCGTCGACGTATTTCCAGACGATTTACCAGGACTTCCAGCAGATAGAGAGGTAGATTTCGTAATCGATTTGGCGCCCGGATCTGCTCCAATATCGAAGGCACCAGTAGAGATGAAGGAATTAATGGTACAACTACAAGAATTGTTGGACAAGAAGTACATTCAACCGAGCGTATCGCGGTGGGGAGCGCCGTGTTGTTTGTGAAAAGAAGGATGGATCGATGCGACTCTGCATTGACTACGAGAGAATCGAACAAGGTCACGATTAAGAACCGATATCCATTACTGAGGATCAAGACTGTTTGATCAATTGAAGGGAGCGAGATACTTTTCCAAGATAGACTTGAGAAGCGGTTATCATCAAGTGAAGGTGAGGCGGAGGATGTATCAAGACGCTGTTCAAGCGCGATACGGTCACTACGAATTTTTAGTAATGTCGTTTGGTCTAACGAATGCTCCTGCAGCATTTATGGGACTAATGAACGGTGTGTTCAAGCCATTTTTGGACAAATTCGTGGTGGTATTTATAGACGATATTTTGGTATATTCCAAAACCAAAGAAGAACATGAAGAACATTTGAGGTTAACGTTGGAAGTATTGAGAAGGGAGAAGTTATATGCTAAATTTTCGAAATGCGAATTCTAGATCGAGCGAGTACAATTTCTTGGTCACGCAATCGATAAGAACAGAATTTCGGTAGATCCATCCAAAGTAGAAGCCGTGATTAACTGGGATCAGTCGAGAACGCCGTCAGAAGTAAGAAGTTTTCTTGGATTGACGGGATATTATAGAAGGTTCATACAAGACTTTTCCAAGATCGCAACTCCGCTAACGAATTTAACTCAGAAAGCGGTGAAATTTGTTTGGACGGATAAGTGTGAGGAAAGCTTTCAAGTATTGAAGAAGAGGTTGAGTACGGCACCTGTGTTATCCCTTCCGGATGATACATGAAATTTTTTTGTTTATAGTGATGCGTCGCATAAAAGACTTGGTTGTGTGCTGATGCAAAATGGCAAAGTCATTGCGTATGCGTCACGACAATTGAAAGATTACGAGAAGGGATATCCGACCCATGACTTGGAGTTAGCTGCAGTTATTTTTGCTTTGAAAATTTGGAGGCACTATCTATACGGGGAGAAGTCTGAAATATATACGGACCATAAGAGTCTGAAATATATTTTCACGCAGAAGGATTTGAATATGCATCAAAGAAGATGGTTAGAATCAATTAAAGATTACGACTGTGAGATTTTATACCATCCGGGTAAAGTAAATGTGGTTACCGACGCCTTAAGTAGAAAGGGTCGTGAGAAATTGAGGATGTTAACTGCTCAGGAGGAGCTAATTTCAGAAATGGAGAAACTGGAGTTAGAGGTGAAGTATTCTATGGAAATTGATGAGAAGCTATTTCAGATGCAATCTGGTACAACTCTACTGGATAAAGTTAAGGAGGCTAGCTTCAGGACGAAGAATGTAAAAAGGTGATAAAGAAGATATCTGAAGGAATTGAACCGAGATTTAAGATGGATAATGAAGGAATATTGAGATTTGAGAGTAGAATTTGGGTACCGCCAGTACAAGAGATTAAGGAAGATATTTTGAGCGAGGCTCGTAGTTCACGATATTCGATTCACCCTGGTAGTGCTAATATGTACCAAGATCTTCGACAACATTTCTGGTGGCCGAATTTAAAACGTGATGTTGTAGAATGTGTTGCCAACTGTCTGACCTATCAAAAAGTGAAGCAGAACATCAGAGACCGAGTGGATTGCTACAACCGTTAGAGATCCCAGAATGGAAATGGGAACATATTATAATGGACTTCGTGGTTGGCCTTCCGACGACTCAGAAAGGCTACGACGCAGTATAGGTTATCGTTGACCGACTGACAAAATTTGTACACTTCCTTCCGATCAAAATAAGATTTAACCTAGATCAGTTGGCGAGGCTATACGTAAAAGAGATTGTTTCGAGGCACGGAGTTCCGATATCAATTGTTTCAGATAGGGATCCGCGCTTCACATCAAATTTCTGGAAATGTCTTCAGGAATGCATGGGTATGCAGTTGCGAATGAGTACATCTTATCACCCTCAAACAGACGGACAGAGCGAACGAACAATTCAAATGTTAGAAGATATGTTAAGAGCCTGTGTGATGGACTTCAAAGGAAATTGGGATGATCACTTACCATTAGTAGAGTTCGGCTACAACAACAGTTACCACGCTATTATTGGCATGCTGCCTTACGAAGTGTTATACGACAGAAAGTACAGAACTCCGCTTTACTGGGATGAAGTTGGTGAGAGACAATTGCTAGGCCCAGAATTGGTACAGTAGACGGCAGAAATAGTCAAAGTGATCCGAGCACGACTGCTAGCGGCTCAAGATCGATAGAAGAAATACGCTGATCCACATCGTAAAAATATCGAGTTTGAATCAGGTAGTTATGTTTTCTTGAAGGTCTCTCCTTGGAAGGGGAAAATCAGGTTCGGAAAGAAAGGAAAATTGAGCCCAAGATTCATTGGACCCTTTGAAGTACTGAGAAGAATCAGAGAAGTTGCGTACAAGGTAGCCTTACCTCCAGCACTCGAGAATGTCCACAACATCTTCCATGTTTCTGTATTACGACCATACAAAGCCGATTACAAGCATGTAATTGAATACGAACCCCTGCATTTTGAGAAAGACTTATCTTACGAAGAAATTCATGTCCAAATTGTCGACCGAAAAGAACAAGTTCTCAGAAATAAAGTAATACCTTCTGTTAAGGTAATTTGGAGGAACCACAACGCTGAAGAAGCTACGTGGGAACTCGAAGAGAATATGATGAAGAACTACCCTCATTTATTTACTTAATTATGTGTACGCGATTCTGGGGACATAATCTTTGTAAGGGGAGGGGGGGGAGAATGTAACAGGTCGAAATTATTGAGTCGTGATTCTGGGGACAGATTCCTTTTAAGGGGGGAAAGATGTGACGAACAAGATTTTGTAAATTAATTTTAATATTTATTGAATTAAATAAATATTTTTTGATGATTTAATTATTAGATTAAATAATTACTTGATGCAATTGTGGTAGATTAATTTATTTATATGTGTTACATTTATTAAATTAATGTAGAGAATAATTATTATTTGAAGTATGTCATTATGTGAGCTTATTGTATTAAATGAAATATTTAATAAGCATAATGTTATTTTAATTAATGTAATAATTAATTAGAGATTTAATAATTTGATATAATTAATTAATGAGAAAATTAATTATATGATTATGTGAATTTATGATAGATTATTATATGTTATTTAATTAATTTAAATAAGATATTTGAATTGGGTGTGACATGAATTAAACTATATGATAAAGCTTTATTAAAGTAAATGGTTTTTAAATCTATTTTGTTAGCCAAACAAGGCCCTATGGGGAGTTGGAGCAGTTACCCATTATTTGGTTAACTGACCACTCAGTACGTCAGTTCTCTTATTATATCATACGTCTTCTTTTATTTCTTATTATTTCCTAAGTCTAGAAAACAAGTAGAGCATAATCTAGAGTTCACAGAGAAAAATTTGAGATTTTGAAAAGATCGTGAGTGTGCAATCAATCAAATACTTGTGAAAGGATCATCATTGATCATCTTCTAATTTATACTCTACAGGGTAATCTCCTCTTCCCAAATTCTAAATTTCACGTTGTTTAAGTTTTATAAATTTGGCTTTCAAACCTGTTGTAAAGCCTCTGTAACTGAGAAAGGAGTAATGTTTATGGGTTATGTATGTATTAATATGTATCACATCGTATTTAATTATATATATTTTGTAAACCATAACATCAGTTTCATGAAAATACGTAGTATATGATTTCTACAAATTTACAGAGTATGGGTTTTGGCCTTATGGCCTTAAAACTGATATTTTATGTATTGATCGTATATTATTCCTAAATTTTACACTCGTATATTATTATACATATTGATATGAAGAGACCAAACTTTAAACGAACGGATTCGGTGTTATAACGAATCCGTAGTATCAATTTTCATGTTTTATTTTCAAAACCTCCAAGAACATCAAAGTCAGTGAAATTATAGATTTTAATTCTGTGATTATGTGTTTTAATGGGTTAAAATCACTTTATAGATGTTGAGTAATGATTATGTTTAAATCATAGCATGTGGGTATGTTAATTTAGTGAAATTAATGATCATTTTGTGTCCTTTTCGCTGAACTCTGTGTTCTTCGCGAACTGGGAATTAAAGTCTGGAGTTTTTTCATTGCTGCTCAACTCCGTAATCGAAGTCCCACGCCGCAGTATACCATGTCGCAACACCTTAAGAGTCGGTATAGCCGCCATGGCGCCGCAGCACGAAGATCAAGCATAAAAGTGAAGGCGCATTAACTCTCTCGTAAAGTTCGAAATGTAATTTTTAAAATGTTTAAGTCTAACAATGTGGTAGTAAACTAATGTAATTAACATAAAAATATGTTATAAGTATAATGAGATGTTAAAATAAATACTTAACATGTAATAACATAATTGCATGGGGATTGAATTATTGAATATATAATTAGCTTGTTATTCATGATGTGTAAATTATGTGACAAAGTGGTAAATTAACTAAGTATAGTTAATAATCAAGTAGACAAAGAGAATGAGTTTACGATGATTAGTTAAGTTATAATTAACTGGTATTGTGAATATGAATGATATGTAGGATTTAAATCAAAGAACGTGCTTAGTTAAAGTGTAATCTACGCAAGAGGCCAGTTTCCTAACCCTACTTGTCATTATTGTTCAAGTTTATTATTTACCTCGAGTAAACTATCATTACTATTATTCAAGTTCAAATGTTATATTAAAGATTGATTATCTTTTCAAAGCATAATTCAGTTATACAATAATTGTCCTATTGTATACTTCTTGAGATTATTATTCAAATTGAATATCATTATTGTTGAACCTTATTAGACTAGTGAACTTTATTGATTCAACTAGCCCTTAGTTGATGAACATTCTAAATTTCAGAACCCTTATTGAATTATCCAAACCAAACTTCCTTTGGTGCGGACTCGAATGTCAAACTGAGATGAATAACCCTGTAAAGGGATTTATTTATCGTTAAGCGTTAAGATATTGTGTGCATGAAGATGGTACTAAGGGTTGATACCCCTAAGTTTAGTAGAAAGGTCCATAGTCTTATGATTTAAAGGTTTCAAGTATAACCCTTGATAACCTAGGACATTGTTCAAGGTCTTACGACCCTCAGAATTCTTTTGATTCTTGTTATTCATTCTTGATTCAAAAGTTGAGCCTTTATTCAGATGTCTTTGATTATTCGAATGTTATTATACTATTTTTTCATTATTATACTTGTGGGCAATAGTGCTCACTCTTGTTTAATAATAACATTGCAGTTAAGAACGAAAGAACTGATGAACCTTCCACTAGTAAAGGCAAGGGCAAAGTTAGCAAATGATGAAGACTTATTATTTTTATTAGATGATGTATTTATGTTTAAGACTTGAGTTAATGATGTTGTTTAAGACTTATTTGTTTATGATTTCGCACAGATGTTTAAGGTTAGTTTAACCTGGGATTGTATTATTATTATTCGGATGTTGTAACCCTATAAAGGGAAGATTTTATTTCTATCTATTACATGGTTTGCATTTATTATGGGTAGATAGATAGATGATATTTTTACAGTGAACACCAGATCCCGTGGAATCGAAGTACCTGGATTTGGGGGTGTCACAGGATCTCATCGTCCTTCTGTGCCATCGAGGTCTGTTGTTCAGGTACTATCTCTTCCAACTCCTCGACGGTATCCTGAAGTTCCACATTGCGGTCGTGTACTTCATCGTACATACGAGCAGCGATCAAGTTTAGTGGATTCTCTTCCTCCTCGTCCTCCTCATCCTTATTCGACTGTGGCAGCTAAACGGGGTCCTCCTCGTCTGTCTCTATCTCATCATCCTCATCAGGTAAACCCTCCTGCTCAACCACTGCGACCAAAGGAGATAACTCCCGTGGAAGTAGTTTTTCCCAAACCACCTGAATGTCACGAGGCTCCTCCTCTCTAGGCACCTGGGGTTCTTCCTCCCTAGCTTGACTGAATTCTCCTACATTAGCCATCCTGTCAAAAAAATTTAAAAGTTTTAATTACTAATCATTACTACTCGACACTCACGAGCACATAAGTTGTAATCACATAAGCACATAAGTGTTTTATTACTTCCTCCTTAAAACTCGATAAGCGTTTATCACCACTATCTTTTCAAAGGTTACTTCCTAAGGCTTTTCCCACACCTAAGGTTTAGAACCTAAAGTTTTGATACCAACTTGTGACACCCCCAAATTCAGGTACTCCATTACATCAATAATTTCCAATAAAATTTCCAAGGACATCTAACCTTTAAATACAAATATCAAGTGTGGAAAATTAAATAACTTCATCATAATAACAAAAAACAAAGTCTGACAATATTAAAAGTTAACATGTTTACAAGTCTTCAATACTTGTTCATCTTTCCTTTCCCTTTACTGGTGCTAGGTACATCAACCTTCTCAACTTTAGCTGTAATAGTTATATAAGCAAGAGTGAGCCAACCATGCTCACTTAAAATGACAATGAATAAAACTTAATAACAACTACAAAATAATAGGCTCAATATAACTGAATAATATGCTCTATAAATGATAATCAAATTCTAAAATATATATCTGAGGGTCATAAGACCACGAACTATGTCCATAGTTATAAGTAATCTTTCAACTTAAACTTTAACAGTTATAAGACTATAGGGACTCCTCGTATTTAGGGGGATCAGCCCTTCGTACAATGTATTGTACACAAACATTTCAACGCTATGCGTAAATTATCCCTATAACAGGGTTGTTCATCTCAACATTTAGAATACAAGTCCGCCCCAAAGTAGGTTTGGTTTGGATACGTTTCAAGGTAATTTAAAATTTAACGAACATCAACTAAGGATTAGTTGAATAAAATATAATAACAATATGCTATAGAACAAGTCATAGATGAATACAAAATTTGTAGTTTAGGGTCATGCTTTAGAAATGAACTAAAAGCATAAACATTAAATAACGTAACATACCTTGCTTGGACAATAATAAGCTAAGGTCAGAATGTTGTTTACAATTGAATTATCAAGCATGTATAATAAATAGTGATTTGGAACGATAAACTTGCATGCTAGTAAACAAGTTAAAGTAAGGAACCTTCTCAAAGTAAGAGTTAGGTTAAATAGCTTTGCACGAATATACTTAAATTGTATAAATAGGATTATGAATAACTTGCTCAATAATAAACAAGGTAGAGTAAAGAAACTTGCACAATCGTAACAATAGAATTAAAGATAAGAAAACTTGTTCAATATCAAGAGATAAAGTTTAGAAACTTGCTCAACGAAAGTTTAGAGTTAGAAAACATGTCTTGCGTGTAAGCTAAACCGTAATAATTCGATTCACAATAAACTATACACATATCATCATGACATAATTAGTCATTACAAATACTCTATCTATAAATAAGTATCTATTTCATGTATGGTTTGATTTTTAACCACATAGTCAAGTTACACATAAACGTTACCCATCATATATATACTAATTTAAAACAACTAAACCACAACTTTAGAAAAATTAAGTCCTTGAATGCCATGTTTTAAACCAAAAACTCCATTTTTGACATTGTTCGACAAATTTAACACTGTAACCACAATTATACGCCAAATTAATTCATTTGAACTACGTTCTCTTTATTTCTTACCAAATTAACATATTCAAGACTCAATTTATAGAATAATATACGAATTAACCACTAAATTTGGTACTTTCCAAAGCCATGTGTACAAATATTTACTATAAACAGTTTTCTTCCTTTTTAAATGTAATTAGCATACAATTCCTTATCTAACCATAAACTCTAGCATTACAATTGCAATAATTCAGTTGATACAATAATTCAAGAGAATTTGGATTCATAGAGGACAGAAAATACATAACGTAAAACATATTAAAACATATATGTATATATAATATTAAGGTTATGAAAATACCTTCAATTGCTCGGTAATAAACTTTGATAAACACAGAGAATTGCTTTGGAATACTCAGCCTTTTCTCTCAAACCCTCTCTAGTCTCTCTCAAATTCCTCTGCTCTTTCTCTTCTTAGTATCAATACAGACTAACTAACAGTAAACGTAAGATAAAACATGCACTCCTAAAACGTATGTAACTACCGTATTATTATTATTTTAATAATTACATATCAGTTCTAAAATATTATATATATTATTTTAATTTATTCTATTATTTTATTTATTAAAATTCAAAATTAAAATTCAAAAGCCATAACGCTTTGTTTGGCAAAAATCGTTAAAAATTAAAGACTTAATCTCTTTAATCCTTGTTTGGTAAAAACTAAATTAAACTCCTTTAATTTATTTTAATAACTCATTTATAGCATAGTTATTTGTCACACTTTTATCATCCAATTAAATTTAAAACATTATAATAATCTATTTACTCATAATCAACTCTCTAATTTAACTATTAAATTAAATTAGAATATTATCTCATACTAATTAATTTCCTTAACTCATTAATTATTTATTTAACAAATAATTAACCAAATCAAATCAAACAAATATTTATTCAACAATAAACACATCCATTAAATATTTATATAACTCAATAAATATTTAGAATTATAATTTAAAATAAAGTTTTGGATTGTTACAATTGGTATGATTATGACAAGTGATTATTCGGTATAATGATGACCGTAATGTTACAAATGATGTGGTAAAAGTTCTCATTGGCCCGTAGTGCATTGATGGACAGTTGTTGGTATGATCATGACCATTGATGATTACATGAATATCCTTGGCCCGTAGTGCAGGGATGATTCGATGATGTGGTTTATTTATTAAGTTGTCTCAATGATAAAGTTGATGAAAAACTTTTTAAATCATAGAAGATAATAGATATCTTGCTCTACTTGACTCTTCTAATGGATTGCTTGTTCCGATACAGTTAAACTTGATGTTTATTGTATTTTATCCATTTAACACTGTTGAAGGCTAACGATAATGTATTCTGCATTATCTTAGTCATAATATTTCTTACTAGGCTAGTTAAGCTCACCCTTTTGCTTTCATTGTTCTCTTCAGGAAATGAGAACGTAGCCGGGACCAGTCGGGGAACAGAGTGACGGTTCGAGATGGTGGCTATAGTAGTCCTTACTATTTTATGAAATAGTGTAATAATAAATGTAATGAGGACTTCATTTCGGTTTGAATACTGTCTATGAGATAATATTCGTGTAAAAACTCTAAGCTACATTGTTGTCGTATTGTATAAAAGAAGTTTGTATTTGATTTATGTACCATGTATTTGGCGACTCATAATGGGTGATGTATACCTATTTTGGGGGCGTCACAAAATGCACGAGGCAAGTTTCTTAACTCTACTTTTTCATTGAACAAGTTTTCAAAGCTTTGCATCTTATAATTCAAGCAAGGTTTCTTATCATGACTAATGCCTATGTTTTGATTAAGCTTTTTAGCCTTTCGAAAACATACTTCAATATATGATATTTATTCGTTTGCAATCATTGTATTATATAATTTTTGAAATCTCACTTTACGAGATTACATTGTTGTTGTTAAATGGCTAGTGAACCCTTAATTATTCAACTAATTCATAGTTGATGAGCGTTCTAAACACTTAACATTTCTTTGAAACTATTCCAAATCAAACTTCATTTGGTGTGGATTCTAATGTCAAAGTTGAGATGAACAACCCTAGTATAGGGGATTATATTACACAATAGTGTTAAAATGTTTGTGCGCAATACATTGTACGAATGGTTGATCCCCTGAAGTACGAAATGTATTGTAAGTCCCCAACTTTTATGAATAAAGATTATTTTTTCTCGATATATATTTTTGAATATTATGGTGTGGATTTGATATAATATTATAGTTGTGGGTATTATTTACAAATTTTGCAAAGTAAGCATGTGACGCCCCCAAAATAAGTATACATCACCCATCTTGAGTCGCCAAATATATGGTACAAAATTCAAATACAACTTAATAATACAATTGTCGTATAAAATACGACAAAATATAAACTGAGAGTTTTAATACGAATATTGTCTTCCAGACAGTATTCAACTCAAATGGAGTCCTCAATACATTTATTATCACACTATTTCATAGAATAGTGAGGACTACTAATGCTATCATCTAGACCGTCACTCCGTTCCCCGACTAGTCTCGTCTACGTTCTCATTTCCTAAAGAGAACAATGAAAGCAAAAGGGTGAGCTCAACTAGCCCAGTAAGAAATATTATGACTAAGATAATGCAGAATAATTTATCGTTAGCCTTCAAATTGATGTTAAACCGATAAAATATAACAAACATCAAGTTTAAGCTGCTTAATGAACAAGCAATCCATTAGAAGAGTCAAGTAGAGCATAAAATCTACTATCTTCTATGATTTAAAAAGGTTTTTCATCACTTTTATCGTTGAGACTCAGCTTAATAAATAATCCACATCATCGAATCACCCCTGCACTACGGCCAATGATATTCTTTAGTATCACGACCACAAATTATTTATGCGCTACGGGCCAAGGATATTCATGTATTCATCAATGGTCATGATCATGCCATAAAACAATTCATCTTTGCACCCTTGGCCGAAGAGAATCGATGGCCATAATCATACCAAAAACTGTTCATCAATGCACTACGGGCCAATGAGGATGTTTACAACATCATTTGTAACATTACGGTCATGATTATCCTAGAATAATCCTCAGTCATAATCATACCAAGTCCATCTATGCACCACTGGTGCCACATATGACTTTCAACATAATATAATCATGAGGATGATAAGAATTCAATAAAACAAGTTCAAGGATAAATTTTAAAGATTTATAATTTAATTTATCCGAGAAATCAATAATGTCCAAATTGTCAACATGATCTTTGCTTTGTGGAGTAAAATTCAAGAATAATATTATATCAAAAAAAATTGAATGAAAAAAAATTAATTTTTTGTCATGAATAGTACCCCCGGGTGAATAGTAACCGAGTGAATAGTATCTGTGAATAGTAACTTCAAGAATAGTAACCCCGTGAATAGTACCCCAGCATGAAAAAGTTAAAACTTTTCAAGAATGCTCAGAATAATATTTTCATGAAAAGATACTGGATGAAGCGCAAATATCAAGGATATTCTACTAATTTCATGGAGTATAGAAGCCAAAACTTTAACAAAACAAGTATACAATTCAAAATCTGAAAGGAAATAATATTACTTACATACTATAGAGTATGGAAGAAAATATTATTTTAAGCGAATATCGAACAAAAATAACATCCCTTACAACTGTTGAACGAAAATAATATTCCAACGAATATTTAACGAAGATAATATTCCTACGAATATTGAACGAAGATAATACTGTTTATGAGTATTGAACGAAAATAATATTCATACGAATACGAAAAATAATATATACTCAGAATATGAAATAAATAATACCCCTTACCTCAAAAGAATAGTACTTCTGGCTGAATATTGGATATAACCCTGAAAGGAACTTGCACCGTATAGCAACACTCAAAGTATCAAAATACTCACAAGGATACGCTCGATAATATATAGAGAGGAGATTTTAGTTTCTAGTGTGATTTTCAATTCTAACCTAAGCACCATATTTATAGAAAATTGCTTAGAACACCAAAGTAGAAAATTTAATAAAATATTAATATTATTTTTTTTAAATTCCTACGCCCATCTTAAAAAACTGAATTCAGCCATTTCAACAACCAGTGGGGCCCCTAAACATAACAAAAATGTTTTTCATAAAAAAATAATTAAAACATCAAAAATCAATTATTCTCCGTGTGGGGTGAGTACAGAGCAAATTGGGCAGGGTTTTCTCATCGTTTTCTCTTGCAAAATGGCCACCCCAAGCCCTCTATTTATACCTGCGGCTCGGCCATAGGTGTACCAGAGGCAACCCAGGTTGCCCCGGGTTTCTTGGGTTGGGTCGGGTCGTCTCGTAGTATGTGCACTCGGGCACTTTAATGTCCGCTCGAACTTTCAGAAGTGCAATCCAGACATCTGATTGAGGTATACAGGACCTATTTCAGACCGCCGTTGTCGAGAGTTATACAATGGCATGGGATTCGAGTTTGTACGAAGTCATTGAAGATGGGACGATGCCCTGCGGTCTTCAAGCTTTAAATTCTATCCGTTGCCCCGTACAATAGTCACTCTGGATTGGTTTTCCTTGATTCTTGTGGGACATCATTGTGTAGAGATGTGTGTATCAAATATTGAGATGACATGGCGTGGCATCGTGTTGGCGAGATGATAATGTTGCCCCTCACCGGTGTTATCGCTGGTTTGGGCTGATAAAGTAGTCGTTGCTCAAGGCTTCGCTGAGATTAGACTGCTGCCATTTGTTTAAGGTCCTCGGTGTCATCTCTGAGGTGTGCCTGTCCTCCCGATGTTATCTCCAGGTTGGTACTGATTATCTCGTTTATGAGCGCCGAGATTGAAGCTGGTTGCATTTGAAACAAGTATTTCCGGGGTTATCGCCGAAACTGCATTCCTTGGGGCGATCACCAAGGTTGGTGGCTATTCCCATGATTGGGACTGAGACTGGATACCTTGGGGTTATCTCCGAGATCAATCAGTCTACTCTGGTGTGTGTTTCGATATTAGATCTGCATGCCTCGGGGTTATATCCGAGGTTGGAATTGTTACTCCTAGTGTGTGTTCCGGGGTTGATGCTGAACTTCCGTTAGTATCTGGAATGGATATGAACTATCTTCCAGGGTTCCCTCTTGAAAGATGAATATGTCTTCCTATAATGTTAGTGATAGGCGTACAAAAAATTTTGAGTGTCTACAGATGCCCCTCTTTATCATACTCATGCATGGCGGTGCATGGGTAGGATAAAGAATCCTAGACACTTGAAATGCGACAAGACAAACATGGTACTATATGTAGAAGCATGATGCAAATGTATGATGCGTGTGTATGGGGTTGTAGCCCAACATGCTGGGGATGATTGTTGGGTCCCTGTTGCTTCAATTGGGGATTGGCAATGATGACCAGATTTGATGTGTAATCTGAATCTGTTAGGATGTTGATGTTGGGGTTATCACCAAATTCCTGGGTCTTTGGTAACGACTTGATCCAGAAGATGTACCTCTTATATATAAGAAATATGTGGGGATAAAGCTTGGTCTATTTGAGGATGTGTATAACACATTCCATCATCGATCCTCATTGATAACATTGACCTTTCCTGGTTGTTATCGCCAGGACATGTCAAGATACTGTTGAATTTACTGCCAACAGCAAATGTTGTCAGGGATGCATGACCTTCGTTGATGTGTACTTCACCGTCATGTGAATCAACGGCTGAAAACCCTGTGGGATAGACTGTTAAGGTTGCTTGACCTTCGCTAACGTGTGAATCAATGGCTGATACTCTGTGGGTAGATTTTCAAGGTTGCTTGACCTTCGCTGACGTGTTAATCAATGGAACATTGCGTTGTGACCCCAGCCGGGGATCCGCTGGGGAATATGAGTAATCGAGCATAAAATCCTCGAATAGCTCTAGAGCTCTGATAGGTTTAATTTTCAATGGCTGAGATAACATCAAGGCTGCTTGACCTTCATTGATGTATGTGTCAATGGCTGAATGTCCATTTTAATCCCCTACCGGGGCTTCACGTTGTATCCCCCGTCGGGGATTACGTTGATCTTTTAGGGTAATGACCCGGAGTTGGCGGCATTGGACCTGTACAAGGTTTTGCCGGATGTGATTTTTAACAAAGGAAACCATTGGCGGGGTATACCTCGTGTTCGGGTGACTACTAATGAGTGATACACAGACTCAAAGTTTCATCTGAGAAGACCAGAATTGTATGCTATTTTGCTCAATCGCGTGGCATTTTTATTCCCGATTTAACCTTTCTAGTCCATAAGAACTCCTCTGCAACTTGAACTGGACCGAGCTGGAGGGGTGGGGCCCACATAGGGGTGTCGCAGGTATACCTGCTTCAGCCGCAGATGAGCCTGCGGCCAACCGTGGATGATATAATCCAGCAAGTTGGTCACACAAGTCACTTTTAACTTATTTTGCTAAGGAAAAATCTGAGAGCCTCCTTCAGATCTGCTGAGTTCGGGCTACTTTCTGCAAATTCTGTCACCGTACAAGTGTTCTGTACTATCCTGGTAACGTATGCATGTATTTTTTTCCAATTTTTATCCGTTGGAATTTGAGTTATCGCATGAAATGCATCGAAACACATAGTAGTGATTATTTATGCACGAATGACTTGATAAAAAATATTGAATATAGTAAAGGTTAGTATTAAACCATGCTGAACATAATGATGTGAAAAAATTTGACTTTTGAGACAGTCAAAATGACACCTTTTTCTGCTATTTTTTGTCCTATTTGAGGTCCAATGAGCAAAAGGTAAAAAGGCAAAGTACTTCTGATATTGAGGTTAACCTTATGCATGGATGATTTTGATTTTTAATTCATATATTGTATATGACTTTGGGGGCAGGTGTGCTACTAAATGGCCACCTAAATATGCCTATGTGCATGTGGATAGTCTTATTTTCAAAGGGGACTATGGAATATTTTTTCTAAATATAGGCATTGGGTAGTCATGCATTTTAACTCTATTATATGTTAAAGTAAATGCATGCATGCATATAGTCATAAAATGCATTCTAGAAAGCTCCAGGTAAGGAAATACCACACCCTTTCTGAGGTGATTTGGAGACTTGTTGTCCAGATATTATGGATCCGGATCAGCCGAGTAGTTCCCGTAGGACCACTTCTGCTATACGGAGGAGGGCTTCTGAAGTGCCTCGACCTCGTTCTGTCAGATAGCCTCGTCGATTGGTGGAGGTCGTGATTCGTCCAGTCTAACTTGATGTTCCAGACGCTGAGGACGAGGAGGAGGATATTCCGATTGAGGATCCCGCTCCTGCTGCACATATTCCCCATAGGGAGTTCCCTTGTATTCAGGTGTATTCCCCATGAGAAGTTTGATCCCATGTATGGGTACCCAAACTGCAAATGCAAGAGGTTTAATCCATAGTGGGATGACCTAAGTCGTAGGAACGCAGAGAAGCCAGGCTGCTGGCTTGCAAAAGTATGTTTCCCTGAGGGGCAAAGTGTGGAAGAGTTGTATATGGTAAAGGGTTAAAGAACCGGAATGACTGGTGATCTGATGGTCCAACACAAGGATGTTTGCTTGATGGAAACTTCAGACATAGTACCGTTTCATGCTGTCTGAGTTGATGAGTTGTGGAAATTCATCGCCGTCCATTTCTTGTAATCTGAGAGCACCTCCTGTCAATACTTCCTTGATAACAAACGGGCCTTCCCAGTTAGGAGCGAATTTTCCCTTAGATTGATCTTGGTTGTCAAGGATCTTCTTCAAAACCAAGTCGTGTTGTTTGAATTGCCGTAGCCGAACTTTTTTGTTGAAGGATTTGGCGATCCTTTGTTGATATAACTGACCATAGAAGATAGCCGCGGTTCGCCTTTTGTCTATTAAAGACAATTGGTGATACATGTCTTGTACCCATTGGTCTTCATCCAGCTGAGTGTCTATCAACACTCTGAGGGATTCTATTTCAACTTCTATGGGGAGCACGGCTTCCATCCTATAGGTTAATGTGTAGGGGGTTGCCCCAGTTGAAATACGCATTGAGGTTCTATAGGCTAACAGAGTAAAAGGCAATAGGCCAGGCCAATCTTTGTGGTTGGCGAACATCTTTTGCATAATCTTCTTGATGTTTTTGTTAGCCGCTTCAACAGCACCATTCATCTTTGGACGATAGATGACAGAGTTAAGATGTTTGATGTGGAATTTACTGCATAATTCCTCCATCATTTTGTTGTTGAGGTTTTTAGCATTGTCTGACACAATCACCTCTGGTTGTCCATATCGACAAACGACATTGTTTCTGATGAAAGCAATGATGACTTCTTTGGTAACCCTGGGGAAGGAGGCTGCTTCTACCCACTTGGTGAAGTAGTCGATCATGGTGAAGATATATCGATGTCCATTACTGGATTTAGGCTCAATGGGCCCGATAACGTCCATTTCCCACATTGCGAAGGGCCAAGGTGAACTCATATTGTGGAGTTCCCGTGGAAGAGCGTGTATAGCATTCCCATGAATTTGGAACTGATAGCATCTCCTGACGTGGTCATTGCAGTTAGCTTTGAGAGATAGCCAGTAATGTCCTGTCCTGAGGACCTTCTTGACAAGGAGGGGGCCACTCATGTGGGGGCCACAGACTCCACCATGGATTTCATCCATAAGCCTTTGAGCTTGATCTTTGTCTAAACATTTGAGGAGACCTAGTCCTGCATCTCTTTTGAAGAGTGCATCTCCACTCAGGTAGAATTTCATAGCAAGTCGATGGATCCGCCTTTTCTCAGTCAGGCTCGCTTCCACGAGTGTAGATCCATCTCGTAGATATTCCTTGTTTTGCTGATACCAAGGATGTTGGATGGGAGGTAGCTCATCCGATACTTCTCCAACGTAGTTCCCATAGGCTGGTGCCATGTGCAGGGAAATTGTGATGCTTGGCAAATGTTCCTTGTCTGATATGCGAATTAAAGAGGCCAAAGTTGCTAATGCGTCTGCAAAGTCATTCCTATTACGAGGAACGTGTAGAAAGGAGATTTCTTCGAACTCCACAACCATCTGTAAAACTTGCTGATGGTAGGACAATAAATATAGTTCCTTGGTTTGATAGATTCCGGTGGATTTTCTGATTACCAACTCTGAATCTCCAAAGACAGTTAACCGCCTGATGCCCATTGAACGGACAAGTTTTAGCCCTATGAGATAGCCTTCATACTCAGCTGTGTTGTTGGTGCTGACAAACTGCAATTTGACGACGACGGGATACTGCTCCCCCGTACCAGATACTAGAACTACTCCAGCTCTAGAACCTTCCATATTAACAGCTCCATCAAAATATATCTTCCATGATTGGCACGCATCGTACTGATGGTGTTGCTGAACTGACATTATTCCCTCATCGGGGAAGTATGTCCCCTGAACGTGCGGAGGCGAGTTGATCCGCAATTCCTTGACCTTTGATGGACTTTTGAGTCACATATATGATGTCAAATTGTTGTAGGATCAACTGCCATCTAGACAGCCGGTAATTTAGCATGGGTTTGTTGAACACGTATTTGAGAGGATCCACGTGGGATATGAGATGGGTTGTGTGGCCATAGAGATAATGGTGTAACCTCATGGAAGCCCATGCTAAAGCACAACACGTCTTTTTGATCAGAGTGTACTTGTGTTCACTGCTACTGAATCTTTTACTGAGGTAATAGATAGCTCGTTCTTGGCCTCTATCGTCTTTCTCCCAGCATGCAGCCCATGGCATTGTCACCTATGGATAAATACATAAACAGGGGAACATCACCCTGGGTGGTACCAAAATAGGAGCTTTAGCTGTTCTTTAATTGTAAGGAAGGCCTTTTGGCACTCATCATTCCATTTCATAGAGGAGTTCTTCCTTAATAGCTTGAAGATTGGCTCACAGGTTGCTGTGAGTTGAGAGATAAACCTGCTAATGAAGTTAATTCTTCCCAAAAAATCCCCGTATTTCCTTTTCTATCTGAGGAATGGGCATTTCTGTGATGGCATGGATTTTGGCAGGATCCAGCTCAATCCCTTTGTGGCTTACTAGAAATCCTAGCAACTTGCCTGATTTAACGCCAAAGGCGCATTTGGCTGGATTCAACTTCAAGTTGTACTTATGCAACCTGTTGAACAACTTTCTGAGATGGTCTAGATGGTCATCCTCCTTCCGGGACTTGACAATGATGTCGTCCACGTAGATCTCTATCTCTTTGTGCATTAAGTCATGGAAAAGAGCCATCATAGCTCGTTGATAGGTGGCTCCGGCATTGATGAGGCCGAATGATAATCGTCTATAGCAAAAGGTTCCCCAAGGTATGAGGAAAGCAGTTTTCTCACGATCTTCCTCAGCAACCATGATCTGATGATACCCCGCAAAGCAATCAACAAAGGAGTACATGTCGTATTGAGCAGTATTGTCAATGAGAATGTGGATAAATGGCACAGGAAAGTTATCTTTTAAGCAAGATTTGTTCAAGTCATGGTAATCCACGTAAACCCGTACCTTCCCTCCGGGTTTAGGCATGGGTACAATGTTGGATATCCACTCAGGATATGTAGACACCATGATGATGCCATCTTGAAATTGTTTTAAAATTTCTTCTTTCACCTTTAAACTCCACTTAGGTTTCAATCGCCTGAGCTTTTGCTTGACTGGCTTAAATCCCTCTTTAATGGGAAGGTGATGAAGGACATTGTCAGTGGACAAACCCACCATGTCTTTATGAGACCATGCAAACACATCCTGGAATTGGGTTAGTAAGCGTAACCATGTCATTCCTTTGGTTTGGGGTAAGGTCTGAACCAATCTGGATTAACTTAGGGCTTTCTAAGGTTCGAGATTGAAGGAAGTGGTTTGATCAAGGTTGGGTTTAGGTTTGTCTTTGACCCATTCTTGAATTTCTGGAGGCACCTCAATGTCATCCTGTATATCCATTAAGGCTGAATTCATCTCCACATCAAAGGTACAATCCTTGCGGAGAAGAGGCACCGTATCAGCAAGTACATGAACATCTAAATTCAGGGTCCTGAAACAAAATATGCTTTCACGTAGTATATATGAAACATTTTGATCATACACAGTGTTAGCATGTACTGACAAAATAAACTGCTAATACTGTACAGAAAAGTAAGCAGTTATTGTATTTATAGGGTAGAAAGAGTTTCTGCCCGCTTTACCCTTGACGACCAATGCAAGGAGTGTTGTTCCAATATGCATGGGCAAAGTCCGGGTGGACTGCAGTGATGGTGGGATTTTCAACATCCTCCCTGTCCCGAATGATGGCCATTACATTTGGGCAATCATCGTCTGGGGTGTATCTGTTGGTATGTTCATCATGAACGATGATACGTATGCCTGACATCATTCGGATGACGTCTTGCTTGATTCTTCGTTCCTCCTCTTCCACTGCGAGATTTGGCATGAAGACTTCTTTCTCCTTCACCGGTACCGGCTTAGGAAATAACAAAGCCATTGGCTGGCACCTTTACAGGAGGTTGTGCGGACTCAGAGTTTGAAGGTGAAGATAAACGTCGCGCATTTGAAGCTGAAGGAATCTGTTGATGCCTATGAGGATTCCTATGACTAGAACTGGCAGAATAACCTAGTCCAGCTGTTCCAGTTTGACAGATAACTTGGATGGGGTATTTCATACCCTGATGATCTTTACCCAACCCTTGTCCTGACTGATGACCCAAGGATATCATTTCTTGAGTAGTTGCCATCACTTCTTCAGAAATATTGGGTGTGAGAGGTGGCGTTCCAATAGCATGGTATTGGGTATTGCTTACTTCCCAGGCATGAAAACTGACCGGTTCAACATCTGTATTGGAATTGATGAATGGCATGTCCCCGTATTGAGGACACTCTAGTTTAGCGTTGACCGTGACCAGGCTATTGTTGATAATGTATTTCAGTTGCTGATGAAGAGTGGAGGGGACTGCCCCTGCCATATGAATCTAAGGTCGTTCCAAGAGCACGTTGTATCCCAAATCTATCTTGAGTACGTGGAACGATACACAGAATGTGTGGGGACCAATTTCAATTGGCAGTTCAATTACTCCGACTGAATTCCAGCGGGCTCCATCAAAAGCTTTGATGATGGTATGGCTACTCCAAAGTCGGTTGAGATTGATATTCATCTTCACCAAGGTAGCGTATGGACAAATATTTAGAGATGAACCTCCATCTATCAAGACTCCAGCTAGCATGTATCTGGAGGACAAGACCGCAATGTGCAACGACTTGCAATGACCGATCCCCTCATGCGGTATGTCATCATCAGTAAAGGATATCACATTGTTGTTAAAAATGTGGTCAACCAGATGTTGAAATTTTTCCGTATCAACTGATGTTGGTAGATAGGCTTCTTCTAAAACCTTCAGCAAGATCTTCCGTTGTATATGAGGTGGATCCTTCACCTTCTCCATAATTCCATGGAACTTTGCGCAAGCTAACAATAGGATATTGTGCTCTGAACAGCAAGTTGATTGGCTCGGGAGCGGCCACTTTCAAAGGATTGTTTCTTCCCTTGAGTTGAATTATTGGCATTGTGAGTGATTTGTTAGCCATATCAGTTTTAGTGGATATGACCGCTACCAAAACTCTTCCACTTAGTAAGACCTGTATTCTCACTTCCACGTAACACAGTATCATCGTCCGCAAGGTGCAGGACACCATTGTCGATTAGATTTTGGATGAGGTGACGGAGTGCCCAGCATTCTTCTGTGCTGTGACCGCGAGAATGGGAGTGATATTGACATACTCCATCAGAATTGTACCATCCTGAACGGGGGTTGATTGGAGGTAGAAGGGAACTGATCTTTCCTTCATTGATTAACATCTGAAGGATTTCCTCCATAGGTTGGCCTAAATAAGTGAATTCCCTTTTGTTTGCAAAATCCCGACGGGTTTGGCATTTGCTCTCTTTGTCACTTTGTCTTCCAGCATTTCATTTTCTGAAAGTGACGAGGGAATATTCATGACAAGAGGTAGGAGACTGGCATGCTCCTGGCTGATTAATTGACGTGTCACTTGATGCTGATAAGTCACTAATTCTGCCAATTGTTCAATTTGCTTGTGTAACGACCCCAAAATTCATACAATAATATTCTCCTTCTCGATCGTTAACAATACAACTCTAATCTATCTTTACATCATTATTCGATGTTAAACTTAATAAAATGCGGAATAATTTAAACTTTTCTAACTTCTTACTTTAATTCCCTGAATCAAAACCTTTATCATCTACATGTCTTTGAATCATATATAATCCATGATTCACTTTATCATAGTTAATGTATATATACTTACATAACAAATCGATATCTTTTATACATTGGACAGCTCAAACTTTAACTTTACAACTCAACATAAAATATACATCATAAAACATTGAGTACATCTCATGAACCTTAATCATGGTTTAAAGAAATAACAACTTTAGCTAAAATAATAATCTTTGTGTATTACATTGAATTCATGTCTTTCAAGTACCACATAATGTTACCTTCAACCTTTTACCTGCAAAAATGGTTATTTGCAAGGTTGAGCTCGACAGCCCAGCAAATCTAACATTATTCATGCATCACGTAGCACATAATAACATGCTTATCATATATCTCATAAACATTGAACTAACATAACATACATGCTTTAGTTCATATAACAAGTAAAGAGATTGAGTTCGTTACTCAATCAACATTCAATACTCAATCAACGTAGTCATAGATTGACTTTCATATTTCATACTTTTGACATATATAATACATCGTACAATAAAATTTTAAAGCAGATCATCATCAAGTTCACATAGCAAAAAGGAACTGAAAGACTTGCCTTTACCGGCGTTTTACCAACACGCTAATTGTGACGCCCCCAAAATAGGTCCATTCCATCCAACCTATTCTGAGTCGCCAAATATATGGTACAGAAAACAACTACAACTTTATTACAACAATTGTCGTGCAAAATATAACAACACATATGCTGTGAGTTTGGATACAAATATATATATCAACTGTGACTCTTGACACCAACTTGGGTAGCACGTCACCATGACATCTTACATAAAGGTATAGTCAAAAACTGTTTTAGAAATTAAAATCTTTGGGAAGTGCTCAAGGAAACCTTTGTACATGGGAGGCTATGCGTCTAGGTTATGATAGATATCATAAGGCCACGGAATTATCCTTGGTTGACCCAATAGACCCCAAAGAAAAACGAGAAGATTACTATCATGTTCTTCCCGATGGTGAGTCGTCTCTTGACATATAATTATCTCCACTATCTCCAATTGAGAATTATACTTCAAATAAACTCCAAGATCATATAGGTAGTGCTCGTAGATATACTCAGCAAGTGGATGAGCACAACCATGCCTTATGATGACACGAGGTTGTATGTCATTAGACATCTTGTATGATAGTGACAAAACACCCTTCCAACATTGGGTTCGCCTCATCCTAGTTGATTCACCAAATATAACTACTATATGATGATGACCGTTCTATTCCCCTGTTACCCCCGCTCGACCCAGCTACACTTTTATTACCTGAAAGGAATTGTGAAGCAAAAGGGTGAGCACAACTAGCTCAGTAAAGAATATCATGACTAAAGATAATTAAATTATCAATAGCCTTCATCAATAACAAATCAGAGATTTAGAACATATGGTAGATGATAAAAATTTCAACCATAGTTGCAGCGGAACGAGCAATCCATTAGAAGAGTCAAATAGACAATATCGATTATTATCTTCTCCATGTTAAAAGTCCACCAACAATGTTTTATCCTGTAACATCAATCAGCAGTTCCTTTCCACAATTATATGAATATCTCATAATCATAATTGTAATTCTAAATTCCTCTTCGTACCCGTGATTGAATATAATTTTCATCACATGTCTTTACACCCGAAACATCAAAGATCATGGTTATACCAAATCACGGTTCTGTTCATAATAATACTAATAAATTCATCTTTGCACTACGCCAAAGATATTCATCCACAATTCATCTTCGCTGCATTGGCCAAAGATATTCAACAACCTGGTCATCTTTGCTTTCATCGCCAAAGATATTCATTAACAGTTCATCTTTGCACCATGTGCCAAAGATATTCCTCAACAGTTCATATTTTACTCTGAGGCCAAATATATTAATATCTCAAAGAAATATATAATCATTTCAGAATTTATATAAACAATAATTATAACCATGTTGATCAATTCACCTTTGCACTTAAGCTAAAGATATTCAATTATAATTTCAATGGTCATGATCATACCAGTCACAATTCAACTTTTCACTACTGGCCAAAGAGAACCCTAGTCATGATCATACCAATAATCTACCCATCTTTATACTCAAGTGAAAGAGAATTTCAACATCGTGGTTATAAAATGTTATATATAATAATAAAATCAATATAATCAATATATAGTTTTAATCTTGAGTAATATTCATAAATCAACTATAATTAAAAAAAAAAAAACAATTTTGTAGTGAATAGTACTCGTGAATAGTAACTCGTGAATAGTAACTCATGAATAGTAACCCTGACACAAAAAGGTAGAAATTCCACAATAAAATCCATACCAATATTTCGGTATAATGATATTGAAAGAATAACATTTCTTAAACTTATAAACAATTTATTTTAATTGTTTACACTTTACTAAATAATGCATTTAATCATCATAAAATGCCAAACTTATAAGATTTCATCACCAATAACCAAAACCCTCATCAAAAATCTGCATATACCACATATATGATTCTCAAGCCATAAAATCATATTTTTCAATTTTCTTCCTTCACATAACATATTTAACTCATTTATTCATAACTAGTCCATTTTCATGAAAATTACCAAATCAGCTCTAAAAATATTTCTTTTCTGGGATTTAGCAGAATATAGTCCCATATTGAACATATATTTTTCTTAGAATTTTTAAAATTCATTTACTATTTTTCATATGGCCAAAACCGCCGAATATTTAGACATTTATCATAAATTGTACTTTTATCCAACAATTCCGAAATTCACAGAGTACACTGATATTATATAGATGTACTCCCAATAAAAATTTCATCAATTTTGGAGTTAGCCACAAGGAATTATAAGCGGTCACTTTTAAAATAGTCTTTTCTCATAAAATTCATAACTCTTAATATATAAATCCAAAAATCACCATTTTTGGACACAATCAATAAAACTCATCAACATATCATTTCAAATTTTTCCAGAATTTTCTGAAGGTCAGAAGAAGTACGAATCAAAAAACATAATAACCCTTAAAATCCCTTACTATCCGTTACCTCGAAAAAGACTTACGATTGGATATCGGATATGATGTCAAGAAAACTTGCAAGCGATGAATATCAACTCACCAAGTATCTAAATACTCACAAAATACACTCAATAATCTAGAGAGAGAAAGAGAGAAAGCTTATGTTTCTGGTGTAATTTTCAATTCTAACTTAGCCCTCTATTTATAGGAAAATTTTAGCAGACTTGACCTGCAACCTGATGGCTTTACCTGCTACTATTCCCACCCACCACATTTGAAATAAAATTCAGCACATTTCTTCACCAACCACAAGTGGGACCCACTCAATTCTAGAATTTTCCACCAAAATGCTAAATTCGAATACTTCAACAATTTCTGAACCATTCACCTCTTAAAATTCATAACAAATCATACTTTCATTTTTAACGGTTCAAAATTTGTGAAAATATACTCAACTTATATATGTATAACATATCCAAAAAATTACAACGATCCAACGGTGGATTAAAATTATAACTCACATAATATATCTCAAAAACACCTTTGGTTTAATTTTTAATACCTTCATTCAAATAAAAATCTCGATAAAATACCTCAACATTAATTCCTTCATTTATAAACCACATAACTAAATCCATCATTTATATCCATATCAAATAAATATTTCTTTATCATATAAATCAATAATTAATTATTCACAAATAATATTACATAATCACAATTATGACAATCGGTAGTTCTCAGAAAGAGGGGCTTTCAATAAGAATTTCTCCTTCATGGCGCGCAATTAGGTGACCAAACCTCTCCTTGACAGAACTTTCTAGACATTGCCAATAATGCTATCTAATAATTTTATTCAAATAATATGAATTATTGATCTGATAATGAAAAATATTGTGCAGTGATAATTATTGAAATAACAATAATATAAAATATCAACGCAACAATTATTGAATTAATAAAATAAAATATTGAACAGTAATTACTGTAATAATTATTGAGTAGTGCCTTCTTACGTAAGAATCAATAATTCAAAAATACTGTGTAATACCGTGTGCTACTGTGCAACAACGCGTATTACTTTATTTTACCAACCGGGTATTCCAATAGTGTTAACGGTAATGATTACGTCGTTATTTATAAAAACTTAATTTGTCGTTTTCTTCATCTGACAGTTATTCTGTTATGGGGCCCACAAATGGTTTGTACTGTCGCATTTAATATTCCCAAGCGGAAAGAATATTCCACGACCAAACGAATATTTCCCGATAACAATGAATATTTTATAACCACTTGTGTATTTTGAAAAAAAATTCATATATCACCCTTAACTTTAACCTTTTATCAATTCAACCATTTACTAAATAGGAAAATTGAATACTTTTATTTCATAAAATTTGGGGTACACTAATACTTCGCATCCTTGCACAACCTACAATGTATGTGAGATTGATAATAAATAAAATCAATACTCAATCTCATGGTCAAATTTATTCTAAGACCTTACTTTATCTTATTATCCTTTATAATGTCTTTATAGACATCTAACTATTTTTTATGCAACTCGGTTTTCATTTTCATCACCACACATGCTAGACTATCACAGTTGTAGTTTAATGTGCGTATATCACACCATTTTATTATACCACTTTGGTTTCAAAAAATTCATATTCAACACATTGTTTACATGTTTAATTTTCCCTCATAAATCAAAAATTACCCTTTTCGATTTTTTCAATTATTATTCTTGTATTATCATCTTTTCATACTTAGATATCCAATATTAGCCATTAGTTAGACACTTTGTATACCAAAGTTTAGAAAACACTATTACTCTTAGGCATTTTATCGAGCACGTTATGTGCACACATTAACTTATCTCAACTCTTGATCTTAAATGGTTAATTATGCATAGAATATGATAACACATATATATACTCATTACATATGTCAAAACATATTTTTAATTATCAAAATATATCATCACCCAAAATCTTAATTCAAACAGAATTATAAAACTCATCTTCACAATTTCTTTAACAAAACGTTATTTTCGTTTTTAACGTAACTCGTTCGTTACATGTCCGTTTTTGTTCCTTCTTATATAGAATTAACCCTTACTCAGTGTACTACAACCTCATCTAGGCCTTAAAGTCAAACCCTTATCCATCTAAACCAGATTCTATAATTCATCAACTAGTCTAGAAAATTACATTTTCTGGACATCCTTACTAAACAATTTATTTCGGACATGATTCGGTCCATAAAATGGCTCAATCTCGTATATCTAGCTAGTAAACTTCCATATCTATAACTTTGCAGTCTTAAATTTCTTCAGATTCAAAACACACGAATTTATATGAATTTTTCAAAAGTCGTAAACCGTAATAGCTTTTGATTTTACGGATGATTATTTTCCCTTCGGACCAGCCTTACTAAAACATACATTGCAAGAAATCTACAAAGAGTTTTCATGTGATTCCACTTTTAGAATATAGCTTACTTCCATATCTTCGATTTGATATAAGGCTCACTTTCTAACTCATTATACCCAAAGAGGTATGAATTTCACAAGATATGCCCACAATTACTAAAAACCTATGAATTTTGTTCTTCAAATTTTCTTCCCATTTCATTTTCTTTCTTGAATCCTCTTGTTTGATTCTTGATAATCTAATATTAAACCAATGCAAACAGATTAAGCATGATCTACTACCCTAGAACATAAATCTACCCAAAATAATCAAGGATTAAATAAGAGTTTAAAAGTTACCTTTTTCTAGCTTCTTTTTTTTTTTTCTTCTTCTTCTTCTTCTAGCTCATCTCAATTCCTCTATTTCTCTCTATCTCTCTCAATTTCTCAATAGAACTTCTACATAACAATTATCTACATTATGAAGAACATAAAAATATAATTAAAACAAGGAATTTAGATTATAATTTTATTAGTATGAATTTAAGAGAGAGATGGAGATGATGATGATGGGGCTTGTTTTGTCTTCTCAAAGCTTTCCCTTCTTCTTCTTTTTCTTCCTCTTCTTCTTCTCCTACAACTCTCTCTAAATCTCTTCTTCTTTCTTTGGTTTATTTTCTAAAACTAACATACTAACTTGTAGTATATACATATAATATACAATACTAGTAATATATAATATATGTAACTCCTAGTAATTATTAGATATACTAATTACTAGTTAATACATAGGTTACACCAATTTGAACTTGAAAATCCTAAGACCATGTTTGGAAAATACTCATTATTTTAATTAATCAATAATTTAACATCAATCAATCTCATCAAATTGTCACATAATTATATTTACTTGTTAATTATAATTTTGTGTAACAATCATCACATAACTCATCTAATTTAATTATCTCAATTAAATTAGAACTATAATATAAAATTATTATATTAATTAAATTAAATACTAAATATTCATTTAATTAATCTACTACACTTAATTACATTACTCTATAATCAAAAACAAATTTATTTATTTAACTCATTAAATAATTCAATTAAATATTTATATATATTAAAATTAATATATAACATTCTCTTCACATCAATTCACATATTCTATAATATAAAACATACACATACTCACACCCAACATATCTCATAAATAATACTTTTATTTATAAAATTCTCATTTATAAATTCTAAAAATCTGGGATGTCACAGCTTGCATAGAGCTTTCATCTTTCATTCCATTGTGAACTGGAACTTGGCATAATCCCATTTGTCAACACCGTCGTTGAGGGTTTGGGAGGATTCATAGTTGAAATTGGAGTTCTGTCCATTGCTCCAACTGATTATGTTGACCTCTTCTTCTTTGTGTTGAGGAAGAGGGTTTTCTTGAATGTGAGACTGATCTGATTTGGTGACCACGATCTCACCATTGTTTATCAGGTCTTGGATCTTGTGTTTCAAGGCCCAACAATCCTGAGTATCATGTCCAGGTGCCCTGGCATGATAAGCACATTTCCGAGCAGCATTGAAACCCCGTCCATTAGGGCTGGCTGGTGGAAGAAGATGTGTAATTTTCTTCTGTGTTGTCAGAAGATTGAGAATGTTCTCGAGGGTGTCCCCTAAGGGTGTGAACACCGGAGGGTGTTTGACTTCTCCACCTTTTGGTATTGGAGGGTTCGCAGACTGTGCTTGAAAGGGAGTGTAGTTTCTCCTTTGAATAGGCATGCTCTGATTGCCTTTTTGACCCTGTAGTATCAGGGAAACATCTTCTTCTTTCTTTTTATGGACCCTCCGGGGGTTGTTTCCATAATTTCTGGATTGGATGTGATCAGCAACAACTTTAAGGGAAGCTAGGTCTTGAATCTTTCCGGACTTCAAACCCATCTCAGCCATCTCCCCGTGTTTGACCATTTCAGAAAATGGTTTGCAGATGCCGGCTTAAACTCTTTCATAGAAAGGAGCTTCTTGTATGTCTATGAATGTCATGACCATCTCTGATTCTATCATGGAAGCATTAACTTGGGCAGCCAGGCGTCTCCACCTTTGAGCATACTCTCTGAAAGACTCGTTAAACTATTTCTTGATCTTGGTAATTTGATACCGATCAGGAGCCATCTGAGACTGAAAGCTGTATTGAGTGAGGAAAGCATGTGCTAGCTCTTCCCAGCTATGGATCTTTGAGTTGTCTAATCTTGTGTACCACGAACGGGCTTCTCTAGTTAGACTCTTTTGGAACAGTTGCATTCTGCGTTTTTCATCCTCTGCATAAGATCCATGTTCTCCAATAAACACCTTTAAATGTGTGTAAGGATCTCCTAACCCGTCATATTTTTCAAAGTCAGGAGTTTTAAACTTTTCTGGATAATGAACACCAGGGAAAATTTAAAGATCAACATATGAAACACTCCTGTGTGTTCCAATTCCTTTGATAGCACGAAGGGTCTCTTCCATTTGGAGGGCTTTCTTTTTGATGTCACCAGTGTCCGGATCTCCAATGGGATGGGCAGCATCATGAGTTTTGTTTGTCGTATCCAACTACAGTTCTGGTATTGTAATGACCTGGGTTCCCCCTTGTGTGGAGGATTCAACATGTACGGGTATTTTTGGACCCTGAGTAGACTGGTGTAGTTCTTTGAGTAGAACAACCAAATCAGAATTTGTTTGCTTAATCCGGTCAATTCTTTAAGTAGAAATCGGATTAAGTTGATCTAGTCGGATGACGACATGATTGACTGTAGGCCTGTAGCCTTTTTGGATTTTGATTGGGTAGTAGGTCCGATTGGTTCCCTGCAAAAGACTTGCATAGTTTAGTCTTTAAGGAATGTGTGTATAATAGCATGCTATGTGATGTGTCAATTTTAGGAATTTTATCCTGCAAAACGGATGTCAGCTATTTTGTAATACAGGATAGCATGTTATGTATGTGTACACCTTTCTTCATATTTCTCATTTACATGGAGATATATATGGAATGTAATTACAAGTAATTGTGTTTACAAGTAATTGAAATGAGAGAGCATGAAGAGACTTTCCTCCGTTTTGGGTTTATCAGAGGCTGACCAATCTTAGGTTACTCTCGCGGCTTTTTGGCATGAAGGTTCCCAAATCATCGCAATTTACTAAACGGGAAATTAATTTGGTCTTTCAACTGGAGCGAATTTGGGTGGTGCCTTACCTGAGCCTCGGGGAATCAGTCTTCCCACGAGTCCAATAATCAAACACCGACGGGATAGCCTCATGGTGGAGGGACCACTCAACATACATTCGCATACATCGCGTCTCACCGTATGAAAAGGATGACATGTACGAAGCACTAATATAACAAGCAGATATGGTGCGAAGCACTAATATCATAAGCAGCTATGGTGCAAAATTCTAAGTGCAATAAGGAAATGCATTCGTACACATTCATCAAATGTAAATGCAACATTCACACACAAGCATATAACAGTTTTGAAAAGATTGTAATAGCGGATTAAGTCCTCTTACTGGAGTCCCCAGCATAGTCGCCACCTGTCGACGTCAGAATTTTTTGTTGTCCATTTCCGTTACTTGTTCTTTGGTGTTCTCATTTTAGGTGAGATTTGTTTGAAAAAACAAGTGAACAAGGTCTGACGTGTATATTGTCGACGATGGACAGTTAAGAGTCGCCAATTAGTTTTTTAAATGGTTGTACCAACACAACCGAGAAAAGGTTTGCACATTGACCCAGTGATGTGACACTGCTAAACGGGTAGGTGAAACCAAGATTCATTAGGGTCTGGGGCTTGGTTATGCGGAGGGAAGGTGTTAGGCACCCACCAAAAATCCGTGTTACCACGGTGACCGCCTCTTTTTAAGAAACAATTATCTGAATGTGTGTGTGTATGGGTCAATGTGATGTTATTTGGAAGTAGTGCGAGGCCTCGTTCGCACCTATATACACAGGGTTTGAATTTATGTAAAAATTCAGTTTTAATAAGATATAGCAATGATATTTTAAAAAAAGGTTTTTCAAACCCTGATGCTCAATAGTAATTGAGACCTTTTACACTTCCATTTTATTAAGTGTTCGGCTTGATTGATTTTATTTTACGGATGCGAGGCATCTGTACGAAAATAATATATAAAATAATGCCGACTTCCTCGTGGGTATTAAAACCATCTGAGGAAATTCAGACACCGCATAATAATTTACAAAAGTCGCTTACATTTGAAAATGTCCATCACGAGACCGAATCTAGATCCACTAAGTGAATCTGTGATCACATGATTCCAAAGTATATATGATACCACAATTTATATGAAAGCGATGGCGGTATATATATAAAAGTAAATATATATATATATATATATATATATATATATATATATATATATATATATATACGTACATGATCACCAACCACGAAACACCTCCATGGGGATCGGAAAATCTAAATAAAACAAGAAAAGCTATCAAATCGCCACGGAGGAAACTCCAAAGCGGGACAAAACGTAAATAAAGTCAGAAGCTATCAACCACCACAGAGGAAACTCTGTAGGGACGAAAAGTAAAGAAAGGCATAAAGGGATCAACCACCACTTAAGTAAACTCTAGGTGGGATTTAAATATATATATATATAGATATATATAAAAGCAATAAACGCACTGGATGTAAAATCTGAGGCTCATCGAATGTAGAGTTGACAATAGTTTATATATATATATATATATATATATATATATATATATATATATATATATATATATATATAAAGCGAAGTAAATGCATAGGATGTAAAATCTAGGCTCATCGAGCGAGTTCGACAACAGATTCATATATATAAGTATATATATATATAAGCAAGTAAACGCTCCGGATGTAAAATCCAGGCTCATCGAACAAAGTTCGACACACAGTTAATATATATATATATATATATATATATATAAACTGAAATGAAACCACGGACCAAAGTCCGGGCAAACACACGCAACACGACTCTCAACGTGAAGAAGGGTGTGTACAAAGATGGAGAGAAAGGCTTTAAAGTGTGTGAGAAGGCTTATAGTTTACTGCCAAAGATGACTTCTATATCTTTAAAATAGGTAAACACTGGCTTTTGTAGGTACAAAAGTAGCTATATATGAGCTCACAGGTGTTTATAATGAGAAAAATACTCTGTGTGGGGTGAGTACAGAGCAAATTGGGTAGGGCTTCCTCGCCGTTTTCTCTTGAAAAAATGACCACCCCAAGCCCTCTATTTATAGAGGGTGGAGCCACAGGTGTACCTGCGGCTGGGCCGTAGGTGTACCAGAGGCAACCCGGGTTGCCCCGGGTTTCTCGGGTCGGGTCGTCTCGTAGTACGTGCACTCGAGCACTGTAATGTCCGCTTGAACTTTCAAAAGTACAATCCGGGCATCCGATTGAGGTATACAGGACCTATTTCGGACCGCTGTTGTCGAGAGTTGTACAATGGCATGGGTTTAGAGTTTGTACGAAGTCATTGAAGATGGGACGATGCCCTCCGGTCTTCAAGCTTCAAATTATATCCGTTACCCCGAACAATAGTAACTCGGGATTGGTTTTCCTTGATTCTTGTGGGACATCATTGTGTAGAGATGTGTGTATGAAATATTGAGACGACGTGGCGTGGCATCGCGTTGGCGAGATGACGATGTTGTCCCTCATCGGTGTTACGCCGGTTTGGGCTGATAAAGCAGATGTTGCTCAGGGCTTCGCTGAGATTGAACTGCTGCCATGTGTTGAAGGTCCTCAGTGTCATCTTTGAGGTGTGCCTATCCTCCCGGTGTTATCTCTGGGTTGGTACTGAGTATCTCATTTGTGAGTGCCAAGACTGAAGTTGGTTGCATTTGAAACAAGCATTTCTGGGGTTATCTCTGAAACTGCATTCCTTAGGGCGATCACCAAGGTTGGTGGCTATTCCCATGATTGGGACTGAGACTCGATACCTCGGGGTTATCTCTGAGATTAATCGGTCTACTCCGGTGTGTGTTCCAGTATTGGATATGCACGCCTCGGGGTTATATCCGAGGTTAGAATTGTTACTCCCAGTGTGTTCCGGGGTTGATGTTGAACTTCCGGTAGTATCCGGAATGGATATGAACTGTCTTTCAGGGTTCCCTCTTGAAAGACGAATATGTCCTCCTATAATGTTAGTGACAGGCGTACAGAAAATTTCGAGTGTCTACATTGCCGTAGGGGCTGTTTTAGGGCAGAGGAAAGATAAGATGTTCCATGTGATTTATTATGCCAGCAAGACCCTTACAGATGCACTGTTGAACTACACCACCACAGAGAAAGAATTATTGGCAGTGGTGTATTCCTTTGATAAATTTCGAGCATATCTGATTGGTACAAAAGTTATAGTGTACACGGATCACGTAAAAATTCAACATTTAGTGGCAAAGAAGGATACAAAGCCCCAGTTGATCAGATGGACTTTATTGTTGCAGGAATTTGATTTGGAGATTAAGGACAGAAAGGGCACTGAAAACCAAGTGCGGACCATTTATCTCGACTAGAGAATCCGGAAAGGGAGGCTGACGACAAAGTTGTGATCAATGAATCCTTTCCAGATGAACAGTTGTTTGTGGTGAAAGGGGAAGTGTCATGGTTTGTAGACTACGCGAACTATTTGGTGAGTAAGATGGTACCTTCTGACTTGGTGGGTTATCAAAAGAAAAAATTTCTGCATGATGTCAAATGGTTTATATGGGTTGAGCCATACTTGTTTAAACAGTGTGTTGATCAAATGATAAGAAGGTGTATCCCGTATAGCGAGACCGAGGGGATTTTGCAGGATTGTCATTCTTCGGTGTATGGAGGTCACTATGGTGGAGAACAAACAGCGGCTAGAGTACTACAAGCAGGATTTTACTGGCCGACAATTTTTAAGGATGCATACAGTTTCGTCCAAAGGTTTGATAGATGTCAGAGAGTAGGAAACATCTCGAAAAGAAATGAAATGCCATTGAATACAATCCTCGAAGTAGAAATTTTTGATGTGTTGGGGATTCATTTCATGGGCCCTTTTATTTCTTCGTGCAAAAATCTCTACATCTTGATCGCAGTGGATTATGTGTTGAAGTGGGTAGAAGCGGCAGCTCTTCTGACAAATGATGCCAAGGTAGTCCTCAGGTTTTTGCACAAAAGTATCTTCACGAGGTTTGGGAGTCCTAGGGCCATCATTAGTGATGAAGGCAGTCATTTCTGCATTAGGCAGTTTACAGCTTTATTGGCCAAGTATGGGGTGAACCATCGTATTACTACAGCTTATCACCCACAAACAAATGGCCAAGCTGAAGTGTCAAATCAAGAAGTCAAAAGAATCCTTGAAAAAGTTGTGAATCCCACGAGAAAGGACTGGTCTTTAAACCAGGATGATGTTGTGTGGGCATATAGGACTGCATACAAAACTCCATTAGTCATGTCACATTTCCAGCTTGTCTATGGAAAAGCTTGTCACCTTCCTATGGAGCTAGAGCACAAGGCATATTGGGCAATTCGAAAGCTCAATTTTGATTTGAAAGCTGCAGGGGAGAACGCCTACTCCAACTCAATGAGTTAGATGAATTCCGCCTACATGCATATGAGAATTCAAAGCTATACAAGGAGAAGGTGAAAAAATGGCATGATCGCAAGATCATAGAGAAGATATTTGAACCGGGACAAAGGGTTTTGCTTTTTAACTCCATACTTAAACTCCAGACTGAAAGCCCTTTCTCAAGTGATCATTTGCCTTCTATTTAATCCAGATTAATTTTTCTATATCCCTATGAAAAACAATTGAATTAAACTCACTACAATCCCAATTCCTTATGTGTTACATGCAGCAAATAGATATTCTTATTCTATTCACAAACCTAATTATTCACTGTGCAAATAACTAAGTCACATGTCACCATGCCCAGTTCTAACCCTAGAATTCCTTTCCCAATTCCTTCTAGAGTAACAAGGTAATTATTGGCTAGATAATTAATCAATAAGCACAAAGCAAGATGAACAATTCACTTCAACATAAATAATTGGAATAAATCAAATAATCAATTCATAATCATAAAAGGTTCCATTGGAATCTTAATAAAAGAAATTAGTTCATAATTAATAAATTAAAACCAAGAATCCACAATTGAATAGACATTAAAAGATAAAAGTAAGAGAACATAAGAGAATAGAATCTATTGTCAGTAGTATTGAAACACCTCTTTTGATCCTGCTTTGAATCTTCAATGGTCCAAATTGCTTCAATCTTAATAAGAACTAGGGTTTATGTCTAATCTAATGGAGTGTATCTCTAATCTAAGCTATGTATTCTCCCTCTATTTTATGCCTTACATCATGTATTTATAGGTTACAAGTCCAATTTTTAGCTTAGGAACAAACCCAATCCTATTTGGAGTCAAAAGGTGTCAAAATTCGCCCAAAACGCATCCAGGCCGCACCAAGCCCTTCTCTCAGCGCCCCAGTGCTGGGCACGATGCTCAAACTCTGCTCCCCAGTGCCCCGACGCTGGGCATAGGCCAAAAATGGGCACCCCAGCGCTACCACATGTTTTGACATTTTCTGCTTCGACGTCCTTTGAGAAAATAGCCATAACTTATTCGTCTAAACTCTGATTTCGATGATTCAAGATGATCCGGAAAGAGGATAAGTAGATCTAACACTTTCATTCTTTGAGTGTTTCAAAATAAGATCCGGAGAAATACTCAAATTGGCTCTGAAGTGACTGCTATGTAAATGACCACCCAAAACCATGACGTTCGACGTCCGTTAGTACAACGATCATAACTCTTGCATCCGAACTCTAATTGAAATGATTCAAAATGTTCCGGAAGGCTAAGATGATGTTCTTAAATGTAAGCTAAGTTCCAAACCAAGAATATGAAGTAAACATGAAAGCCCAAATGATGTCCGGTTTGCTATTCTTTGTGTTTTCTTTGCTTTTCCTTACCAATAGTCGCTCACACCGCTCCCAAACGTATAACCTAAAAATGAATACAAAATGCATGAAAAGTAACTAAGACACATAAATATAAAAAACTAATTCAAGTAAAAGATACCGAATAAGTGTATATAAAATCCACTTATCAAATACCCCCAAACTTAAACTGTTGCTTGTCCCCAAGTAATACAACATAATGCAATGCAACTAATCTATATGCCTACGAATCCAGCAGTATTTGATAGAATCAAATCTATTCACTCGACCTTAGAGAAATCAAGCAAACACGACAATACTTCATATCAAAACCAATCAACAATTTCTTAGTCAATCATCAAGTCTTAAACTGTTATTACTGGTATAGTGCGTGTGTGTGCTCAACAACCATGCTAACTGATATAAAATCAAATTTAACACATAACAAGTCTCTTCTAAGGCATCATACAGTGTAAACTCAAGAAATCTCAAAGATAGGCACGATTCAACTAAAATTAAACTCAACCAAATTCAAGGGTACATGCAGGATACTTATACTTTCTTTTCTTCCTTCTCTTTTTTTTTTCTTTTTTTTACACGGGGTTTTTTTTCTCTTTTCCCGTGATTTATTCATTTTTTTTATATATACATAAATGACTGTGCAATGTCTCATCCCATTAGGCTAACAGTGTTACCCCGTAGTGAGCTTTCGACCAACGACTCCCAGATCATAAAAGACCTTAGGCGCTAGGTGTAAAGACAATCCCCGGGCGCATTTCTTGCTCAAGTAACAAAGGCCCCAAACAAGACTAGTCACCCACATACCTTTTTTTTTCCTTTTCTTTTCTTTTGATAAATGGTTGGTGAGTGCGTTTTACGCTCCATCTCACGCTTGTGTTTATGGGGAGTGTTTCTCCTCAACCCACCACAAGACTCAACATGTTTTTTTTAAAGCTTATATACCCCACATATATTCTCCCAAACTTAGGTTCTTGTCTAACTTTAGTCATCACTACTTATTCTTGTCATTCTTTCATTCAAACTAGCATTATCCTTTAGAGTCCCATTATGTATCAATTTAAACTCAATCAATCAACAAGTTGTTTTTACTGTGTTATCATTATTATACTAGTTTCAAACAGAAAAAGATTCAATTCATAACAAGAAATCACATCAAAGCTCTAATAGTCAGTATTATACTTGTCTACCCAATTCCAATCTCATCATTGGCCAAAATAAACTTAACTATAACAAACCGCTGGACTTATGCAAAATGAACATAGTAACTAACTATTATTTTTGAATTTTTGAATTTTTTTAATATTTTAATATTTTTTTTATACTGAACCTAAACTATATTAACAACATATGCAAAATAACATAACATAAACATGAAACTAAACATGCAATAACGAACTAAACTAAACTCTCCCAAACTTAGCAATTATAATGTCCTCATTGTAAGAATATAGCGATAAGTAGAAGAGAACTTCCCCGTAATCACTAAGCGTGAGGTCTTTAGTGGCGATGGTAGCGACGATCATTTTCCTATCCATTGAACCTCCAATACCGCAATGAAGAGAGACAACATGTATTAGATTATAAGAGAACTTACTAAGCAAATTAATTCCTATCTACTAAATAAACTAGTAAAGCATATAAATATAAAATTCTAGGGTTGCCTCCCGGCCGGTAGCTTGATTTATAGTCTTTCACCGGCTTTATTCGGTCAATGCTATCCAATTCCTCTTCAAAAGTTGAGGAACCCTCCATCCATCGGAAATAATATAGCTTTTGGTAGGTTCCCATTTACGATAACCATTGTATTAAAGTCACCTAGCATGTTTTGTTTAGATAAGATCACATTAAAGAACGTCCAATATCTAGGTGTTTTTTCCATTGTGTCTGCGAATAGATTCTGGCATTGAGGCTTGTCAGACACAACATTCTCTTCTTCTATCTTCTCCAACTCATTGAACCATGGCTTCGGGTTATACTCGCTTACGTCACAAGGAGTATTGCCGATTTACATGACTACCTAAAGATACATGGTTTTGCAAATCTAACCTGATTCTTGAACTTTGGCGGAGAAGGAACTTGGGGCACTAATAAAATCGGCTCCTCCTCGTTGGTAATCAAAGTTAGATCTTCGACGATCACCTTTTCTTAGTTCCCAATTGTTTCTCTCTTTCAACATCTTGTGGCTCATCTAGTTGTAGATTTTGTTCTGCTCTCCATCGTCCCTAATCCATGTCATAGGGCTGTGTATTCGTGGATTCGGTTGTTCAACGCATGTGCTATCTGTTCCACTTGATTTTCTAGATTCTTGATCAACGCCCCTTGGCTTTACAAATTCAGCTCTACTTGATTCATTTTCTTGTCTTGTTCCTCGTTCATTTTTTTAGAAGCTTTAATAAATTTTTCCAAGGCTTCCTCCCAATTTGAATGTTCTTCCTGTTGTAGTGGAGGTGGACATGAGAAATCCTGTGGGTATGTTGGACTTGGAGCATAAAATTGATCTTGATTGTTACTCCATGAAAAATATGGGTGATACACCCAATCCTGATGATAGTTGTTGGGATAGACATAATTATTGGGGTAATCACCACTATACTGTACCGGCTTGAAACTGATGGCGCATTGATGACTCATATGATTTCCAGCACAATAATCACAAGTAACCGCCATACTTTGACGACGTTGAGCTTCAAAAGCTTCAAACATCCTAGAAAGTGTCTCAATCTGTGCTGACAATGCAGAAAGTTTCTCGAGTCTGTCAATCTCCGCTCCCCTTGGTTGAGTCATGTTCGTGTACGGCCATTGATACGCAAAGTCATCCATAATACCTGAAAAGAGAGAAATATAGAAAGAGAATTAAAAATAAAAATAATAATGTTTAAATTAAGACTAATTTGATTGAAATTAATATTGGTAAATAATTATTAAATTAATTCCCCGGCAGCGGCGCCAAAAACTTGTTGATCGATTTCGCAATCAATGAATACGTGCAAGTATACACGGCCAACAAGTAATAAAGTGATAAGAAAAGTATAGTTCCCACGAGGAATTATTTAATAAAAATCACCAAATACTAATTCTTAACCAAATTAATTTTATTTAAACAATCTCAAATCATGATTTTTCTAATTAAGAAAACTAAATTAACCAATTAAAACTAGGTTACTTCATAAATAAATTCAAATAAATAAAGATTAAGACTCCAATATTCCTAATTATGAACTATAAACCAATTATCCAATTATCCCAATTATTATGCCTCATTGAATTGTTAACAGAATTCTCAAGTGCCACAAGCCCCTCTCAAGTGATCATTTTGCTTCTATTTAATCCAGATTAATTTTGCTATATCCCTATGCAAAACAATTGAATTAAACTCACTACAATCCCAATTCCTTATGTGTTACATGCGGCAAATAGATATTCTCATTCCATTCACAAACCTAATTATTCACTGTGTAAATAACTAAGTCAAATGTCACCATGCCCAGTTCTAACCTTAGAATTCCTTTCCCAATTCCTTCTAGAGTAACAAGGTAATTATTGGCCAGATAATTAATCAATAAGCACAAAGAAAGATGAATAATTCACTTCGACATAAATAATTGGAATAAATCAAATAATCAATTCATAATCATAAAAGGTTCCATTGGAATCTTAATAAACAAAATTAGTTCATAATTAATAAATTAAAACCAAGAATCCACAATTGAATAGACATTAAAAGATAAAAGTAAGAGAAGATAAGAGAATAGAATCTATTGTCAGTAGTCTTGAAACTCCTCTTTCGCTCCTGCTTTGAATCTTCAATGGTCTCCAAGTTGCTTCAATCTCCAAAACTAATAAGAACTAGGGTTTATGTCTAATCTATTGGAGTGTATCTCTAATCTAAGCTATGTATTCTCCCTCTATTTTATGTCTTACATCATGTATTTATAGGTTACAAGTCCAATTTTTAGCTTAGGAACAAACCCAATCCTATTTGGAGTCAAAAAGGTGTCAAAATTCGCCCAAAACGCGTCCAGGCCGCACCAAGCCCTTCCCCAAGACTCAAAGACTGGGCACGACGCTTAAATTTCGCTCCCCCAAATACCGATGTCAAGTATAGGCCAAAAATGGGCACCCCGGCGCTACCACATGTTCTGACATTTTCTACTCCGACGTCCTTTGGGAAAATAGCCATAACATTTTCGTCCGAACTCCGATTTTGATGATTCAAGATGATCCGCAAAGAGGAGAAGTAGATCTACAACTTTTATTCTTTGAGTGTTTCAAAATAAGATCCGGAGAAATACTCAAATTGGCTCTGAAGTGACTGTTGTGTAAATGACCACCCAAAACCATGACGTTCGACGTCCGTTGGTACAACGATCATAACTCTGGCATCCGAACTCTGATTGGAATGATTCAAAATGTTCCGGAAAGCTAAGACGATGCTCTTAAATGTAAGCTAAGTTTCAAACCAAGAACATAAAGTAAACATGAAAGCCCAAATGATGTCCAGTTTGCTATTCTTTGCTATTCTTTGCTTTTCCTTACCAATAGTCGCTCACACCGCTCCCAAACGTATAACCTACAAAATGAACAAAAAATGCATGAAAAGTAACTAAGACACATAAATATAAACAACTAATTCAAGTAAAAGATACCGGATAAGTGTATATAAAATCCACTTATCAAGGTGCACTGCACCCGAGAGGAAAAGGCTTCATTATCCAGCCCACATTCTCAGAGCCACCACCGCAGCCCTCTCAGACAGGTGAAGTGGGCCTGTCAACTCAAGCACCTGCTGCCACTGGGGATCGACAGGCTCCGAAGGTTGGAGCGAAAGGTCGACGCGATGTACGATAACTTTACAGAATTTGCTACGGGTCTCACGAGGTCATTGGAAGGGGCATTTACACAACAAGGGACAACGCTTGAGTGGCCATAGTTCGGGACAGCCGTGCCATATCCACCACCGGATTCACCACCCGAAGAGGGTGGTGCAGCGGAGCAGTAGGGGAGTTTCTCTAACCCTATATCTCCATTCATTGAGGTAATGAATATTATAAGTTTGGGGGTATTGGGGTAGTAGGGTAGTGCATATAGTATTTGTATGTTTAGTTTACAGTTTCATGTTTAGTTTACAATTTTGCATGTTCTATGTGTTAGATAATAGTTGCATATAATTTTATTTTATTTTTGTTTGTAGTCATTATATTGTGTGTTAGTATATGTTCAGTGCATTCGTTGTTAGTTGCATGTCTCGTAGTCCTAGCTTTATGGAAATTTTGTCTAGCCTATGATGAATGTGAATTTTGAAGGATTGTTGAATATGTTATCTAACATGAGCTTAGATATAATATTTTACATAATGTAAATCATGATGCTGTTTAGATGCTTTCGGTTTGCACTGCCATGTTCACAATTGCTTGTAGGTATAAGAATTATGTGTTGCATTGCTCGGTAGAAAATGTAGTTTTAAAAAGAGAATTATGTGGAAAATGGACTTAGACTGTACAAAGTATTGATAATCAAACTTTGGGAAAACTTGGGTATGCTATAAAAAATGAAAAAGCTATCTTGAAACCTTCTTGAGCTGAATTGTTGACTTTTTGGAAGGGGCGAGATGGAGCGTAAAACACACTCGCTATATAAAAAAAATAGCAATAAACACCGTGGGAAAGAGCAAAAAATGCCCTCGTGAGTAGAAATAAAGCAGTTAAACCCATTGTTGAACCTTAGTTTGTTTTTATATGTTGGAACAGTCGTTGTGGCATAAGTATACATGAGTTTTGATTTAGACTATAATTTTCTGTTTTGAGCAGTTTAACATGTGTATTCTTTGCTTAAATCAAGTTTACGTGCACACACAAACAACATCTTTATAGCATATATGAATTATTTGAGTGTATGATATTATGCCTATAGTTTGGTTTGAATTTGTATTCTCGAATCTAGATAATTCGCTGAGGTATTTTGGACTGAAATTCTGTTATAGCTGGAACAATGTGAGACTAGTTTGCATCATGATTTAGTTGCATAGCATGTAGTTGCATTTTTAGTGTTTATATAGTATGCAATGCTTGAGGGCAAGCAATTGTTCAAGTTTGGGGGTATTTGATAAGTGGGTTTTATACCTACTTATTGGATATCAATTCATGCGAACTATGCTCATCTCAAGTACATTTTAGTGTGTTTTTAGTTGCATTTCATAATATTTTGCGTTGCATGTATTGAGAACTCCTTTGGTGTAAAAGTGTAGGAAATGGCATGAGCTCGGCATTGGTAGATGGCATGTGAACAATGAAGGCACAACATGAGGATCAGTGGACAAAATAAGCTAAGCAGTGGTGAACAATAGAGCAAAAGTTGCATGTTAAAGCATCAGTAGCAACTTGGCAAGGAAGAAGCAGTAGCAGAACCTGAGGTTGCACAGTTCAGAAGTCGCGTGGCCAACAAAGCTTCAACACTTGCGCCCGCGCCAATACTCTGATCAAGACTGATTTTGCATTCAAGGCTACCCAGCGATAATTATGATAGGACCGCATATGACGTCGCCAAGACCGTTGACTAAGGTCACGATTTTATTTTAATTTTTAAAATTCAAGTGTTTGAATTGGTATAAACGATTATGGTTGACACCAGACGCGATAATCTTCAGTTTTTATGTACTTTTCATAGGAGAGATCTAGGGTTTACACCTGAACAGAATTCCAACGTGAAACTAAGCATAAATTTCTTATTTTCTGCTTCTTCTTTGGAATTCAGTCATTGTGGATGCTTTACTTTTATGTTGCTGGATATTATTGAGGATTTGAACGTTACGTTGGGATTATAATCAAGAATTGGGTTTGATCAATTCTATCTACTCTCTTTCAATTGCTTATTTATTTTCCATGCGTTGCTTTGATCCCATAATGGCTTTTGGTTCAATCATTTACTAAACTCCATTTTAGGATTCTAACGGAGTTTAATACGTAGTCTAACTTATGGCCTGATTGTTGGACTGTTTTGCATATTATAAGGAATTTCTATCATGGTTGATTTGCATGCATGAATGATTGATCCTTTATTCGTTTTATGTGCTTGTATGGAATTGAAAAAATAATATCGCAGTATGGTTGTAATCATGATAGCATGCGTATATGGGGTTGTTTTTCTTAGATTTGTATTTCGTGAATCAGATAGACATATATTGTTTCACCGTATGAGTTAAATAAGGGCTTGTGCTTAAATTCAATATTGCTGCAATCTCATATAGAAATATAGTGAGATTGGTTTTATTGATGATTACATGGTGTCTATTGCAATTGGATGTTATGTAAGTAGGTCATGATACATTGAAAAATGGTTATGTCTACATTAGGGCTCTTGGCTACTTTTCTGTGATACGTGAATAATCTTGCATGATGGTTGTAATTAGATGAACTGTTAAATGAAGTTAGGATCCCATTATCTCCAGATTTGATTTAGTACATTACTATTCTTATTTTAGTTATTATTTGCATTTAGAGTAATGCACAATTATAAATATTCGTTTAAGCATATAAAAATAGTGATTTAATTGGTGCATAATAGTTTAATTTAGACAACTTTCTCTGTGGATCGATACTCGACTTACTCTGTATTGCTTGTTGACACATGTATGCTGGAGTTAGAGCTCTTTTGTTAGAACTAAAAAAGAGGCAACAAGTTTTTGCTTATCAATGGCCATACACGAACACGACTCAACCAAGGGAAACATGGATTGATGGACTTAATGCATTTTCCACAGAGTCGGTATAAATTGAGGCAAATTTGAAGACGTTAGAGGTTATCGTAGCCCAACGGAGCGAAGGATGGCAGTTACGTGTGACTATTGTGTTGGCAACCATCAAAGTCATCAATGCACCGTCAATTTTGAACCGGTACAATATAGTGGTGATTACCTCAATAACTATGTTGATCCTAACTATCACCAAGATTGGGGGTATCACCCGGATTTTTCATGGAGCTATAATTATGATGACCAACATTACGCTCTAAATCCATCATACACACCAGAATTTTCATGTCCACCTCCAGTGTCACAAGAGACAGATAATTCAAGGTTAGAGGAATTGTTTTCCTAGTTCGTAGCAGCAAATGAGGAGAAGATGAGTAATCAAGCGAGGTCAATTCAAAATCTTACGGATCAAATAGATCAAATGACCAAAGCCATAAGAAACCTTCCTCTAAATACTTGGCTTTATGACATGGATGACAAAATTGACGGAGAACCCGAACCAAATATGTGACTGGATGAGCCACAAGATATCGAAAGTGTGGAGACAATTGGGGATCTAAATGGGTCTCCACCAAAGATCAAAGAGTCAGTCAGATTTGCAAAAGCATGCCCACTTGGTAGTCATGTCGTCGGCGAAGCTCTTGATGACAAAAGAGCGAGTACAATTTTGAGTCCATGGTGGGACGAGACAGAGAAGATAGACGAAGAGCCCATTGTGTGTGACAAGCTTCAATGCCCCCAAAGTGATCACATACACAATGGAGAAAATACCTAGTTGTGGGACGTTCTTGATTGAGATCATACCAAATCAGAGCATGCTAGGTGACTTTAAAGCAATATCTATCACAATTGGGAACCTACCAAAAGCTATATTAAATCCGATGGATGGAGGGTTTCTCAATTATCGAAGAGGAATTGGATAGCGTTGACCAGAAAAAGTCAGGCTGAAAGATTATAATTCAAGCGCTAACTGGGAGGCAAACCAGGAATTTTTCTATTTATTTGCTTTACTAGTTTAATTAGTAGATAGGAATTAATTTGTTTATTAAGTTCTCTTACCAATCCAAGTGCTATTCTAATCCATGTTGTCTCTCTTCAGTGTAGGTATTGGAGGTTCAATGGACAGGCAAAAGATTATGAAAAGGTTATTCAAGTCAAATTCAAGTGTGGTGCCCAATTTGTTCCATGCACCTAATCTATTCTCCAAACTTAGCGGACAAGGAGGAGGATTGCTATATTTTTAGGGAAGTCGTCTACTTTACTTTTTTCTATTTCATCCATTGAGGACAATGTCTAGTTTAAGTTTGGGGGCATTTTAGTGTTGTATTGCATATAGTTAGTTATTTACATTGTAGTTCATATAGTTACATTTAGTTTTTGCATTCACTTTCTTAAAAAAAAATCAAAAATCAAAATTAATAGTTAGTTACTATGTTCATCTTGCATGAGTCCAACTGTTTGATAGTTTAAGTTTATTTTGGCATATAATGAGATTGGAATTGGGTAGACAAGTATAATACTGACCATTAGAGCTTTGATGTGATTTCTTTTTATGAATTGAGTCTTTTTCTGTTTGAAACTAGTATAATAAGGATAGCACAGTAAAAATAACTTGTTGAATGATTGAGTTTAAATTGATACATAAAGGACCTCTAAAGGATAATGTTAGTTTAAATAAGAGAATGACAAGAATAGGTAGTGAAGGCAAATAATTAGGCAAGAACCTAAGTTTGGGGGAAAAAGTGGGGTATATGAGCTTCTTAAAAAAATAGATATTGAGTTGAATAAATTGAGTCCTGTGGTGGGTCGAGAAGAAGCGTGAAATACATTCCTCATAAATACAGGCGTGAGATGGAACATAAAACGCACTCATTATCCAAAAATAAAAAGAAAAAGAAAAAAATGGAAAAAAAAGAATAAATAAAACGAGAAATAAGAGCAAAAAGCCCCCGTAGATGAAAAATAAAGCATAAATATCCCATGTTGACCCTCGATATTGGTAATTGTTTGATTTTAGTTGGATCTAGCATGTTTTTGGATTTCTTAAGTTTACATTGTATGATGCCTTCGAAGAGACTTGTTATGTGTTAAATTTTATTTTACATCAGTTAACATTGTTGTTGAGCACACACACACTATATTAGTGATAACAGTCTAAGATTTGATTATTGATTGGGAAATTACTAATGAGTTTTGATATGATGTATTATCATGTTTACTTGATTTCTCTAAGGCCGGTTGAATAGACTTGTTTCTATCATTACTGCTGGATTCTTAGGCATGTAGATTAGTTGCATTGCTTAGCATTGTTGTTTAGTGTTTTTGCTTGAGGACAAGCAAATGTTTAAGTTTGGGGGCATTTGATAAGTAGATTTTATACCTACTTATCCAGTATCTGTTACTTGAATTAGTTGCTTAATCTCATGTTTCTTAGTTACTTTTCATGCATTTTGTGTTCATTTTGTAGATTATATGCTTGGGAGCTGTGATTGCAAATAATTGGTATGAAATCGCAAAGAAAAGCAATCCGACATCATTTGGGCTTTTATGTTCATTTCATGTTCTTGGCTTGGAACTTGGATTACATTGTAGAGCTTCTTCTTAGCTTTTCGGAACAACTTGAATCATTCCAATCGGAGTTCGGATGCAAGAGTTATGACATTTGTACCAACGAACGTCGAACGCCACTGTTTCGGGTGGTCATTTACATAGCAGAAACTTCAGAGCCACTTTCAACATTGCTCCAATCCTTATTTCGAAAACCTCAAAGCATAAAAGTTTTAGATCTACATCTCCTCTTTCCGTAACATCTTGAATCATCAAAATCGGAGTTCAGACGAAGAAGTTATGACAATTTTCCCAAAGGACGTCAGAGTAGAAAAAGTTCCTTCACAAAACCCCCCGCCGGGGTGGGTATACATGTTTCAAAACAGGCCCCTAGCCCATTGGGGCGGGGGTATGCCCAGAAAATACCAAATTTGGTCAAATTTGAGTCCGGGAAGAATTTTTTCGATCTGATTGACTCAAGGACTTCTAAGATGACTTCCAAGAGGACTTAAAGACATATGAAGAGACTTATAAAAGGAGGAGAATCAGAAGGATTAGGAGAGATTAGAGACTAGAGATAGAGGATTCCATGAGATTAGATAGATTAGATTAGATAGAACACTATATTAGTTTAGAATATAAACCCTAGTTTATATTGGATTGTTGGAGATTGAAGCAACTTGGAGACCATTGAAGATTCAAAGTAGGAGCAAGGAGGGAGCTTCAAATCTGCAGACAACAGATTCTATCTTCTTATCTTCTTCTATCTTTGTCTTTTAATGTTTTTTCAATTTTAAATTTTTAGTTTTAATTCAATAATCATGAACTAATTCTTTGTTTGAGATTACAATGGATCTTATTGTGTAGTTTATTTTAATATGCTTATCTATTAATTATTATGTTCTATCGTGAGGATTGTCTATTGTGATTTGGACTTAATTTTTTAATTGCGTAGCTAACAATTACCGCGATAATCTATATGAACTCGAGAGATGAAGTATAGATTTAGATCTTATCATGATAGCATGTGTTTGTGATTTTTGCATAGATGGAATTCATGATTCGTGTTTAGGATAGAGATATGCCTTTACACCATATGTAATCTTATAGAGAACTTGTGATTTAAATCATTTTTAATTATAATTCACATAAAGATATAGTGGATTAGTTAATTAGGGTGTCCTGCTTAATTCTATCATCTGCGGATTTAAGTGAGTATGGGTATTATTCATCGAGAGATGGTTTTATCTGCTTTAGTGTTCTTGATTAACAATTCATGATAGAGAATAATTGATGAGAAGTGTATTAACTTAAATGAAGCAATAAGTGAAGTTGTGATCTTAAATCTCTATTATCTTAATTTAACTAGTGGTAATTAGAATTAGTGTAATTAAATAATTTAATTTATATAATTTAAAATTCATTCGTTTAAATAAGATTGAGTTGGTTACGGGTTAGTACTTGGTGATTTTTTATTAAATAATTCCTCGTGGGAACGATACTCTACTTTCACTTTATTACTTATTGACCATGTATACTTGCGTGTTGTGCGTAATTAGATTTTACCCAACAACTTGTTGGTCGTTTTATCGATCAATATATGTGTGCAAGTATACACGGTCAACAAGTAATAAAGAGTAAGTAAAGTATCGTTCTCACGGAGAATTAACTAATAAAGTTCACCAAGCACTAGCCCATAACCATTTCAGTCTTATTTAAACGAATGATATTATATTTTATATTTAAACTATTAAATTAAATAAACCTAACTATTCCTAGAGTGAGACTAGATAATGAAGACATGAGATTACAATTTCATCTATTGAATAATTGAAATCAACGCACTCCCTGTTAAGCCAAATTACTTGCACTGGATTGCTAGTCGAGAACACGAAAGTAAAGTACAACCATATCTCAATGTACCATACCTATATCAAATATAATCCCCAGTTGAAAGAATACACATGAACACCCAAATTACCTAAACCACTATATGTCTATGTGATTTACAAATAGTTAGGGTTTAAGCCCAAGTTCTCAATTGACTACGAGCGATGCCTCGGTATATGTCTATCCTAAGCACAAATCATACATCCCATCACAATATAGAACATACACTCACAAACTATCAAGATCAAATCTAAAATCATACTTCGTCTTTCAAGTTCATATGTATTATCACAGTAATTGATGGCCAATCAACTAAGCAAATAAGCATGAATCTTAATAGACAATCCCATAGCGATCAATAAGGTTAACAATGAAGTTTATCAGATTAAACTAAGCAATAGATTCCATTGCAATCCCAAAATAGAGTTTAACTCATAGTTGAATTAGAATCCATGATCCACAATTGAATATACATTGAAAGATACAAATAGAAGTAAAGAGAGTTAGGGATTAAGAATAGCAAATCTGAGTTTCTTCTCTTGTTTCACTTCTAAACTTTCAAGGATCTTCAATTTCTTCAATCCCCAAATCTTAGCTAATCTAGGGTTCTAATCTACTCTAATCTAATATCAAAATTAAAGAGAAGAAAGCAAATAATGATAGCTTATTGATCCCCAAGAGGTGGAATACCCCTTTTACAACTGATATAAGTCTAATATATAAGCCCTAGTTGCACCCTCCCTCTCGGTTACGCTTCCAATTTCTAATTTAAAATAAAGTCAATTAGCAGCTGCAGATGTCGCGTGCGGGCGCGCGTGTGTAAGGTAGGCTCTGTCCGGTTGCTTGCACGGGCGCGCGTGTTGAAGTATTTATAGTCGTCGATGATCATGGTGGCTTCTGATTTGAATTCTCGGGTTTTTCTGCTGTCATTGCTTCGCTTCGTGTCATGTCGCTCATCGATGCTTTAACTAGCGACTTTTGCTCTTTTGTTCACCACTGCTTAGCTCTTTTGTTCACTCAATCCTCATGTTGTGCCTTCATTGCTCACCTTCCATCTACCAATGCCGAGCTCATGCCATTTCCTGCACTTTTACACCAAATGAGTTCTCAATACATGCAATGCAAAATATTATGAAATGCAACTAAAAACACACTAAAATGTACTTGAGATGGGCATAGTTCTCGTGAATTTATATTCAATAAGTAGGTATAAAACCCACTTATCAAATACCCCCAAACTTGAACTATTTATTGCCCTCAAGCGATGCAACATAATGCAATCTATATACTATGCAAGCTACACTACTATGATAATGAATCCCACATTCTCATCCAAAAATGAATTCCAATAAGATGTGCCTCAGAGAAATATCAAGATCCAAGAACAAATCATCAAACTAAGCTAAAGGCATAATGACATACATTCAGATAATCCTAACCTACTATAAAGATGATGTGTGTGTGATATGTTCATAGATAAGCTTGACAAAGATGAAGATACCACATGCTAAATTGCTTAAGACAGAAAATTAAAGTTTAAATCAAGAACTGCATATACTAATGAGACATCAACTACTCCAACACATCAATACAAATTAAGGTTCAACAATGGGTTTATTCTGCTTTATTTTTACTCACGAGGGCAATTTTTGCACTTTCAAGTAGTGTTTATTTATATATATATATATATATATATATATATATATATATATATATATATATATATATTCCCATGACTGTGTGCAATGTCTCATTCCATTAGGCTAACAGTGCTACCACTTAACGAGCTTTCAACCAACGACTCCCAGACCATTAAGACTTTAGGGCGCTAGGTGTAGAGACAATCCCCTCGGGTGTACTTACTCAAGTAACAAAGGCCCCGAAACAAGACTATCCACGGTAATTATTCATTTTTTATTATTATTTTATTTTTTTAAAGCAAGCATACCCATGTGTTCCCAAAACTTGAGTTTCAGTGTCTTCATAGTCATTACTCACTTCCTACACAATTCTATCATTAAAAACAACATTTTCCTCTCAGCAGACAAACGTGTTAATCTTAACCAACAAGCAAATAATCTTAACCAACAAGCAAATAGGAACATTGTCGTGCTACCTGGTAACATCTAAACAACAGGCATAGATAATGCAACTTAAACATGCAATCAAACTATATGCAACAACTACTCACTACAATCCAATACCCCCAAACTTAAAATAAATAATGCCCTCATTGTAATTAAAAGTGAAAGAATACTCCCCTAAGTGGCAATGTCATCTCCGTTCGCCTCCTCGTGATCCGATGGTATATCGGGCGATGGCTAAGTTTGAGATATTCTATAGTTGGAAACTGAGTGTGGGCTTCTAACTGTCTGAATGCTTGAGTCAGAAATTCTAAAAATTTAGCAATTTTTTTTGTGATTGAGCTATGGGCTGGCCGCTATTGTGTGTTTGGCTTTTTAGTTGGTATGCCGCTTACTACCTATACTCTGGCAGCTTCAATTTTGTTTGACTTCTATTTGATCCTGAATGCTTATAGCAATTGGATTGAACCTGAGAGGAGAAACAATAAAACTATTATTAAGACTTACCACTATCTAACATCTACTAAATATGGAAATGTAAATAAGAATTAAACAAGGAGGGAGAAAGATTGGATGGGGTGCCTCCCATCTAGCGCTCGGTTTATAGTTCGTTAGCTGGACTCTTTTCTTGATACCGCTATCCAATTCCTCTACGATAAGCTAGGAACCCTCCATCCATTAGAACTGCTATGTGCTTTGGTAGGTTCCCCATTATGAGAGTATTCGGATTGAAGCCACCTAGCATATTTCCTGTATATGATGTCCCCAGTTCCATTGCATCGCTAGGCTCTTCTCCCGTTATATCTGTGAATAGATTTTTGCATTGAGGCATGAAAGATACAACGGGCTTTTTTTCTTCTATTATCTCATCCTCAGCCCACCAAGGTTTGTAGGAGGCCTCATTATCATAGAAATTCTTGCTTTGGATATGACTACCAAGGGGACATGGGTGCGCAAATTTCACTAAATTTTTCAACTCTAACTAAGAATGCACTTGGGGTATTATACAAGTCAGTTCATGTTCTTCATTTTCCATACCCCCAGTTGTCTCCTCAATGTCCACTCCTTTCAAATTATTCAGTGGCATGTACACTTCTGGCTCTCCATCAGTTTCATCGTCCATGTCATAACACCAATTGTTTTGAGGGTGGTTGTACAAGGCTTCGAACATTTGATCCATATGATTCTGAAGATTTCGAATTGACATCTCTTGCTCAATCATATTCTCCTCAGTTAATGCTACAAATTTGAACTATAATTCCTCTAACCTTGAATTTTCTTGTTCAGTTCCGAAATTCCTGTGTTGAGGGCCATTCATTTAAGAGTTAATGAGTTGTTCCATCTGTCGATTAAGATTCTGGGTTGATAACTCCTGACTCATTATCATCTCCTCTTTTTCTGCTATAATCCTTTACATGAATTCTTTCAACTCAGAATTTTCTTCTTGTTGCATTGGAGGTGGGTATGAGAAATCTGATGGATATGTTGGACTTGGAATGTAGTCTTGGTCTTGATAATTGCAATTCCATTCATAATCTGGGTGATACCCCCAACCTTTATGATAATTGGGATTAACATAGTTGTTCGAGTAATCACCCCCAAACTATACTTGTCCAACCCCGATGTCAGAATCGATAACTCTGGATGCTTTCGCCAAAGACAATATTCACATATAATCGCTATCTCGAGTATGTCAATTTGCAAGAACATCCAACCTCTCCGAAAGTGTTGCAATTTGTGCTGACAATGTCGAAAATACATTGAGTCCTTCAGTTCTTGTGTTCCTTGGTTGAGTCATATTTGCATAAGGCCATTGACAAGTAAAGTCATCCATGGTACCTGAAAAAAGAAAAATATAGGAAGATAATTAAAATAAAAAAATGTTTAAATTAAGACCAATTTGATTGAAATTAATGTTAGAAAAAATTTATTAAGCTAATTCCCTGGCAACGGTGCCAAAAACTTGTTGCCTCTTTTTTAGTTCTAACAAACGAGCTCTAACTCAAGCATACATGTGTTAACAAGCAATACAGAGTAAGTCGAGTATCGATCCACGGAGAAAGTTGTCAAAATTAAACTATTATGCACCAATTAAATCACTATTTTTATATGCTTAAACGAATGTTTATAATTGTGAATTACTCTAAATGCAAATAATAAATAAAATAAGAATAGTAATGTACTAAATCAAATCTGGAGATAATGGGATCCTAACTTCATTTAACAGTTCATCTAATTACAACCATCATGCAAGATTATTCACGTATCACAGAAAAGTAGCCAAGAGCCTTAATGTAGACATAACCATTTTTCAATGTATCATGACCTACTTACATAACATCCAATTGCAATAGACACCATGTAATCATCAATAAAACCAATCTCACTATATTTCTATATGAGATTGCAGCAATATTGAATTTAAGCACAAGCCCTTATTTAACTCATACGGTGAAACAATATATGTCTATCTGATTCACGAAATACAAATCTAAGAAAAACAACCCCATATACGCATGCTATCATGATTACAACCATACTCGCATATTATTTTTCAATTCCATACAAGCACATAAAATGAACAGTGATCAATCATTCATGCATGCAAATCAACCATGATAGAAATTCCTTATAATATGCAAAACAGTCCAACAATCAGGCCATAAGTTAGACTACGTATTAAACTCCGTTAGAATCCTAAAATGGAGTTTAGTAAATGATTGAACCAAAAGCCATTATGGGATCAAAGCAACGCATGGAAAATAAATAAGCAATTGAAAGAGAGTAGATAGAATTGATCAAACCCAATTGCTGATTACAATCCCAACGTAACGTTCAAATCCTCAATAATATCCAGCAACATAAAAGTAAATCATCCACAATGACTGAATTCCAAAGAAGAACTAGAAAATAAGAAATCTATACTTGGTTTCACGTTGGAATTCTCTCCAGGTGTAAACCATAGTTCTCTCCTGTGAAAAGTACGTAAAAACTGAAGATTATCGTGTCTGGTGCCAACCATAATCGTTTATACCAACTCAAACACTTGAATTTTTAAAATTAAAATAAAGTCAATGACCTCACCATCAGTAGCCATGATCCCAATAATAATTATCGCCATGGTAGCCGAATGCAAAGAAAGTCGATGCGAGAATAATGGCGGTAGCGTGTTGAAGATTTGTTGGCCGCGCGGCTTCTGAACTATGTAACCTCAGGTTCTGCTACTGCTTCTTCCTTGCCAAGCTACTACTGATGCTTTAACATACAACTTTTGTTCTATTGTTCACCACTGCTTAGCTTCTTTTGTCCACTGATCCTCATGTTGTGCCTTCATTGTTCACATGCCATCTACCAATGTCAAGCTCATGCCATTTCCTGTACTTTTACACCAAAGGAGTTCTCAGTACATGCAACGCAAAATATTATGAAATGCAACAAAAAATACACTAAAATGTACTTGAGATGAGCATAGTTCGCGTGAATTGATATCCAATAAGTAGGTATAAAACCCACTGCTCAGAATAATATTTTCATGAAAAGATATTGGATGAAGCGCAAATATCAAGGATATTCTACTAATTTCATGGAGTATAGAAGCCAAAACTTTAACAAAACGAGTATAGAATTCGAAATCTGAAATGAAATAATATTACTTACTTACTACAGAGTATGGAAGAAAATATTTTTTCAAGCGAATATTGAACAAAAATAACACCCCTTACAACTGTTAAACGAAAATAATATTCCAACGAATATTTAACGAAAATAATATTCCTACGAATATTGAACGAAGATAATACTCTTTATGAATATTGAACGAAAATAATATTCATACGAATACGAAAAATAATATCTCTTCAGAATATGAAATAAATAATACCCCTCTCACCAAAAAAGAATACTTTTTATATGAATATTGGATATAACGTTGAAAGGAACGTGCACCGTATAGCAACACTCAAAGTATCAAAATACTCACAAGGATACGCTCAATAATATAGAGAGAGAAGATTTCAGTTTCTGGTGTGATTTTCAATTTTAACCTAAGCACCCTATTTATAGAAAATTGCTTAGAACACCAAAGTAGAAAATTTAATAAAATATTAATATTATTTTTTTTAAATTCCTACGCCCACCTTGAATAACTGAATTCAGCCATTTCAACAACCAGTGGGGCCCCCCAAACATAACAAAAACATTTTTCATAAAAAATAATAATTAAAACTTCAAAAATCAATTATTCTAGAAGTTCAATAATTCATAATAAATAGCCCTTTTATCAGAAAAATTCAAATCTTATGTCCATTCCATAGGAAATTCAATTCTCTACAACTTTGTAAGTTTAAGTTTTTCCAAATTCCAAATAGAAATTGACCGAAATCCACATACGGACGATTTTGCAGGCTATAATCAAATTTCAGTCAAAAATAGGGTCCACCAACACACAAAACATGTGTTAAAAATTTTTTGTAACAAAAATATTCTTCCTCCTCATTTACTCATACATCACACATTCATTGTAAAAATATCACCATTATTATATTATTATTGTGATATCCCAGATTTTTAGAAATTATAAATGAGAATTTTATAAATAAAAGTATTATTTATGAGATATGTTGGGTGTGAGTATGTGTATGTCATATATTGTAGAATATGTGAATTGATGTGAAGAGAATGTTATATATTAATTTTAATATATATAAATATTTAATTGAATTATTTATTGAGTTAAATAACTAAATTTTGTTTTGATTATAGAGTAATGTAATTAGTGTGTAGCAGATTAATTAAATGAATATTTAATATTTAATTTAATTAATATAATAATTTTATGTTATAGTTCTAATTTAATTGAGATAATTAAATTAGATGAGTTATGTGATGATTGTTACACAAAATTATAATTAACAAGTAAATATAATTATGTGACAATTTGATGAGATTGATTGATGTTAAGCTATTGATTAATTAAAATAATGAGTATTTGCCAAACATGGTCTTAGGCTTTTCAAGTTCAAATTGGTGTAACCTGTGTATTAACTAGTAATTAGTATATCTAATAATTACTAGGAGTTACATATATTATATATTACTAGTATTGTATATTATATGTATATACTACAAGTTAGTATGTTAGTTTTAGAAAACAAACCAAAGAAAGAAGAAGAGTGTTAGAGAGAGTTGTAGGAGAAGAAGAAGAGGAAGAAAAAGAAGAAGAAGGGAAAGCTTTGAGAAGACAAAACAAGCATCATAATCATCTCCATCTCTCTCTTAAATTCATACTAATAAAATTATAATCTAAATTCCTTGTTTTAATTATATTTTTATATTCTTCATAATGTAGATAATTGTTATGTAGAAGTTGTTTTGAGAAATTGAGAGAGATAGAGAGAAATAGAGGAATTGAGATGAGCTAGAAGAAGAAGAAGAAAAAAAAGAAAAAGCTAGAAGAAGATAACTTCTAAACTCTTATTTAATCCTTGATTTTTTTGGGTAGATTTATGTTCTAGGGTAATAGATCATGCTTAATCTTGTTTGTATTGGTTTAATCTTGGATTATCAAGAATCAAACAAGAGGATTCAAGAAAGAAAATGAAATGGAAAGAAAATTTGAAGAACAAAATTCGTAGGTTTTGAGTAATTGTGGACATATCTTGTGAAATTCATATCTCTTTGGGTATAATGAGTTAGAAAGTGAGCCTTATATCAAATCGAAGATATGGAAGTAAGCTATATTCTGAAAGTGAAATCACATGAAAACTCTTTGTAGATTTCTTGAAATGTCTGTTTTAGTAAGGCTGGTTAGAAGGAAAATAATAATCGTCGGAAAATCAAAGCTATTGGGTTTCAGACTTTGAAAAATTCATATAAATTCGTGTGTTTTGACTCTGAAGAAACTTAAAACTGTAAAGTTGTAGATATCGAAGTTTACTAGCTAGACTTGCGAGATTGAGCCATTTTATGGACCGGATCATATCCGAAATAAATTGTTTAGTAAGGATGTCCAGAAAATGAAATTTTCTACACTAGTTGATGAATTGTAGAATCTAGTTTAGATGGATAAGGGTCTGACTTTAAGGCCTAGATGAGGTTTTAGAACACTGAGTAAGGGTTAATTCTATATAAGAAGGAACAAAAACGGACATGTAACGAAGGAGATACGTTAAAAACGAAAACAACGTTTTGTTAAAGAAATTGTGAAGATGGGTTTTATAATTATGTTTGAATTAAGATTTTGGGTGATGGTATATTTTGATGATTAAAAATATGTTTTGACATATGTAATGAATACAGATATGTGTTATCATATTCTATGAATAATTAACCATTTAAGATCAAGAGTTGAGATAAGCTAATGTGTGCACATAACGTGCTCGATAAAATACCTAAAAGTAGTAGTGTTTCTAAACTTTGGTATACAAAGTGTCTAACTAATGGCTAATATTGGATATCTAAGTATGAAAAGATGATAATGGAAAGAAATCGAAAAGGGTAATTTTTGATTTATGAAGGAAAATTAAACATGTAAACAATGTGTTGAATATGCATTTTTGAAACCAAAGTGGTAAAATAAAATGGTGTGATATACGCACATTAAACTACAAGTGAGATAGTCTAGCATGTGTGGTGATGAAAATGAAAATAAAACTGAGTTACATATAAAATAGTTAGATGTCTATAAAGACATTATAAAGGATAATAAGATAAAGTAAGGTCTTAGAATAAATTTGACCATGAGATTGAGTATTGATTTTATTTATTATCAATCTCGCATACAGTGTAGGTTGTGCAAGGACGCGAAGTATTAGAGTGTTGATAAAACGCCGGTAAAGGCAAGTCTTTCAGTTCCTTTTTGCTATGTGAACTTGATGATGATCTGCTTTAAAATTTTAGTGTATGATGTATTATATATGTCAAAAGTATGAAATGTGAAAGTCAATCTATGACTATAATGATTGAACTATGAATGTTGATTGAGTAAGGAACTCAATCTTTATAGTTGTTATGTGAACTACAACATGTATGCTATGTTTGTTTATGATTATTATTGTATGTTGAGCATGTTATTATGTGCTACATGATGCATGAAAACTGTTAGATTTTGCTGAGCTGTCGAGCTCATTCTTGCAAATAACCATTTTTGCAGATTCAAGAATTGAAGGTAACGCTATGTGCTACTTGATTGTTATGGATTAAAAGTGATATATGAAGATTTAATATCCTAACTAAGTTGTTATTCTTGTAAACCATGTCTAATTGATGAGTGAGTTTTATACCCATGAATTGGATACATTCGGGCTTAATTTATTGTTGTTCTTAAGTCTTTTAGGATATTTTTATGTGTTTGTGTCTATTCATGCATGTTTTATGTTATTTTATAGGAATTGGGACAAAAGTTACATGGATCGATGTTTGGGGTGGCTAGATTCGCGTTTTCGGCTTGCCATTTACATAGCAGCCACTTCAGATCCAATTTGACTATAGCTCCTGACATTATTTCGACAAACTTCAAGAATGAAAGTTGTAGATCTACTTCTCCTCTTTCCGGAACATCTTGAATCATCAAAATCGAAGTTCGGACGAAGAAGTTATGGCCATTTTCCCAAAGGACGTTGGAGCAGAAAATGTCAGATTTTGGGCATGTGGCCGGGCGCTATAAAGCGGAACTCTCGGTAGCCATGCCCAGTATTTCAAGGCTTTGAAGCTGAGGAAAGGCTTAGTGATGGCACGGACGGGTTTTGGGGTAATTTTAACACCTTTTGACTCAAATTGGATTGGATTTGTTCCTAAACTAAAAATTGGACTTGTAACCTATAAATATATGATGTAAGACATAAAATAAAGGGGGATTACATAGCTTAGCCTAGAGAAAACACTCCTTTAGATTAGAAAATAACCCTAATTCTTATTAGTTTTGGAGATTGAAGTAACTTGGAGACCATTGAAGATCAAGAGCAAGAGCAAAGAGGGAGCATCAAATTTTTCGATAATGATTCTATTCTCTTCTCTCATCTTACTTTTATCTTTAGATGTCTATTCAGGTTGTGGATTCTTGGTTTTAATTCATTAATTATGAACTAACTATTTTTGAGATTTCAATTGAACTTTTATGGCTATGAATTAGTTATTCATTATATTCTAATTATTTATGTTAAAGTGAGTTGTTTATCTTGTCTTGTGCTTATTGCTTAATTATTTGATCAAGAATTACTATGTTACTCTAGAAGGAATTGGAAGAGGAATTCTAGGGTTAGAGGCGAGCATGATATCATGTGACTTAGTTATTTGCATGGTGAAAAATTAGGTTTGTGAATTGAATGGAAATATATGTTCGCCGCATGTAACACGTAAGGAATTGGGATTGAAAAGAGTTTAATTCAATTGTTTTGCATATGAATATAGCAAGATTAATCTGGATTAAATAGAAGGTAATTGATCACTTGGAAAAGGACTTTTGGCATTTGAGAAATTCACATTAACAATTCAAGAGGCATAATAATTGGGATAATTGGATAATTGATTTATAATTCATAATTGGGGATATTGAAGTCTTAATCTTTATTTATTTGAATTCATTCGTTAAAATCTTGGTTTTAATTAGTTAATTTAGTTTTCTTAATTAGAAAAAACACGATTTGAGATTGTTTAAATAAAATTAGTTTGGTTAAGAATTAGTACTTGGTGATTTTTATTAAATAATTCCTCGTGGGAACGATACTCTACTTTCACTTTATTACTTGTTGACCGTGTATACTTGCACGTATTCATTGATTGCGAAATCGATCAACACTAATGTTTCGAATAATGTATTAATGTTGAATTGTAATATTGATTTGGGAATGTAAACTATTGTAGTACTAAAATGATTCTGAGATATTTAGATGTAAAGGTTGAAGGTTTTGGGAACGATGATAGTTTGTAATAGAAAATTTTAATTATTCCGCAAATTTCAATGGTTGTATTATCGTTTAAGGATGTAAAATTAGAGGTTGAATGTATTATTAACGACCGAAGTCGAGAATTAAATTGTATGAATTTTGGGGTCGTTACAATTATAATATAATAATATATTTAAATGAATTATTTTATCATAAAAGATAAAATATCAATTTTCAACAATTGTCACATTAAAAATTTTCTCCATCTATATCCACATAAAATGAATATTTTCCTTATCATATAAATGAATAATTAATTATTCACAAAAAATATTACAGAATCACAATATTGACAACCAGGCTGTTCCTAGGAAAGAGGGGGCTTTCCAATAAGGATTTCTCCTTACTAGCGTACAATTAGGTGACCAAACCTCTCCTTGATAGAACTTTGTAGACATAATTAATTGACCAATCGGGTAATTAATCGGATAAATGAATAATTAATTGCTATTAATTCACATGCTTATAACTATTTGTTCACATGTGTGTACTATTGATTCACAAGATGTACTATTAGGGAAGTTGGTGCAAGTTTGATAATAGTTGCAGGACTAAATTAAAAATGAAGGAAAAGATGAAGGTATTATACTATAATATTTCGAGCCCCAAAACATGCAATTATCGAAACTATGTTTCCTATTAATAGAAGCTCATTCTTCTTTCATTCTCACCAATTCACTAAGACTCACAAGAGCAATTATAGAAAGAGAAGCTTTAGAGAGAAAGTAAAAGAGAAGTCTGCTACCTCACTATTCCAGTATCCAGTCTTCTTCTGAGGTAAGGGATATTATTTTTTTCAGTATTCATAAGGAATAATATTTTCTTCCATACTCTGTAGTATATGAGTAATATTATTTCATCTTGTATTCCTGATTATAACCACATTTTGTTAAAGTATTGCTTCTATACTCCGTGAAATTAGTGGAATATCCTTGAAATTTATGTTTCATCTAGTACTGTCCATGAGTAGTATTCATTTTTACGGTACTATTCACAAAGTACTATTCATGGGGTACTATTCACAAAGTATTATTCACGAGTACTATTCACGAGTACTATTCCTGAAGTACTATTCACTCGGGTACTATTCACCCGGGGGATTATTCATGACAAAAATTGATTTCTTTGCTGTCCAAATCATTTTTGATACAATATTATTCTTGAATTTTACTCCACAAAGCAGTATCATGTTGATAATTTGGACAATATTGAATTTTGGATAAATTAAATTATAAATCTTTAAATATTTATCCTTTGCTTGCTTTTAATTGAATTCATATATCATTGTCATCATCCTCATGCTTATATTATGATAAAAGTCATATATGGCTTATGTGCATAGATGTACTATTGATTGGTATGATTATGACCAGGGATCATTCGGTATAATCATGACCCGTAATGTTACAAATGATGTGGTAAAAGTCCTCATTGGCCTATAATGCATTGATGGACAATTGTTGGTATGATTATAACCAGGGATTATTCGGTATAATCATGACCATTGATGATTACATAAATATCCTTGGCCCGTAGTGCAGGGATGATTCGATGATGTGGTCTATTTATTTAGATGAGTCTCAACGATAAAATTGATGATAAATTTTTTATATCATAGAAGATAGTAGATATCATGCTCTACTTGACTCTTCTAATGGATTGCTTGTTCCACTGCAATTAAACTTGATGTTTATTATATTTTATCAGTTTAACATTGTTGAAGGCTAACGATAATTTATTCTGCATTATCTTAGTCATAATATTTCTTATTGGGCTAGTTGAGCTCACCCATTGTTTTCATTATTCTCTTCAGGAAATGAGAATATAGAACGGAGTGACGGTCCAGATGTTTGCATTAGTAGTCCTCACTATTCAGTAAAATAGTGTGATAATAAATGTATTGAGGACTCCATTTGAGTTTGAATACTGTCTAGAAGACAATATTTGTATTAAAACTTTCAGCTTATATCTTGTCGTATTTCACACGACATTTGTATAATTATGTTGTATTTAAATTTTATAACATGTATTTGGCGACTCAGAATGGGTGATGTATACCTATTTTGGGGGCGTCACAGTTGGTATCAAAGCTTAGGGATATGATCCCTGGGTGAGATGTGAGACAAGAACTAGGAGAGGAGAGACGGAGAATTTCTTCGCTGGTATGACCTACCTAAGTTTATTTCGTATTTAATTGGTCGGTCAGAGTATAGGAATAATATGTGACATGTCAATTAACCCTTGTTTTGTGGCAGTATTTGATAATGGCATCCGAAAATATTGAGATAAACAATGAAGCACATGAGACCGTTGAGGCACCAATGATCAATACCCAGGATAATGTGCATTAGGATGACAATAATCCTCAGAAAAATAACAATGCTGACCAAATGATGAACGATGAGATGTTCAGAGGCTTTATGTAATTCATGCAACATCAGGCAAGAACGACTCCTGTTCAAAATGCAGGTGGAAACACTGGCAACTCTCGGACGGTCACCGCTAAAAAGTTAAAGGAGCTGGGACCACCAGTGTGATACCCCCAAATCCAGGTACTTCATTTTCACTGAATTTGGTGCTCACTATCAAAATAAATATATCTAACTACCATAATAAAGGATAAAACACTAAATAACTTTAAACAATAATCTTTCTCATTAAAGGGTTACATCATCTCATAAATAATCTCAGGTAATCTAACCTTAAATTATTACATCAGTTTGCGGAATACATTATAAAATAAAATAAGTCTTATAACTTCATGCATTTAAATAAACTTTAACTAATTCTTCAACACTTGGACATCTTGCCCTTTCCCTTGCTAGTAGATGGATCATCACCTCTTTCGACTTTAGCTGCATTGTTTAATTGCAAGAGTGAGCAAACAATTGCTCACTGACATAAAGAATAGTAATAATAATCATAAGAGAATAAACAATGAATGTTGTACAATAATGAACTTGTTCTACGAATAGAAACAGAAACAAGTTCGAACTTTTAATATCTGAGGGTCTTAAGACCATGAACTATGTCTTTTGTATTTAGGTATTATTACCTCAACCTTAACAATCATTAGACTGTACAGACTCTTCTTAATGTACTAAGGGGGATCAGCCCTTTGTACCATGTATTGTGCACAAACATCTAAATGTTACACGTACAAAATCCCCTATGTTAGGGTTGTTCGTCTCAGTTTGAATTTAGAATTTCCGCACTAAAGAAAGTTTAGTTTGGAACTAGTTTATCAGTGTTTCTAGAATTTTAGAACACTATTCAATTTCCATCAATAAAGGTTTAATATAAGAATGTATAACTGAACAAGGCTATTAAAGTCAAAGATCGAATATTAACAATATATAACTGAATAAACATGATACACATGCAAAGTACTATGTTCAAAAAGTTAAAACAATCTCATTTGAATCGACGTATTCGAACAATATATGCTTTGTATAATAATTAGAAAAGTGAAACTTGCTCGATGTAATGAATTAGATTACAAGAGCTTAATCAATCGTATATAAGAATAGAATCAATAATATTGCTCAATAGAATTTTAGGAACTTGCATTCATTAATAAAAGAAGGAAGTTAGAAAGCTTGCTCAAATATAAGGAGTAATTAAAGTTTAGAAACTTGCACAATTATGAAAGTAGAGTTAGAGAACTTTCCTTGTTTGTAAGCTACATAAATGTAATATAATCTTCAATTACCCTACATATATCATTGAAATCGCAATCACAATTAGTTGCATGAATATTAGTTTTTAGGGTTTAAACTATCATTTAGGTCATAACCCTAACCTAGCACCTAACCACGTTGGTTAACACCTTAACGATTCTGAAATCACACTATAAACCTTATCATTTATATTTAACTTTTGAAAACATCACAATTGGTTCATTATATAACGTATTTAAATAATTACTTAAAATCTTCACACTTTGAATTACAACATCTTACAATCTGTTATTGTAGTTTATATTATGCCTCAACATCATTAACATGCATGCTAAACTAATATAAGTCCACTACACAAGATCTACAAATAAGCAGTCTGCACTGCCTGGGCTCAGGGCACGGCGCAGCTGCGTAGTCTTTAATCAGCTCCAACCATCTTCTTTATCGCATGTTCAAGTCTTTTTGTGTAAAGATATACTTCAAACTTTTATGGTCAGTATATCTCACACCTCTCTCCATAATGATAATGTCTCCAAATCTTCAAGGCAGACACCACCGCAGCCAACTCTAAGTCATGAGTCGGATACCCCTTTTCCTAATCTTTTAATTGACGTGATGCATACGCGATAACTCTGCTGTTTTGCATAAGCACACAGCCTAGTCCTTTATGCGATGTGTCACTATACACTACAAAATTCCCTGTATCATCAGGCAATGACAACACAAGTGATGAGCTCAACCTCTTCTTCAATTCATGAAAACTTTCCTCACACTTCTCCGTCTAAACAAATTTAACTGCTTTACGGGTTAAATTCATCAACAGGGTTGCGATCTTAGAAATGTCCTGAATAAAACGCCTATAGTAACCTGCCAACTTTAAGAAACTCCTTATCTCTGACTGGGTTTTCGGCTGATCCCAGTTTACTACAGCTTCAACTTTTGATGGATCTACTGAAATTCCGTCTTTATCAATAACATGCCAGAGAAACTGTACACGTTCCAACTAAAACTCACATTTTGAAAATTTTGCATACAACTTCTCTTTTCTCAATGTCTCCAACGTCACTCTTAAGTGTTCAACATGTTCTTCCTTGTTCTTAGAATACACCAGGATATCATCAATAAACACCACCACAAATTTATCTAAGAATGGTTTAAACACCCTATTCATCAAATCCATAAATAGTGCAGGTGCATTAGTTAAACCAAATGACATAACCAGAAACTCGTAATGACCATACCGAGTTCTGAATGTCGTCTTCGGTACGTCTTCTGGCCTCACCTTCAACTGATGATAACCACTCCTCAAGTCTATCTTTGAAAAATACCTCGCACCCTTCAGTTGATCAAATAGATCGTCGATTCTTGGTAACGGATACTTATTTTTAATTGTGACCTTATTCAATTCTTTGTAATCAATGCAGAGCCGCATCGATCCATTTTTCTTCTTAACAAATAACACTGGCGCTCCCCATGGCGATACGCTCGGCTAAAAATACTTCTTGTCGAGCAATTCTTGCAGTTGCACCATCAACTCTTTCATCTCTACCGGGGCCATTCGGAATGGTGCCTTAGATATCAGACCCATTCCTAGTACCAAATCAATAACGAACTCAATTTGTCAATCTGGCGGAAGACCTGGAAAATCCTCTGGAAATACGTCTAAAAAATCTCTTATGATCGGTATCTCTTCTAACTTTGCACTTTTCTTCTGTGTATCAACTATGTAGGCTAAATATCCTACACATCCTTGTCTTAACAACTTGGCTTGCATAGTCCGATAACTTGCTTGTCGAGGTGACTTCTCGCCATAGAACACAACTTTTGATTTTGAGTCATAAGGTTAACACACTTTCTTTGGCAATCAATTACTGCTCCGTGATTGAATAACCAATCCATTCCTAGGATAACATCAAATTCACCAAGTCTAATTGGTATCAATTCTACCCTCATCTCTTGACCATTTATAACCACTTTACAATTCTTATATATGAACCTAACAGGAATCACTTCCCTATTTACAATCTCTATGCTCAAAGGATAATTTAATTCTTCCTGAGGCAAACCTAAGTTTTGAGCAAATTCATCGGATTTAAATGAACAAGTAGCACCCGAATCAAACAGTACATAAGCATTAATAACATTAATCGGAATGATACCTAACACCACATCCTTAGACTGAACAACATCATGCACAGTCATATTAAAAGTTCTCGTGTAGTAGCTCATTAAACATGCGAAATTTGGTCGATGATAGTCAATGAACCACCACCGTTGTTGTTTCCTTTTCCTCCACTTGCACTCCCCGATGGCTTTTTAGGGCAATCACGAGCCATGTGATCCTTTGAACCGCAGGTAAAACATGCTCCTTTCTTTGGACTAAAATAGTTCGATGCAATGTGTCCCTCCTGACCACAGTTGAAACACACCCGCTTTCCCTTCAAACATACCGCAGTATGGTTCTTCCCACAAGTAGCACAAGCTTCAAACTTTTTCTTCTACGGACTTCCCTGCTGTCCTCCCGTAGTCGAATTCTTGTTCCACTTCCTCTTCTGATTGTTACTTCCAACATTACTCCCACCAGCCTTATTCTCGTTATCATTCTTCCTCTTCTTCTGTTCTTGGTTGTACTTGGTCAAGGCATCACTTCCAGCTTCTGCGATGAATGCCTTTTCCAATACAGTCGCAAATGTATTCAATTGGAACATTGAAACCTTGCTATACAGCCAGGGTTTCAATACTTGTTCGAACCTTCTCGCTTTACGTTCATCAGTATTGACTTGATAAGTGGCAAACCTTGCCAACTCGTTAAACTTCGCAGTATACTCTGCCACCGTCATAGTTCCTTGCTTAAGATCCAGAAATTGCACTTCCAACTGATTCTGAGAACTCGCTGGAAAGTACATTTCAAAGAACATCTCCTTAAATCTATCCCACGCTACCACTCCTTGTCCTCCACGAACTTTATTTTCTTGCCACCAGTAGCTAGCTTGACTTAAGCATAAACACCGCGAATGCAGTCTTCTGATCTTCGTTAACTCTAGCAATGTCAAACACCTTCTCCATTTCCATGATCCAGGTTTGGGCTTCCACTGGATTCATAGACCCTTGAAATTCTGGCGGTCCAACCGCTTTGAATTCCTTGAAGGTCGTAACTTGAGCTTGCGGATGATTCGTAAGTGCTCCCATCAACAAAGTTACCAACTGCTGAACCGGATTAGCGTTGGCCTCATTGTTATTATTAGTAGACCCCTCAGGAGGTGCTTGTTGATGTGTTTGTCTTCTTCTAGGAGGCATTTTCTGTTAGAACATACGCTTATTAGTTCATCACTCCACGTCTTGGTTATTTAAAGTTTAAACATTCCAAGATTAAAGCTATACCACATAATATTTCAAATAAACTCTAATATTTTATTCATTCATAATGTTTTAAAACATACTAAAGATAACATAACCGCTAAGAACATCCACTTTCCGAACTATACAAGTTTTAGGATAACATACTCATACTATCCCTTTATTTATCTCAAAATAAGGGATTCACAACTTATTTATTCACATAATTAACCACATTTTATTATCACTCCTATTCTATCTAGGCATATTAAGATGTCGTAAGGCTTCTCGACGTTCCTCCTCCATGATACGATAAGTCATTCTACGATCCATCACGAACCACGACGAGTCTTCAAACTGAGGTGGGTAATAATGGACTCGATCGTGGGCCCTATCAATTGCAGAATTAAAATCATAATCCATCTCCTTCATCTTGGCTTTCTTCACTTGAACTTTAGCCTCAGCACGGTCTACACGTTGAGTCGCCTTCATCCAAGCGTCCTCTGCCCTTGTACGCTTAGTTGATTCCTCTTTGAAGTCATCTTTCAACTTCTCCATATCAGTCTTCATCTTCTCGTTCACTGCCAACAGGTCTTCATGCTGACCCTTGGAATGAACTAAATCCCATTCTGTGTTTCCAAGTTTTGAGTCAAGTTACTGAATCTCTACATCCTTCTGCTCCAACGCAACGTGATGCATATCAACCATCTCCTTCAGTTCCTCTATATTATCCTGTAACTCAATGTTACGGTCGTACAAAGCATCATACATCTCAGCTGATATGGAGTTTGATGGAAACTCCTCAGGATCCTCCTCATCATCATCCTCCTTTATCTCCTCAGGACTATCCTCCTCGGGATCGGTCACAGGCTCATCCACCTGGATCAACTGTTCCCGCACTACGTGAATATCCCGGGGTTCGTCATCTCTAGGTATCTGAGGTATCACCTCCCTAGCTAGACTGGAACCTCCTTCGTTAGACATCCTGTCAACAAAATATTTTAAGTTTTACTTAACATTATGGATACTCGCGAGCACATAAGTTATTAACACATAGCACATAATGTCTTTTATTGTTTAGTTGCAATGGATGCCTTAATCCATTCCTTAAAACCCGATAAGAGTTAATAACCTCTATGTTTTCTGTTTCCTTAAAGGCTACTTCATAAGGTTTTCCCCACCTAAGTTTTATAACCTAAGGCTTTTATACCAACCTGTGACACCTCCAAATCCGGGTACTTCATTTCCATCGAATTTGGTGCTCACTATCAAAATAAATATATCTAACTACCCATAATAAAGGAAAAAAAATTAAATAACTTTAAACAATAATCTTTCCCATTAAAGGGTTACATCATCTCATAAACAATCCCAGGTAATCTAACCTTAAATTATTACATCAGTTTGCGGAATACATTATAAAATAAAATAAGTCTTATAACTTCATGCATTTAAATAAACTTTAACTAATTCTTCAACACTTGGACATCTTGCCCTTTCCCTTGCTAGTAGATGGATCATCACCTCTTTCGACTTTAGCTGCATTGTTTAATTGCAAGAGTGAGCAAACAATTGCTCACTGACATAAAGAATAGTAATAATAATCATAAGAGAATAAACAATGAATGTTGTACAATAATGAACTTGTTCTACGAATAGAAAAAGAAACAAGTTCAAACTTTTAATATCTGAGGGTCTTATGACCATGAACTATGTCTTTGGTATTTAGGTATTATTACCTTAACCTTAACAGTCATTAGACTGTACAGACTCTTCTTAACGTACTTAGGGGGATCAGCCCTTTGTACCATGTATTGTGCACAAACATCTAAACGTTACACGTACAAAATCCCCTATGTTAGGGTTGTTCATCTCAGTTTGAATTTAGAATTTCCGCACTAAAGAAAGTTTAGTTTGGAACTAGCTTATCAGTGTTTCTAGAATTTTAGAACACTATTCAATTTCCATCAATAAAGGTTTAATACAAGAATGTATAACTGAACAAGGCTATTAAAGTCAAAGATCGAATATTAATAATATATAACTGAATAAACATGATGCACATGCAAAGTACTATGTTCAAAAGAGTTAGAACAATCTCATTTGAATCGACGTATTAGAACAAAATATGCTTTGTATAATAATTAGAAAAGTGAAACTTGCTCGATGTAACGAATTAGATTACAAGAGCTTAATCAATCGTATATAAGAATAAAATCAATAATATTGCTCAATAGAATTTTAGGAACTTGCATTCATTAATAAAAGAAGGAAGTTAGAAAGCTTGCTCAAATGTAAGGAGTTAAAGTTTAGAGAACTTGCCTTGTTTGTAAGCTACACAAATGTAATATAATCTTCAATTACCCTACATATATAATTGAAATCGCAATCACAATTAGTTGCATGAATATTAGCTTTTAGGGTTTAAACCATCATTTAGGTCATAACCCTAACCTAGCACCTAACCACGTTGGTTAACACCTTAACGATTCTGAAATCACACTATAAACCTTATCATTTATATTTAACTTTTGAAAACATCACAATTGGTTCATTATATAAATTATTTAAATAATTACTTAAAATCTTCACACTTTGAATTACAACATCTTATAATCTGTTATTGTAGTTTATATTATGCCTCAACATCATTAACATCCATGCTAAACTAATATAAGTCCACTACACAAGATCTACAAATAAGTTGCATTTGACTTTGCTCGGGCTCGAGAACGCAGTGCGACTACATTGTCCCTTGCCTTAAGCATCACGCGATTTTCGCCATTTTGGGCTTGGCACACTTGCAATAAATCTCTGTTGGTGCCTGTACACGAACCAAAAATACAAGAACAATGTTGTTCTATTTTTAGCCCAACTAACATGAATTTCACCCTTAAGACAGTGAAATTAGCTCATCCAATTGATATAAAACTAACACAAATATGTTTCCTCACATATTCATCAACTTAAAACAATTATACATCAAATTAAACTATTTTAATTCCTTAAATTTCATGTTTTCTCATGAAAACTCCATTTTTGACACCTTTAGCGAATTCGATCATCACGAATTCGTTTCTCGATCAATTGACACGATTCCAATTACGCCGCTTTCGTTTCTTAACATACAAACATATTCTAACATCAAATTACAGATTCTAACACACATTAAGCATGAAATTTTGTATTTTCTAAGCCCTATTATATGAACATAAACACTGTGATTTTTCCTTATCTTTCTACACCCAATTTACACGAATTTGATAACAAATAACAAGTATACATGATGATTAACAGAGTTTTGCAAACCTACATGAACATATATACGTACCACAATTCACGTGATTTCAAATCACATAGAATATATATACATATATACTGAAACTAAAATTTAGAATGGGGCTAGTTTATACCTTAATTCTTTGATGGTATGATAGCCAAATGAAGAGAAATCTTTTCCCCAAAGCCCTTCTTCTTTAACCCTCCAATATCACCGTGTTCTCTTCTTTCAAGCTCTCTCTCAACACTCTGTGATATCTAGCTAAGACCTAGAAAAGTAGACGCGTAGGAATTATACTAACTTTCACTTCCCCACTAACTTCAGTTAAAAAATCCAAAAGGTAGCGTCAGTTGAAAAAAACCAAATGCCACAAGGTCTTGTTTGGCTAAGCACATATTCCCAACTTGATTATTTTTATATTATTTATATTATATAGTTTCATGTGTCACACTCTAGTTAATTAAATAACTTTAGCTTAATTAATTTAAATTAATAATAATAAAAATCTTATTATCATTATACTTATAATTAATAAATAATTATATAACCCATTTAATTAATAAATTAGAAACATCACTTTATTTATTTTATTTATTTCCTTTAAATTAAATAATTCATTTATTTTAATTATTTTCTTAAATATTAAGCAATTGATTTAATTTAATTATTTCCTTAAATTAAATCCTTGAGATAAAATTATTAATACACAATTTAATTAACATAAATCAATTTAGTTACTAAATTAATTCACCACAATTCATTAATTATTTATTTTCTTCAATGAATAAATTATTTAAAATATTTATTGAAATCAATAAATATTTGAATTAAATTACAAATTTCTCGATCGTTACAACCAGAGTTTATTAGAAAGCCAAAACCACTTAAGGCGGAGACGTGGATAAAGCAGATCACCAAGATATTTGATGTCTTGGGATGCTCCGAGGAGCCAAAGGTTCCCTTTGCCACCTTTATGTTGTGAGGAGAGGCAGATTACTGGTGGGATTTGGTAAAGCGTACTCAACCTGCCACACTGAAGATGTCTTGGGAGAAGTTCCAAGAACTGTTCAACGACAAGTACTTTTCCAAAAGTATGCGTCACATGAAGGAGGTAGAGTTCATCAAGCTGGAGCAGAACAATATGACCGTGTCACAGTACGAAGCTAAGTTTTTCGAGTTGTCCCGATTTGCGTCCCACTTGGTTGATAATGAGGAGAGAATGACGCGGATGTTTCTAAGAGGTTTGAAACCCGAGATATGTTAATACTTAATTTCTCACAAACTGTGTTTGTATTTAGATGTTGTAAATAGGGCTCAGTTATTGGAGCGCGATAACGAGTCAACCCAACCAAGAGAGAGCAGCCAACAAAATGATAATACCAGTGGTAACAGTCATCAAAGCGGTGACAACAAACATGGAGGGAATCAACATGCCAGAAATGGTAACCACTTCGGTGGAAATCATAGCCAAGATAATAGAAGTGGAAATTTCAAGAAGAGGAGATTCAAAAATGATGGAAAGACGTTATCACCAGTACCTATTGTTAAGGAAGGGGAACGATAGCCAATCATATGTTACAAATGGGGAGGGGAGGGACATATCAGTCCGAATTGTACGCAGCAATCCAAAGCATGTTATAATTGCTGAAGAAAAGGTCACCTTACCCGATTTGTTGTGCACCGAAGTCAAGTCCAGCTGGGATGGAGGCATCAAAGCTGTCCCAGACAAGACAAAACCCGTAGTTTAAGGGAGAGCGTTTGTCGTAACCTCTCAAAAAGTGAGGAATCCGAACGAGATGATCACGGGTAAGCTAATCATAAACTCTAGCGAAGTCTATACCTTATTTGATACCGGTTCTACCCATTCTTTTATTTCTCCTACTTGCGCTCAACGTTTAAATTTAACTATATAGAAATTAGACTTTGACTTATCTGTTGAAACTCCATTGGGAGAAACCTTCATTACATCCACTGTTTATAAGTCTTGTTTGGTTCAAATCGGTACCCTCACAATACCTGTCGATCTTATTTCCTTAAAAATACTTGCATTTGATGTGATTTTAGGGATTGATTGGTTAACTACTCATCATCCAAAAATTGATTGTTTTCATAAGGTTATTAGCTTTCATATTCCTAACCAACCTATTATCCGAATTCAAGAAACAAAACCACTAAAGTCAATCACTGTTATATGAAGCCATAAAGTTATTCGTTTATTAAAAAACGGATGTCAAGCTTTCTTAGCCCATGTCACAGATTTAAACAAAAATATGTCAGATTTGAATGATATTTCTATTGTTAATAAATTTCCTGACGTATTCCCCGAAGAGCTTCTTGGCCTACCCTCAGAGCGTAAAATCGAGTTTGGTATCGACCTTGAACCCGGTACAAAACCCATTTCCAAAGCCCCATATCGAATGGTTCATATTGAACTTCAGGAGTTAAAAACCAAACTGCAGGAGTTGTTAGACATCTGTTTCATTCGACCTAGTACGTCTCCTTGGGGTGCTCATATTCTATTCGTGAAAGAAGAAAGATGGAAGTATGGGACTTTGTATTAATTATCGGAAGTTGAATCATGTCACCATTAAAAATAGGTACCCGTTGCCTCGAATTGATGACCTGTTTGACCAGTTACAAGGCGCCAAATTCTTTTCAAAGATCGATCTTCATTCTGGATATCATCAGTTGAAGATTAAAACTGATGACATTCCAAAGACTACTTTTCGGAACTCGATGCGGGCAATTACGAATTCCTAGTCATGTCTTTTGGATTGACTAATGCTCATGCTGCCTTCATGGATATGATGAACCGAGTATTCAAGGAATATTTGGATCACTTTGTGGTCGTCTTTATTGATGACATCCTCATTTACTCCAAAAGTCGTGAAGATCATGAGCAACATCTAAGGCTGATACTCCAAAAGCTTCGTGAAAACAAGTTATATGCCAAGTTGAAGAAATACGAGTTCTAGCTTGAGGAAGTAGTATTCCTTGGGCATATAATATCAAATAACGGAATATCTGTTGACCGGACAAAGATTGAAGCAATTCAAAGTTGGGAGCAACCTAAGTCAGTGACCGAAGTACATAGCTTTCTCAGCTTAACTGGTTATTATCGGAGATTCGTGGAAGGATTTTCTCGAATCGCTACTCCATTAACTCAGCTGACTCAAAAAGATACAAAATTCGGTTGGAGCGAGGAATGTGAGAAGAGTTTTCAAGAACTCAAGAGGAGGCTCATTTCAGCACCTATTTTGAGAATACCAGTTGGTTCGGAGAGATTTGTCATATATAGCGATGCTTCAGGCAAGGGTTTAGGATGTGTTCTCATGTAACATGGGAAAGTCATAGCCTATGCCTCACGACAACTCAAAGAATATGAGAGGAATTATCATACTCATGATCTAGAGTTGGCAGCTGTTGTTTTTGCGCTTAAGATTTGGAGGCATTACCTATATGGAGAGAAGGTGGAGATCTATATGGATCATAAAAGCCTCAAATATTTCTTCACTTAAAAGGAACTTAACATGCGGCAACGACGATGGCTTGAGCTATTGAAAGATTACGATCATACTATTCAATACAATCTTGGAAAAGCGAACGTAGTAGCTGACGCATTGAGTAAAAGATCATATGCGTGTATGAGTGCGATATTGTCAACGCAAAGGCCCATTTTGTTTGACTTACAAAGGACAGAGATAGAGTTAAAAACTCTAGGGACCCATGTGATGATGGCGAATATACGAGTAGAACGGACTTTAATCGATAAAGTTAAATTTGCTCAAGCTACAGACCTGGAGCTGATGCGTATGAGGAAGAAAGTGCAAGAAGGTGCTATTCCGGAAGCAAGAATCGATAAAGAAGGAATACTTCGAGTCAACTCCAGACTTTGTGTTCCTAATGATTCTGACTTGAAGTATAAAATCATGATGGAGGCGCACAACACACCGTTTTTAATCCATCTTGGGAGTACCAAAATGTATCGTGATCTTCGACATACATTTTGGTGGAGCAATATAAAGAGAGAGATAGCAGGGTTTATCTCAAGGTGTCTAACTTGTCAATGAGTCAAGGCGGAGCATCAAATGCCAAAAGGTCCATTGCAACCACTTCAAATTCTAGAATGGAAGTGGCAACACATTACCATGGATTTCGTTACTGGTCTCCCAAGGTTTCTCAAGGCATAGATGCGATTTGGGTCATTGTTGACAGATTGACCAAGTCTGCTCATTTCTTATCGATACGAGAAACTTATACACTTGAATGTCTTGCTCGTATATACATAAACGAGATTGTAAGATTGCATGGTATGTCAGTATCCATAGTTTCTGATCGAGAACCAAGATTCACTTCACGATTTTGGGTTGGTTTGCAAAATGTTATGGGCACGGATTTACAATTTAGTTCAGTATATCATCCTCAAACGGACGGGCAGTCGGAGAGGACTATTCAAACTCTTGAAGATTTATTAAGACTTTGTGTCCTTGACTTCAAAGGAAGTTAGGACAAGTTCTTACCATTGGTGGAGTTTTCCTATAACAACAGTTATCAAGCAAGTATTGGCATGGCTCCATTTAAGGTGTTGTATGGAAGAAAGTGTTGTTCTCTAGTATGTTAGGATGAGGTGGGTGAAGCAACGTTGTTGGGACCGGAGTTGGTACGTATAACTACGGAAAAGATTCAAATGATCCGACAACGTATAAAAACCTCACAAAATCGATAAAAGAGTTATGTTGATCTTCATCGAAAGGACGTGGAATTTAATATTGGAGATCATGTGTTATTACGTGTTGCTCCATGGAAAGGAGTTACGAGATTTGGAAAGAGAGGAAAACTCAATCCTCGATTCATTGGCCCATTTTTAATCCTCGATTGAGTAGGAACTGTGGCCTATAGACTCGTCTTACCGCCAAGTATGTCTCATGTTCATAACATTTTTTACATATTTATGTTACGTAAATATGTGAAAGACCCGAACCACATTATTGAATTAGAACCGGACAAGATAGCAGAAGATTTAACGTATGAAGAGGTACCTGTTAAAATTTTGGATAAAAAGGATCATATTCTACACTCCAAGGTTATACTTCAAATCAAAGTTTTGTGGAGAAACCGCGATGTTGAGGAAATGACCTGGGAGTTAGAATCTGAAATGAAGTCAAGGTATCCTCACCTCTTCGACATACCAGGTACGCACCCTAATTTTGAGGATAAAATTTTATAAGAAGGGGAGGTTGTAAAACCCCAACTTTTATGAATAAAGATTAATTTTTCTCGATATATATTTTTGAATATTATTGTGTGGATTTGATATAATGTTATAGTTGTGGGTATTATTTACAAATTTTGCAAAGTAAGTAAGTAGTTATATAATATTTGATTGGTCGGGGAATATTCATTTTAATTGGGAATATTCGTACGACGACACAATCATTGGTGGACCCCACAACAAAAGTATTGTCGTAGTTAGAAAATGACAGAATTATCTTTTTTATAAAAATAACGGCGAAAGTTTTACCATTAAACTGTTGAACTACCCGGTGGTAAAAGTACAGTAATACGCGTGGTTGCATAGTAGCACACGATATTGATTATTAATGCTTACGTGAGAAGTCACTCAGTTATACTCAATTATTGCTACGATAATTCTTTGCTGATAATATCTTTCATATTATTGATTCAATTATTATCACGATTATCATCTCGCATAATATTTTATATTATTAAATCAATAATTGAGATGACAAAGTTATTCATATTATTATTTACAATCATCGATAATGTCTAAAAAGTTACAATAAAGAGAGGTTTGGTCACCTAATTGCGGCATGATATAGGAGAAATCCTTATCGGAAAGCCCCATCTTTCACGAGAATTATCTCGTTGTTAAATATTGTGACTTATAATATTAATGATGAATAAGTTCGAGTTGATTAAAGATGAAATTGATATTTCCATTATGTTGGGATTATTAGTGTTAGTGGAAATCGACATCTATTTCGATAATAATGGATGTCTGGAGGTTATATTGACCAATCGGGTAATTAATCGGATAAATAAACAATTAATTGCTATTAATTCACATGCTTATAACTATTTGTTCACATGTATGTACTATTGATTCACAACATGTACTATTAGGGGAGGTGGTGCAAGTTTGATAATACTTACAGGACTAAATTAAAAATGAAGGAAAAGATGAAGGTATTATACTGTAATATTTCGAGCCCCAAAACATGCAATTATCGAAACTATGTTTTCTTATAAATAGAAGTTCGTTCTTCTTTCATTTTCACCAATTCACTAAGACTCACAAGAGCAATTATAGAAAGAGAAGCTTTAGAGAGAAAGTAGAAGAGGAGTCTGCTACCTCACTATTCCAGTATCCAGTCTTCTTCTGAGGTAAGGGATATTATTTTTTTCTAAGGAATAATATTTTTTTCCATACTCTGTAGTATGTGAGTAATATTATTTCGTCTCGTATTCCTGATTATACCCTCATTTTGTTAAAGTATTACTTCTATACTCCGTGAAATTAGTGGAATATCCTTAAAATTTGCGGTTCATCTAGTATCGTTTCAAAAGGATATTTTCTGGACATTCTTGTTAAATTTTAAGCTTTTCATGCCGGAGTACTGTCCATGAGAAGTATTCATTTTTATGATACTATTCACAAAGTACTATTCACGGATACTATTCACAAAATACTATTCATGGGTACTATTCATAAAGTACTATTCACGAGTACTATTCCCGAAATACTATTCACGGGGTACTATTCACCCGAGAGATTATTCATGACAAAAATTGATTTCTTTGTTGTCCAAATCATTTTTGATACAATATTATTCTTGAATTTTACTCCACAAAGCAGTATCATGTTGACAATTTGGACAATATTGAATTCTGGATAAATTAAATTATAAATCTTTAAATATTTATCATTTGCTTGCTTTTAATTGAATTCTTATATCATTGTCATCATCTTCATGCTTATATATAATGATAAAAGTCATATGTGGCTTACGTGCATAGATGTACTATTGATTGGTATGATTATGACCAGGGATCATTCGATATAATCATGACCCGTAATGTTATAAATGATGTGGTAAAAGTCCTCATTGGCATGTAGTGCATTGATGGACAATTGTTGGTATGATTATAACTAGGGATTATTTGGTATAATCATGACCATTGATGATTACATAAATATCCTTGGCCCGTAGTGCAGGGATGATTCGATGATGTGGTTTATTTATTAAGCTGAGTCTTAGCGATAAAATTGATGATAAACTTTTTAAATCATAGAAGATAGTAGATATCATGCTCTACTTGACTCTTCTAATTGATTGTTTATTTCGTTGCAGTTAAACTTGATGTTTATTATATTTTATCAATTTAACATTGTTGAAGGCTAACGATAATTTATTCTGCATTATCTTAGTCATAATATTTCTTATTGGGCTAGTTGAGCTCACCCTTTGTTTTCATTGTTCTCTTCAGAAAATGAGAATATAGCTGGGACTAGTCGGGGAACGGAGTGACGGTCCAGATGTTTGCATTAGTAGTCCTCACTATTGTGAGACCCCAGATTTTATGAATAAATATTTAATTTTCTCGAAATAATTTTTTGAATATTATGGTGTGGATTTGATATAATGTTATAGTTGTGGGTAATATTTATAAATTTTACAAAGTACGCAAGTTATTATATAATATTCAATTGGTCGGGGAATATTCTTTTTGTCGGGGAATATCCGTATGACGGTACAATCATTGGTGGACCCCGCAACGGAATTATTGTCGGATTGAGAAAATGACAAAAATACTTTTATGAAAATAACGGCGAGTTTTTACAGATTAGCTGTTGAAACACACGGTGTTAAAAATACGATGTCTGGCGTGGTTGCATAGTAACACAAGTATTGATTATTGATTCTTACGTGATAAGTCACTCAGTTTTGTTTTATTGGTATTATTAAAGTAATAAAACAGAATACTTTTATAAAGTTATTCTATAAATAGAATATATTATATTCTATTATGCATAGTGTTGCATAGTGTCTACATAGTATTTTGCATAGTAAAATCTTTTTATATAAAATAGAATACTTTTATAAAGTTATTCTATAAATAGAATATATTATATTTTATTATGCATAGTGTTGCATAGTGCCTTCATAGTGCCTGCATAATGTTTTGCATAGTAAAATCTTTTTATATAAAACAGAATACTTTTATAAAGTTATTTGTTTTATTAGACAATAATTAGAATATATTATATTTTATTATTCATAGTGTTTGCATAGTGCCTGCATAGTATTTGTATAGTAAAATCTTTTATAAAATTATTCGTTTTATTAGATTATAAATAGAATATATTATATTTTATTTAAAAGATTTTGCTTTAAATATGGACCGTCAGATTAAAGTAAATCAATCTGGACCGTTCATGAGTTAGTTACTATGCAGTCCATTTTTCTATAAATAGAAGCTCATTCCTTCATTATTTCTTACGAATTCACTGAAACTCTAGAGAGATAAACTATAGAGAGAAAGAAAAAAAGTATTCTGCTACTTCACTACTCATATATCCAGTACTCTTCTTCTTAAGGTAAGGGATATTATTTGTTGTACTCATAAGGGATATTATTTGTTGTACTCATAAGGGGTATTCTTTCTTTCTTATTCATGAAGAGAACTTCTGTTATTCCATTCTTTATTATTCACTTGGAATAACCTGTATACGCGGGATACCCTATACTTGGTGAAATCTTCTGTTATTTCATTCTTTATTATTCTGTTGGAATATCCTGTTTGTGCGTTTTATCTTTGGACTGGTTTTCGTCTTTACTATTATTACGTTGGAATATATCACATGCATGCGTTTTACAGGACTGGTTCCGTCTTTATTAGTATTACATTGGAATAACATGTCTACATCAATACCGCATGCATGGTGATTTCATTGTTATTCCATTCTTTATTATTACATTGGAACATCCGGTGGGATTTTACTCGACACTGGTTCCGTTAATTATTATTCTGTTGGAATAACTTTGTCTATCGCAATCACCGCATGCATGGTGATTTCTTTTGTTATTCCATTCTTTATTATACTCAGTTAGTTAAAGTTTTGACTTCTATACTCCATGAAATTAGTGAAATATCCTTGATATTTGCGCTTTATCCAGTATCTTTTCATAGAAATATTCTTCTGAGCATTCTTGAATTTTACTCTACAAAGAAGTATCATGTTGACAATTTGGACGTTATTAGTTCCTGGATAAATTAATTCTTGAACTTGTTTTATTGAATTATTATGTCATTATCATCATCCTCATGTTTATGTTATGTTGAAAGTCATATGTGGCCTGTAGTGCATAGATGGACTTGGTATGGTTATGACCATGGATTATTCGGTATAATCATGACTGTAATGTTACAAATGATGTGGAAAAAATCCTCATTGGCCCGTGGTGCATTGATGGACAGTTTTTGGTATGATTATGGCTATGGATTCTCTTTGGCCGTAGTGCAAAGATTAATTGTTTTATGGCATGATCAGGACCGTTGATGAAAACATGATTATTCTTGGCCCGTAGTGCATGGATAATTGTGGTCATGATACTAAAGAATATCCTTGGCCGTAGTGCGGGGTGATTCGATGATGTGGATTATTTATTAATTCGAGTCCCAAATGATAAAAGTGATGAAAAACCTTTTAAATCATAAAAGATAGTAGATTTTATTCTCTACTTGACTCTTTTTATGGATTGCTTGTTCCAATCGCAGATTAAACTTGATGTTTGTTATATTGTATCGGTTTAACACTTTGTTTAAGGCTAATGATAATTTATTCTCGCATTATCTTAGTCATAATATTTCTTCTTGGGCTAGTTGAGCTCACCCTTTCTTTTCACCTGTTCTCTTCGTGAAATGAGAGCGTAGCGGGGACTAGTCGGAGAACAGAGTGATGGTCCTAGATGGTGCATTAGTAGTCCTCACTATTCTGTGAAATAGTGTGATAATAAATGTAATGAGGACTCCATTGAGTTTGTATACTCTTTAGAGGACAGTATTTGTATTAAAACTCACAGCCTATGTTTTGTCGTATTTTACACGACTGTTGTATAATTAAGTTGTATTTGAATTCTATACCATGTATCTGGCGACTCAAGATGGGTGATGTATACCTAATTTTGGGGGCGTCACAGTTGGTATCAAAGCTTAGGGATATGATCCCTAGCTAGGATGTGAGAATAAAACTAGGAGGGGAGAGACGGGGAATTTCTTCGCTACTATAACCTAACTAAGTTTATTTGATATTTAATTGGTTGGTCATAGTATATGAATAATATGTTACATGTAAGACCCCAAATTATTAATAAATAAAATTTATTTTCCTCTATTTATTATTTTGAAATAGTAAGGGTTGATTTGATTAATGTGGTTAGTTATGGGTAAAATGCGCAAATATTTTAAATAAGCAGGTGGTTATAAAATATTCATTGTTGTCGGGGAATATTCGTTTGGTCGTGGAATATTTTTGCTATTGGGGAATATTAAACGACGGTAGCGATCTTTTGTGGGCCCAATAAAAGCGATTGGATGGAGAAAAGCGACAAGTATAAGTTGTTTATAAATAACTTGGTAGCTTGTTATTACAAGTTAATACTATTGGAATACACGGTGGTTAAAACACGATGAATACGCGTTGTTACGAAGTAATACGCAGTATTGCACTAATTATTGATTCTTACGTAAGAAGGCACTACTCAATAATTGTTACGATGAGTTACCGTTCAAGATATTTTATTTTATTGATTCAATAATTCTTTGCGTTGATATTTTATATTCTTTTGTTGTTTTGATAATTCTCATATCTTGTATTTTCCATTATCGAAGAAATAATTCATATTATCTCGAATAATATTATTAGAAAATATTATTGGCAATGTCTAGAAAGTTACATCTAAGGAGAGGTTTGGTCACCAAATTGCGTGCGATGAAGGAGAAATCCTTATTGAAAGCCCCTCTTTCCGGGCGGCTACTGGTTGCGATCTTGTGATTCTAATAATATTTGTGAATAATTAATTATTGATTTATATGATGAGAAAAATATTGATTTTATATGGTTATAGATGGAGAAAATTTTTAAAATGACAATTGTTAAAAAATTGATATTTTATCTTTTCTGATAAAATAATATTTTATTATATTATATAATAATGATGATATTTTTACAATGAATGTGGGATATATGAGTATATGAGGAGGAAGAGTATTTTTGTTGCAACAGTTGTTTAAAACATGTTAAACATGTTGGTGGACCCATTTCTTGACTGAAATTTGATTATAGCTTGTAAAATCGCCCGTTTATAGATTTCGGTCAATTTGTGTTTGGAATTTGGAAAAACTTCCTTCTGCAAAGTTGTAGAGAATTGAATTTCCTATAAAAAGACGCGAGATTCAAATTTTCTAATAAAAGGGCTATTTATTATGAATTATTGAAGTTCTAAAGTTCCAAAATAATTGATTTTTGAAAGTTTTAATTACTTTTAATAACAAAAACGTTTTTTTGTTTTTTGTCATTAGTGGTTCTTGATTTAGGATGGTCAAGAGGTGCGTAGGGAATTACGATATATATATATATATATATATATATATATATATATATATATATATATATATATTAATATTGTGATGCCTAGAAAATTAGGTATACATCACCCATCTTGGGTCGCCAGATACATGGTACAGAATTCAAATACAACTTACTAATACAATTGTCGTATACAATACGACAAAACATAAACTGTGAGTTTGAATACAAATATTGTCTACTAGAGATTATACAAACTCAAAAGGAGTCCTCATTATAATTATTATCACACTATTTCACAGAATAGTGAGGACTACTAATGCTATCCCGGACTCGACCATTACTCCGTTCTCCCACTCGTCCCAGCTATATTCTCATTTTCAAGAGAAACCGTGAAAGAAAGGGTGAGTTCAACTAGCCCAGTAAGAAATATTATGACTAAGATAATGCAGAATAAATTATCATTAGCCTTCAACAGTGTTAAACTAATAAAATATAATAAACATCAAGTTTAACTACAGCGGAACCAACAATCCATTAAAAGAGTCAAGTGGAAAATAAAATCTACTATCTTTTATGATTTAAAAGGTTTTTCATCACTGTTATAGCTGAGACTTAGCTTAATAAATATTCCACATCATCGAATCACCCCTGAACTACGACCAAGGATATTCTTTAGTATCACGACCACAATTATCCATGTACTACGGGCCAAGAATATTTGTGTATTCATTAATGGTCATGATCATGCCAACAATTGTCCATCAATGCACTACGGGCCAATGAGGATTTTTACCACATCATTTGTAACATTACTACCATGATTACAATCGAATAATCCTCGGTCATAATCATACCAAGTACATCTATGCACTACAGGCCATAGATGACTTTCAACATAATATAAACATGAGTATGATGACAATGATATAAGAATTCAATAAAACAAGTTCAAGAATTAATTTATCCAGGAACCAATAACATCCAAACTATCCAACATGATCTTTGCTTTGTAGAGTAAAATTTAAGAAATACTTAGAAGAATATTTCCATGAAAGGATCTTTGGATGAAGCACAAATATCAAGGATATTCCACTAATTTCATGGAGTATGGAAGTCAAAGTTTTAACCAATCGAGTATAATAAAGAATGGAATAACAAAAGAAATCACCATGCATGCGATAGACCGCACATGCGAGTTATTCCAATGTAATAATAAATAACGGAACCAGTGTCGGCGTAAAACGCATGCAGACGAGGATATTCCAAATGTAATAATAAAGAATGGAACCAGTTCGACGTAAAAAACACATGCATGGATGTTCCATCGAATAATAATAAAAAGACGAAACCGTGTCCTGTAAAACACACATGATCGGATGTTCCAATGTAATAATAGAAGAATGTCACCAAGTATAGGGTAAATCACAGGCATTATACTGAGTTATTCCAATGAGAATAATAAGCAATGGAATAACAACAGTTCTCTTCATGAATAAGAAAGAATAACACCCTTACTTTAGTAGGAGATTGAATCTTCGCAGATAGTGTAGTAAGAATACTCTTCTTCTTCTCTCTTATTCTCTCTATACTTTCTCTCTCTATAGCTTGAATGAATTCGTGAAAAATAATGAAGCACTAGGCCTCTATTTATAGAAGATTTCTAGCTTAGTACTTGCCATGTGAAAAGGCAAGTGGCTTGACGACTGGTGATGTGAAAAGAAAAGTGGTTTGACGCCTGTAATGTGAATCGACAATTGGTTCGACGCCTGTAATGTGAAACGACAAGTGGTTCGACGCCTGTAATATGAAACGGCAAGTGGTTTGACGACTGGTAAAGGTAATTACTATTGACGAAGGTAATTACTATTGACGAAGAGACTCTTAGATGATGACATATGGGCCCCCATAAAATAACCAAACTTACCACAAACGTCTCATAACAGACTCTTTATATACATCAAGGATTGAATAAATATTACCACAAATCATTTTATTTTTAATCAACACAAATTTAATCTTTCAACAAATATTAATCATTTATAACTTGTCGTCTCAATTATTGATTTAATAATATAACATATTATATGAGATGATCTTTTGTGACAATAATTGAATCAATAATATAAGAGATATGATGCGGCAATTCATCGTAGTAATAATTGAGTATAGGTTTGAGTGACTTCTCACGTAAGCATCAATAATCAATACCGTGTGCTACTATGCAACCACGCGTATTACTGTACTTTTACTACCGGGTAGTTCAATAGTTTTAACGGTAACACCTCCACCGTTATTTTTATAGAAAGATAATTTTGTCGTTTTCTAACTACGACATATACTTAGTTAATGGGGTCCATTAATGATTGAGCCGATAAATACGAATATTCCCCGACAAAAAGAATATTCCCCGACCAAACGAATATTTTATAACAACTTGCTTACTTTGCAAAATTTATAAATATTACCCACAACTATAACATTATATCAAATTTATTCCATAATATTCAAAAATAATATTTATAGAAAATTCATCTTTATTTATAAAAGTTGGGGTCTTACAACCTCCCCTTCTTATGAAATTTCGCTCTTGAAATTAGAATGCATTACCTAGTATGTCAAGAGGTAAGGATACCTTGATTTCATTTCAGATTCTAACTCCCAAGTCATTTCCTCAACATCGTGGTTTCTCCACAAAACCTTGACTTGAGGTATAAATTTTGAGCGTAGAATATGTTCCTTCTTATCCAAGATTTGAATAGGAACCTCTTCATACATCAAATCTTCCGCTATTTTGTTCGGTTCTAACTCAATAATGTGGTTCGGGTCTTTCCCATATTTACGTAACATGGATATGTGAAAAACGTTATGAACACGAGACATACTTGGCGGTAAAGTGAGTCTATAGGCAACAGTTCCTACTCGATCGAGGATTAAAAATGGGCCGATGAATCGAGGATTGAGTTTTCCTCTCTTTCCAAATCTTGTAACTCCTTTCCATGGAGCAACACGTAACAACACATGATCTCCTATATCGAATTCCACGTCCTTTCGATGAAGATCAGCATAACTCTTTTGTCGATTTTGTGAGGTTTTTATACGTTGTTCGGATCATTTGAATCTTTTAGTAGTCATACGCATTCAACTCCGGTCCCAACAACGTTTGCTTCACCCACCTCATCCCAACATACCGAGAAGCGACACTTTCTTCCATACAACGCTTTGAATGGAGCCATGCCAATACTTGCTTGATAAGCTGTTGTTATAGGAAAACTCCACCAATGGTAAGAACTTGTCCCAACTTCCTTGAAATCAAGGACACAGAGTCTTAATAGATCTTCAAGAGTTTGAATAGTCCTCTCCATTCGTCCGTCTGTCTCGAGGATGATATCTTCGAGCTAAATCGTAAGTCTGTGCCATAGCTTTTTGCAAACTAACCCAAAATCGTGAAGTGAATCTTGGGTCTCGATCGAAACTATGGATCTTAAGCATACCAGCGATCTCACAATCTCATTTATGTACATACGAGCAAGACGTTCAAGTGTATAAGTTTCTCGTATCGGTAAGAAATGAGTAGACTTGGTCAATCTATCAACAATGACCCAAATCGCATCTATGCCTTGAGAAACCTTAGGAAGACCGGTAAAGAAATCTATGGTAATGTGCTCCCACTTCCATTCTGGAATTTCAAGTGGTTGCAATGGACCTTTTGGTACTTGATGCTCCACTTTAACTCGTTGACAAGTTAGACACCTTGAGATAAACAACGCTATCTCTCTCTTCATGTTGCTCCACCAAAATGTATGACGAATATCATGATACCTTTTGGTACTCCCAGGATGGATTGCAAACGGTGTGTTGTGCGCCTCCATCATGATTTCATACTTTAAATCAGGGTCGTTAGGAACACAAAGTCTGGAGTTGACTCGAAGTATTCCTTCTTCATCGATTCTTTCTTCCGGCATAGCACCTTCTTGCACTTTCTTCCTCATACGCATCAGCTCCAGGTCTGTAGCTTGAGCAGCTTTAACTTTATCGATTAAGGTCGGTTCTACTCATATATTCGCCATCGTCACATGCGTCCCTGGAGTCTTTAACTCTATCTCCATCCTTTGCAAGTCACACAAAATGGGCCCTTGCGTTGACAATATCGCACTCGTACTTGCATATGATCTTCTACTCAATGCGTCAGCTACCACGTTTGCTTTTCCAGGATGGTATTGGATGGTATGATCATAATCTTTCAATAGTTCAAGCCAACGTCGTTGTCGCATGTTGAGTTCCTTTTGAGTGAAGAAATATTTGAGGCTTTTATGATCCGTAAAGATCTCCACTTTCTCCCCATACAAGTAATGCCTCCAAATTTTAAGTGCAAAGACAACAGCTGCCAACTCTAGATCATGAGTACGATAATTTCTCTCATATTATTTGAGTTTTCGCGAGGCATAGGCTATGACTTTTCCATGTTGCATGAGAACACATCCCAACCCTTTGCCCGAAGCATCACTGTAGATGACAAATCCCTCCGAGCCAGATTGTATTGTCAGATTAGGTGCTGAAATGAGTGTCCTCTTGAGTTCTTGAAAACTCTTCTCACATTCTTCGCTCCAACCGAACTTTGTATCTTTCCGAGTCAGCTGAGTCAATGGAGTAGCTATTCGAGAAAATCCTTCCACGAATCTCCGATAATAACCAGCTAAACCGAGAAAGCTACGTACTTCGGTCACTGATTTAGGTTGCTCCCAGCTTTGAATAGCTTCAATCTTCGCTGAGTCAATAGATATTCCATGATTTGATACCACGTACCCAAGGAATGCTACTTCCTCAAGCCAGGACTCGCATTTCTTCAACTTGCCATAAAGCTTATATTCACGAAGCTTTTGGAGTGTCAGCCTCAAGTGTTGCTCATGATCTTCACGGCTTTTGGAATAAATAAGAATGTCATCAATAAAGACGACCACAAAGTGATCCACATATTCCTTGAATACTCGGTTCATCATATCCATGAATGCAGCAGGAGCATTAGTCAATCCAAAGGACATGACTAGGAATTCATAATGCCCGTCATCTAGGGATTAAAGCCGTCTTTGGAATGTCATCGGTTCTAATCTTCAATTGGTGATATCCGGAATGAAAATTAATCTTTGAAAAGAATTTGGCTCCTTGCAACTGGTCAAACAGGTCATCAATACATGGCAATGGATACCTATTTTTGATGGTGACATGATTCAACTCCCGATAATCAATACAAAGTCGCATACTCCCATCTTTCTTCTTCACGAATAGAACAGGAGCACCCTAATGAGAAGTACTAGGATGAATAAAGCCAATGTCTAACAATTCCTGCAGTTGGGTCTTTAACTCCTGAAGTTCAATAGGAGCCATTCGATATGGGGCTTTGGAAATGGGTTTTGTACCGAGTTCAAGGTCGATACAAAATTCAATTTCACGCCGGGGTAGGTAGGCAGGAAGTTCTTTGGGAATACGTCAGAAATTTATTAACAATGAAATATCATTCAAAGTCGGCGTATTTTTGTTTAGATCGTGACATGAGCTAAGAAAGCTTGACATCCGTTTTCAATAAATGAATAGCTTTATGGCTTGAGATGACCGTGATTGATTTTAATGGTTTGGTCGCTTGAATTAGCATAATAGGTTGATTAGGAATATGAAAGCTAACAACCTTACGAAAACAATCAATTTTTGCATGATGAGTAGTTAACCAATCAATCCCTAGAATCACGTCAAATGCAAGTATTTTCAATGAAATAAGATCGACGTGTAATGTGAGGGTACCGATTTGAACCAAACAAGACTTATAAACAAGTGGATGTAATGAAGGTTTCTCCCAGCGGAGTTTCCATAGATAAATCAAAGTCTAATTTCTCCGAGTCAAATTTAATCGATGAGCGCAAGTAGGAGAAATAAAAGAATGGGTAGAACCGTATCAAATAAAGTATAGACTTCGTTAGAGTTTATGATAAGCTTACCGTGATGACCTCATTCGGGTTCCTTGCTTTCGGGATGTCACAACAAATGCTCTCCTTGCACTACTGGCTTTGACCTTTACGGGGAATGACCTTTGGTGCCTCCATCCTAATTGAATTTGTCTTGGTGAACGCACAAAAATCGGGCTAAGTGACCTTCTCTTCCACAATTATAACATTCTTTGGACTGACATCGCTAATTTGACCGATGTGTCCCTCCCTCCGCATTTGAAGCATATGATAGGTGGTCTTTCTCCTTCCTTAACAACGGGTGTTGGTACTAACGTCTTTCCATCATTGTTGAATCTCCTCTTCTTGAAATGTCCATTCTTATTGTTTTGGCCCTGATTACCACCAAGTGGTTACCATTTTCGCCTGTTGATTCCTCCACGCTTGTTGTCACCGCTTGATGACTACTCATTTGGTATTATAATTTTTTTTACCGCTCTCTTTTAGTTGCGTTGACTCGTTATCGCGCTCCACTAATCGAGCCCTATTTACAACATCCGAATACACACACGGTTTATGAGAAATAAGATGTTGACGTATCTCCCGCTTCAAACCTCTTAAAAACATTCGCGTCATTCTCTTCATTATCCACCAGTGGGATATAAACAAGGATAACTCGCAAATTTTGCCTCGTATTGCGACACGGTCTGGCCATATTGTTTTGTTCTAACATGATAAACTCCACCTCCTTCATGTGGCGAATACTTTCAGAAAAGTATTTGTCGTCGAACAGCTCCTGGAACTTCTCCCAAGATATCTTCAATACAGCATGTTGAGTACGTTTTACTGATTCCCACCAGTAATCTGCCTCTCCGCGCAACATAAAGGCGGCAAAGGGAACCTTTTGCTCCTTGGAGCATCCCAAGACATCAAATATCTTCGTGATCTTCTTTATCCATGCTTCCGCCATAAGTGGTTTTGGCTCTCCCTTAAACTCCGGTGGTCCTAGCTCCTTGAACTGTTTAGCGGTGACCGCCCGAGAGTTTCGATGTTTCCACCCCACGTTTTGGGGAGGGAGCCGTTCTCGCTTTCTTTGTTGCATGAATTGCATAAAGCCTCTGAACATTTGATCATTCATCATTTGGTCAGTGTTGTTGTTTGCATGAGGATTGTCGCCTTCCTGATGCACATTATCCTGATTATTGATATATGGTGAATCAACGGTCGCTTGTGCTCCATTGCTATTCTCAACATTCTCAGATGTCATTTTCAGATACTGCCACAAAATAAAAGGTTAATTGACATGTAACATATTATCCCTATATTCTGACCGACCAATAAAATAGCACATAAACTTAGGTAGGTCATACTAGCGAAGGAATTCCCGTCTCTCCCCTCCTAGTACTATTCTCACATCTTAGCCAGTGATCATATCCCTAAACTTTGATACCAATCTGTGGACGCCCCAAAATTAGGTATACATCACCCATCTTGGGTCGCCAGATACATAGTATGTAATTCAAATACAACTTACTAATACAACTTATTAGGTACAATACGACAAAACATAAATCGTGAGTTTGAATACAAATATTGTCTACTAGAGATTATACAAACTCAAAAGGAGTCCTCATTACAATTATTATCACACTATTTCACAGAATAGTGAGGACTACTAATGCTATCCTATGGACCATTACTTCGTTCCCTGACTCGTCCCATCTATATTCTCATTTCCTGAAGAGAACAGTGAAAGAAAGGGTGAGTTCAACTAGCCCAGTAAGAAATATTATGACTAAGATAATGCGAATAAATTATCATTAGCCTTCAAATGATGTTAAACCGATAAAATATAAAAACATCAAGTTTAAGCTGCATAATGGAACCAAAGAATCCATTAAAAGAGTTAAGTAGAAAATAAAATCTACTATCTTTTATGATTTAAAAGGTTTTCATCACGGTTATATATTTGAGACTAAACTTAATAAATATTACACATCATCGAATCACCTCGCACTACTACCAAAGATATTCTTTAATATCACGACCACAATTATCCATGCACTACGGCCAAGAATATTTGTGTATTCATTAATGGTCATGATCATGCCAACAATCATCCATCAATGCACTACGGCCAATGAGGATTTTACCACATCATTTGTAACATTACGGTCATGATTACACCGAATAATCCCTGGTCATAATAATACCAAGTCCATCTATGCACTACAGGCCACAGATGACTATCAACATAATATAAACATGAGGATGATGACAATGATATAAGAATTCAATAAAACAAGTTCAAGAATTAATTTATTTAGGAACCAATAACATCCAAACTGTCAACATGATACTGCTTTGTAGAGTAAAATTCAAGAATACTTAGAAGAATATTTCCATGAAAGGATACTGGATGAAGCGCAAATATCAAGGATATTCCACTAATTTCATGGAGTATAGAAGTCAAAGTTTTAACCAACTGAGTATAATAAAGAATGGAATAATAAAAGAAATCACCATGCATGCGATAAACCGCACAGGCAAAGTGGGTTATTCCAACAGAATAATAAATAACGGAACCGGTCCTAAAGAAACGCATGCATGGATATTCCAATGAATAATAAAGAATGGAACTGTGTTGACGTAAAACACATGAGATGAGGATGTTCCAAATGTAATAATAATAAAGAGCGGAACCAGTTAGATGTAAAACACATGACATGGATGTTCCAATGTAATAATAGAAGAATGTCACCAAGTATAGGGTAAACCAGGTATACAAAAGTTATTCCAGCAGAATAATAAGCAATGGAATAACAATAGTTCTCTTCATGAATAAGAAAGAATAACACCCCTTACTTTAGTAGGAGATTGAATATCGTAGTAGTGTAGTAATGAGAATACTCTTTTCTTCTCTCTTATTCTCTCTATACTTTCTCTCTCTATAGCTTGAATGAATTAAGTGAAAAATAATGAAGCACTAGGCCTCTATTTATAGAAGATTTCTAGCACTTAGCACTTGCCATGTGAAAAGGCAAGTGGCTTGACGATCGTGATGTGAAAAGAAAAGTGGTTTGACGCCTGTAATGTGAAACGACAATTGGTTCGACGCCTGTAATGTGAAACGACAAGTGGTTCGACGCCTATAATATGAAACGGCAAGTGGTTTGACGACTGGTAAAGGTAATTACTATTGACGAAGGTAATTACTATTGACGAAGGAAATTACTATTGATGAAGGTAATTACTATTGACGAAGGTAATTACTATTGACGAAGGTAATTACTATTGATGAAGAGACTCTTAGATGATGACATATGGGCCCCCCCATAAAATAACTAAAATTACCACAAACGTCTCATAACAGAGTCTTTATATACATCAAGGATTGAATAAATATTACCACAAATTATTTTATTTTTAATCAACACATATTTAATCTTTCAAAAAATATTAATCATTTATAACTTGTCGTCTCAATTATTGATTTAATAATATAACATATTATATAGATGATACTGTGACAATAATTGAATCAGTAATATAAGAGATATGATGCAGCAATTACTATAGCAATAATTGAGTATAGCTGAGTGACTTCTCACGTAAGCATCAATAATCAATACCGTGTACTACTATGCAACCACGCGTATTATTGTACTTTTACTACCGGGTAGTTCAACAATTTTAATGGTAACACCTCCACCATTATTTTCATAAAGTATTTTTGTCGTTATCTCAATCCGACAATAATTCCGTTGTGGGGTCCACCAATGATTGTGTCGTCGTACAAATATTCCCCGACAAAAAGAATATTCCTCGACCAAATAAATATTTTATAACAACTTGCTTGCTTTGCAAAATTTATAAATATTATCCACAACTATAACATTATATCAAATTTACTCCATAATATTCAAAAATAATATTTATAGAAAATTCATTTTTATTTATAAAAGTTTGGGTCTTACAACCTCCCCTTCTTATGAAATTTCGCCCTCGAAATTAGGGTACGTACCTGGTATGTCGAAGAGGTAAGGATACCTTGATTTTATTTCAGATTCTAACTCCCAAGTCATTTCCTCAACATCGTGGTTTCTCCACAAAACTTTGACTCGAGGTATAACTTTTGAGCGTAGAATATGTTCCTTCTTATCCAAGATTTGAACAGGAACCTCTTCATACGTCAAATCTTCCGATATTTCGTCCGATTCTAACTCAATAATGTGGTTCGGGTCTTTCATATATTTACGTATCATGGATATGTGAAAAATGTTATGAACATGAGACATACTTGGTGGTAAAGCGAGTCTATAGGCCACAGTTCCTACTCGATCGAGGATTAAAAATGGGCCGATGAATCGAGGATTGAGTTTTCCTCTCTTTCCAAATCTCGTAACTCCTTTCCATGGAGCAACACGCAACAACACATGATCTCCTATATCGAATTCCACGTCCTTTCGATGAAGATCGACATAACTCTTTTGTCGATCTTGTGAGGTTTTTATACGTTATCGGATCATTTAAATCTTTTCCGTAGTCATACGTACCAACTCCGGTCCCAACAACGTTGATTCACCCACCTCATCCCAGCATACTGGAGAACGACACTTTCTTCCATACAACGCTTCGAATGGAGCCATGCCAATACTTGCTTGATAACTGTTGTTGTAGGAAAACTCCACCAATGGTAAGAACTTGTCCCAACTTCCCTTGAAATTAAGGACACAAAGTCTTAATTGATCTTCAAGAGTTTGAATAGTCCTCTCCGACTGTCCGTCCGTCTGAGGATGATATGCCGAGCTAAATCGTAAGTCTGTGCTCATAGCTTTTTGCAAACTAACCCAAAATCGTGAAGTGAATCTTGGGTCTCGATCAGAAACTATGGATACCGGCATACCATGCAGTCTTACAATCTCGTTTATGTACATACGAGCAAGACGTTCAAGTGTATAAGTTTCTCGTATCGGTAAGAAATGAGAAGACTTGGTCAATCTATCAACAATGACCTAAATCGCATCTATGCCTTGAGAAACCTTAGGAAGGCCCAGAACTTGAAATCCATGGTAATGTGCTCCCACTTCCATTCTGGAATTTTAAGTGGTTGCAATGGACCTTTTGGTACTTGATGCTCCACTTTAACTCGTTGACAAGTTAGACACCTTGAGATAAACAACGCTATCTCTCTCTTCATGTTGCTCCACCAAAATGTATGACGAATATCATGATACCTTTTGGTACTCCCAGGATGGATTGCAAACGGTGTGTTGTGCGCCTCCATCATGATTTCATACTTTAAATCAGGGTCGTTAGGAACACAAAGTCTGGAGTTGACTCAAGTATTCCTTCTTCATCGATTCTTGCTTTAGATAGCACCTTTCTTGCACTTTCTTCCTCATACGCATCACCTCGTGTCCAGTAGCTCGAGCGGCTTTAACTTTATCGATTAAGGTCTGGTTCTACTCAGATATTCGCCATCGTCACACGCGTCCTCGGAGTCTTTAACTCTATCTCCATCCTTTGCAAGTCACACAAAATGGGCCCTTGCGTTGACAATATCGCACTCGTGATTTGCATATGATCTTCTACTCAATCGTCGCCTACCACGCTTGCTTTTCCGAGGATGGTATTGGATGGTATGATCATAATCTTTCAATAGTTCAAGCCAACGTCGTTGTCGCATGTTGAGTTCCTTTTGAGTGAAGAAATATTTGAGGCTTTTTATGATCCGTAAAGATCTCCACTTTCTCCCCATACAAGTAATGCCTCCAAATTTTAAGTGCAAAGACAACATTTGCCAACTCTAGATCATGAGTACGATAATTTCTCTCATATTATTTGAGTTGTCATGAGGCATAGGCTATGACTTTTCCATGTTGCATGAGAACACATCCCAACCCTTTGCCGAAGCATCATGTAGATGACAAATCCTCAAGAGCAGTTGTATTGTCGATTAGGTCTTTGAAATGAGTGTCCTCTTGAGTTCTTGAAAACTCTTCTCACATTCTTCGCTCCAACCGAACTTTGTATCTTTCCGAGTCACCGTGAGTCAATGGAGTAGCTATTCGAGAAAATCCTTCCACGAATCTCCGATAATAACCCTACTAAACCGAGAAAGCTACGATTACTTGATCATCGATTTAGGTTGCTCCCGACTTTGAATAGCTTCAATCTTATTTGAGTCAATAGATATTCCATGATTTGATACCACGCACTACCCAAGGAATGCTACTTCCTCAAGCGAACTCGTGATTTCTTCAACTTGCCATAAAGCTTATATTCACGAAGCTTTTGGAGTGTCAGCCTCAAGTGTTGCTCATGATCTTCACGGCTTTTGGAATAAATAAGAATGTCATCAATAAAGACGACCACAAAGTGATCCAAATATTCCTTGAATACTCGGTTCATCATATCCATGAATGTACAGGAGCATTAGTCAATCCAAAGGACATGACTAGGAATTCATAATGCCCGTACCGAGTTCTGAAATATTTAAGGCTTTTATGATTCGTAAAGATCTCCACCTTCGCCCCATACAAGTAATGCCTCCAAATCTTTAGTGCGAAGACAACAGCTGCCAACTCTAGATCATGAGTAGGATAATTCCTCTCATATTCTTTGATTTGTCTTGAGGCATAGGCTATGACTTTTCCATGTTGCATGAGAACACATCCCAACCTTTTTGCCCGAAGCATCACTGTAGATGACAAATCCCTCCGAGCCAGATGGTATTATCAGAACAGGTGCTGAAATGAGTCTCCTCTTGAGTTCTTGAAAACTCTTCTCACATTCTTCGCTCCAACCAAACTTTGTATCTTTCCGAGTCAGCTAAGTTAATGGAGTAGTAATTCGAGAAAATCCTTCCACAAATCTCCGATAATAACCAGCTAAGCCGAGAAAGCTACGTACTTTGGTCACTGATTTAGGTTGCTCCCTGCTTTGAATTTCTTCAATCTTTGCTGAGTCAACAGATATTCCATGACTTGATACTACGTGCCCAAGGAATGCTACTTCCTCAAGCCAGAATTTGCATTTCTTCAACTTGGCATAAAGTAACACCTTCGCCGTTATTTTCATAAAGTATTTTTGTCATTTTCTCAATCCGACAATAATTCTGTTGTGGGGTTCACCAATGATTGTGCCGTCGTACAAATATTCCCAGACAAAAAGAATATTTCCCGACCAAACAAATATTTTATAACAACTTGCTTACTTTGCAAAATTTATAAATATTACCCACAACTATAACATTATATCAAATTTACTCCATAATATTCAAAAATAATATTTATAGAAAATTCATCTTTATTTATAAAAGTTGGGGTCTTACACCACTCATCAAGCTCACTTCCCTTGATAATCAACATGACAATGGTTATTGGTTTCAGCAGGAAATTTGACCACGAAGAAGTTGCTCACATCATTGTTGAGGAAAAATTTCCAAATAAGTAGGCAACCCAAATTTTCTATATGCAATTCCAAAATATTAACCAAAAGTTGCAAAGCTTTCTTTAGAGTTTCCTGGCACCATAAACCAATCCTAAAAAATTCTCATCGAGGCAATTCGTCAAAACTCCACCACCATATCTTTCCTTACTTTTCCACATTGAGCATAACCTGTATAGCGAAAGGAGCCACCCAAAGAGCAAAATGACAATACATTTGGTGCTTCAAACCAAATATCATAAAATTCCTCACCACCCGGGTGAAAAACAATGGCTCCTGCCTTTCCACAATAACCTGATTTTACTGCCTTCCATGTAATATGATTCCACTGAGGCATTTCAAATAACAACTTTTGCACAAAAAATGCAACACTTGATTTTGCATCAATCATTTCATGGAAGTTTTTTCTTAGACAGCCCATTAAACTCAATCCATTCAAGATAAAAACTAAACTATAAGAACTCATTAAACATGTGAGGGCCCCGAATCCGAGGTCCCGAATCACCGCGGATCCGGTTCAATCATTCTATACAACTATTACTATTTGCTGAAGATATACACATAAATTGTTTATACAATACATTACACACTATTCCCCAAGCTCGAGTAACCTTAACTTATACACAAATCATAACTTTTCTAACATATAACATTATTATCAAACTACACTATTACAAAACTAATCGCGCATATTAACTTTAAGCTGGAACAGTCTTTAACCTTTTCTTGTATCCGACGCATTCGCCTTAATCTGCAATGTGTTATCATGATATAGCAAGGGTGAGCATAAGGATTGCCCAGCAAGTTTAAGTTCAATAATATAACGATATATCATGATTGAAAGAGTCTGAATGATAAACTGGCTATAATTCAACAATATAATTGTGAACTAGCAGGAACAAATTTATGACTAAACAAGTATTATACATGAACAAATATATCTGAACCAACTGGTAATGAAGGTGATCAGCCTTTCATACCTGACTTATACATGCAATATGTACAGAGTACAATTATACATGGCAATCAACAATGATTAACCATAAGCATATCCGAATGAAACAAATCTTAGTAGAGTTAAGTAAAAACAAACTTGCCTGAACCGTTGATTACCGCTACACAATTTATATCGCTTTATCCAAAGACCTAATATTAGTAATATAGATCTCCAATATTAGAATAATATCATCACAATATAATACTATAATATATATATATAGAATAACCTAAACACATAACACATAACCCTATCAATCTACAACAAATATAGGACTCGATATCAAGTCAGACTATTGCAGTCTGAGTTGAATTCGACAAAGTCCTAACGTCCCGACGGTCTAGTCAGACTTTTATCTAGTCTAAGTTCAATTAAACTCTGCCTAAACACTTAACAATTATCTAAGATAATTTATTAACAGTCAAATTATTTTTCATAAGTTCGTAATAATTTTCAAATAATTATTACCATTTATCGTGTATTTTCAATCATTAGAAATGTATTTAAATGAATTAAATATCACATAATCCCTTTATCATTAATATTTATTTATTATAAAATATTAATGAAATACATGTCATAATATTATAATATATTTATAATATATCAAAGTATTTTAATAACTTAAAATCATATTTATATGATTTTTAAACCGTTAAATTCATTATCCGGTAATTGCTTTTAATATTAAAATATTAATATTTTCATGAAAAAATATCAAAAGTTATATTTTATAACTTAAAATATTTTTATAACACTTAAATCATTTTTATATGATTTATAAATCATTAATTCTATTTTTCCATAATTTATTTAATATATTCATTAAATAAACTAATTATCATTAATATTGATTAATTAATGAAATTCATCACAAAATATCAAAATTCTTGAAAATATCTTTAAATATTTTCTTATACCATAATATTATTTTTCATGATTTTTCATGTATTAAAATTATTTTACATCATTTATTTAATATTATGATTAAATAAATTAAATACCATTTATATTCTAAAATATTAAATATTTATGTAATATACTCTAAATAATTAAAAACTATTTTTCAGAATTTAAAATAATATTTCGGAATTTATTTAGTATTTTTAAGATCTAAAATCTATTTATTTCGATTTATTAATTAAAATAAATAATTTTCTAAAACTAACTGTCGCTAAAGGCGTTATAGGCGACATATCAGTTGCTAATAGTGTTCTTGGGCATGTTCTTCATCAAACCCAAAAACTCATGTCATACTTCGAGGGACTTGGTTTGACCAGTGCTAGATCGATGATCGCAAGGTTTCTAGATTGGTTTAAGTATTATGATTATAGCATAAGTGTAATACTATAAGTAGAAACTGAGTTTATGGCCAAAACATTACTTAAAAGCAAGATCTAAACTACAGAAAAACATGTCAGAACTGTTCTTCATTTCTGGGCTTTCCAGAAATGAAGAACAATTGCTAGGTCTTACTTTGAGCCTCCGGATCTAGGCCTTCCAGGTATGAATAATGTAATTTTAAGGTTCCATTGTGTAATTCTCATGTCCCTGTACAACTACATAACCTCAGATCATCTTAACAACAACATATCTAAACTATCAAGGCCGGTCAAACTAGTGGTCAGGAAACGGGCTTAAAGATTCTGGGTTACCTAGAATCTCCTTCCGACATGTAGGTCAACGGTGGTTTGACCACGTATAAATTTGAGTCTAAGTACGATCTGAGTGATCTAGTGGTTTAAGAATGTAGATAACATGTCAGACTACAATATACAACCAACAACATAACTAAAACACTTAATAGAAGCAAGATAAAGGACTCAGAAAACGTTGTCAGACGAGATCTGGGTTGCCCAGAAACTCAATCTCCATGACCGGTCAACGCAGTTTGCCTGCTTATAAAAAGAGATCGAGACATGATCCAACCCAGTTCCCAGTTTCAGATCAAAGCCTATATATCATATAACAGATCTAAATCATAAAACACACAAAACCTCAAACACATAAAGATCTAGAGGGCTTGACATTCGACTGTCAGGCAACCTTTTTCAACCTTTCCCAGATTTTTGAAAATGCTATTTTTGTGCATCTAAGTGTTATGGATCCATGATCCAACAACCTAGATCCTTAAAAAACACCCTATTACACAACTTTAAACAACAACTAACATCGAACAACATCAAATCACTGATTTCGAAATTTTTTAGGGTTCATACCTCTTAGGCTTTGATTCATGAATCTGATCCTTTTTTGCTGATCATGGAGAGTTAGGGTTTGATATTGTTTCATCTCCTCACTCCATATCACACTAAATCCCGAATTTTTTAGAGAGAGAAGGGTTAGGAGCAAAAATGAAATTAAAGTGAGCAAGTTTCTCTCTCTAATCTATTTATTTGATATCAATGTTGCTATGATCTGCTGATTTTGGCTGAGAACTGGAGTATTTAGGCCACATGGAGTTGGTGGAGTGGTTCAACCACTCAATTATTGCAAGATTTACCAATTATTTCTAGTAATGCAACAAAGAGATTTTTAGTCATTTAGCATTTAATTTTAATGGCATTTTGGACATTTGACCAAACCCTTATGGTTTAGGGTTTGAAACCCTTAGGGTTTGCAATTTAATTTTCTAAAATTTCCAATTTAGGTTTTAAAAAAATGGAAATTAATATTTCTAAATTATAATTAGAATTTTCTAATTATATGAAAATATCTTAATCACAAATTAAATCTTGCTAATTAGGATTAGTATTTGCTAATTAAAATTGCTAATTTAGCAATTAGGGTCGTAATTGGTCATTAGGGTTTATAACCCACGAATTAGGGTTTCTAATAGGAAAAAAATAATTTTCTAATTTATAAATTAGATTTCATAATTAGATTAGGGTTTTCTAATTACTTAACTTGAAAATTAGAATTAATATATCCTAATTAACATTAAAATTATTAAATTAACACTTAGGTTTTCCCCTAATTATAAATTAGGGTTTTTAGTCCTAAAATTAGGGTTTTCTAAATTTGAAATTAGGGTTTGCTAATTAATTAAGCTTTACCCTAATTAATATTATAATTAATAGCACTTAAGCAATATATTAATCATTTAAGTTCCTATATTAGGGTTTTATGTACCGAATTAGGGTTTCGGATTCTCGGAACTGAAATTAGAGTTTCTAGAACCGGTTTTAGGGTTTGTTGTTAATCGCTAGGGTTTTCTAACCGAACGTTGACGTTCATAATATATACTTAGGGTTTGTTACATATATCTTTTATCTGGTCAACCCTTGACCATTAACCACATACTGTAAACATATACACCGAACATAAACATGTATACACTTAATCCTGAATAATTCACCTAAATCCTTCACAGAATTTTGAAATCCTCAAAATTCTATCTCAAAAATATCAAACGCATACACTAATTTTCTGTCTAGGTTCTAATTTTGAACCTTAAATCAATTAATAAAAATATTCAAAATTATCAGGTTGTCACAAAACATCTACCAGCCAACATACAAACTAAACTTCTTCGAATATGGGGGTCTTCATCAATTGTAAATTTAGAGAAAGAAGAATTAACAACACAGCCCAGGAAGAAACAAATTTTGATTTCGCTACCCGGATCAAAAATAAACTTCTGCTTCATACAATTGTGGGTAGTCATCTTTTTATAACCATAAGCAATAGCGACTACAAACATAGAGTGAGAATTGACATACATGTTCTGATCAATTTTAAGTTCTTCTTTATTATAACCAACAATTTGGAAAACGTCCTTGTAATCATACTGAACACCAGTTCAAACATAACCTAGGACCATGAAAGTGTACACCATTGCAATCCTAGATATCTTCACCAAAATGTGTCTCAAACAACTTACGAAATTCAATTCATACAAAGAGTTAGAAGGACTATAACAACTCATTAAAACTGTTTCTGTAACAATCCATAATTTTAAATTCTAATTCCAAATATTTATTGAATTATGTAAATATTTTAATTGATGTGTTTATTGTTGAATAAATATTTATTTAATGTGATTTGATTTGATTATTTATTTGTTAAATAAATAATTTATGAGTTAAGGAAATTAATTATTATGAGATAATATTCTAATTTAACTTAATAATTAAATTTAGAGAGTTTATGATGATTAAATGAATTATTATAATGATATTTTAATTTAATTTTGTAATTAAAATGATGTGTTGATTTAATAAATAAAATTATAATTATAAGGAAAATTAAATAAAGTGTGACCATAAACTATACTATAAATGAGTTATTAAAATAAATTAAAGGAGTTTAATTTAGTTTTGCCAAACAAGGCTTAATGAATGTTAAGTCTTTAATTTAAATAGGTTTTGCCAAACAAGGCATAAGGATTTTAAGTTATTTAGTTTTAATGTGGTTTAGCCAAACAAGCCTTATAGCTTTTGATTTTCAAAAAGATATAACTGATATCAGTTACATATATATTTATATTATATAATTAATACCTATTATATTATATGTTATATTTTTCTAAGTACGTAAGTTAGAGAATGGAGAAAGAACAGAGAAGAAGAAAAAGAAGAGAAAAGAAAGAAAGAAAAGAGAGAAGGGAGAAGAGAAAATTCTCTGTGAATTGAGAATTTAGAAGAAGAAGTTGTTGTAATTATCTTCTACCAAAGGTATAACCCTGCCTTTCTACTTTTCAAAGTTTTAGTTTTATTCTATTCAAAAGTTCTCTGTAAAAATTTGTGTGGGGGTTTAATTGTTTGTTATATACATATGAAAGTTGGTTGATATAAAATTGTTTAATGGGTTTATAGATGATTTATAGTAAATTGATTCATCTAATATATTTTATTATGGAGGAAATCATATTACAATAAGTTTACATTGACGTATGTTGAATATGGCTTAAATTAGAATTTAAATGTGTACTCAATTCATATAATAAGTGTAAATTGTTTATTGATTGTGAAAGTACATGAAGAAACAAAAACAAAGCATTTTAAATTAACTGTTTTGGTTGAAAAACAAAGTAACAGTGATGATTTTCACTAAGAATGTCAAAAAGTGAAGTTTTAGCAAAAATAGTGAAATTAGAGGTCTTAAATTCGATGTTTATATTGTTTATATGGGTAAAATCATGTTAAAAGACATTAAGTTAAGTTTCTATGATGTCTATATTGATATTACGTGTGACGCCCCCAAAATAGGTATACATCACCCATTCTCAGTCGCCAAATACATGGTACAAAAATAAATACAACTTCAGTAATACAATTGTTGTGCAAAATACGACAACACATATATTGTGAGTTTGAATACAAATATTGTCTAATAGACAGTATACAAACTCAAAAGGAGTCCTTATTACAATTATTAATACACTATTTTACAAAATAGTGAGGACTACTAAAACAACTATCCTGAACCATCACTCCAAACCCCGGCTAATTCCTTCTATATTCTCACCTCCTAAGAAGAAAAATGGAACAAAAAGGAAAAGGGTGAGCTAAACTAGCCCAGTAAAGAATATTTTGACTAAGATAATATACAACAATTTATCATTAGTCTTCAACAGGGAAAAATCTGATAAAATATAATAGACAACAAGTTTTAGATCAACAATTGCAGCGGAAATAGCAATCCATTAGAAGAGTCAAGTAGAGAAAGAATTCTACTACCTTTTAAGATTTGAAAGTCCATCATCAATATTTTATCCCTGTAACATCAATCAATATACATCTTGAATCAAATATTCATCTTTTCACTACAAGCCAAAGATATTCATTTGTATCACCAGTTAGTCATGTTCATCTCAACACCTGTTCATCTTTGCACTACGGGCCAAAGATATTCATTAGGTAATCATTCATCTTTGCACTACAGGCCAAAGATATTCAGTAATATCATCATTTAGGACTGAGGATGATGAAAAATATCTTTAAAAAAATGAATCCAGTGAGATAAAAGATTAGGGATTCGTACTTTAGTTTATCCAAGTTCAAAAATACCCCATAATAACCAATTGTGAAGCAGAATTCAAAGATAAAGATCAAAACATTGATACAATCAAAGATAGTAACCATAATAGACATCTTGGACAAAAAGGAGAAATTTTATTTTTTGGTGAATAGTGTCGTATCCGTGAATAATGTTGTATACGTGAATAGTGTCGTATACGTGAATAGTAACCCCAAAACAAAAAGGTAGAAATTTCACAATAAATTCATACCAATATTTTGGTATAATATATTGAAAGAATAACATCATTATGAAAAAAAATAACATCCCTTACCTCAAAATAACAGTATTTCTGATCAAAATATCGATATAAGGCTGAAGGAAACTTGCACTGAATAGCAACTCACAAAGTATCTAAATACTCACAAAATACGCTCGATAATATAGAGAGAAAAAACTTGTTTCTTGTGTGATTTTCAATTCTAACTAAGCACTCTATTTATAGGAAAATGTTAGAACGCCAAAGGACACTAAATAATAAAATATTAATATAATTCTTTTCTTCCTACGCCTGCCACATTGAAAATCAACAGCCCACCACCTTTGAAAAAATAATTCAGCACATCTTTTCACAAAAAACAAAAGTGGGTCCCACCCACAATTTTAATAAAAATATTAAATTTCTGAAATTTCAATAATTCATAATAAATAGACCCTTTATCAGAAAAATACAAATTTTATGTCCATTCCGTAGGAAATCAAATTCTTTACAACTTTGCAGAAGAACGTTTTTCCAAATTTTAAACAGAAAATGTCTGAAATCCACATACGGATGATTTTTACTACATTCATTCCGACAAAATACTAATAAAGCACCTCAACATTAATTCCTTCAATTATATCCACATAAAAATAAATATTTCCTTCATTTATATCCATATAAAAATAAATATTTCCTTATCATAAAAATCAATAAATAATTATTCACAAATAATATTACAGAATCACAATAATGATAACCAGACCGTTCCCAGGAAAGAGGGGGCTTTTCGGTAAGGATTTCTCCTTACTGGCGCACAATTAGGTGATCAAAATCTCCATGACAGAACTTTCTAGACATTGCCAATAATGTTATCTAATAATATTATTCAAATAATATGAATTATTGATCTGATAATGGGAAATACTGTGCAGTGACAATAATTGAAACAACAATAATATAAAATATCAACGCAGCAATTATTGAACCAATAAAATAAAATATTGAACAGTAATTACTGTAACAATTATTGAGTAGTGCATTCTTACGTAAGAATCAATAATTTCAAAAATATATTGTGCAATACTGTGTGCTACTGTGCAACCACACGTATTACTGTATTTTAACCACTAGGTATTCCTACAGTGTTAACGGTAACAATTACGCCGTTATTTATAAAAACTCAAACTTGTCATTTTCTTCAACCGACCGTTTTCCGTTATGGGGCCCACAAATAGTTGCGCCGTCGTACGAATATTCTCCGACAGAAAGAATATTCCACGACCAAACGAATATTCCCTGACACATTCAATATTTTATAACCACTTGTTTATTTTGCAAAATTTGCACATTTCACCCATAACCAAAGCATTATATCAAATTAACACCTTATTATTCACAATAATAAATATAGGAAATTCGATTTTATTTATAATAATTTGGGGTCTTACATAAACCTTCCCATTAAATGATTACATTAATAAGTTCAATAAAATCTCTCAGGTTCTCTAACCTTTAAATACAAATATCAAGTGTGGAAAATTAAATAACTACATCACAATATTTAAGATAGAGTCTGACAATATAGAAGTCAACAATTTATAAGTCTTCAATACTTGTTCATCTTTCCTTTCCCTTTACTGGTGGTAGGTTCATCGACCTTCTCAATTTTAGCTGTAATATTTATATAAGTAAGAGTGAGCAAACACATGCTCACTTGAAGTGACAATAAATAATAATATCATAGCAACTGCCAAACAAATAAGCTCAATAGGATTGAATAATATTCTTTATCAATGATAATCAATAACATAAATTGAAGTATATATCTAAAGGTCATAAGACCACGAACTATGTTCAATGTTATAAGTATTCTTTCAACTTAAACCTAAACAGTCATAAGACTGTAGGGACTTCTCGTACATAGGGGGATCAGCCCTTCGTATAATGTATTTTGCACAAACTTCTAAACGCTTTGCGTAAATTATCCCCTGTAATAAGGTTGTTCATTAGTATTTAGAATACAAGTATGCCTCAAAGTAAGTTTGGTTTGGATAAGTTTCAAGGTAATTTAGAGTTTAACGAACATCAACTAAGGATTAGTTGAATAAAAATATAATAACAATATACTACGGAATAAGGTATAAATGAATCAACATTTGTATGTTAAGGTCATGATTTAGAAACGAATTAAAAGCATAAGTATTGAATAACATAACATACCTTGCTTGAACAATATTAAGCTAATGATAGAATTTTGTTTAGTAAAGGAATTGAGTTATTGAGAATGCATAATAATTAATTCGTGTAAATTGGATTAGGAATTTCTTGCTCAATATAAAGGTAAATAGAACAAACTCAAATAGAGATTAGAGTTCGGAAACTTGCTCAATTGTAAAAAAGATAGGGTAAAGAAAACTTGTCTTGCGTGTAGGCTAAACCGTAAACTTGATTCTCAATATCCTATACACATGTCATCATGACATAATTAGTTACTACATGTACTTCGTACACAATTAAGTACCTATTTCATGTATGGTTTCGTTTTACTCATATAGTCAAGTCACACTATTAATGTAATAACGTAACTCATTAATTATTAATAATATTCTCACTCTTGGTACTATAACACCACAATCAAAAATCAATTTTAACAGTCATAACATTGCACCTTATCACTAATTACAGATTTTGTATAATTAAAATACATTTTCTAGCCAGTACTGTTGACCGGCGCTGCGGTGCCCCAGTTTGCACTGGGAATGGAGCTGCGGCACGAGAAACATGCCTATACTTGGCGTTGCGGCTCGAGCCTGGCACTGCATTGCGAGATTTTTACTACGACGTGATGTTGTCGCGCCGAAGTACAGTTTCTGGCGACCAGCTTCGCGAAGAATACAAACAAAGCCAATTTGGCCTATAAGTTACTTTCTAACAACCAAACTAACACGTAATGTAAGACCCCAACTTATTATAAATAAAATCGAATTTCCTTTATTTATTATTGTGATGCCCCCAAAATAGGTATACATAACCCATTCTGAGTCGCCAAATACATGGTACAGAAACAAATACAACTTCAGTAATACAATTGTCGTGCAAAATACGACAACACATATACTGTGAGTTTGAATACAAATATTGTCTAATAGACAATATACAAGCTCAAAAGGAGTCCTCATTACAATTATTGATACACTATTTTATAAAATAGTGAGGACTACTATAACAACTATCCTGAACCATCACTCCAAACTCCGGCTAGTTCTTGCTATGTTCTCACCTCCTGAGAAGAAAAATAGAACAAAAAGGAAAAGGGTGAGCTCAACTAGCCCAGTAAAGAATATTATGACTAAGATAATATACAACAATTTATCATTAGTCTTCAACAGGGAAAAATTTGATAAAAAATAATAGACAACAAGTTTTAGATCAACAACTGCAGCGAAAACATCAATCCATTAGAAGAGTCAAGTAGAGAAAGAATTCTACTATCTTCTAAAATTTAAAAGTACATTATCAATATTTTATTCCTGTAACATCAATCAATATACATCTTGGATCAAATATTCATCTTTGCACCACAGGCCAAAGATATTCATTTGTATCACCAGTTGGTCATGTTCATCTCAACACCTGTTCATCTTTGCACTACGGGCCAAATATATTCATTAGGTAATCATTCATCTTTGCACTACAGGCCAAAGATATTCATTAGGTAATCATTCATCTTTGCACTATAGACCAAAGATATTCAGTAATATCATCATTTCGGACTGAGGATGATGAAAAATATCTTATCGAAAACGAATCCAGTGAGATAAAAGATCAAAGATTAGGGATTCGTACTTTAGTTTATCCAAGTTCAAAAATACTCCATAATAACCAATTGTGAAGCAGAATTCAAAAATAAAGATCAAAACATGGATACAATCAAATATAGTAACCATAATAGACATCTTGGACAAAAATAAGAAAATTTCATTTTTTGGTGAATAGTGTCGTATTCGTGAATAGTGTCATATACGTGAATAGTGTCGTATACGTGAATAGTAACCACGACACAAAAAGGTAGAAATTCCACAATAAAATCTATAACAATATTTTGGTATAATGATATTGAAAGAATAACATCATTAGGAAGAAAATAACATCCCTTACCTCAAAAGAACCGTACTTCAGGGTGAAATATTAGGTATAAGGCTGAAGGAAACTTGCACTGATGAATAGCAACTCACAAAGTATCTAAATACTCACAAAATACGCTCGATAATATAGAGAGAGAAAGAGAGAAAACTTGTTTCTGGTGTGATTTTCAATTCTAACTAAGTACCCTATTTATAGGAAAATGCTTAGAACGCCATAGCAGACTAACCTCCTACCTGATGGTTTTACCTGCTACTATTCAAACCCACCACTTTTGAAAATAAATTCCAACACATTTCATTTCTCACCAACCAAAAGTGGGTCCCACCATATTTTTAATAAAAACATGTATTTTCGAAACTTCAATAATTCATAATAAATAGCTCTTTTATCAGAAAAATTCAAATCTCATGTCTATTCCATAGGAAAATAAATTCTCTACAAATTTGTAAGTTTAAGTTTTTCCAAATTCCAAACGAAAAATGGCCAGAAATCCACATACTGACGATTTTCAAAACTTCCATTAAACAAAATCTTGATAAAACACCTCAAAGATTAATTCCTTCATTTATAACCACAATAAATATATCCATCATTTATATCCACATAAAATAAATATTTTCTTATCATATAAATCAATAATTAATTATTCACAAATAATATTACAGAATCACAATTATGACAACCAGGTCGTTCACAGGAAAGAGGGGGCTTTCCGATAAGAATTTCTCCTTATTGGCGCGCAATTAGGTGACCAAACTCCTTTCCTAGACAAAACTTCCTTAGACATTGCCAATAATGCTATCTAATAATATTATTCAAATAATATGAATTATTGATCTGATAATGGAGATACTGTGCAGTGATAATTATTGAACAACAATAATATAAAATATCAATGCAGCAATTATTGAATCAATAAAATAAAATATTGAACAGTAATTATTGTAACAATTATTGAGTAGTTCCTTCTTACGTAAGAATCAATATTTCAAAAATATTATGAAATACTGTATGTTACTGTGCCACCATGCGTATTACTGTATTTTAACCACGGGGTATTCCAACAGTGTTAACGATAACAACTACGTCGTTATTTATAAAAACTCAAACTTGTCTTTTTCTTTATCCGAACGTTTTCCGTTATGGGGACCACAAATGGTTGCGTCGTCGTACGAATATTCCCCTATAGAAAGAATATTCCACGACCAAACGAATATTCCCCGACACAATGAATATTTTATAACCACTTGCTTATTTTACAAAATTTGCATATTTCACCCATAAACAAAGTATTATATCAAATTAACACTTTATTATTCACAATAATAAATAAAGGAAATTTGATTTTATTTATAAAAAGTTGGGATCTTACAACTTTCCCTTCTTATGAAATTTTGTCCTTGAAATTGACGTACGTACCTAGTATTTTGAAAAGGTGAGGATACCTCACTTTTATTTCTGATTCCAACTCCCAGGTCATTTCTTCAATAGCATGGTTTTTCCACAAAACCTTAACTTGTGGTATAACCTTCGTGCGTAGGACATGCTCTTTCCTATCTAAGATCTTAACAGGTACCTCCTCGTACGTTAAATCTTCGGCTATCTCGTCTCGTTCTAACTCAATAATGTGGTTCGGGTCTTTCACATATTTAAGAAGCATAGATATGTGAAAAACATTATGAACACGAGACATGATTGGAGGTAATGCGAGTCTATAGGCCACATTTCCTATTCGGTCAAGAATCTTAAATGGACAAACAAATCTTGGATTGAGCTTTCCTCTCTTCCCAAATCTTGTAACTCCCTTCCATGGAGCAATACATAACAATACATGATCTCCAATATTAAATTCCACGTCCTTTCGATGAAGATCCGCATAACTCTTTTGTCGATCCTGTGCCGTTTGTATTCGTTGTCGAATCATTTGGATCTTCTCTGTAGTCATTCGTACCAACTCTGGTCCCAACAACGTTGCTTCTCCCACCACATCCTAGCATACTGGAGAGCGACACTTTCGTCTATACAATACTTCAAATGGAGCCACGCCTATACTTGCCTGATAACTATTGTTGTAGAAGAATTCCACCAATAGTAGGTACTTATCCTAACTCCCTTTGAAATCTAGGACACAGAGTCTTAATAGTTCTTTAAGAGTTTGAATATTCCTCTCTGATTGCCCGTCCGTTTGAGGATGGTATGCCGAACTGAATCGTAAATCCGTGCACATAGCTTTCTGCAAGCTAACCCAAAATCGTGAAGTGAATCTTGGGTCACGATCCAAAACTATGGATACTGGTATTCCATGCAATCTCACAATCTCATTTACATACATACTAGCAAGACGTTCAAGGGAATAAGTCTCCCGTATACGCAAGAAATGAGCAGACTTGGTTAATCTATCTACAATGACCCAAATCACATCTATGCCTTGAGAAACCTTGGTAAGACCCGTAACAAAATCCATAGTAATGTGTTCCCACTTCTATTTTGGAATCTCAAGTGGTTGCAATGGACCCTTTGGCACTTGATGCTCCGCCTTTACATGTTGACAAGTTAAACACCTCAAGATAAACTCTGCGATCTCTCTTTTCATATTGCTCCACCAAAATGTATGTCGAAGATCATGATACATTTTGGTACTCCCAGGATGGATTGCAAAAGGTGTGTTACGTGTCTCCATCATGATTCTATGCTTCAAGTCAGAATCGTTAGGAACACAAAGTCTGGAGTTGACTCGAATTATTCCTTCTTAATCGATTCTTGCTTCTGGAATAGCACCTTCTTGCACTTTCTTCTTCATACGCACGCACGACTCCGTGTCCGTAGCTTGAGCAACTTTAACTTTATCGATTAAAGTCGGTTCTACTCGTATGCTTGATATCATCACGTGGGTACTTGGAGCCTTTACCTCTATCTCCATCCTTCGCAAGTCATACAAAATGGACCTTTGTGTTAACAACATTTCACTCGTACCCGCATATGATCTTCTACTCAATGCGTCAGCTACTACGTTTGCTTTTCCAGGATGATATTGGATGGTATGGTCGTAATCTTTCAACAACTCGAGCCAATGTCATTGTCGCATATTGAGTTCCTTTTGGGTGAAGAAATATTTGAGGCTTTTATGATCTGTATAGATCTCCACTTTCTCCCCATAAAGGTAGTGTCTCCAGATCTTTAACACGAAAACGACTGTTGCCAACTTCAAATCATGAGTAGGATAATTCCTCTCATATTCTTTGAGTTGTCGCGAGGCATAGGCTATGACTTTCCTATGTTGTATGAGAACACATCCTAACCCTTTGCCTGAAGCATCACTGTAGATAACAAATCCATCCGAACCGAGATGGTATTAGCCGTAGCAGCAGTGCGAAATGAGTCTCCTCTTGAGTTCTTGAAAACTCTTCTCACAATCCTTGCTCCAACCGAATTTTGTATCTTTCCTAGTCAATTGAGTTAACGGAGTAACAATTCGAGAAAATCCTTCCACGAATCTCTAATAATAACCAGCTAAGCTCAGAAAGCTACGTACTTCAGTCACCGAATTCAGTTTCTCCCAACTTTGTATTTCTTCAATTTTCACCGGGTCGACAGATAATCCATGTTTTGACACCACGTGACCAAGGAATGCTACTTCCTCAAAACAGAACTCGTATTTCTTCAGCTTGGCATATAGCTTTTTATCACAAAGCCTTTACAGTACCAGCTTCAAATGGTGCTCATGATCTTCACGGCTTTTGGAATAGATGAGGATGTCAACAATAAAGACGACAACGAACTAATCCAAACATTCTTTGAACACACGGTTCATCATATCCATGAAAGCAGCAGGAGCATTAGTCAATCCAAAAGACATGACTAAGAATTCATAATGCCTGTACCGAGTTCTAAAGGCAGTCTTTGGAATATCCTTAGTTTTAATCTTCACCTGATGATATGCAGAACGAAGATCGATCTTTGAAAAGAATTGTGCTCCTTGTAACTGGTCAAACAGGTCATCAATACGAGGTAACGAATACCTATTCTTGATGGTGACATGGTTCAATTCTCGATAGTCAATACAAATTTGTATACTCCCGTCTTTCTTCTTTATGAATAACACAGGAGCACCCCAAGGAGATGTACTAGGACGAATGAAACTGATGTCCAACAACTCCTGTAGTTGGACCTTTAACTCATGAAGTTCAATAGGAGCCATTCGATACGGGGTTTTAGAAATAGGCTTTGTATCAGGTTCGAGGTCAATAAAGAATTCAACTTCACGTTATAGGGGTAGACCGGGAAGTTCTTCAGGAAATACGTCAGGAAATTCACTAACAATAGAAATATTATTCAAATCTGACGTGTTTTTGTTCTAGTCCGTGACATGGGCTAAGAAAGCTTGACATCCATTTTTCACTAAATGAATAGCTTTATGGCTTGATATGACAGTGATTAACTTTAGTGGTTTTATTGTTTGAATTCGCATAACAGGTTGGTTAGGAATATGAAAACTAACAACCTTACGAAAATAATCAATTTTAGCATGATGAGTGGTTAATCAATCAATCCCTAAAATCACATCAAATGCAAGTATTTTCAACGAAATAAGATCGGCAGGTAATGTTATGGTTCCAACTTGAATCAAGCAAGATTTATAAACAGTAGATGCAATGAAATTTTCTCCTAACGGAGTCTCAACAGATAAGTCAAGGTCTAATTTCTCCGGAGTCAAGTTCAAATGTTGAGCACAAATAGGAGAGATAAAAGAATGGGTAGAACCGGTATCTAATAAGGTATAAACTTCGCAAGAGTTTATGATTAGCTTACCCGTGATCACCTCGTTCGGGTTTCTCGCATTTTGGCCAGTCATGACAAACGCCCTCCCTTAAACTACCGACTTTGTTTTGTCCGTAGTCACCGTCCCAGCTGGACTTGACTTCGCTACCGGACAAAACCGGGCTATATGACCGTCTTTTCCACAACTGAAACACACCTTGGAAGGCTGTGAATAGTTTGGACTTGTGTGTCCCTCCTCTCCGCATCTGTAGCATCTAACTTGCGGTCGTTCTCCTCCCCTAGAATTTGTTGTTGGTGCTGGTGTTGCTGCTGCTGCTGCTGATGTCTTCCCGTCATTGTTGAATCTCCTCTTTCTGAAATTTCCACTTGACTCACCTCTCTTATTATCATGGCCACGATTACCACCTGAGTGGTTACCGTTTTGTCTGTATTCTTTCCTCCTCGCTGGTTATCATCGCTCCGATGACTGTTGTCACTGGTATGACCTTGATTGTGGTCCCTCGGTTGAGCATACTCATTATCTCACTCTAATAATTGAGCCCTATTGACAACATTTGAATATTAAGAAAATTTGTGAGAGATAAGATATTGTCGAATCTCGGGTTTTAGACCTCTCATGAACATCCGCGTCATTCGTTCCTCATTCTCTACCAAATGAGGTGCAAACCTGGATAATTCCACGAACGAACGCCGCCTCATCTTTGGGACCGTCATGTTGTTGTTTGTTTCGATCGATAAACTCTACCTCCTTCATATAGCGAATACTTTCGAGGAAAGTACTTGTCATTAAGCGCTTTTTGAAATGTTTCCCAAGACATGTTGAGTGTGGCGAAAGTGAGTGCGCTTCACGAGACTCCACAAGTAGTGCGCCTCACCACGGAACATAAAGGTGGCAAATGGAACCTTACGTTCCTCCGTGCATCCCAAGACATCAAATATCTTGGTAATTTGCTTGACCCATGTTTCGCCTTAATCGGATCCGGCTTTCCCATAATTTTGGTGGTCCTAACTCCTTGGCGCTTGCATTTGTGACAAGTAGCGCATTACGCTATCATTTTCACCGTATTTTGTGCACGAGTCTCCTAAATGCGATTTTGCATGAAGCGCAAAAAGCTTGAAACATCCATCATTCATCATTTGTTCGGTAGTGTTGTTTACAGGAAGAATATTGCCTTCATGTTGCACGTTCCCCTGGGTGGTGATTAAAGGTGTCTCCACGGTCTGATTCACTCTATTGTTAATATTTTTAGCTGTCAATCTCAAATACTGCCACAAAACAAGGGTTAATTGACAAGTCACATGTTATCCATATACTCTGACCGACCAAATAAATACCAAATAAACTTAGTCAGGTCATACTAGCGAAGGAATTCCCCGTTTCTCCCCTCCTAGTTCTTGTCTCACATCTCAGCCAGGGATCATATCTCTAAGCTCTGATACCAACTGTGACGTCCCCAAAATAGGTATACATCACCCATTCTGAGTCACCAAATACATGGTACAAAACAAATACAACTTCAATAATACAGTTGTCATGCAAAATATGATAACACATATACTGTGAGTTTCAATATAAATATTGTCTAATAGACAATATACAAACTCAAAAGGAGTCCTCATTATAATTATTGATACACTATTTTACAAAATAGTGAGGATTACTAAAACAACTATCCTGAACCATCACTCCAAACCCCGGCTAGTTCCTCCTATGTTCTCACCTCCTAAGAAGAAAAATGGAACAAAAAGGAAAAGGGTGAGCTCAACTAGCCCAATAAAGAATATTAAGACTAAGATAATATACAACAATTTATCATTAGTCTTCAACAGGGAAAATCTGATAAAATATAATAGACAACAACTTTTGGATCAATAACTGCAGCAGAAACATCAATCCATTAGAAGAGTCAAGTAGAGAAAGAATTCTACTATGTTCTAAGATTTAAAAGTTCATCATCAATATTTTATCCCTGTAACATCAATCAATATACATCTTGAATCAAATATTCATCTTTGCACTATAGGCCAAAGATATTCATTTGTATCACCAGTTGGTCATGTTCATCTCAACACTTGTTCATCTTTGCACTACGGGCCAAAGACATTCATTAGGTAATCATTCATCTTTGCACTACAAGCCAGAGATATTTATTAGGTAATCATTCAACTTTGCACTACAGGCCAAAGATATTCAGTAATATCATCATTTAGGACTGAGGATGATGAAAAATATCGTAAAGAAAACGAATCTAGTGAGATAAAAGATCAAACATTAGGGATTCGTACATTAGTTTATCCAAGTTCAAAAATACTCCATAATAACCAATTGTGTAGCAGAATTCAAAAATAAAGATCAAAACATGGATACAATCAAAGATAGTAACCATAATAGACATCTTGGACAAAAAGGAGAAAATTTCATTTTTCGGTGAATAGTGTCGTATTTGTGAATAATTATGTATACGTGAATAGTCTTAGTATCGTGAATAGTAAACCCAGAACACAAAAAGGTAGAAATTCCACAATAAAATCCATACCAATATTTTGGTATAATGATATTGAAAGAATAACATCATTAGGAAGAAAATAACATCCCTTACCTCAAAAAAGAACCGTACTTTCTGTAGTGAAATATCTAAATACTCAAATTATAAGGTAGAAGGAAAGCGCTTATTTACGGTGTGATTTTCAATTCTAACTAAGCACCTATTTATAGGAAAATGCTTAGAAGCGCCATGCATGAGACTAACTTTCTTTACGATGGCTTTAACTTAACTACTATTCAATCCCACCACTTTTGAAAATAAATTCCAGCACCTTTCATTTCTCACCAACCAAAAGTGGGGCCCACCATATTTTTAATAAAAACATTTATTTACAAAACTTCAATAATTCATAATAAATAGTCATTTTATCAGAAAAATTCGAATCTCATGTCTATTCCATAGGAAATTAAATTCTCTACAACTTTGTAAGTTTAAGTATTTCCAAATTCCAACCGAAAAATGACCAAAATCTACATACGGACGATTTTCAAAACCTCCATTCTGACAAAATACTGATAAAACACCTCAGCATTAACTCCTTCATTTATAACCACAATAAATATATCCATCATTTATATCCACATAAAATAAATATTTTCTTATCATATAAATCAATAATTAATTATTCACAAATAATATTACGAGAATCACAATTATAATGACGAATTCGTTCAGGAAAGAGGGGCTTCTGGCGATAAAGATTTCTCCTTATTGGTAGCATGATTAGGTGACCAAATCCCTTTCTAGATAGAACTTCCTTAGACATTGCCAATAAAACTATCTAATAATATTATTCAAATAATATGAATTATTGATCGATAATGGAATCTTGTGCGGTGACAATTATTGAACAACAATAATATAAAATATCAATATGACAATTATTGAATCAATAAAATAAAATATTGAGCGGTAATTCTTTGTAACAATTATTGAGTAGTGCCTTCTTACGTAAGAATCAATAATTCAAAAATATTTATGCAATCTGGTAATATTTCTTATATACCTGCAGCGTATTCTTGTATTTTAACCATAGGGTATTCCAACGATGATACTTGGTAACAACTACTGTAGATTATTTATAAAAACTCAAACTTGTAGTTTTTCTTTATCAAACCATTTTACATTATGGGGACCCACAAATGGATTCTGGCAAGTAAATCGAATATTCCCAAAGCAAAAGAATATTCCACGACCAAGCGAATATTCCATGACAATGAATATTTTATAACCACTTGCTTATTTTATAAATTTTGCACATTTCACCCATAACCAAAGTATTATATCAAATTAACACTTTATTATTCACAATAATAAATAGAGGAAATTCAATTTTATTTATAAAAAGTTGGGGTCTTACAATTGTTGTGAATAATAAGGTGTTAATTTTATATAATGCTTTGGTTATGGGTGAAATGTGCAAATTTTGAAAAATAAGCAAGTGGTTATAAAATATTTATTGTGGTTAGGGAATATTCGTTTGGTCGTGAAATATGAGAATATTCGTATGTATTGACGCCAAATGACCATTAATGGGCCCCATAACGTAAACCTGGTGGGATGAAGATAACGACAAGTTTGAGTTTTTATAAATAACGGCGTAATTGTTATCATTAAGTAACCTTTGGAATATTGATGGTTAAAATATAGTAATCTGGCGTGGTTGAAGCGATACAGCGCGGTATTACAAAAGATATTTTTGAAATTATTGATTCTTACGTAAAAGGCACTACTCAATAATTGTTATAATGAATTAATGCTCAATATTTTATTTTATTGGTTCAATAATTCTTTGCGTTGATATTTTATATTATTGTTGTTTCAATAATTGTCCGTGAAAAGATTTCCCATTATCGATCAATAATTCATATTATTTGAATAATATTATTAGATAATATTATTGGCAATATCTAGAAAGTTACATCAAGGGAGGTTTGGTCACCTAATCATTGCTGGCAGTTGGGAGAGAAATCCTTATCGAAAGCCCCTCTTTCTTGGGAGCTACGGTTGTCATTATTGTGATTCTGTAATATTATTTGTGAATAATTATTTATTGACTTTTATGATAAGGAAATATTTATTTTTATGTGGATATAAATGAAGGAAATATTTATTTTTATTGGATATAATTGAAGAAATTAATGTTGAGGTATTTTATCAGTATTTTGTCGGAATGGATGTTGTAAAAATCATTCGTATGTGGATTTCGGATATTTTTTGTTTGGAATTTGGAAAAACTTTCTTCTGCAAAGTTGTAGAGAATTCAATTTCCTATGGAATAGACATAAAATTCATATTTTTCTGATAAAGGGGCTATTTATTATGAATTATTAAAATTTCTGAAATTAAATATTTTTATTAAAATTATTGGTGGGACCCACTTTTGTTTTTGTGAAAACATGTGCTGAATTATTTTTTCAAAGGTGGTGGGCTGTTGATTTTTAAAGTGGCAGGCGTAGGAAGAAAAGAATTATATTAATATTTTATTATTTAGTCTCCTTTGGTGTTCCAGCATTTTATTATAAATAGGGTGCTTAGTTAGAATTGAAAATCACACCAGAAACAAATTTCTTCTCTCTCTCTCTATATATATATATATATATATATATATATATATATATATATATTATCGGCGTATTTTGTGAGTATTTAGATACTTTGTGAGTTCTTTATTAGGTCTGAGTTTCCTTGACCTTATCTAGATATTAGATCGAAAATTGTTATTTTGAGATAAGCGATGTTATTTTATTCCTAATGATGTTATTATTTCAATATCATTATACCGAAATATTGGTATAGATTTTATTGTGGAATTTCTACCTTTTTGTGTCGAGGTTACTATACACGTATACAACACTTGTAAGACCCCAACTTTTTGAATAAAGATTAAATTTTCTCGAAATATATTTTTGAATATTATTGTGTGGATTTGATATAATGTTATAGTTGTGGGTAATATTTACAAATTTTGCAAAGTACATAAGTTGTTATATAATATTCGATTGGTAGGGAATATTCGTTTTAACAGGGAATATTTATGCAATGGCGAGAATCATTGGTGGACCTCCACTGCGGAATTATTGCCGGATTAAAAAATGACAAAAATACTTTATGAAAATAACTGGCGGAAGTTTTCTGGTTAACTTTTGAAACACCCGGTGTTAAAAGTACAATAATGTCTGGCGATGTTAAAATAACGGCCGAAAGTTTTTACGCGGACACGATTCCATCTTTATTATTCTATTGAAAATATCACATGCGTGCGTTCTACATGGGACTGATTCCATCTTTATTATTACATTGGAATATCATATGCATGCGTTTTTATGTAGAACTTGATTCCATCTTTATTATTACATTGGAATATCCCTATACATGCGTTTTCTGTGGGACTGATCCGTTATTTATTATTACTGTTGGAATAACTGCATGTATGCGGTCTATCCCATGCACGGTGATTTTTTTTGTTATTCCATTCCTTATTATACTCGGTTGGTTAAAGTTTTGACTTCTATACTCCATGAAATTAGTGGAATATCCTTGATATTTGCGCTTCATCCGATATCTTTTCATGTAAATATTCTTACGAGCATTCTTGAATTTTACTCTCACAAAGCGATATCATGTTGACAATTTGAACGTTATTAGATCCTGGATAAAATAATTCTTGAACTTCTTTTATTGAATTCTTATATCATTGTCATCATCCTCATGTTTATATTTTGTTGAAAGTCATATGTGGCCTATAGTGCATAGATGGACTCGGTATGATTATGACCAGGGATTATTTAGTGTAATCATGACCGTAATGTTATAAATGATGTGGTAAAAGTCCTCATTGGCCCATAGTGCATTGATGGACAGTTGTTGACATGATCATGACCATTATTGAATACACAAATATTCTTGGCCTATAGTGCATGGATAATTGTGGTCATGATACTAAAAAATATCCTTGGCCGTAGTATAGGGGTGATTCGATGATGTGGATTATTTATTAAGCTAAGTCCCAGCGATAAAAGTGATGAAAAACCTTCTAAATGATAAAAGATAGTAGATTTTATTCTCTACTTGACTCTTTTAATGGATTGTTTGTTCCGCTGCAGTTAAACTTGATGGTTGTTATATTGTATCAGTTTAACACTGTTGAAGGCTAACGATAATATATTGCGCATTATCTTAGTCATAATATTTCCTACTGGGCTAGTTGAGCTCACCCTTTTACTTTTATTGTTCTCTTCAGGAAATGAGAATGTAGCGAGGGGACTAGTGGGGAGCGGAGTGACGGACGTGTGATAGCATTAGTAGTCCTCACTATTCTGTGAAATAGTGTAATAATAATTGTAATAAGTACTCGTTTTGAGTTTGTATAATCTCTAGTAGACAGTATTTGTATTCAAACTCATAGTTTATGTTTTGTCGTATTGTACACGACAGTTGTATTATTAAGTTGTATTTGAATTTATGTACCATGTAAGTGGCGACCCAAGATGGGTGATGTATACCTAATTTTGGGGGCGTCACAACACTATTCACAAATACGGCACTATTCACCGAAAAATAAAATTTTCTTCTTTTTGTCCAAGATGTCTATTATGGTTACCATCTTTGATTGTATCCATGTTTTGATCTTTATTTTTGAATTATGCTTCACAATTGGTTATTATGGAGTATTTTTAAACTTGGATAAACTAAAGTACGAATCCCTAATCTTTGATCTTTTATCTCACTGGATTCATTTTCTTTAAGATATTTTTCATCATCCTCAGTCCTAAATGATGATAATACTGAATATCTTTGGCCTGTAATGTAAAAATGAATGATTACCTAATGAATATCTTTGGCACGTAGTGCAAAGATGAACAGGTGTTGAGATGAACATGACCAACTGGTGATACAAATGAATATCTTTGGCATGTAGTGCAAAGATGAATATTTGATTAAAGATGTATATTGATTGATGTTACAGGGATAAAATATTGATAATGGACTTTTAAATCTTAGAAGATAGTAGAATTCTTTCTCTACTTGACTCTTCTAATGGATTGATGTTTCTGCTGCAGTTGTTGATCTAAAACTTATTGTCTATTATATTTTATCAGATTTTCCCTGTTGAAGACTAATGATAAATTGTTGTATATTATCTTAGTCTTAATATTCTTTATTGGGCTAGTTGAGCTCACCCTTTTCCTTTTTGTTCCATTTTTCTTTTTAGGAGGTGAGAACATAGCAGGAACTAGCCGGGGTTTGGAGTGATGGTTCAGGATAGTTGTTTTAGTAGTCCTCACTATTTTGTAAGATAGTGTATCAATAATTGTAATGAGGACTCCTTTTGAGTTTGTATATTGTCTATTAGACAATATTTGTATTCAAACTCACAGTATATGTGTTATCGTATTTTGCATGACAACTGTATTATTGAAGTTGTATTTGTTCTGTACCATGTATTTGGCGAATCAGAATGGGTGATGTATACCTATTTTGGGGACGTCACAGTTGGTATCAGAGCTTAGGGATATGATCCCTGGCTGAGATGTGAGACAAGAACTAGGAGGGAGGCGGGGAATTCTTGCCGCTAGTATGACTGACTAAGTTTATTTGGTATTTATTTATTTGGTGGTCAGAGTATAGGGATAATATGTGACATGTCAATTAACCCTTGTTTTGTGGCAGTATTTGATATTGGCAGCTGGAAATATTAACAATGGAGTGAATCAGACCGTGGAGACACCTTTATCACCACCTAGGGGAAAGTGCAATAGGAAGGCAATCTTCCTCCTGTAAACAACACTACAGAATAAATGATGAATGATGGAATGTTTAGAAGCTTTTTGCAGTTAATGCAAAATCAGACGAGGGAGACTCGTGTACAAAATACGGGTAGAAATGATAGCAATGCGCAGCTTTTCATAGCCAAGCAGCTCAAAGAGTTGGGACCACCAGAATTTGCGGGAAAGCCGAATCCGATCAAGGCAGAAACGTGGGTCAAGAAAATTACCAAGATATTCGATGTCTTGGGATGCATGGAGGAACCGAAGGTTCCATTCACCACCTTTATGTTCCGTGGTGAGACAGACTACTGGTGGAAGTCTGTGAAGCGTACTCAGCTAGCCGCACTCAACGTGACAAGTACTTTCCTGAAAGTATTCGTCATATGAAGGAGGTAGAGTTTATTAGAGAGTTTATTAGACTGGAACAAAACAATATGATGGTGTCCCAGTACGAGGTAAAGTTTGAGAGTTATCGAGTTTGCACCTCATTTGGTAGAGAATGAGGAGCGAATCTTGAGGATATTTCTAAGGGGTCTAATGCAGAGATTGACAATATCTTATCTCTCATAAATTTTCTTTATATTCAGATGTTGTAAACAAGGCTCAATTATTAGAGCGAGATAATGAGTATGTTCAACCAAGGGACCACAACCAGGGTCATACCAGTGGCAGCAGTCATCGGAGAAATGACAACCAACGGGGAGGAAAACATTCGGACAAAAGCAGTAACCACTCTGGTGGTAATCGTGGCCATGATGGTATAAGAAGTGAGTCAAGGGGAGATTTAAAGAGGAGAAGGTACAACAATGACAACGTAAAGACGTCAGGACAAATATCAATTGTTTCTAGGGGAGGAGATCGAGCACCGGTCATTTGTTATAAATGCGGGAAAGAGGGACACATTAGCCCAAACTGCCCACAACAATCCAAGGTGTGTTATAACTATGGAAAGGAAGGTCATATAGCTAGAGATTGTCTTGTTGCGAAACAAAGTTCAACGGGGATGGTGACTCCAAAGGCTATCCCGGACAAGTTTGTCGTGACTACCCAAAACGTAACTGGAAGGTTCTCAAACGAGGTCATATAACTTATGTGGTTCCTGGAAGGGCGTTTGTCGTGACTGCCCAAAACGTGAGGAACCCAAACGAGGTGATCACGGGTAAACTAATCATAAACTCTTGCGAAGTTTATACCTTATTAGATACCGGTTCTACCCATTCTTTTATCTCTCCTGCTTGTGCTCAACGTTTGAACTTGACTCCGGAGAAATTAGACCTTAACTTATCTGTTGAGACTCTATTAGGAGAAACTTTCATTACATCTAGTGTTTATAAATCTTGCTTGATTCAAGTTGGTACCATCACATTACCTGCCGATCTTATTTCGTTGAAAATACTTGCATTTGATGTGATTTTAGGGATTGATTGGTTAACCACTCATCATGCTAAAATTAATTGTTTTCGTAAGGTTGTTAGTTTTCATATTCCTAACTAACCTATTATGTGAATTCAAACAACCAAACCACTAAAGTCAATCACTGTCATATCAAGCCATAAAGCTATTCGTTTATTGAAAAATGGATGTCAAGCTTTCTTAGCCCATGTCACGGACTTGAACAAAAACACGTCAGATTTTAATAATATTTCTATTGTTAGTGAATTTCCTGACGTGTTTCCTGAAAAACTTCCCGGTCTACCCCCAGAACATGAAGTTGAATTCTTTATTGACCTTGAACATGGTACAAAGCCCATTTCTAAAACCACATATCGAATGGCTCCTATTGAACTTCAAGAGTTAAAGGTCCAACTACAGGAGTTGTTGGGCATCGGTTTTATTCGTCCTAATACATATCCTTGGGGTGCTCCTATGTTATTCATTAAGAAGAAAGACGAGAGTATGCGACTTTGTATTGACTACCGAGAATTGAACCATGTCACCATCAAGAATAGGTATCCGCTACCTCGCATTGATGACTTGTTTGACCAGTTGCAAGGAGCATAATTCTTTTTCAAAGATCTATCTTCGATTCGGATATCATCATTAAAGATTAAAAGCGAGGATATTAAAGCGCCTTGAGAACTTCGATGCGGGCATTATGAATTCTTAGTCATGTCTTTTGGATTAACTAATGCTCCTGCTTTGCTTTCATGGATATGATGAGTGTGTGTGTTCAAAGAATATTTGGATCGATTCGTTGTTGTCTTTATTAATGACATCCTTATCTATTCCAAAAATAGTGAAGATCATGGCGCCATTTGAAATTTGGATACGCAAAGGCTTCGTGAAAACAAGCTATATATGCCAAAAATTTGAAAAAAATGCGAGTTCTGGCTTGAGGAAGTAGCATTCCTTGGGCACATGGTGTCAAAATATGGAGTATCTATCGACCCGACGAATATTGAAGCCATACAAAGTTGGAAACAACCGAAGTCGGTGACCGAAGTACGTAGCTTTATAGGCTTAGCTGGTTACTATCGGAGATTCGTGGAAGGATTTTCTCGAATCGCTACTCTCGTTCTTTCAATTTGAATCGTAAAGATACAAAAATTCGGTTGGAGCGAGGATTGTGAGAAGAGTTTTCAAGAACTCAAGAGGACACTCATTTTAGCTTTGTTACGACAATATCATCTGGTTGGATGGATTTGTTATCTCTGCCGATGTCAGGGAAAAGCAGTTAGGATGTGTTCTCATGCAACATGGGAAAGTTATAGCCTATGCCTCGCGACAACTCAAAGAATATGAGAAGAATTATCCTACTCATGATTTGGAGTTGGCTGCAGTCATTTTAGCATTGAAGATCTAGAGACACTACTGTTATGGGGAGAAAGTGGAGATCTATATAGATCATAAAAGCCTCAAATATTCCTTCACCCAAAAGGAACTCAATATGCGGCAACGACGTTAGCTCGAGTTGTTGAAAGATTATGACCATACCATCCAATATCATCCTGGAAAAGTAAACGTTGTAGCTGACGCTATGGATTTCGTTACCAAAGGGTCCATTGCAACCACTTGAGATTCCAAAATGGAAGTGGGAACAAATTACTATGGATTTCGTTACGGGTCTTCCCAAGGTTTCTCAAGGCATAGATGTGATTTGGGTTATTGTTGCTAGATTAACCAAATCTGCTCATTTCTTGCCTATACGGGAGACTTATTCCCTTGAACGTCTTGCTCGTATGTACGTGAATGATATTTTGAGATTGCATGGCATGCCAGTATCCATATTTTCGGATCATGACCCAAGATTCACTTCACAATTTTGGGTTAGCTTGTAGAAAGCTATAGGCGCAGATTTGATTGATTGAAGATACCATCCTCTCAAGCAGACGGACAATCAGAGAAGACTATTCAAACTCTTGAAGATCTATTAAGACTCTGTGTCCTAGATTTTAAAGGGAGTTGGGATAAGTACTTTTCATTGGTGGAATTCTCCTACAACAACAGTTATCAGGCAAGTATAGGTGTGGCCCCATTCGAGGCATTATATGGAAGAAAATGTCATTCTCTAGTATGCTGGGACTAGGTGGGTGAAGCAACATTGTTGGGACCAGAGTTAGTACAAATGACTACAGAGAAGATCCAAACGATTCGACAACGTATAAAAATGGCACATGATCGACAAAAGAGTTATGCGGATCTTTATCGAAAGGACGTGGAATTTAATATTGGGGATCATGTATTGTTACGTATTGCTCCATGGAAGGGAGTTACAAGATTTGGGAAGAGAGGAAAGCTCAATTCAAGATTTGTTGGTCCATTTGAGATTCTTGACCGAATAAAAAATGTGGCCTTTAGACTCGTATTACCTCCAAGCATGTCTCGTGTTCATAATGTTTTTCACATATCTATGCTCCGTAAATATGTGAAAGACTCGAACCACGTTATTGAGTTAGAACCAGACGAGATAGCCGAAGATTTAACGTACGAGGAGGTACCTGTTAAGATCTTGGATAAGAAAGAGCATGTCCTACGCACGAAGGTTATAACACAAGTTAAGGTTTTATGGAGAAACCATGCTATTGAAGAAATGACCTGGGAGTTGGAATTAGAAATGAAAGCGAGGTATCCTCACCTTTTGAAACACACCGTGCGTGCGTCGTCAATTTTGAGGACGAAATTTTATAAGGAGAGGAGGTTGTAAGACCCCAACTTATTATAAATAAAATCGAATTTCCTCTATTTATTATTGTGAATAATAAGGTGTTAATTTGATATAATGCTTTGGTTATGGGTGAAATATGCAAATTTTGTAAAATAAGCAAGTGGTTATAAAATATTCATTGTATCGGGGAATATTCGTTTGGTCGTGGAATATTCTTTACGTAGGGAATATTAAATAACAATGCAAAATGACCATTTGTAGGGCCCTATAAATGTAAAAACGATCGGATGAAGAAAACGATAAGTTTGAGTTTTATAAATAATGGCGTAATTATTACCGATACTTGGTGTTGAAATACGGTGGTTAAAATACGATGTCTGGCGTGGTCGCACAAAGATGGGACCGCGGTATTGCGATATATTTTGAAATTATTGATTCTTACGTAAGAAGGCACTACTCAATAATTATTACAGTAATTACTGTTCAATATTTTATTTTATTGGTTCAATAATTGTTGCGTTGATATTTTATATTATTGTTGTTTCAATAATTGTCACTGCACAGTATTTCCCATTATCAGATCAATAATTTATATTATTTGAATAATATTATTAGATAGCATTATTGGCACTATCTAGAAAGTTCTGTCAATGAGAGGTTTGGTCACCTAATTACACGCCAGTAAGGAGAAATCCTTATCGGAAAGCCCCTTCTTTTCTGGGAACGGCCTGGTTGTCATTATTGTGATTCTATAATATTATTTGTTAATAATTATTTATTGATTTTTATGATAAGGAAATATTTATTTTTATGTGGATATAAATGAAGGAAATATTTATTTTTATGTGGATATAATTGAAGAAATTAATGTCGAGGTATTTTATCAGTATTTTATCGGAATAGATGTATTAAAAATCATCCGTATATGGATTTCGGATATTTTCTGTTTGGAATTTAGGAAAACGTTCTTCTGCAAAGTTGTAAAGAATTCGATTTTCTATGGAATGGACATAAAATTCATATTTTTCTGATAAAAGGGCTATTTATTATGAATTATTGAAGTTTTGGAAATTAAATGTTTTTATTAAAATTGTGGGTGGGACCCACTTTTATTTTTTGTGAAAACATGTGCTGAATTATTTTTTCAAAGGTGGTGGGCTGTTGATTTTAAAAGTGGCATGCATAGGAAGAAAAGAATTATATTAATATTTTATTATTTAGTCTCCTTTGGCGTTCTAGCATTTTCCTATGAATAGGGTGCTTAGTTAGAATTGAAAATCAAACCAGAAACATATTTTCTCTCTTTATATATTATCGAGCGTATTTTGTGAGTATTTAGATACTTTGTGAGTTGCTATTCAGTGCAAGTTTTCTTCAGTCTTATACCGATATTTCGATCAGAAATATTGTTATTTTGAGGTAAGGGATGTTATTTTCTTCCTAATGATGTTATTCTTTCAATATCATTATACCGAAATATCGGTATGAATTTTATTGTGGAATTTCTACCTTTTGTGTCGGGGTTACTATTCACGTGATACGGCCTTTATTCACGATATCTGACTTTATTCACGTATCAAAGACTTATTCACGAATACGGCATTATTCACCAAAAAATTAAATTTTCTCCTTTTTGTCCAAGATGTCTATTATGGTTACTATCTTTGATTATATCCATGTTTTGATCTTTATTTTTTGAATTCTACTTCACAATTGGTTATTATGGAGTATTTTTGAACTTGGATAAACTAAAGTACGAATCCCTAATCTTTGATCTTTTATCTCACTAGATTCGTTTTCTTTAACATATTTTTCATCATCCCCAGTCCTAAATGATGATATTACTGAATATCTTTGGCATGTAATGCAAAGATGAATGATGACCTAATGAATATCTTTGGCCCGTAGTTCAAAGATGAACAGGTGTTGAGATGAACATGACCAACTGGTGATACAAATGAATATCTTTGGCCTGTAGTGCAAAGATAAATATTTGATTCAAGATGTATATTGATTGATGTTACAGGGATAAAATATTGATGATTGACTTTTAAATCTTAGAAGATAGTAGAATTCTTTCTCTACTTGACTCTTCTAATGGATTGTTGTTTCCGCTGTAGTTGTTGATCTAAAACTTGTTGTCTATTATATTTTATCATATTTTTCCCTGTTGAAGACTAGTGATAAATTGTTGTATATTATCTTAGACAAAATATTCTTTTCTGGGCTAGTTGAGCTCACCATTTTCCTTTTTGTTCCATTTTTCTTCTCAGGAGGTGAGAACATAGTAGAAACTAGCCGGGATTTGGAGTGATGGTTTAGGATAGTTGTTTTAGTAGTCCTCACTATTTTGTAAAATAGTGTATCAATAATTGTAATGAGGACTCCTTTTGAGTTTGTATACTGTCTATTAGACAATATTTGTATTCAAACTCACAGTATATGTGTTGTCGTATTTTGCACGACAATTGTATTATTGAAGTTGTATTTGTTTCTGTACCATGTATTTGGCGACTCAAAATGAGTGATGTATACCTATTTTGGGGGTGTCACAGTTTATTGTTAAATTTTATTACATTTGGGTAGTTAGAAATGAATGTTTTTATCAAGTGAACACCAAATCTTGTGGGAATGAAGTATCCGGATTTCGGGGTGTCACAAGTTGGTATCAAAGCCAGGTTATAGACCTTAGGTGGGGGAAAAGCCTTAAGAAGTAACATTTTGAAAAGATAGTGGTGATAAACTCTTATCGAGTTTTAAGAAAGAAGTAATAAAACACTTATGTGCTTATGTGATTACAGCATATGTGCTCGTGAGTGTCGAGTAGTAATGCTTAGTAATTAAAACTTAAACTTTTGTTGTCAGGATGGCTAATGTAGGAGAATCCAGTCAGGCTAGGGAGGAAGGACCCCAAATGCCTAGAGAGGAGGAGCCTCGTGACATTCAGGTGGTTTTGGAGCAACTACTACCACGGGAGTCATCTATGTTGGTTATAGTGGTTTAGCATGAGGGTTTACCTAATGAGGATGATGAGGTAGAGACGGATGACGAGGACCCCGTTAAGCTGCCACAGTCGGATGGGGATGAGGATGACGAGGAAGACGAGTTTCCACCAAACTCAATTTCAGCCCATATATATGACGAAGTATACGACCGCAATGTTGAATTTCAGGATAGAGTCGAGGAGTTGGAAGAGATAGTAGCTGGACAGCAGATCTCAATGGCACAGAAGGACGACGAGATCCGAGATCTAGATGGACATCTGAGTAATGCCGAATGGTAGCTGATTAACACTGAAGGAGGGAACGAGTAAATGACAGAGGAGATCGCGGAGCTGAAGAACAAATTAAAGGAAGAATCCGGCAAGAGTGCAAGAGTTGAAGATGTAACGACCCCAAAATTTAAATAATTTAATTCTCGACTTCGATCGTTAATAACACGTCTAACTTCTGATTTTTACATCATTATTCGACGTTAAACTTAATATGATGCGGAATAATTTAAACTTTTCTATCTTCTTACTTTAATACGTTAAATCAAAACCTTTATCATCTACATGTCTTTGAATCATATATAATCCATGATTCACTTTATCAGAGTTAATATATATATACTTACATATCAAATTGATATCTTTTATACATCAGATAATTCAAACTTTAACTTTATACCTCAACATAAAATATATATCATAAAACATTGAGTACATCTCATGAACCCTAATCATGGTTTAAAGGAATAAAAACTTTAGCTAAAATAATAATCTTTGTGTATTACATCTGATTCATGTCTTTCAAGTACCACATAGTGTTACCTTCAATCCTTACCTACAAAAATGGTTATTTGCAAGGTTGAGCTCGACAGCCCAGTAAATCTAACAATTTTCATGCATCACGTAGCAAATAATAACATGCTTATCATACATCTCATAAACATTGGACTAACATAACATACATGATTTAGTTCATATAATAAGTAAAGAGATTGAGTTCCTTACTAATTCATCATTCAATACTCAATCAACGTAGTCATAAATTGACTTTAACGTTTCATACTTTCAATATATATACAACACATCATGCTCTTTGCAATAAAGATTTAAAATAGTTAATCATCAAGTTCACATAGCAAATAGGAACTGAAAGACTTGCCTTTACCGGCGTTTTACCAACACGCTAATACTTCGCGTCCTTGCATAACCTACACTGTATGTGAGATTGATAATAAATAAAATCAATACTCAATCTCATAGTCAAATTTATTCTAAGACCTTATTTTATCTTATTATCCTTTATAATGTCTTTATAGACATCTAACTATTTTATATGCAACTCGGTTTTATTTTCATTTTCATCACCACACATGCTAGACTATCGCACTTGTAGTTTAATGTGCGTATATCACACCATTTTATTATACCACTTTGGTTTCAAAAATGCATATTCAACACATTGTTTACATGTTTAATTTTCCTTCAAAAATCAAAAATTGTCCTTTTCAATTTCTTTCAATTATTATTCTTGTATTATCATCTTTTCATACTCAGATATCCAATATTAGCCATTAGTTAGACACTTTGTATACCAAAGTTTAGAAACACTATTACTCTTAGGCATTTTATCGAGCACGTTATGTGCACACATTAACTTATCTCAACTCTTGATCTTAAATGGTTAATTATCCATAGAATATGATAACACATATCTATACTCATTAAATATGTCAAAACATATTTTTAATCATCAAAATATACTATCACCCAAAATCTTAATTCAAACAGAATTATAAAACTCATCTTCACAATTTCTTTAACAAAACGTTGTTTTCATTTTTAACGTAACTCCTTCGTTACATGTCCATTTTTGTTCCTTCTTATATAGAATTAAACTTTACTCAGTGTACTACAACCTCATCTAGGTCTTAAAGTCAGACCCTTATCCATCTAAACCAGATTCTGCAATTCATCAACTAGTCTAGAAAATTTCATTTTCTGGACATCCTTACTAAACAATTTATTTTGGACATGATCCGGTCAATTAAATGGCTCAATCTCTTGTGTCTGGCTAGTAAACTTCCATATCTACAACTTTTCAGTTTAAAGTTTCTTCAGATTCAAAACACACGAATTTATATGAATTGTTCAAAGTCAGAAATCATAACAGTTTTGATTTTCTGGGTAGATTATTTTCCCTTCAAACCAGCCTTACTAAAATAGACATTACAAGAAATCTACAGAGAGTTTTCATGTGATTCTACTTTCAGAATATAGCTTACTTCCATATCTTTGATTTGATATAAGGCTCACTTTCTAACTCATTATACCCAAAGAGGTATGAATTTAACAAGATCTGTCCACAATTACTCAAAACCTACGAATTTTGTTCTTCAAATTTTCTTTCCATTTCATTTTCTTTCTTGAATCCTCTTGTTTGATTCTTGATAATGCAAGATTAAACCAATACAAACAAGATTAAGCATGATTTACTACCCTAGAACATAAATCTACCCAAAAAAAATCAAAGATTAAATAAGAGTTTAGAAGTTACCTTCTTCTAGCTTCTTCTGCTTCTTCTTCTTCTTCTAGCTCATCTCAATTCCTCTATTTCTCTCTATCTCTCTCTATTTCTCTATTTCTCTATTTCTCTATTTCTCTCTTCCACCAAGACTCTTGCTATAAAAAAAACTCTAGGATTTCTTCGTGTGTAACTCTTCATTTGGGTAATAATTATGTTAATAATTAATATAATAGTAACCCTCATTAATAACATAAGGCTTATATTACAAAACTCTTACATGCATGACCAATATCACATTAACCCATCTTAGTAGCATAACCTCACTTTTCCATCATTAGTTAAGCACTCCAATGGTTAGGCTATTCATTATATACTATTATTACTTTACTATGACATATAACATATTTCTAATGTCACTTTTAAATAATTTAACATTATTTTATTAGTAAAATTAATTAAACTTTAATAATAAAATGCACATCAATTATAAAATTATCTATCAAATTATAACGCTTAATTAAATTAAGCCATAACAACCAACATCAAATATTTATTATTCAATAAATAAATCAACTCAAATATTTATCTAACTCAAATAAATATTTTAATTAATTATAAAAATCACATTCGTTACATTTTTTCCTCCTTATTAGGATTCCGTCCTCGGAATCACCGAAATCTCCCTTACCTAGTTTTCATCTCGTCTCTTTTAGAAGTCTATTGTAGAACAACTTCAACGCATTACCTTAACATAGGTTCTATATTTTATGTTCCTCTCAACAATTCTTGAAAGTTTTTATTTCATAACATTTACTTGAACTCAATTATATTTTGAGTATTATATATTCTTTAACCCATTCATTTCCTTCTCTAAGGATCGTTATCATAAACACTCAGGAAATTACATTCACCCATTCTTCTAAGAATTTCATCCTCGAAATTTTTATTTATTAATCTTCATTCAGTCAATCTATCCAAATAGATTTTATGTTAATACTTTATTCATTCCTTAGGTTCTACAACCAAATTCTTTCTCTTAGGTTCTTTCTAAGATCATCGTATTCCTCACCTCTTCATCTTCTAAGAGTTTCACATTTCTCTTCTTTTCTGGAATTTAATTTCTTTCTTGAAATTATTAAGTTTTTCTTAATTTTCTCATCCTTTCCACTTTCACCTTTCAGAATAATAAGAATCTTCCACAATTGCTCAATAATTGGAAAGCGGTATGAATAACAAGAATTTAAAAGATTCCAAATTATGTTGAGCGGTCACAAGACCGTGAACTCTATTCTTGGTTTAGTAGTGCTTCAACTCAATCCTTCACACTGCAAACTAGAGTGTTTATCAATCACAAAGACTGAAAATACCTTCCGCACGTACACTAGGTGGCCAGCCTATTGTACCACTACGTTGGACCGCAACGTAGTGTTTTGTAACGACTATTTGTGTGAGACCCCGAATTTTTTGAAATAAAAGTATTCAATTTTTCTATTTTGGTAAATAGTTAAATTGATAAAAGTTTAAAGTTAAGGGTGATATGTGAAAAATTTTCAAAGTAGACAAGTTGTCATAAAATACCCGGTTACTATTTACTTTAGTATTGTTCACTCGAGTATTTGGGGCACTTTTTGTGTCGGAGTACTATTCATGAGTTATTATTCACGAGTTACTATTCATAAATTACTATTTACCTAAATTACTATTCACCCGAATATTATTCACTCGGGTATTTGGGATATTTTTCGTGTCGGAGTACTATTCACGAGTTACTATTCACGGGTTACTATTTACCCGATTACTATTCACTCTAGTATTGTTCACTCGGGTATTTGGGACACTTTTTGTGTCGGAGTACTATTCACAAGGTACTATTCCCGAAGTACTATTCACGGGGTACTATTCACACGAAAAATATATTACTTTTCGGTCTTAATCATTTTTGGGTACAATATTATTCCATGAGGAGATGTGCTAATTTTTCAGACCGTTGGTTGAAATTATAATAGTAAATCAATATGGATCGTTGGTTTAAAGTTTTAATAGTAAAATCTTTTTATATAAAACAGAATACTTTTATAAAGTTATTCTATAAATAGAATATATTATATTCTATTATGAATAGTGTTTTGCATAGTAAAATCTTTTTATATAAAACAGAATACTTTTATAAAGTTATTCTATAAATAGAATATATTATATTTTATTATGAATAGTGTTGCATAGTGTCTGCATAGTAAAATCTTTTTATATAAAACAGAATACTTTTATAAAGTTATTCGTTTTATTAGATTATAAATAGAATATATTATATTTTATTTAAAAGATTTTGCTTTAAATATGAACCGTCTGATTAAAAGTAAATCAATCTGGACCGTTCATTAATTAGTTACTATGAAGTCCAATCTTCTATAAATAGAAGCTCATTCATTCATTATTTCTTACGAATTCACTGAAACTCTAGAGAGAAACTATAGAGAGAATTCTTCTTCTATAATCTTGAGCGTATTTCTTTAGAGTTTAAGAAAGCTTTGAGCGTAGTGCAAGTTTTCTTCGAGTATATCCTCGCCCTACCAGTCAGAATACTCTTCTTTCAAAAGTAAGGGATATTATTTGTTGTACTCGTAAGGGGTATTATTTCTTTTGTATTCATGAAGAGAACTTCTTTTATTCCTTTCTTTATTATTCTGTTGGAATAACCTGTATACGCGGACTACCCTATACTTGGTGAAATTATTCTATTATTCCATTCTTTACTATTATGTTGGAATAACCTGTCTATGCAAAGTACCGCATACATGGTGAAATTCTTCTATTATTCCATTCTTTATTATTATGTTGGAATAACCTGTCTATGCGAAGTACCGCATACATGGTGAAATTCTTATATTATTCCATTCTTTATTATTATGTTGGAATAACCTGTTTATGCGAAGTACCGCATACATGGTGAAATTCTTCTATTATTCCGTTCTTTATTATTCTATTTAATATCTCGCGGTCTTGTAATTTACTTTGACACAGTTCCATTATTTATTATTTCGTTCTTTATTATTCTCATTTAATATATCACATGCATGCGTTTCTGGGACCTGGTTCCAATATTTATTATTCTGTCGGAATATCATGTCTGTGCATTTTACGCCGGACCTGGATCCATTATTTATTATTCTGTTGGTAATAACTTGTCTGTGCAGTCTATCGCACGCATGGTGAAATTCTTCTGTTATTCCATTCTTTATTATTATGTTGGAATAACCTGTCTATGCAAAGTACTGCATACATTGTGAAATTCTTTTATTATTCCATTCTTTATTATTATGTTGGAATAACCTGTCTATGCAAAGGAATGCATACATGGTGAAATTCTTTTATTATTCCATTCTTTATTATAATGTTGGTTATTGGTTTTCCAGTTGTATGTCTTTGGCCTGTAGTGCAAAGATGATATGTTGTTGAATATCTTTGGCCTGTAGTGCAAAGATGATCTGTTGTTTGATAGCTTTGACTCGTAGTACGAAGATGGACAGGTGTATGACATGATCATGACCACTAGTGATACTAACAAATATCATTGGTCGTAGTGCATGGATAATTCAATGATGTGATTGGCAGGATCATGACCATTAGTTAACAGTTGAATGTCTTTGGTCATAGTGCACTGACAGGCAATTGATTGGTATGATCATGACTATTGGTTTTATAGTTGAATATCTTTGGCCCGTAATACAAAGATAGGCAACTGATTGGTATGATCATTGTTATTACATTTGAATATCTTTTGCCTTTGGGGTAAGGATATTGAGTAAACGTTCTATTAAGCCTTTGTGGCAAGAAGGAACTGTAAATTCACATTATTATAAATATGAATTATGAATTTAGCTAACATCTTTGGTGGTTCAGGTGAAGACAAGTGATGAAAGTTCTATTTGTCTTGAGTATAACAAAGAACTGTTGATGAGTATTACAAGAATAAAATATCAACGATGGACTTTTAATCTAGATGAGATATTAGACATTATGTTCTACTTGACTCTTTTAATGGATTGCTTATTCCGCTGCAATTAAACTTGATGTTTGTTATATTGTATCAGTTTAACACAGTTGAAGGCTAACGATAATTTATTCTGCATTATCTTAGTCATAATATTTCTTACTGGGCTAGTTGAGCTCACCCTTTTCTTTCACATTCTCTTGAAGAAATGAGAACGAATTTGGGACTAATCGGAGAACAGAGAGATGGTCCTAGATGGTGCATTAGTAGTCCTCACTATTCTGTGAAATAGTGTGATAATAAATGTAATGAGGACTCCATTGAGTGTGGATATTGTCTAGATGACAATATTTATATTAAAACTCACAGCCTATGTTTTGTCGTATTTTACACGACTGTTGTATAATTAGTTTGTATTGTATTCTGTACCATGTATCTGGCGACCCAAGATGGGTGATGTAGATACCTATTTTAGGGGCGTCACAATATGCGTTACGCTCGGAACCATTGTCCCCGAAAACATGTCCCCTTATAGGGTTGTTCACCTCAGCTTTTCAACATCTGAATCCGCACCAAAACAATTTGGTTTGGCATAACTTTTCAATGAACGTTTGAATTTCATGAACATCTTTCAATAATCGTCTAGCTGAATCAAATAGCATAGACTTCTACAATAATTTGGACATCAATCGAAATATACATATACATATATATATATATATATATTCCCATATCTTAAATAAATTTCAAAAATCTTTTTATGACGTCATGATACCGCACTGTATTTACAGTCCGTTTGAGGATTCCGTCATTTTGTGACTTTGTCATACTACATCATACCATAGCTAACGATCCTTAGATCACATCCAATACTAAGAAATTCTGCATTGATAACTCCATCATTTTTATCATCTTTGCACCAGGTTCCATGATGCATTAATGATATAAAATACATTTTGATATTTTCAAATCATTTTCGTCTAGCCGAAACAATTAGCATAGACTATTCTTTAAACATTTCAAAAATTTTTGAAAATCAGTTTTAGTGATATCATATCTCAACAGGTAACGATGTGCCAGTGTCCCGAAGTCCACACATACACATTTGTCACCATGCGTTGAGAGTAAAAATTCATTTTTAAAAGGCACATAGTGCAAATTTAGTTTGATGTCAAAAAAATTGAAGTCTAGCATAGCTAGAAGATTTGGAAAAACTTATGTCTCCACTTTCTATACTGATCCATTGCTTAATAATTCTATCTATTCCCATAATCCTCAATTCTTCATTCATAACTTAATTATACCCCAGTTCATCAAACTTACCGCACATTGGAAGTTCAGGACTTGCCACAATAATATGAGTTTAAGAACTTATCCGAGTCAAACCATAGGCGTCCATTCGCTGAGGGGTTCAAAACATACCATATTATTATGAGTCACGAACTTACCATATGCATTAGTTTTAAGAATCGAACCTAATCCTAATAATATCTGTCTAATCTTAATAGTTTCTAACTATCAAACATACACATGAGAAAAGAATCACCTTTTCCACACATATACATTGATAGCGCGGCACCAACATTCCAATGATTATCAATATGATAAACTGAGTGCAAGCACAAAACCCTCGCTCATACAAAGATTTGTACAACTCAGCCATCACATAAGTCCTCAATTGAAATCCCACCTAACTCTATCTTACTCTTAACTTGCTCTTTGCAAGATACGAATTCCTCGTATCACATCATCTATAACTCCTCGTGAGTTATCTCGTACTATTTCATAGTACTCCATCTTCATAGCATTAAGCTATAATTATTCAAACATTACAGACCATCTTTCTTTTATAACTTAAACTGATCACGTCGTGATCTTATTCTATAATCATCTCCCTTAAAATTCTTTTGTTAACTCGTGATCGTTTTGTTTTACGATACCCTTTCTTTCCTTTCATTTACGACATTATTCGTTATCTTGGCTATTGGAGTTAGGTAACTCCCATTTCTTATCTACATATCTCTTCAAGATTCTTATTTGAATCTTCTTGTTTATATAACAATTCCTTCTTTAAGAATTTCCAACTTCATTTACATTGCTCAAATCCCAATCGAGTTCCACTGTGACAACCCAAGAATTTGAAATTTTTTAAAAGTTTAATTAATTGATTTAAGGTTTAAAATTAGAACCTAGACAGAAATTAGTGTATGCGTTTGATATTTTTAAGATAGAATTTTGAGGGTTTCAAAATTCTGTGAAGGATTTAGGTGAATTGTTCAAGATTAAGTGTATACGTGAATATGTTTTGTGTATATGTGTTCGGTGAATGAAACCCTAGTTTGGGAATATGAATGCTATGTATAAGGTTTAACGTTTATAATCAAATTAGGAAAAACCCTAAAGATTTACTGGAAACCCTAATTTATTTAGAAAACCCTAACTTCGGGATACGAAACTCTAATTTTATAATTAGGGAAAACCTAAGTATTAATTTAATATTTATAATGATAATTAGGAAACCCTAATCCTAATTTTCAAGTTAAGTAATTAGGAAACCCTAATCTAATTAGGAAATCTAATTTCGAAATTAAAAATATTATTTTTATAATTAAAACCCTAATTCGTGGGTTATAAACCCTAATGACCATTTTGACCCTAGTTGCGTAATTAGCAATTTTAATTAGGAAATGTTAATCCTAATTAGCAAGATTTAAATTATGATTAAGGAATTTTAATATAATTAGAAAATCCTAATTATAATTTAGAAATATTAATTTTCTATTTTTTGAAACCTAAATTAGAAATTTTAGAAAATCAAATTGCTAAACTTGAGGGTTCAAACCCTAAACCCTAAAAGTTTTCCAAACCCTAAACCCTACCAAACCCTAAACCCTAAGGGTTTGGCTAATGTCCAAAATGCCATTAATTTTGTGTGCAAAATGACCTATTTACCCTTATTGCATTATTGGACTTAACTTGCAAACATTGCCATATATTGGGTTGGTGATCTAACCCTAGCCCTAGCCCTAGATATGTGTCATTTATCATCCATCTATTGCAATCCAATACATTGAATCATATCAATTATATAGATTAAAGAGAGAGAAAAGGCCACTTTCATTTTCATTTTATCCAAGCTCATTCTCTCACTTCATTTTCGGGACTAAGAGTGAGAGAGAATGAGAATCAAAGCTAACTCAGCCTATTAGCCTTCCAATAACAGATCATGAAGATTAGAAGCTAGATTAAACAAGAAAGGTATAAACCCTAAAATTTTTGAAATCAATGATCTTGTGTTTGATGTTGTAATTGATTGGTTAAAGTTATGTAATAGGGTGTCCTTTAGTGATCTGGGTTGATAGATCATGGATCTATAACCTATAGATGCACGAAATCAAGTTTTAAGCAAATCTGGAAAACTGGAAAATTATGGCCTGACAGTCGAATGTCAGAGGTCTTAAATCTTTATGTAGTAGATGTTTATGGTGTTTTATGTTATGAATCTGTAGTATGCCATGTGGTCTTTGTTCTTCAACTGGAGTCAGGGTCATAGCATATCTAGATCGTAAGTTACAAGTGGTCAAAAGGCGTTGACTGACCACGAAACTGTGAATCTGGGTAACCCAGATTTCCCAATAGTGTTTGACAAGATGTTCTATCCTTCTGATCTTGCTGTGGTTTAATTGTTTTACCATGTTGTTGTTTGCTTGTCGTAGCCTGTTGTGTAAACTACATATCCAAGGCTTTAGATCACCAAAATCTGTAACAGAATCATAGAAATCCTTGGTCAAAATAGCGTTGACCTACTCGCCGAATGAAGAATCTGGGTAACCCAGATCTTCAAGAACCGGATCTCTGACAAGTTTTTGCCCGGCTTAGATCTTACGGTTTGGATGTTGTTAAGTTAATATGATGATTTGTTGTTAAACTTTGACATGTGTTCTACACGATCAAACCTTTAGATCACACAAACAAGCTCTAGAATCAAAGTTACAAAGAATCAAAAGTGGTACCCTGCAACTGTTCTTCATTTCTGGAAAACCCAGAAATGAAGAACAGCTCTGACATGTTCTTCTGGAGCTTGAATCTTGAATCTTGGTAATGTTTGACCATGGAATGTGTTTAAGATTGCAGTACTACATCTATACTACCATAGTATTGCATTAAACAGCCCAGATAACAACAACATATAAGTTTTAATTGTGGTCAAACTAGCTATCATACACACTGACATGAAGGCTCAAAAACACGTGAAGAACACTATTAGCGATGGATATGTCGCCTATAACGCCTTTAGCGACAGATAATTTAGAAAATTAATTATTAATTTCTGAAAATGATTGTTTTAAATAAATAAATCAAAATAAATAGATTTTAATTATTAAAAATATATAATAAATTATGAAAAATTATTTTAAAGTCTAAAAATAGTTTTAAACTATTTTGAATATATTTCATAAATATTTAATATTTTAGAATAAAAGGTATTTATTTATTTAATTATAATATTAAATAAATTATTTAAAATGGTTTTAATTCATAAAAAATCATGAAAAATAATATTATGGTAAAAGAAAATATTTTAAGTTATTTTTAGTGACTTTTAATATTTTAGGATAAATTTCATTAATTAATCAATATTAATTATAATTAGTTTATTTAATAACAATATTACATAAATAAAAGAAAATAGAATAAATGATTTAAAAATCATATGAAAATGATTTAAGTATTATAAAATAATTTAAGTTATAACCTATAACTTTTGATATTTTATCATGAAAATATTAATATTTTAATATTAAAAACAACTATCGGATAATGGATTTAAGTGTTTAAAAATCATATAAATATGATTTTAAGGTATTAAAAATACTTTGTAGTATTATAAATATATTATAATATTACGACATGTATTTCATTAATATTTGATAATAAATAAATATTAATGATAAAGGAATTAAGTGATATTTAATTCATTTAAATACGTTTTTAATGTTTGAAAAATCAAGATAAATAGTAATAATTATTTAAAACTTATTTCGACTGATATTAAAATTATCTGAGGTAATTGTTAAGTGTTAGGCAGAGTTTAATTGAACTTAAACTCGATAAAAGTCCGACTAGACCGGCAAGATGTTAGAATTGTGTCGGGTTCAACTCAGACTACAATAGTTTGACTTGATACCGAGCCATATGTGTGTTGTAGACTGATAGGGTTATGTGTTATGTGTTATATGTTTAGGTTACTCTATGTATATATATTATAGTATTATATTGTGATGATATTATTTTAATATTGGAGATCTATATTGCTAATATTAGGTCTTCGAATAAAGCGATATAAATTGTGTAGCGCTAATCAACGGTTCAGGCAAGTTTATTTTTATTTAACTCTACTAAGAGTGTTTCATTCGGATAAGCTTATGGTTAATCATTGCTGGTTGCCATGAATTATACTCTGTACATATTGCATGTATAAGTCAGGTATGAAAGGTTGATCACCTTCATTACCAGTTGGTTCAGATATGTTTGTTCATGTATAATACTTGTTCAGTCATAAATTTATTCCTGCTAGTTCACAATTATATTGTTGAATTATAGCCAGCTTATTAGTCAGACTCTTTCAATCATGATATATCGTTGTATTATTGAATTTAAACTTGCTGAGCAACTTTCATGCTCACCCTTGCTATATCATGATAAAACATTGCAGATAAGGCGAATGCGTTTGGATACAGGAAAAGAATAATGCCAAGTTCAACTTGGGATAAAATGTGCAGCTAATTTGTAATAGTATAGTTTGATAATAATGTATTATGTTAGACAGTTATGATTTGTGTATTAAGTTAAGGTTACTCGACCTTGGGGAATAGTGTGTAAAGTTATTGTATAAACAATTTATGTTTATATCTTCCGCAAATATAGTAATAGTGTTAAAATGATCGAACTGGATCCGCGGTGATTCGGGACCTCGGATTCGGGGCCCTCACAATTGGTATCAAAGTTGTTGGTTATGAACCTTAGGTAGGAATACCTGAGACTAATAACCGCAGGGATTAGGATAAGATCTAACTCACATAGAGTTAGTCGGTCGGTAAGATTCAAAGACGAATTTTGGTGAGTTATAAAGATACAGAGTTCCCTAACTCTGATAATAAAGTTAAACAGTAGTGAGAAATAGATAGAGTCTAAAAGACTAAAAGTACAGTGATAGGAGATCGTAAAACAAAACGATCAAGACATAGAAATGAATCGTAATATGTACGATGAGATCACTCCGTGATCGGATAAGGTTATAGTATGAAGAAGGATCAAGCGAATGATTGAAAAGTTTACAGCAAGATTGCTGGGTGTCAGTTGTACTATGAATTGGTACAGATTCAGGAAAGGATTATGAATACGGATTAAATGAAATTCGTGTTGAGAAGGGAGTTAGTGTTAGGTGGGGATTCAATTGAGGATTCATGTCGGCAGCTAAGTTGTATGATTCTTCGTATGGGAGCTGAATTGTACATGGTGTAAAAACCACTTAGTTTCTGGCAATGATAATCATTGAAATGTTTGTGTCGCGCTATTTGATATATGCATGCTAAGAGGGTGATTCCTTTCTCATGTGTATAACAGATAGATAGGTCATAAGTAGAGGATATAAGGTTAAGTACGAGTTCTTAAAACTCATACATATATCACATTCTTGACTCATAGTTATATGAAATGTTTATGAACCCCTCAGCGAACGGATGCCAAAGGTCAGACTAGGACAAGTTCTTAAACTCATATGATTGTGGCAATTTATGAACTCATAAGTGTGGTTTTACGAACTGAGTATAGTTGTGTGTAAATGGAATATTAAGGATAATAAGAATAGATAGACTGTTTAAGCAAATGATTATTAGTGAAGAATTAAGTTTTCCAAAAATCCTAGCTATGCTAGACTTCAAAATTTTGACATTAATCTAAATACGCACTATGTGCTTTAAAAAAAATATGTAGACTCGTAAACATTTTTGAAACGGTTTAAAGTATAGTCTATGCTACTTATTTCAGCTAGACGCAAACGATTTGAAATATCAAAATATCTTTTATTTATCACTCATGTACCATGTAACCTGGTGCAGAGATGATAAAAAGTGATGGAGTTGTAAATACATGAATACTTAGTGTGAATTCGATTTGAAAATCATTGTTCCACTATTGTATGATGTGTTATGACAAAGTCATACAATGACGGCATCCTCAAACGGACTGGTAATACAGTACGGCATCATGGCGTCATTCTCAAAAATATTTTCAAAAATTTTAATTTGCCAACGGGGTTTGGCTACACTTAAATAAATCGATTGAATTGAATTATTGATATGAGTCTATGCTATTCGATTCAGCTAGACTAAAGTTTATGAAAACTCTAAGTGTTTATTGAAAGAAACTTCTCGAACCAAATTGTTATAGTGCGGAATCCAATAAAACTGAGGTAAAAGTTTATGCGCCCAAGGCGGATAAGAGGAACAAATTGTTGGAATGAAGAAAGATGGCCATCACAAGACAGGCATATCAAGGCTAATCACCCTTTGTGTCTGTAAGTTATGACAGTTTGCAGATAAATTTCCATAAAACTTTTGCGAAAATGACAGACAAATAGTCTATATGACTCCTCAGCAAAATTTAAAAAATTTTACTCTTGTGAGTGGTGTATTGGGTAGCATGAGATGCTGTGTATGTATGGTGTATGGTGTATAGTGTATGGTGTAAGGTGTAAGGTAAATTTTGGGGACGAAATTTTTAGAAGAAGGGGTGAATGTGACAACCCGAGAATTTGAAAATTTTTAAAATTTTAATTAATTGATTTAAGGTTTAAGATTAGAACCTACACAGAAAATTAGTGTATGCGTTTGATATTTTTAAGATAGAATTTTGAGGATTTTAAAATTCTGTGAAGGATTTAGGTGAATTATTCAGGATTAAGTGTATACGTGAATATGTTCTGTGTATATGTGTATAGTATGTGGTTAAGGGTCAAGGGTTGACCAGATAAACGATATATGTGACAAACCCTAAGTATATATTAAGAACGTCAACGTTCGGTTAGAAAACCCGAGCGTTTAACAAGCAACCCTAAAACCGATTCTAGAAACCCTAATTTCAATTCCGGGAATCTGAAACCCTAATTCGGGAATTTAAAACCCTAATCTGGAAACTTAAAGGATAAATATAATTCTCAAGCACTATTAATTATAGTATTAATTAGGGTAAAGCTTAATTAATTAGCAAACTCTAATTTTAAAATTTAAAACCCTAATTTATGGATTTGAAACCCTAATTTATAAATAGGGAACAATCTAATTGATAATTTAATAATTTTAATGTTAATTAGGAAACATTAATCCTAATTTTCGAGTAATTAGTAATTAGAAAATCCTAATCTAATTAGGAAATCTAATTTCAAAATTAGAAATATTATTTTTCTAATTAAAACCCTAATTCGTGGGTTATAAACCCTAATGACCATTTTGACCCTAATTGCGTAATTACCAATTTTAATTAGGAAATCTTAATCCTAATTAGCAAGATTTAAATTATGATTAAGGAATTTTAATATAATTAGAAAATCCTAATTATAATGTAGAAATATTAATTTTCTATTTTTGGAAACCTAAATTAGAAATTTTAGAAAATCAAATTGCTAAACTTGAGGGTTCAAACCCTAAACCCTAAAAGTTTTCCAAACCCTAAACCCTCCCAAACCCTAAACCCTAAGGGTTTGGCCAATGTCCAAAATGCCATTAATTTTCTGTGCAAAATGACCTATTTACCCTTATTGCATTATTGGACTTAACTTGCAAACCTTGCCATATATTGGGTTGGTGATCTAACCCTAGCCCTAGCCCTAGATATGTGTCATTTATCAGCCATCTATTGCAATCCAATACATTAAATCATATCAATTATATAGATTAAAGAGAGAGAAAAGGCCACTTTCATTTTCATTTTATCCAAGCCCATTCTCTCACTTCATTTTCGGGACTAAGAGTGAGAGAGAATGAGAATCAAAGCTAACTCAGCCTATTAGCCTTCCAATAACAGATCATGAAGATCAGAAGCCAGATCAAACAAGAAAGGTATAAACCCTAAAATTTTTGAAATCAATGATCTTATGTTTGATGTTGTAATTGATTGGTTAAAGTTATGTAATAGGGTGTCCTTTAGTGATCTAGGTTGATAGATCATGGATCAATAACCTCTAGATACACGAAATCAAGTTTTAAGCAAATCTGGAAAACTAGAAAATTATGGCCAGACAGTCGAATGTCAGAGGTCTTAAATCTTTATGTAGTAGATGTTTATGGTGTTTTATGTTATGAATCTGTAGTATGCCATGTGGTCTTTGTTCTTCAACTTGAGTCAGGGTCATAGCATGTCTAGATCATAAGTTACAAGTGGTCAAAAGGCGTTGACTGACCACAAAACTGTGAATCCGGGTAACCCAGATTTTCCAACAGTGTCTGACAAGATGTTCTATCCTTCTGATCTTGTTGTGGTTTAATTGTTCTACCATGTTGTTGTTTACTTGTTGTAGCCTGTTGTGTAAACTATATATCCAAGGCTTTAGATCACCAAAATCCGTAACAGAATCATAGAAATCCTTGGTCAAAATAGCGTTGACCTACTCGCCGGATGAAGAATCTGGGTAACCCAGATCTTCAAGAATCGGATATCTGACAAGTTTTTGACCGGCTTAGATCTTACGGTTTGGATGTTGTTAAGTTAATATGATGATTTATTGTTGAACTTTGACATGTGTTCTACACGTTCAAACCTTTAGATCACACAAACAAGCTCTAGAATCAAAGTTACAAAGAATCAAACGTGGTACCCTACAACTGTTCTTCATTTCTAGAAAACCCAGAAATGAAGAACAGCTCTGACATGTTCTTCTGGAGCTTGGATCTTGAATCTTGGTTATGTTTTGACCATGGAATGTATTTAAGATTGTAGTACTACATCTGTACTACCATAGTATTGCATTAAACAGCCCAGATAACAACAACATATAAGTTTTAATTGTGGTCAAACTAGCTAGCATACACACTAACATGAAGACTCAAGAACACGTGAAGAACACTATTAGCGACGGATATGTCGCCTATAATGCCTTTAGTGACAGATAATTTAGAAAATTAATTATTAATTTCTGAAAATGATTGTTTTAAATAAATAAATCAAAATAAATAGATTTTAATTATTAAAAATACATAATAAATTATAAAAATTATTTTAAAGTCCGAAAAATTGTTTTAAACTATTTTGAGTATATTTCATAAATATTTAATATTTTTTGAATATAAAAGGTATTTATTTATTTAATTATAATATTAAATAAATTATTTAAAAATGGTTTTAATTCATAAAAATCATAAAAGAAAATATTATGGTAAAAGAAAATATTTTAAGTTATTTTAGTGACTTTTAATATTTTAGGATGAATTTCATTAATTAATCAATATTAATGATAATTAGTTTATTTAATAACTATATTAAATAAATAAAGGAAAATTAGAATAAATGATTTAAAAATCATATGAAAATGATTTAAGCATTATAAAAATATTTTAAGTTATAACCTATAACTTTTGATATTTTGTCATAAAAATATTAATATTTTAATATCAAAAACAATTATCGGATAATGGATTTAGTGTTTAAAAATCATATAAATATGATTTTAAGGTATTAAAATACTTTGTAGTATTATAAATATATTATAATATTATGACATGTATTTCATTAATATTTGATAATAAATAAATATTAATGATAAAGGAATTAAGTGATATTTAATTCATTTAAATACGTTTTTAATGATTAAAAAATCAAGATAAATAGTAATAATTATTTAAAAAATATTACGAGCTTACGAAAAATATTTCGACTGATATTAAAATTATCTGAGGTAATTGTTAAGTGTTAGGCAGAGTTTAATTGAACTTAAACTCGATAAAAGTCCGACTAGACCGTCAAGATGTTAGAATTGTGTCGGGTTCAACTTAGACTGCAATAGTTTGACTTGATACCAAGCCCTATGTGTTTTGTAGATTGATAGGTTTATGTGTTATGTGTTATGTGTTTAGGTTACTCTATGTATATATATACATATATATATATATATATATATATATATATATATATATATTATAGTATTATATTGTGACGATATTATTTTAATATTGGAGATCTATATTGCTAATATTAGGTCTTCGAATAAAGCGATATAAATTGTGTAGCAGTAATCAACGGTTCAGGCAAGTTTGTTTTTACTTAACTCTACTAAGAGTGTTTCATTCGGATAAGTTATGGTTAATCATTGCTGGTTGCCATGAATTGTACTCTATACATATTGCATGTATAAGTCAGGTATGAAAGGCTGATCACCTTCATTACCAGTTGGTTCAAATATATTTGTTCATGTATAATACTTGTTCAGTCATAAATTTGTTCCTGCTAGTTCACAATTATATTATTGAATTATAGCCAGCTTATTATTCAGACTCTTTCAATCATGATATATCGTTATATTATTGAATTTAAACTTGCTGAGCAACTTTCTTGCTCACCCTTGCTATATCATGAGAAAACATTGCAGATAAGGCGAATGCGTTTGGATACAGGAAAAGAATAATGCCAAGTTCAGCTTGGGATAAAATGTGCAACTAATTTGTAATAGTATAGTTTGATAATAATGTATTATGTTAGATAGTTATGATTTGTGTATTAAATTAAGGTTACTCGACCTTGGGGAATAGTGTGTAAAGTTATTGTATAAACAATTTATGTTTATATCTTCCGCAAATATAGTAATAGTGTTAGAATGATCGAACCGGATCTGTAGTGATTCGGGACCTTGGATTCGGGGCCCTCACGTCCACATTTTCATCATACATATCCATTTTCTATACTTGGTAAACATCAAGTCTCTAATAGTTTCAATATGGTACGCTGAGTGGTTTCCCACAAACAACCAACAAACTAGGTTCTGAGTTGCTAATTCATATATACCTCATTCTATGAAGGAATCGTTTAGCCTAGATATCATACATCAACTACTAAAGAGTACAACTATACCATACTTAACTATAACTTTTATTCTTAACTTCTTTATCATTCTCTTCTTATAGACATTGTCTATTTATTATCACCTTACATTCTTATTATTGGAGTTGGGTAACCCCATAACTCTGCAAGATTCTTTTTTGAATCCTCTTACGCATGTTTTAATCCCTTCTCTATACGTTTCTTAAATTACTTCTTATTGTTCAAACTCTATCTGAGCTTATTCTTTCATTATCTTCACATTCCTTCTCTAAGGTTATAGCCTACAGTACTCCTACCTAAGGTTTATAACCTACATCTTTAATACCAACTGTAACGACCCCAAAATTTAAATAATTTAATTCTCGACTTCGATTGTTAATAACACGTCTAACTTCTGATTTTTACATCATTATTCGACGTTAAACTTAATAAGATGCGGAATAATTTAAACTTTTCTATCTTCTTACTTCAATTCCCTGAATCAAAACCTTTATCATCTACATGTCTTTGAATCATATATAATCCATGATTCACTTTATCAGAGTTAATATATATATATATATATATATATATATATATATACTTACATATTAAATCGATATCTTTTATACATCAGACAACTCAAACTTTAACTTTACAACTCAGCATAAAATATATATCATAAAACATTGAGTACATCTCATGAACCCTAATCATGGTTTAAAGGAATAAAAACTTTAGCTAAAATAATAATCTTTGTGTATTACATCTGATTCATGTCTTTCAAGTACCACATAGTGTTACCTTCAATCCTTTACCTGTAAAAATGGTTATTTGCAAGGTTGAGCTCGACAGCCTAACAAATCTAATAGTTTTCATGTATCACGTAGCACATAATAACATGCTTATCATACATCTCATAAACATTGGACTAACATAACATACATGCTTTAGTTCATATAACAAGTAAAGAGATTGAGTTCCTTACTCAATCATCATTCAATACTCAATCAACGTAGTCATAAATTGACTTTAACGTTTCATACTTTCAATATATATACAACACATCATGCTCTTTGCAATAAAGATTTAAAACAGTTAATCATCAAGTTCACATAGCAAATAGGAACTGAAAGACTTGCCTTTACCAGAGTTTTACCAACACGCTAATACTTCGCGTCCTTACACAACATACACTGTATGTGAGATTGATAATAAATAAAATCAATACTCAATCTCATAGTCAAATTTATTGTAAGACCTTACTCTATCTTATTATCCTTTATAATGTCTTTATAGACATCTAACTATTTTATATTCAACTCGGTTTTATTTTCATTTTCATCACCACACATGCTAGACTATCGCACTTGTAGTTTAATGTGCGTATATCACACCATTTTATTATACCACTTTGGTTTCAACAATGCATATTCAACACATTGTTTACATGTTTAATTTTCCTTCAAAAATCAAAAATTGCCCTTTTCAATTTCTTTCCATTATTATTCTTGTATTATCATCTTTTCATACTCAGATATCCAATATTAGCCATTAGTTAGACACTTTGTACACCAAAGTTTAGAAGCACTATTACTCTTAGGCATTTTATCGAGCACGTTATGTGCACACATTAACTTATCTCAACTCTTGATTTTAAATGGTTAATTATGCATAGAATATGATAACACATATCTATACTCATTACATATGTCAAAACATATTTTTAATCATCAAAATATACCATCACCCAAAATCTTAATTCAAACAGAATTATAAAACTCATCTTCACAATTTCTTTAACAAAACGTTGTTTTCGTTTTTAACGTAACTCCTTCGTTACATGTCCGTTTTTGTTCCTTCTTATATAGAATTAACTCTTAATCAGTGTACTACAACCTCATCTAGGCCTTAAAGTCAGACCCTTATCCATCTAAACCAGATTCTGCAATTCATCAACTAGTCTAGAAAATTTCATTTTCTAGACATCCTTACTAAACAATTTATTTCGGACATGATCCGGTCCATTAAATGGCTCAATCTCGCAAGTCGGGCTAGTAAACTTCCATATCTACAATGTTTCAGTTTAAAGTTTCTTCAGATTCAAAACATACGAATTTATATGAATTGTTCAAAGTCAGAAACCGTAAGAGTTTTGATTTTCTGGGTAGATTATTTTCCCTTCAGACTAGCCTTACTAAAATAGACATTGCAAGAAATCTACAAAGAGTTTTCATGTGATTCCACTTTCAGAATATAGTTTACTTCCATATCATCGATTTGATATAAGGCTCACTTTCTAACTCATTATACCCAAAGAGGTATGAATTTCACAAGATCTGTCCACAATTGCTCAAATCCTACGAATTTTGTTCTTCAAATTTTCTTTCCATTTCATTTTCTTTCTTGAATCCTCTTGTTTGATTCTTTATAATCCAAGATTAAACCAATACAAACAAGATTAAGAATGATCTACTATCCTAAAACATAAATCTACCCAAAAAAAATCAAAGATTAAATAAGAGTTTAGAAGTTACCTTCTTCTAGCTTTTTCTTCTTCTTCTTCTAGCTCACCTCAATTCCTCTATTTCTCTCTATCTCTCTCAATTTCTCTATTTCTCTCTTCCACCAAGACTCTTGCTATAAAAAAACTCTAGGATTTCTTCTTGTGTAACTCTTCATTTGGGTAATAGTTATATTAATAATTAATATAATAGTAACCTTCACTAATAACATAAGGCTTATGTTACAAAACTCTTACATGCATGACCAATATCACATTAAGCCATCTTAGTAGCATAACCTCACTTTTCCATCATTAGTTAAGCAATCCAATGGTTAGGCTATTCATTATAAACTATTATTAATTTACTATGACATATAACATATTTCTAATATCACACTTAAATAATTTAAAATTATTTTATTAGTAAAATCAATTAAACTTTAATAATAAAATGCACATCAATTATAAAATTATCTATCAAATTATAACGCTTAATTAAATTAAGCCATAACAACCAACATCAAATACTTATTATTCAATAAATAAATCAACTAAAATATTTATCTAACTCAAATAAATATTTTAATTAATTATAAAAATCACATTCGTTATAGAAGACGCGTTTGAGAAAGCTTCTCAGCGTGCAGGAGTAGCAGAGGGGGAATCACAAGCAAAGAAGATCAAGATGGAGGAGATGAATAGCGTATTCAACACCGTGATTAATCGAGCTCAAGATCGAGTTATGTATTATCCGATTCAGTTCGAGATATTGCCACCGTACATGTTAGATCGCAGAACAATGTTCTGTATTATGGAAGAAGAGCGTCGTAAGGTTACGCGGCATTTTAGTAGGACATCGTAGGGAATGTACCTGATATGCGATTAATAATATGATAAATAAGATGTAAATCCCAAGTGTTATGTAACCAATGGGATATGATGATGATGATGTTATCCTGAAACTTTAGTAGTTCAGGAAAGTAATGTAAATAGCAGTGATGATATTTTTCTTATGCTTTCTAAAAGATGATAAATGAATAAAATGTTAAAAAAATTATTCAAGATGATATGAGTTATATGATGATCTTTTGATGTGTAAGTTAAGTACAAAATACTTAAAAATAAATTGAGTAGTAATCTAATAAGTGTATTTTAATCAGAAAATGCCTCTAAGAAGACGACAACCACAACAACAAACCCCTGAGGGATCTACCAACAATAACAACGTCAAGCTAACCCGATTCAAAGAATTGGTGACACTCACAGAGAGTTAATCAAGATAATCAATCGCAGAATCAAGCTGCAACTTTTAAGGATTTCAAGGCGATTGGACCACCCAAATTCTGTGGAACCGTGAATCTGGTTGACGCACAAACCTGGATCATGAAAATAGATAAGGTATTTGATGTTGCTAGGGTTGGTGAGAACCAGAAGACTTGTTTTACAATATTCATGTTGAAAGCAGAGGCCAGTTATTGGTGGAAAGCCAATAAAACTAGAGGAGGTCAGAGAGTGATGACTTGGGAAAGGTTCAACAAAATATTCTTCGAGACATATTTCCCAGAGAGTTCAAAGAATCAGATGGAAGTGCAGTTTTTAGAGCTGAAGCAGGGCACAATGACAGTGTCGAAGTATTCAGCAAGGTTCAATGAGTTGGCAAGGTTTGCGTCATATCAAGTGAACACAGATGAGCGCTAGGCGAGGAGGTTTGAACAAGGACTGAAGCCCTGGCTGTATAGCAGAGTCTCCTTGTTCCAGTTGAAGACGTTTGCAGCGGTGCTTGAGAAGGCAATTCTCACTGAGGGTGGAGGCGAGGCTGTGATAAAGTACAATCAAGAACAAAGAAAGAAGAAGAATGAGGGTGAAGGTAAGAATGGTGGTAGTAGTGGTGGAAATGGTAGTAGTAACTTGAAGAGGAAGTTGGATGCGAGTGTTGGTGCTAGAAGCTAACAAGATAGCCATCAGAAAAAAGAAGTTTAAAGCATGTGCTATATGCGGAAAGAATCACATTGGCATGTGCTTAAGGGGTAAATGTGTATACTTCAACTATGGCCAGAAGGGTCACATTTCCCCAAATTGACATCAACCAAAGAAGAATGTTTGCTACACATGTGGGTCAAAGGATCATTTTGCTCGCGAGTGCCCTAAGAAGAAAGCTGGAGAGACAACGGGAAGCAAGGGAGGTAGCAGTTGGAGGTACATTAACCATTGCTGGACCAACGTTATCAAACAGACCCACAGTTAGAACCTTCAACATGACTGTGCAGGAAGATGTACAATCAAAAGATTTTGTGTCAGGTATTGTCCCAATCAATGATATAGATGCTTATGTATTATTTGATTAGGGTGCTACTTGCTCGTTTATATGTGATGAATTTGCTATGGGGTTAGGATTTCCTAGTGAAGAATTGAATTTTCCTTTAAACATAGAAATTGAGAATAGGGAGGTGATTCCTGTTAGGTTCGTATACAAGAATTGTAGGGTGAATACTAAGGGGAATGTCATGATAGTAGATTTAATCCCGATTAAACATGGAGAGTTTGATGTTATATTGGGAATGGATTGGCTATTCAATTACGGAGCGATAATTGATTGCTAAAAGAAATGTGTAAACCTTATGACTTCATCAAAAGTAGTTTTCTATGGTAGCAAATCGCTTACACAAGTGATATGTGTGACGATTATGCAGGCCAAGAAGTTGTTGACTCAAGGCTGTGTAAGATATTTAGCTTACATAGTCGATACTCAGAGGAATGGGGTGAAACTGGAAGAGATACCAGTGGTTAAGGAATTTGTAGATGTGTTTCTGGAGGATTTTCCAGGACTTCTGCCTGACCGAGAGATCGAGTTTGTTATCGATTTGGCGCCAGGAACTGTAATACCCGAGAATTTCCATGTCTTATTAAATAAATATATTAATGAAAATGAATATTTATTTGAATTAAAATGATTTTTGTGTTATATGATGAGTTAACTCAATTATATTAAATAATTGAATAATTGGAAATGTATGGAGTTGCGATGAACTCGTTAAAAGCCTTGTGTGGCACAGTGATGAAAACTATTAATGATAATATTAATCAACAAAGGAATTATCAAGTGAACAGTTAATTAATATTAAATATTAATTGATATTGTAAAATATTAATTAATTATTAATGGGGATTAACTAATATGATTATTAATTGTTATTGTGAGTAAAGTAAATTACATAATTAGAGTATGTATTATCTATTTAATTGATGTGCGCAAGGTATGTAGTAATGTTTAGTAACTCCATTAAAAAGAATGTGTAGTGTGACATGTGGTAACTATATTATATAACATGGAAACTATATAATAAGATTAATGAAATGTGTAAGTTATACAAATGATGTCTATGTAACCATGTAATGTGAGTAGTGCATTAATCCATATTTTATGACTATGTGAATAAATAGTATAATAAGGGTTATGATAATGTAGTGTGAAACAACCCGGGTCAAATCCCGAGTCCGGAACAAATCTCGGGTCAAATCCCAAGTCCGAATCAAATCAATCAAAATAAGGCGTCAAACTACTGGCCCAATAGTATCTTCTTGGGTCATCTTAGCCCACCACAGGCTCTCAAAAGATCATGACTTGAAGGTAATATTGGTAGTAACTTATTTCCTTATATGCACACAAATTTTTCCCCTATCTTTCGATGTGGGACTGGGGTGTTACAAACTCCCCCACTTAAATTTCTGACGTCCCCGTCAGAATCGATCACATACACGGCCCAAAGATCTTTGCCTCTCTAGCCATTGTGGGATAATACCTACTGCCCGTGTCCCCACCTCAGGACCTCCTCCATCTCCATTCAGGATAATACCACCACCTTCGTGTCCCCACCTCCCAGAATCTTGATCGGATGACCCGACCTGAGCTTTCGAGAGTAGGCTTTGATACCATATGTAACAACCCGGGTCAAATCCCGAGTCCAAAATAAATCTCGGGTCAAATCCCAAGTCCGAATCAAATCAATCAAAATAAGGCCTCAAACTACTGGCCCAATAGTATCTTATTGGGTCATCTTAGCCCACCACAGGCTCCCAAAAGGTCATAACTTGAAGGTACTATTGATAGTAACTTATTTCCTTATATGCACACAAATTTTCCCCCTATCCTTTGATGTGGGACTGGGGTGTTACATAGTGTGTCACTACTCAATTAAATCATAAATTTGCATTATCAAAATGTACATGGATTATATTTAATACCCTAAATTGCTAACATAATATTTCCATATCATTTAAACCCATGTATGCACCCAATTGGATTTAAAACCTAAGTATACAAATATGTGTATTAAACATATGGTGTGTGGCATTAGTTGGCTATCAAATGCTAAGATTTAAGCCTTGTCCCAAAATGAGTGTCCCATTTGCTCTTGTTTCTCCTTCACGTGTAAACCAAAAAGGCTAAGGCCTATTCCTTCTTCCAAGCCTTCCTAGATGATGTTTATAGAGGGAGTGGGCATAATGATGCAAATCAACAACCATTTACCAACTCCTTATAAACCTTCATGCAATCCTTCAATCCATAGGTTTGATTTAATGGGAATTTTCAAAATCTGTGTAATGGGTTTTCTATAAATTAAACATTCCTCTTCTTATTCTTGGTTACTAAGATTGTCTGATAAGTATACATAGAGAGGGTGAGTAGCTAAGCATTTGGTTTGTGCTTTGAGGAATTCATTTAAGCTTCAAGAGGTAAAATTCTATTTTTGTGTTCTTGAGTTTAAGTTTTGTCAAATTCTTGCAATCACTTGAATTCTCTGTAATTGGTATGGATTAGCATGTCATTGTATTATTTGAGCTTGTATACATGTTTAGGAGTCTTATAGTTGTCTGGTTACAAGTTTGGCATGGGTTGGAATGAAGCTCTGCAGAAGTAGAGCCTTCATTTTGAGTTCTCGCAAGTAATGGCTGGCTGCCGCCACTTCTATATATACATATGACCGCGCATGGCAAGGCTCTCACGCCATCATGTGCACTACTTTTGAAGTCTTGTATCATTCTGAGCATGTTACCTTGGTTAGAATATGCATATAAATGACCCTAGCATGTGGTTAAATATTGTTTTGAACATAGTACGTTGTTTTAGCTTGATGTAAGTTGAGTTTTCAAGAAAACTTCAACATTTGGAAAACTAGAAATGGTAAACTTGGATTAATGTATATTCTGATTTTGTGAGCATATGTAAATAACCTAGGTATGCACGTACATGAGTATAACATAAAGCATGAACTGGTTTGGTGTATAATAGAGTTTTCTAGCTTGGTTTTAAAGGATTTCTAAAGGAAAACTTGAAGTTTTGCAAAATAAAGTATGATGAGCATTATATTTCAAATTCTAATATTTCTAGCTTATGTAAATAACTTGAGTATATGCACAAATGCGTAAGAAAGTAAGATTTAGACCGTGTGTGCTTATCTTGCATACTTAAATAAGTTTACTAAAGAGACTTATAATTTCAAATATAAACTTGATAAACTATGTACATTGAGTTAAGATTGTGAGCATGCTTAAGTGGTTTAATTTGTGCATATGAGATATCACGATTAGGTGTGTTATGTATGTAGATATGATTAATATGAATGCCTAGTGAGTCTTATGCATAGTAAAACTAGTTGAATGTGGCTTAGAACAAGCATGAATGAAGTAGGACGTCATAACTTGTAATACATGACTAATCTAATGCAAACATGAGTTGTTGGGACCTATGAATCATATAGTATGTGTTCAACGATTAAACGTAAGAAAACTATGAATTGAGCCTTTAAAGTCTTGATTAAATGAGAATAGATGGTGACCTATGATAATGCTATGATATGGGGTCAAACTTGGTTATCCACCTACTAACATGTGTGTATTGCATGATTATTTATGTACGTACAAGCCAAGTATGCATCGCCTTTCGCAGGAGTAGCCACCTGGTTTGAATCGAGAGTCATTGGCCCGCTCCTTACAAATCAAAGCTAGTAGAGAGAGGATCGCTTTTCGCTATTAATTTGTTGGAGTTGCATTCTTGTATTATTACTCTAGCATATATTATATAACCAGTACATGTCCAGTGTGTTAAGAAGCATGCTAGATGATAGGAGTGATTATTTAATGATGTAATTATAGACTTTCAAGTGATAAGTCCAAAAAGTATTTGCAAACTATAAAGCAACGATTAAAGACTATTATATTTGATTTCATGGTGACTTATAAACTGATTTTGTGTTATAAGTATACAAGGTGTGGAATGAAGTATGTGAAGAGTATACAACTAAGTTAAATGTTTAAGTATGCATTTAAACTTACATATCAAGCATGAGCACATTTAACTAATGGGCATCCTATACTAATAATACACTATAAATAGGATTCGAAAGTATTGATTTCTTAACGAGGATAAACTACGCTTGAGGCAAGTTCTCTAACCTTACTCAAATCTATATTGAGCAAGTATCTGAACCCTACTTTACATTGTGCAAGTATTCTAACTCTTGCGTTACTTTATTCAACGAATATCGTAAGCTTATCTCATTGAATGCAAGTTATCCTACTTATTCGTTCAATTGAGCTAGTAGGTTAAAGTCTTGAGAAAATTATTAGTCATGTGAACTTAGTATTGTTCTTGAATATTGTGAAAATGTCTATGCCATTTGATTCAGCTAGATTATATGCATGTTTATAAAATTGTCCAAACCAATTGATTGGTGCGAAAAATCTTGAAAACTGAGTTGGACAACCCTTATGGTAAGGGGAATGTATGTTGTTGGAAACCCCAACACATGAGTAGATTATTACTGTGGTGTTATGCATAACTTAGAGTATTTAGTGACTGCTTAGTATAAATTGTTTATCCAGTTAGATACATTGATAGTCGTTAAGTTCATATATTTGTTGATTTATTATATTGGATTATCGTTCTTATTCCAAGAATCATTGATATTCATTATTCATGATATTATTCTGAAACTCTGAACTATCTTAGAGACGATACCTCGATATTTCAAACTTATGTTAGAAAACTTTTTACCCTTGTTGTATATTACTTGCTGGGCAATTTGTGCTCATCCTTGCTATTTAAAACCTTTCAGTCAAGGCGGAGCAGGGAAGTGTCTCTGGAAAGGACAAGGGCAAGGGCAAGGCAACCGACTAGCTTGTCCCTTTATGTTTAAATCTATTATGTTGTATTAAGACTATTTTTAGACTATGTTTAAGCTTAAATAGGGTTATGTAATAAGTCTTTATTCGATATTATTATATAATCTATTAAGCATTGTAGGTTGTGAGACTTGGGGGAATAATTATAATAAAACATTGTATATTATTCTAAATTAGATCTTTCGTTGTGAATGTGTGATTTTTGTTATTATGATGTTACCATGAGAACGTGACGAACCGAATTTGAGTGACTAAGTGGCGGTCAAAATTTGGGGGCGTCACGGGTTAGTATCAAAGCTATAGTTATAAACCTTAGGAACGAGAGTCCTTAGATTATAACTTAGGAAAACTTAGAAGTTAGGAAGGGGATAAAACCTATGTAGAGTTTTCCTTTAGAGACTTAGTGTGTTATGAAATGTAACTTCATTCTATACAATGAACTTATGTTATTTAACATTCTGATGGAGTTGTTGTTTGTCTTGTCTTGTGTTGGTGATTGTAGGATGACTGACATGAGATGACCTAGCCGAGTAGTAGAGGAGGAGCCGCGTGATATCCACCCTTGATAGCGGAGCCTATATCGGTAGTTGCCCCTATTGATGATGATGAGGAGGAGGAGGAGATGGAGCCTCTACTTGAGGAGTCTGATCCGAAGGAGGAGCCTATGGAGGAGGAACCCGAGCCCATAGAGGACTCCGATGAATCTACTTTCGAGGATCAGATGTTAGGAGAGTATGAAGAACGGATTTTGGAATTAGGATGTAGATTCGAGTAGATAGAAACTGAGACTCTTGAAAGGCAACTAGTGATGCAGGAGATGGAGGTGGAAATTTCTCACTGTAAGGAGGCAGGGATTCAAATGGGGGCTTTGTTTCACCAATCGGTGGCGAGGAACATCGAGTTGGCAGGAAAGTTAGAAGAAATGGAACAGAGGGTTTTGAGTGAGAAGACGGAGAAGGAGGCTCTCCGAACTTAGTTAGAGATGGAGGTGATGGGTAGGATTCACTTCAAGGAGAAGTGGGAGGATTCCAATGACAGGGTGGATGATCTAGAGGATGAGGTGCGGTGCAAGAGGAGGAAGATGAACAAGATGGGCTACGCTCTACGCACGACCATGGAGAGGTTGATCAATGGGGTAAATCACTACCCAGCTGAGCAAGAATAGACCGGGCATACCATAAGTCGGGATGTGGTGGCACACATTACCCAGAAGGAGTATCAGAGCGTCGTGGAGCGTCGGATGTTAGATTGAGTCTAGAAGGAAAAGCTCAGTAGTGTAGTATTCTTATTTATGTGTTGCTAATATGTTGTTGTAATCTCAGTCTTTGTGTAAGATGTGAGATGATGGTAACTCCAACTTTTGAAAAATTTTAGAGGGGTAGTAAGATAGTATTGTCCCCGTCTTTTGTGATATTAGGGGATATGTGTTTTCATTTATAGCATTATGCTAGAAAAGAATATGTATTGTAACCATTTGGTATATGAATATAAATGATCTTATTTCAGAAACGTGTTATAAATTTTTAGTTCTTTTCATTTGAGAAATATCTAAATATGATAGTTAGATAATAAGATGAAAACTTTTGTGATGCAGAAAATACCGCCCAGACGTAGAATAACTATCCTAGAAGAGTCAGTTAATGATGAGAGAGGATCAGTAGATCCAATACAGCGACTGGTAGATTTATTGGGAGAAGCTTCGAGGGGAAGAAACGAACCCGTACAACCTGTTCCCTAAGTTGTCCCAGTAACAACCTTCAAAGATTTTAAGAGTGTAGGACCCCCTGAGTTCACGGGAACTACTGACCTGATATTTGCGCAAACCTGGATCAAGGAGATCAAGAAGGCCTTCACTATAGCTCGCATGGGTGAAGACCAAAAGACAGTATTTGCAACATACATGATGAGGGGAAAAGCAAACTATTGCTGGGAAACTAATCAGCAGAGAGCGTGGGAAGGAACGATAACATGGGAGAGGTTTACAATGTTATTTTTCAAGAACTATTTCCCGAAGAGTATGAAGAGTAGGATGGAAGTGAAGTTCCTAGAGTTAAAACAAGGTGATATGACGGTGGCGTAATACACTGCTAAGTTTAATGAACTAACGCGATTTGCGGAGCACCAAGTTGGGGATGAGGAAAGGAAGGCGAGATGCTTCGAGCAAGGATTGAAGTCGTGGTTGTATAATAAGGTATCAGTCTTCCATATTGATTCCTTTACAACCTTGTTAGAAAAGGCAGTCATTGCGAAAGGTGGCAGTGAGGCCTTAAGTCTATATCATAAGGAGAAGAAGAACAAGAACACTGGTAATGAGCATCGTGGAGGAAGCAGTAGTGGGGGAGTAATTCTGGAAAGAGGAAATGGGAAAACAACAACCACAACAACAACAACAGAAATAATAACCAAGGTGGAAGTCACCGGGGAAACTTCAAGAAGAGGACCGAAGCTTACAACAAGTGTGGAAGAAACCAACAGGGGGAATGCTAGAAGGGAAAGAGCACTTGCTATAACTGTGGCCAAGAGGGGCACATCTCGCCAAATTTCCCAAAGCCAAAGAAGATCAGAGGATGTTTTGCGTGTGGATCGACAGAGCACCAAATAAAGGATTGCCCGAAGAAAGGAAGCGATGGAGTTAGCGGAGGCCAAGGAGGAGGAAGAAAGTTAATGATTAGTGGACCTACACAACCCAACCGATCGACCGCCCGAACCTTTAACATGACCGTCCAGGACACAGTGGCTGCGAAGGACGTGGTGTCAGGTATAATCCCAATCAATAATATAAATGCGTATGTATTATTTGATTCGGGTGCCACCTGTTCTTTTGTATCTGAAGAATTTGCTAGTAAATTTAGTACACCACGAGGACGTTTAGAAGATTCCTTGAACGTAGAAGTTGCAAATAAGGAAATAATCCATGTAGAATACGTTTATCGAAATTGTCACGCAAATATTAGAGAACATGAGTTGAGCATAGACTTGATTCCTATTAGACTGGGAGAATTTGACGTAATACTAGGAATGGATTGGTTATATAACCATGCAGTGATAATTGACTGTCAGAACAAGTGTGTGAACCTTCAGACTCCGAGTAAGTCTAAGGTAGTGTTTCATGGTATCTCATCGCTTAAGCAATCGTGTTGCGTTACGATGATGCAGGCCAAGAATTATTAAGGAAAGGATGTGTAGGTTATTTAGCTTACATTGTCGATACTCAAAAAAAGGGAGTAGAGATTAAAGATATACCCGTAGTGAGTGAATTTTAAGATGTGTTTTCGGACGATCTGCCTGGTCTTCCGTCAGACAGAGAAATCGAATTTGTAATAGACTTAGCACCGGGAACGACACCAATTTCAAAAGCTCCATACCGTATGGCGCTAGTAGAAATGAAGTAATTGATGATACAACTTCAAGAGCTATTAGATAAGGGATACATTCGACTGAGTGTGTCTCCCTGGGGAGCACCAGTGTTATTCATTAAGAAAAAGGACAGATCGATGAGGCTCTATATCGATTATCGAGAATTGAACAGAGTAATGATCAAGAATAGATATCTGCTACCGAGGATAGATAACTTTTTTGATCAACTAAAGGGAGCGAAATGTTTCTCGAAGATAGACCTACAGACAGTATATCATCAACTGAAAGTGCGGGATGAGGACATACCAAAGACTGCATTTTGAACCCGTTATGGACATTACGAGTTTTTGGTAATGTCATTTGGTTTAACTAATGCTCTGGCATCATTCATGGACTTGATGAATCGAGTTTTCAAGCCATACTTGGATAAGTTTTCATTGACGACATTTTGATCTACTCAAAGACAGAGGAAGAACACACCGAACATCTGAAGATTGTTTTAGAGGCACTACGAAAAGAGAAGATGTATGTGAAGTTTTCAAAATACGAATTTTGGATGAAGAAGGTTCAATTCTTAGGACACGTGGTGGATGAGAATGGAATCTCAGTAGACCTAGAAAATGTCGAAGCGGTAAGTAGTTGGGAACAACCAAGAACACCGACGGAGGTGAGAAGATTCTTAGGGTTAGTTGGGTACTATCGAAGAGTCATCCAAGATTTTTCTAAGATAGCGACCCCGTTGACTAATCTCACGAGGAAAATGGTAAAATTTGTATGGACCGACAAATAAGAGAAGAGTTTTCAAAAGTTGAAGAAGAGATTAAGTGAGGCACCTGTGTTATCCTAACCAGATGTTACGGGAGGATTTATGGTGTATAGTGATGCATCGCATAGAGGACTGGAATGTGTGCTGATGTAGCATGGCAAAGTCATTGCGTATGCGTAACGAAAATTGAAGGATTATGAAAAATGATACCCTACTCATGACTTAGAGTTTGCGGCAGTAGTTTTTGCGTTAAAGATATGGAGACATTATTTATACGGAGAGAAATGTGAGATATACACGGACCATAAAAATCTGAAATATATCTTCACACAGAAGGAGTTGAATATGTGTCAGTGAAGGTGGTTAGAATTAATCAAAGATTATGACTGTGAGATTCTTTATCACCCGGGGAAGCCAAACGTAGTTGCCGACGCTCTGAGCAAGAAAGGAAGGGAGAAATTGTTTCAACTGACAACTTAGGAGAAGTTAATAAGAGATATGGAGAAGTTGGAAATAGAGGTGAAGGGACCCGAGAGGTCTGAAGAGAAGTTATTTGTAATGGAAGCTTGTCCAACATTGTTGGATAGAGTAAAGGAAGCACAGGAGAAAGATGGAGCATGTGAGAAAATCAAGAAAAGGATCATGGAAAATGAGGAAGAAAATTTTCGAATAGATAAAGACGGTATCTTAAGATTCGAAGGGAGAGTATGGGTACCAGCGGTAACCGAGTTGTGACAACCCGATATTTTCTATATAAATAAATCACAAATTTTGCGTATAAATTTTATTTTATTTTTTTAAGGATGAGGATTTGTACAAGATTATGTGTATATGTATTTATGTGGTAAATAAAAATATATTTATTATATTAATATTTATAAGTAAATTTATTTTTGAATTTTTGATTATTATAAAGTATATTCTTATAATAATTAATATTATGATAGAAATGTTTTGATTAATTATTTTCCATGAATATATAATCATATATTATTTAAATAATATATGAAGTGATTTTTAGAATAAATATAATAATTATTTTATTATATGAATTTTTGTATGATTATTAAGTTAATTATTTTACCTTAATTATTAAGGTTAAATATGAAAGAATAATCAAATATGGAATCCAAACCCTAATTTTGGATTATTGTCAAGGTATGAGAATAATAATATAATATTACATATATTTTGATTTTTCAATCATATGAATATATACTAGATGTCCAGATTGATAATGTTTTGGTCAATTACTATTGTATTTTGACCCAAACCCTAGTAATAATGTTAAACCCTAATTTGAGATCCAAATTAGAGTGTGAGATTGTTTTATAAGTGTGTAATACAATTTATGTCGTAGTATTAAATGTATTAATTAGGTAAACCCTAATTAAAATTCGAAACCCTAATATTTAGAAAACCCTAATAGTAATTTGGTAACCCTAATTACCAAAAGAATAAATCCTAATTACTAAATTAGCAAAAGTCAATGATAATTATATGATCTAAACCCTAATGTTATCAGATAAAGTAATTAAAAATTAATCTAATTAACAAACCTAAATTGTCAAATTTAAAAACTAAAATTTGGTTATTTTATAATAAACCCTAATTGTATTTCTAGAAACCGTAATTATCGATATTTTAAACCCTAATTGCTTTATTAGCAAAGCAAAGTTCATTATGATTAAGGGTAATAAACCCTAATGTTCATGTAATTACAAACTTAATTTAATTAACAATATTAATTTTTCAAGATTTTAGAAACTAAAAGTTATTTAATTTTATTTAATTAATTTTTCTTTATTATTTTTGTGCAAACCCTAAATTGGAAATCCTATATTTTTGTTTACTTATAAAACCCAAATTGGCTCAAACCCTAAACACTAAAATGTCTAAACCCTAAACCCTAAGGCAATTTTCTAGAAATTTAAGGAAATGACAAAAATGTCCCTCTTATATAATTAAAGCTACAATCTAGGTTTTGACATTAGGGGTGGTGGTTCACCAAACCAACAACTCCATTGACTGAAAATGGCCAGCAAATCAGCCATTATACCAGCCATTCATGTATCAAGTTGCCTATAAATAGATTTAAGGAGAGAGAAATCACTTTTGCTCACTAAATTTGCACAAAACCATACTCCACTCTCTCAAGCACCACACCCCCGAAATTTGTTGATAATATCACCACAATTGGTTCCCATTTAAATCCAACAACAAATCAATAGCCAGAAAATTAGAATTTAGCATAAAAGGTACAAAACCCTAGTTTAAATTCTGTCCAAAAATTCGGTGTTAGATGTTAGTTTTTGTTGTTAGAATATGTTGTATTTAGTCTCTAGTGATGATCTGGGTTGGTATTACATAGATTCATAACTTCAAAATGCTCAAATCATTGATTTTAGAAAATCTGGAAAAAAATTTCTAGAGGTCTGATAGTGAATGTCAGGCCCTATAACTCTTTGATCATTTATGATTTATGTTGTTTAAATGTTGTTATGTGTAGCCGTGGAATGGTGTCTTTAAGTTGCAAAACTAATTAAAGTTATTTGATGAATAAATTTAGAAGTTATTCACACAACACCGTTGACCCAAGATCGACCGGAAGTTTTTCAAGCAACAAGAACTTGCCCGTAAATGTCCGGACAGAAGTTCGATCTGCTCAGATCTTGTATGTCGTTAGTTTTTTAGTTTTTGTTGCTTCTAGGTTGTAGTCCGGTATTAGTACCGTAATATTATGCCTTAATATCTCCTAAACAACAAGTAATCGACTACAAAGGGTTGGCCAAAGTAGGCTAAACCATTATGATCGCATTTTCGGGAAAACCTGTAAAATTTTTTGACCAGAGATATCGATATGGTTTGACCGAAGTCGTAACTTTTGGATTCTCGCTTATGTTATTTGTATTTTATGTAATAGATCTACTCTCTTGCATGCTAGCTACAACTCAACCCTTTATATCACAAGAAAGTTCATGTGTCAGACAGACGTTATAGTCGATCAAAAGTGGAAACATTGAATCGTTTCTTCATTCGGGTAAACCTGTAAATGAAGAACACCGACAAAGATCTTGGAAAGCTTAGATCTAGCTTATGTTAGGTTGTTAGATCATGTTGTTTATTAGGACATGTAGTCTTGAACTTTGTCTACGTAAATCTAGCTTTTATAATTCCGAGAAACACAATACACGAGAGAATTAAAGTGGGTCAAACACGGCCACTCTAAGAATCGCCATGTAAGATCTCTGGGTTTATGTATGAACATGAAGAACAATTTATAGCGATTTTGCCTGTCGCTTATAGGTGGCTTTTTAGCGACATGAATATTATTATTTTTAGGAAATTAATTAATAAATAGAAAAAAATAGTTTTTAATTATTAAAAATACAAAATAAATTATTAAAATTATTTTAATATCCGAAAAATTATATTTTAATTATTTTAAATATATTTCATAAATATTTAATATTTTTGAATATTAAAGTGATTAATTTATTTAATTATAATATTAAATAAATTATTTAAAAATGATTTTAATTCATAAAAAATCATTTAAAATTATCTTATGATATAAGAAAATATTTTTGAGATATTTTGATAACTTTTAATATTATTTGATAATTTTCATTAATAAAGGAATATTAATGATAATTAAGTTATTTGTTAAATGAATTAAATAAATGAATTACAAAATGATTTTATTATATTAAAATTATTTTAAATAATAAGAAGGTATTTAAAAATATTTTAAGTTATAAAATATAACTTTTAATATTTAAAGGTAAATTTCATTAATTAATTATGATTAATGATAATAAAGTTATTTAATAATTATATTAAATAATTTAGTTAAAAATGATTTTATTATTATAATAATCATTTTAAATAAAAATAAAGTGTTTAAAGATATTTTAAGTTATAAAATATAACTTTAATATTTAAAGGATAATTTCTTTAATAATTTAATATTAATGATTATTAAATTATTATAAATGATATTAAATTTATTTAATAATTATATTAAATAATTAGTTTAAAAATGGTTTTATTTATTTAAAAGGATATTAATGGATTAAAAATATTTTAAGTTATAATTAATGACTTTTAATATTTAGATAATAGTTCATTAATATTTAAATATTAATGGTAATTATTTAATAATGATTTTAAATGTTTTAAAAATCATTTAAGGGTAATATAAATGTATTAAAAATATTTTGAGTTATTATACATAACTTTAATATTTTGACAATGGTTTCATTAATAATTTAATACTAATTAAATATTAATGATAATAGAATTGTTTAATATTTAAATCATTTAATAATGATTCGATATTTCAAAAATTATGATAAATGATAATAATTATTTAATAATTATTATAAGGCCATGAAAAATAGTGTGACTAATATTTAAGTTATCTAATGGATATTGTGATACGTAATAGAGTCTTAGACTCGATTATTATTCGAAAAAAGTCATGTTTCAGAGATCCGACATGTTTCGTAAATTGATCCTGGACTTAGATAATTGGCTAGATAAATGTTTATTTGTGATTCAATTGTTGTTAAAGATTGTGTGGCAATGTGATTAGAATGTGTCAATCGCAATAAGCAAAGTGTTATGTGTTACGTTATGATATACTAATCAAGAAATGATCTCGATTAATGATAGGTGATTTCATAAAAGATAAAACTAAGTTGAGAATAGTAAGCGCAAAAGATCGTGCAAGTATCCTAACTTTGCATTTTCTTTATGCAATGGATGTAAGTGAGAAGTTCGTAATTATTATTATTAATGTATGCATTGTTAAACCTATATTATATATGCCCATTGATTATCAACATGTTAGTATATGATAATTCGGATAAATATATTCATTCTTAATTTCTAGAAATGATTATACAAGTGTCCCCACTTGGATAATCATTGTATTTAATCACATGTTGATACACCTTTGATATACATATATGTTGAACTATAGATAATTGTTGAACAAGATAAGACCTTTATTATGAAAACCCGACAGTATGAACATCCCAACAATGGGAAAATTTTATGCTACCAAGGTGATGAGTGAACGATAACATCGTTCTTGTACATGTAGTGTTGATCAACACAGGTACAACTGGCCGATCACCCTCCGCGTTCAGAAGTAAGTCATGATTTGCCATGATGAATTTCGCTTAAACCTTTTCAAAATGAAAACAATGTTCATGGTATGTCACGTAAACCCCATATACAATCAATACATAGTTTCAAAAGTTGAAAGAGGGTTGTTATGTTATTATTATTGGTACAGATTACTTCACAACTAATCGACTAGTTGTAGAAGATATTATAAAGAAAACATTTAAATTTTTTTATATATTATATATATATAATACTTGTTGGGCACTCAAATGCTCATCCTTGCTTAATTTAAATGTTTTCAAACTAAGTGTGAAGGACCGTAAAGTTCGGTGAGAGACAAAGGAAAAGGAAAGCTAACCAAATAAGAATCATGATAAAGATTTGTAATAGTTTTATATAAGACTATGATATATATATATATATATATATATATATATTATGACATGTAATGAATGTTTAAAGGTTACGTACTTGGGAGAATGACTCTGATGTATATGTAAAATTTAAGTTTAAGTTTTATATTATTGTGATTATTATTAGTATTATTCCGCTCATAGAAATGGTATCGTGATGTACCGAGTTCGGGTTTCAAGTATCCGGATTCGGGGACCTCACACGAGTTAAGAGAGGATATTTTGCACGAGGCACACAATATGACATATTTCATTCATCTGGGAAGCACTAAGATGTACCGAGACTTGAGGCAACATTTTTGGTGGCCCAATTTGAAATGGGAAGTCGCAGAGTGTGTTATTAGATGTTTGACTTGTCAATGCATAAAAGCAGAGCATCAGCGGCCGAGTGGGTTACTACAACCATTTGAAATACCAGAATGGAAAGGGGAGCATATTACGATGGATTTCGTGGTAGGACTTCCGGTCACGCAGAAAGGGTTGGAAGCCATTTGGGTTATCGTGGATCGACTTACAAAGACCGCACATTTTTTACCGATCAAGATCCGTTACAGTTTGAATCAATTAGCGAGCCTGTACGTAAAGGAGATTGTTTCACTACATGGAGTGCCGGTATCGATTTTTTCTTACCAAGACCTGCGTTTCACGTCAAAATTCTGGAAAAGCTTGCAAGAGAGGATGGGGACACAGTTAAGGTTAAGTACTGCTTATCATCCTCAGACAGACGGACAAAGTGAGCGAACAATACAAATGCTAGAGGATATACTTAGAACTTGCGTGATGGACTTCAAGGGAAATTGGGATGACCACCTACCCTTAGTCGAATTTACGTATAATAATAGTTACCATGCGAGTATCGGCATGCCACCATACGAAGCTCTTTACGGAAGGAAGTGCAGAACGCCATTATGTTGGGATGAAGTCGGAGAACGAAGAATACTCGGACCAGAATTAGTACAACAAACCGCAGATGTGGTGACAGTACTAAGGGCTAGACTAGTGGCAGCTTAAGATCACCAGAAAAAGTATGCAGATTTGCATTGGAAAGACCAAGATTTTGAAATCGACAATTTTGTATTCTTGAAGGTATCTCCATGGAATGGAAAGATCCGTTTCGGCAAGAAGAGAAAACTGAGTCCAAGATTCATAGGACCGTTCGAGGTACTAAAGCGAGTGGACGAAGTAGCATACAAAGTTTTACTACCACCTGAGTTGGAGCACATCCATAATGTGTTTCACATATCCGTGTTGTGTCCATACAAGCCTGACTACAAGCACGTGATTTCTTACAAATCCATTCAAGTGGAGAAGAACTTAGCGTACGAAGAGATTCCCGTCCAAATTCTTGATAGGAAAGAGCAAACCTTGAAAAATAAAGTTATTTCATCTGTAAAAGTACTTTGGCGTAACCACGATGTCGAGGAGACTACGTGGGAGTTAGAAGATAGGATGATGAGGGATTATCCCCATCTATTTGTGTAACCTTGTAGCAATTTCGGGACGGAATTTTTATAAGGGGGGGAGGATGTAATACCCAAGAATTTCCATGTCTTATTAAATAAATATATTAATGAAAATGAATATTTATTTGAATTAAAATGATTTTTGTGTTATATGATGAGTTAACTCAATTATATTAAATAATTGAATAATTGGAAATGTATGGAGTTGCGATGAACTCGTTGAAAGCCTTGTGTGGCACAGTGATGAAAACTATTAATGATAATATTAATCAACGAAGGAATTATCAAGTGAACAGTTACTTAATATTAAATATTAATTATTAATGGGGATTAACTAATATGATTATTAATTGTTATTGTGAGTAAAGTAAATTACATAATTAGAGTATGTATTATCTATTTAATTGATGTGCGCAAGGTATGTAGTAATGTTTAGTAACTACATTAAAAAGAATGTGTAGTGTGACACCTTGTGGTAACTATATTATATAACATGGAAACTATATAATAAGATTAATGAAATGTGTAAGTTATACAAATGATGTCTATGTAACCATGTAATGTGAGTAGTGCATTAATCCATATTTTATGACTATGTGAATAAATAGTATAATAAGGGTTATGATAATGTAGTGTGTCACTACTCAATTAAATCATAAATTTGTATTATCAAAATGTACATGGATTATATTTAATACCCTAAATTACTAAAATAATATTGTCATATCATTTAAACCCATGTATGGACCCAATTGGATTTAAAACCTAAGTAAACAAATATGTGTATTAAACATATGGTGTGTGGCATTAGTTGGCTATCAAATGCTGAGATTTAAGCCTTGTCCCAAAATGAGTGTCCCATTTGCTCTCATTTCTTGTGACACCCCCAAATCCGGGTACTTCAATTACCACATGATTTGGTGTTCACCATTCAAACATCATATGTCTATCTACCCATAATAAAAAAAAGCAATAATAAATAGAAATAAATCCTCTCCTTAAGGAGTTACATTATCTAAAATAATTACATAAATCCCAGGTCATACTAACCTTAAATCTCAATTGAGGAAACATAAACAAATAATCGTCTTACACAACATTAACATAAGTCTAAAACAGAAATACATCATCACATAAAATAACACGTCTTCATCACTTGTTAATCTTGCCCTTGCCTTTACTAGTAGAAGGCTCGTCGGACCTTTCGTTCTTAACTGCAATGTTATTATTACGCAAGAGTGAGCACGATTTCCCATAAGTATAATAATGAAATAACAATATAATAGCATGCGAGTGAATCAAAGACTTCTGGAATAAAAACTCAACTTTTGAATCAAGAATGAATAACAAGAATCAAAAGATTTCTGAGGGTCATAAGACCTTGAACTATGTCCTAGGTTATCAAGGGTTATACTTGAAACCTTTAACAGTCATAAGACTATGGACTCTTCTACTCGTACTTAGGGGGATCAGCCCTTAGTGCCATACTGTACACAATATCTTAACGCTAACGCATAAGTAATCCCTATATAGGGTTGTTCATCTCAGTTTGACATTAGAGTCCGCACCAAAGGAAGTTTGGTTTAGATAAATCAATAAGGGTTCTGAAATTTAGAACGTTCATCAACTTGGACTAATCGAATCAATAAGGGTTCGCTAGTCTTACAAGGTTCAACAATAATTGATATTTAAATTGAATAACAAACTTAAGAGGTATACAATAGAATAAATATTATATAACAGAATCATACTTTGAACAGATTAATAAATAATAAGAACTTGCTCGATATAGAACATAAAGCTGGAATTTGTTCAATATAAGGATATAAGTTTATAAATTTGCACAACAATAACAAGTAGGGTTATAAAACTTGCATCGTGCGTAGATTATACGTTAATTATACTCGTTCCTCGATTTAATCCTGCATACCATTCATATTCACAATACCAGTCAATTATAACGTAACTAGTCATCACAAGTTCATTCTTTTCGTCTAACTTGGATTATGACTATACGTAGTCAAATTACCACACTTATTGCTACATAATTTACACTTCACGAACAATAAGCTAACTATGCGTTCAATAATTCAATCCACACGTAACTATGTTATTAACATGATAAGAATTTATATTAATGTCTCATTATAAGTCAAACATATTTTTATGTTCATTAGATTAGGTTACTATCACATCCCTAGACTAGAACAATTTAAAATTTTCATTTCTGGACAATCTGCAGAGTGGCACTACGACGCCACTGATATGCTTGATCTTGGCATCATGCAGCAAGTGCATACCGCTGTTGCCTTTAGTGCATGCACATGGGCCTTAAGGCATGGAGTTGCTGCATGACGACTGCGAATCCGAACGATTAGCCTCGCAATTCATGAAAAATTGCAGAACATGGTCAAAACCTCCAATTAATAAATTCTTACACAAATTTAGACATACACAAACACTGTAGTACACATATAACTACTACTTAACCCTTCTAACATGATTTTAACAAGTTAAAACACATAATTTACATAATCAAAACATGTAATTTCATTATTCTTGATGTTCTTGAAAGTTTTGAACACAAAACATAAAAATCAACACTACGGATTCGTTATAACACTGAATTTGTTCATTTGAAGTTTGTTTTCTTCGTTTTAACATTCATAATTATATACAAGTATAAATTTTATGATACAACATATGATTAACGTATTAAATTGCATGTAAGGGTCATATGACCATATTTTATACTCTGTATTTTGAAGAAAATATATATGACATGTTCTTATGAAACTGATGTTATGGAAATATACAATATATAGTAAATCATGATATGATAACATCTTATCACATATATAAACACATAATCACTTCCCTTTCCAATTATAGAGATTTTAACAGAACTTGAAAGCCATTTTCATAAAATATAAACAACGTAATTGTAAATTGGTTTAAGGAATTACCTAGAGTATAGATTAGTAGGCTCAGATGCTTCTTTAATCACTCACTCATAATTTCCCTCAAAAATTCTCCAGTTCTCTCCGTGATTTTTCTTTGTCAGACATAGAAAAGTGAAAGAAGAAGAAGACGTATATTATAATTAAGAACTGACGCAGTTGTGGTCAGTTAACCCAATCATGGGTTAACTGCTCCCAACTCCCAATAAGGCTCCGTTTAGCTAGCTTTAAAAGAATCAAATCAATTTAATTTAATAAATTTTTTATACAATAGGTTAATATTGTCACACCCTTTTATAAATTAAATCAATTATCTTATTTACTTTAATTTAAATAAAATATGATAATTTCTCATTAATTCACATAGTCATATAATTAATTTTCTCATTTATTAATTATGTCAAATTATAATTTTCTAATAAATTAAAATAATATTAGGCTTATTAAATATTTCTTTTAATTCAATAAACTCACATAATTATATACTTTGAATAATAAAATTCTTCACATTAATTTAATAATATAACACATATAATTAAATTAATCTACCACAACTTCATCAATTAATTATTTAATCTAATAATTAAATCATTGAAAAAATATTTACTTAATTCAATAAATATTAAAATTAAATTACAAAATCTCGTTCATCACATCTTTCCCCCCTTAAAAGGATTATGTCCCCAGAATCACGACTCAATCAATTCGACCCGTTACATTCTCCCCCCCCCCCCTACAAAGATTTTGTCCCCAAAATCGCCATACATAATTTAAGTAAATAAATGAGGGTAGTTCTTCATCATATTCTCTTCGAGTTCTCACGTTGCTTCTTCAGAGTTGTGGTTCCTCCAAATTACCTTAACAGAAGGTATTACTTTATTTCTGAGAACTTGTTCTTTTATGTCAACAATCTGAACAGGAATTTCTTCGTAAGATAAATCTTTTTTAAAATGTAGGGGTTCGTATTCAATTACATGCTTGTAATCGGGTTTATAGGGTCGTAAAACAGAAACATGGAAGACGTTGTGGACATTCTCGAGTGCTGGAGGTAAGGCTACCCCATACGCAACTTCTCTGATCCTTCGCAGTACCTCAAAGGGTCCAATGATCTTGGGCTTAATTTTCCTTTCTTTCCGAACCTGATCTTTCTCTCCCAGGGAGAGACCTTCAAGAACACATAACTACCTGATTCAAACTCAACATTTTTACGATGTGGATCGGCTTATTTCTTCTACCTATCTTGAGCTACTACCAGTTTTGTTCGGATCACTTTGACTATTTTTACTGTCTGTTGTACCAATTCTGGGCCTAATAATTATCTTTCGCCAACTTCATCCCAATATAGCGGAGTTCTACACTTTCTACCGTATAACACTTCATAAGGCGGAATGCCAATACTAGTATGGTAACTGTTATTGTAGCCGAACTCTACGAGTGGTAGATGATCATCCCAATTTCCTTTTAAGTCCATGACACAAACTCTTAACATATCTTCTAATGTCTGAATCGTTCTTTCACTCTGCCCATCTGTCTGAGGGTGATATGTCGTACTCATTCGCAATTGCGTACCCATGCATTCCTGTAAACGTTTCCAGAAGTTCGATGTAAAGCGCGGATCCCTATCAGAAACAATTGGCACCGGAACTTCATGCCTCGAAATAATTTCTTTCATATATAACCTTACCAACTGATCTAAGTTGAATCTGATTTTGATCGGAAGGAAGTGTGCAGATTTTGTCAATCGGTCAATGATAACCCATACTGTGTCATAGCCTTTCTGAGTTGTCGGAAGGCCAACCACGAAGTCCATCGTAATATGTTCTCATTTCCATTCTGGGATCTCCAACGGTTGTAGCAACCCACTTGGCCTCTGATGTTCTACTTTCACTTTCTGACAGGTTAGACATTTGGCAACACACTCTGTAACTTCTCATTTCAGATTTGGCCACCAGAAATGTTGTCGAAGATCTTGGTACATCTTGGTGCTACCAAGGTGAATCAAATATCATGAACTATGAGTCTCGCTCAAAATTTCTTCCTTAATCTCTGGTACTGGCGGTATCCAAATTCTGCTCTCAAATCTCAGTATTCCTTCATTGTCTATCTTGAATCTCGGTTTGGTTCCTTCGGATATCTTCTTTTACACCTTTTTACGTTCTTCGTCCTGAAGTTGAGCCTCCTTAACTTTATCCAGTAGGGTTGTACCATATTTCATCTGGAAAAGCTTCTCGTCAATCTCCATAGGATACTTCACTTCCAACTCCAGTTTCTCCATTTCTGAAATTAGCTCCTCCTGAGCGGTCAATGTCATAAATTTCTCCCGACCCTTTCTACTTAAGGCGTCGGCAACCAAATTTGCCTTACCCGGATGGTACAAAATCTCACAATCATAGTCCTTAATTAATTCTAACCACCTTCTTTGGCGCATATTCAAGTCCTTCTGTGTAAAAATATATTTCAGACTCTTGTGATCTGTATATATTTCACATTTCTCCCCATAGAGATAGTGCCTCCAGATTTTCAAAGCAAAAACCACTGCAGCTAACTCCAAGTTGTGGGTCGGATACCCCTTCTCATAGTCCTTCAATTGTCTTAACGCGTAAGCAATGACTCTGCTATTTTGCATAAGCACACAGCCAAGTCCTTTATGTGATGCATCACTATAAACCATAAAATTTCCTGTATCATCCGGAAGAGATAACACAGGTGTTGTACTCAACCTCTTCTTAAGTTCCTAAAAGCTTTACTCACACTTCTCCGTCCAAACAAATTTCACAGATTTTTGAGTCAAATTCGTTAACGGAGTTGCAATCTTGGAAAAGTCTTGAATGAATCTTCTATAATATCCTGCCAATCCAAGAAAACTTCATACTTCCGACGGCGTTCTCGGCTGATCCCAGTTTATCACGGCTCTGACCTTGGATGGATCTACTGAAATTTTGTCATTATTAATCACATGTCCAAGAAATTGTACTCGCTCGATCCAAAATTCTCATTTCGCAAACTTGGCATACAACATCTCCCTTCTTAAAGCTTCTAACGTTAACTTCAAATGCTCTTCATGTTCTTCCTTGGTTTTCGAATATACCAAAATATCATCTATAAATACCACTATGAATTTGTCCAAAAATGGCTTGAACACTCCATTCATTAAGCCCATAAATGCTGCAGGAGCATTCGTTAGACCAAATAACATTACCAAAAATTCGTAGTGACCATATCGCGTTCTGAATGCTGTCTTTGGTACATCCTCTGGCCTCACCTTCAGTTGATGATAACCACTCCTCAAGTCTATCTTTGAAAAGTATATTTCTTCGTTTAACTGATTAAACAAGTCGCCGATCCTCGGTAATGGATATCTATTCTTAATCGTGACCTTATTCAGTTCTCTATAGTCGATGCAGAGCCGCATCATTCCGTCCTTCTTCTTCACAAATAACATCGGCGCTCCCCACGGCGATACGCTCGGTTGAATGTACTTCTTGTCCAGTAATTCTTGTAGTTATACCATCAATTCTTTCATTTCTACTGGTGCCATTCGGTACGATGCCTTCGATATTGGAGCATTTACTGGTGCCAAATCGATCACGAATTCAACCTCTCTATCTGGCGGAAGTCCTGACAAATCGTTCGGAAATACGTCTACGAAGTCTCTCACTACTGATATCTCCTCTACTTTCGGATTCTCTTTACGACTGTCGACTATGTAAGCTAAATATCCTACACAGCCTTGTCTTAACAATTTCCTGGCCTACATCATCGTCAAACAACTCGTTTGTCTAGGCGACTTGCTACCATAAAACACAACCTTTAACGGAATTATAAGGTTAATACGCTTCTTTTGGCAATCAATTACAGCCCCATAATTGAATAACCAATCCATACCCAAGATAACGTCAAATTATCCAAGTCGAATATGGATAAGATCTACGTTCATGATATTACCCTTAATATCCACTCTACAGTTCTTATGTACGTACTTAACAGGGATTATTTCTCTATTCGCAATTTCTACGTTCATGGGGTGTTCTAACTTATCCTTAGGCAATTCTAAGTTCTTAGCAAAGTCATCGAATATAAATGAACAAGTAGCACCCGAATCAAATAATATATAAGCATTAACTTTATTGATCGGAATGATACCTCACACCACATCACGAGACTGCACCACATCCTGCACTGTCATGTTGAATGTCCTGGCAGTCGATCGGTTGGTTGCGGTTGGTCATGTGATAGTCAAAGTGCTTCCACCGTTGTTTCCTCTATTTCCTTCTAATCCTGCCCCTCCAGATACCTTCTTAGGACAGTCTCTTGCAAGATGATCCTTTGAGCCACAAGTGAAGCAAGCACCCTTCTTTGGGTTAGGACAGTTAGGTGCTGTGTGGCCTTCCTGGCCAAAATTGTAGCACACTCGTTTACCCTTCATACACACTCCCAAATGAGCTTTCCCGCAGGTCGGGCACGCTTCGATCCTCTTCTTCTGACCTCCTTTTTGATTTCAAGTTGATGAGTTATCAGACCACCTTCTCTTCTGATTATTATTACCACATCCCGTGCTACTTCCACTAGCCTTCTTGATTCCTTCATTTTCACTCTTCTTCCTCTTCTGATCCTGATTATATTTGGTTACCGCATCGCTTCCACCTTCAGCGAGTATGGATTTCTCCAATACCCCAGCGAACGTCTTCAACTAAAACAACGACACTTTACTATACAACCAGGGCTTTAGTCCTTGTTCAAACCTTCTTACTTTTCTCTTATATGTGTGCACTTGATATGTGGCAAACCTGGCCAACTCATTGAATCTTTCTGCATAGTCTGGTACGAACATATTCCCCTGTTTCAACTCTAGAAACTGAACCTCCATTTGGTTCTGCGAGCTGGTTAGAAAATACATCTTGAAAAACATCTCCTTGAACCTTTCCCAAGTAATCATACCTTCTCCTCCCCGGACTTTGTTTGCTTACCACCAATAACTGGCTTCGAATTTCAGCATGAACGTCGCGTAGGCAGTTTTCTGGTCGTCTCTGACTCTAGCGACATCAAAAACTTTTTCCATCTCCATAACCCAAGTTTAAGCCTCGATCGGGTTCATGGAGCCTTTAAACTCTGGCGGTCCCACCGCCTTAAAATCCTTAAACGTCGTATTTGGTGGAGCTTGGGTTGATTATAAATCGCTTCAGCTAATATGTTCACCAATTATTGAACGGGGTTAGCATTGGCGTTATTGTTGTTGTTATTCGTCGGTTCTTCTTGAGCTTGTTGACGGTTTTGTCTTCTTCTCAGCGGCATATTTCTGTTAAAATATATGCTTATTAGATCTTTATTAAATTTTTGAAATAGTTAGGGCTTAACTCAACAATCTAACATAATCACTTAACACATTATCTCAAACAACTTGATATATTTATTCGAATTGAAAGTTTTAACATCAAACGATAGCATCACTGCTATTTACATCAACTATCCTGAGATAAAGAATCTACGGGATTTAAAACCTTCAAATATTCCTTTGTTTATAAACACATCAGAATTTACATCTAAATACCATATAAGTTTTCACATAATTAAACAAATCTTATCACTGCCTGTTAAGGCGCTGAATAGCCTTGCTACGTTCATCTTCCATGATGCGGGACATCGTCCGACGATCTAGCATGTACGATGGTAGTCCTTCGAACTGAATTGGGTATCTCATAACTCGATCCTGAGCCTCATCCATTGCGTTTTGAAGTGTAGAATATACGTCTCCCCAAGCTTAGCCTTCTTCGCACGACAATCCTCTTCTACAAGATCAGCATGACGTGATTCTCTTACCCCCCTCCTCCTCGCTATGGTCGGGTCTTTTCGAGAATTGTCTTTCGATTCCTTCTTCAACTTCTCTATTTCTTTAGACTTCTCCTCGGTTTGACCCTTCTCGTTAACCAAATTCCACTACACATTTCCTAGACGTGTGTGAAGAGTCACAACCTCCATATCCTTCTGCTCGGTGGTAATCTGCTGAATAATCGTCCGCTCAGTCAGATCCTGGACAGTGTCACGTAACTCTACGTTATGGTCATATAGCTCATTGTACATCTCAGCATCGATAGAGTTCGGTGGGAACTCCTCTTCTTCCTCAAGATCCTCCTCTGGATCAGTCTCAGGCACATGCTCCTGACCAACAACAGTGATCAACGGAGATGGATCTCTTTGTATCAACTTCTCCCTGACGACATGAATGTCTTGGGGATCCTCCTCCCTAGCTCGACTAGCTCCTCCAACATCTGACATCCTAACAACACAGTTTTAAGTTTTAGTTACTAAGTCGTACTAGTGAGCACATAATTTAACACACAAACACATAAAATCTTTTATTATCTTCAACGAATTAAGAAATTCATTTCTTAGAACTCGATAAGAGTTTTCCATCACTATGTTCTTCCTATAAGGCTATTACTTAATGTTGTTCTCCCACCTAAGGTTCATGACCTACAGCTTTGATACCAACCTGTGACAATCCCAAATCCGGGTACTTCAATTACCACATGATTTGGTATTCACCATTCAAACATCATATGTCTATCTACCCATAATAAAAGAAAGCAATAATAGATAGAAATAAATCCTCTCCTTAAGGAGTTACATTATTTGAAATAATTACATAAATCCCAGGTCATACTAACCTTAAATCTCAATTACGGAAACATAAATAAATAATCATCTTACACAACATTAACATAAGTCTAAAACAGAAATACATCATCACATAAAACAACAAGTCTTCATCACTTGTTAATCCTGCTCTTGCCTTTGCTAGTAGAAGGCTCGTCGGACCTTTCGTTCTTAACTGCAATGTTATTATTACGCAAGAGTGAGCATGATTGCCCATAAGTATAATAATGAAATAACAATATAATAACATGCGAGTTAATCAAAGACTTCTGGAATAAAAACTCAACTTTTGAATCAAGAATGAATAACGAGAATCAAAATATTTCTGAGGGTCATAAGACCTTGAACTATGTCCTAGGTTATCAAGGGTTAGACTTGAAACCTTTAACAGTCATAAGACTATGGACTCTTCTACTCGTACTTAGGGGGATCAGCCCTTAGTACCATACTGTGCACAATATCTTAATGATAACGCATAAGTAATCCCTATACAGGGTTGTTCATCTCAGTTTGACATTAGAGTTCGCACCAAAGGAAGTTTGGTTTGGATAAATCAATAAGGGTTCTGAAATTTAGAATGTTTATCAACTATGGACTAGTCGAATCAATAAGGGTTCGCTAGTCTTACAAGGTTCAACAATAATTGATATTTAAATCGAATAACAAACTTAAGAGGTATACAATAGAGTAAATATTGTATAACAGAAACATACTTTGAACAGATTAATAAATAATAAGAACTTGCTCGATATAGAACATAAAGTTGGAATTTGTTAAATGTAAGGATATAAGTTTATAAACTTGCACAGCGATAACAAGTAGGGTTAGGAAACTTGCCTCGTGCGTAGATTACACGTTAATTATACTCGTTCCTCGATTTAATCCTACATACCATTCATATTCACAATACCATTCAATTATAACATAACTAGTCATCACAAGTTCATTCTTTTCGTCTAACTTGGATTATGACTATACTTAGTCAAATTACCACACTTATTGCCACATAATTTACACTTCACGAACAATAAGCTAACTATGCGTTCAATAATTCAATCCACATGTAACTGTGTTATTGACATGATAAGAATTTATATTAACATCTCGTTATACGCCTAACATATTTTTATGTTCATTAGATTAGGTTACTATCACATTCCTAGACTTGAACAATTTAAAATTTTCATTTCTAGACAATCTGCAGTGGTATGCTGTATTTTTCATCGATAAACTTTATCTTGGTATTACTGTCGTGCGGTGGCTATGACTTAGCCTTTTGAGTCATTTTGTATGTGACCCTTAAGGCATGGAGTGGTGTCATGTGACTCGAACAAACCGATACAGATTCGCAATTCATGAAAAATTGCAGAACATGGCCAAAACCTCCAATTAATAAATTCTTACACAAATTTAGACATACACAAACACTGTAGTACACATATAACTACTACTTAACCCTTCTAACATGATTTTAACAAGTTAAAACACATAATTTACATAATCAAAACATGTAATTTCATTATTCTTGATGTTCTTGAAAGTTTTGAACACAAAACATAAAAATCAACACTACGGGTTCGTTATAACACCGAATCTGTTCATTTGAAGTTTGTTTTCTTCGTTTTAACATGCATAATTATATACAAGTATAAATTTTATGATACAACATATGATTAACGTATTAAAATTGCATGTAAGGGTCATATGACCATATTTTATACTCTGTATTTTGAAGAAAATATATACGACATGTTCTTATGAAACTGATGTTATGGAAATATACAATATATAGTAAAACATGATATGATAACATCTTATCACATATATAAACACATAATCACTTCCCTTTCCAATTATAGAGATTTTAACAGAACTTGAAAGCCATTTTCATAAAATATAAACAACGTAATTGTAAATTGGTTTAAAGGAATTACCCAGAGTATAGATTAGTAGGCACAGATGCTTCTTTAATCACTCACTCATAATTTCCCTCAAAAATTCTCCAATTCTCTCTGTGATTTTTCTTTGCCAGACTTAGAAAAGTGAAAGAAGAAGAAGACGTATATGATAATTAAGAACTGACGCAGTTGTGGTCAGTTAACCCGATCATGGGTTAACTGCTCCCAACTCCCAATAAGGCTCCGTTTGGCTAGCTTTAAAAGAATCAAATCCATTTAATTTAATAAATATTTTATAATATAGTTTAATAGTGTCACACCCCTTTATAAATTAAATCAATTATCTCATTTACTTTAATTTAAATAAAATATGATAATTTCTCATTAATTCACATAGTCACATAATTAATTTTCTTATTTATTAATTATGTGAAATTATAATTTTCTCATTAATTAAAATAATATTAGGCTTATTAAATATTTCTTTTAATTCAATACACTCACATAATTACATACTTTGAATAATAAAATTTTGTACATTAATTTAATAATATAACACATATAATTAAATTAATCTATCACAAGTTCATCAATTAATTATTTAATCTAATAAATAAATCATCGAAAAAATATTTATTTAATTCAATAAATATAAAAATTAAATTACAAAATCTCGTTCGTCACATTTCTCCTTCACGTGTAAACCAAAAAGGCTAAGGCATATTCCTTCTTCCAAGCCTTCCTAGATGATGATTATGGAGGGAGTGGGCATAATGATGCAAATCAACAACCATTTACCAACTCCTTGTTAACCTTCATGCAATCCTTCAATCCATGGGTTTGATTCAATGGGAATTTTCAAAATTTGTGTAATGGGTTTTCTATAAATTGAACACTCCTCTTCTCATTCTTGGTTGCTAAGATTGTCTGATAAGTATACATAGAGAGGGTGAGTAGCTGAGCATTTGGTTTGAGCTTTGAGGAATTTATTTAAGCTTCAAGAGGTAAAATTCTATTTTTGTGTTCTTGAGTTTAAGTTTTATCAAATTCTTGTAATCACTTGAATTCTCTGTAATTGGTATGGATTAGCATGCCATTGTGTTATTTGAGCTGGTATACATGTTTAGGAGTCTTATAGTTGTCTGATTACAAGTTTGGCATGGGTTGGAAGGAAGCTCTGCAGAAGTAGAGCCTTTATTTCTGAGTTCTATTCAAGAAGCGGCTATGCGCAGCACTTCTATAGTACATAATGGCGATGGTCGCGCTTTCGCTATGATCATGCACTACTTTTGAGGTCTTGTATCATTCTGAGCATGTTACCTTGGTTAGAATATGCATATAAATGGCCCTAGCATGTGGTTAGATATTGTTTTGAACATAGTACGTTGTTTTAGCTTGATGTAAGTTGAGTTTTCAAGAAAACTTCAACATTTGGAAAACTAGAAATGGTAAACTTGGATTAATGTATATTCTGATTTTGTGAGCATATGTAAATAACCTAGGTATGCACGTACATAAGTATAACATAAAGCATGAACTGGTTTGGTGTATAATAGAGTTTTCTAGCTTGGGTTTAAAGGATTTCTAAAGGAAAACTTGAAGTTTTGCAAAATAAAGTATGATGAGCATTATATTTCAAATTCTGATATTTCTAGCTTATGTAAATAACTTGAGTATATGCAGAAATGCGTACGAAAGTAGGATTTAGACCGTGTGTGATTATCTTGCATACTTAAATAAGTTTTGTAACGACCGAGAAATTCGGATCTTATTATAAAATGATTTTATTAAATTAAATAATAATAAAATCATATTCTATGTGTTATCAAGATGGTTGTCATTGTATAACCTATTGATGTTAGAATGTCGTAGTATTTGAGCTACGTGGATGAATTGAAGTGTTTGAATTTCCAAGATGAAAATAAAAGTTTTCCGAGAAATTTTCTGAAAAACACTATTCATCGGTATTTGCTCGGGATATATTTTTGAGTTTCCGATAAATACGTAATGATGGAATAACAAGATAAGATGGATTATGTAATAAAAATCTAGTTATGGAAAAAGTAATAATTCGCTTGTGGACTTAATTTATAAACTTTAAGTAAGGCGAAGTAGTAATGAATAAGTAATAATTGTATAATACTTAAGTATTGTACAAGTGAAATGAAAACGAGTATAATACGAAGTATTATACGAGTTGGTATGAAGAATAAAATATCGTATATATTTTCTATATGAATTAGAATACAAAAATAATACATAAACTATATGTATGTGTATTAAGAAATGTTAATGGACTTGGAAGATTGGTTAACAATTATATACAAGTCCAAGTGAATTAAAGGGAGAGGCCCAATCATTAATGAATGATCAAACTAGTGTTTATTAATGCAAAGCCCAAAGATTGATTTAATGTAAGCCCAAACTAGAATCCATGAGTTGTATGACCCATGGGGCAAACCATATCAATATGGTTAATATGTGGTGACCAAGTATTAAGAGTAATGACCAAGTTAAATGAGTAATGACCAAGTATAGGATAAGAGTTGTGCTAGCCAAGTAATGAATAGTAAGGAGGTGGCTTAAGAAGGTGGGTGATTTAATGACTAATCTACCCTAGCTTTGTAAATTCTATAAATAGAGAAGGCTTACAAGCCATTTGTTAGTTGTTCAAATAATCCAACATTTAAAAAGTGCTTAAGTGTTAGAGAGAATAAGCTACAATAAGTCATTTCCATAAGTAAGAAGAAGAAGCAAGCTACCTTACCAAGACTACAAAAAGTAAGACTTCTTCTCCATTATCTTCTATCTCTACCATGATAGGAGGATAAGAAAAGTTTGGATTAAGGAACATGAATAATAAGAAGCAAGAAGAATGTACAAGTCATGAACTTAAGCCACATAAGTTGGCAATAAGTCATTTGAACTTATAAAAGTTATAAACTTATTATAAGCTAACCTTGAATGTTGAGTATGAAAATATGAACTTGTAATGAGTTTAGTAAGAGAAGTAAATTAAGAACTTATATGATTATATATATCATGTATACATAAGTAAAGTTATATGTGAAGAACATGTAAAGTATGATGATTAAGAAACTTTAATTGTCATAAGTCATGAATAGTCAAAACTTAAGTAGTTTATAAATTGACAAGTTATAAGCTCAAGAAGAATAAGTCAAAAAATCCAACAATGATTATAAGTTGTGGTAATAAGTAGGTTGAGATGTTCACATGATGAATGGAAGTCATTTTTAATGTTGAACAAATCATAAGAATGAAGATTTGCCAGAAATTGCACGATTGGACGATAATCGTCGAATTCGTAAAATTCTCGGAATAGAAGTCAAATTTGGTGTTTGAACTCAGAACCATGGTTTTCTAATAGAGACAAGTCATATTTGGCATTTAAGAGTTGCGGACTAGAAAATAACCGGATTCTGACTTAGAATGAAGAAATGAGCATTGAACGTTCACGAACGGTTATCGTTTTCATTAAAAATGAACCAATAGGTGAATTTTTAGTAAAAGAAGTCAAATAGATAAAATTCTTGCATGAACATGTAGATTACGTAATTTGTGAACCGTAGGCTTTTAAATGAGCCAATTCGGACTTATAACGAAGAAGTTATGCGTCCGGGAAGTTCACAAAATTCAAAAACTGAAATTGTTTTACGGTGCAGAGTTGGCGCCCATGGCCAACCCAAAACAAAATGAGTCACGCCATAGCAGCATAACTTGATGTTCAAGTACCTTTGCAAGAGTTCACCGCATGGCGTGAACCATAGTCTAATATGTGGCGCCCTAGCGCCGTATACGAGACAAAAATATTCTAAATAGTAGTGTAATGGCGGTTATCCATTAAATAAGGACTTGTCTTGCATTGCCGCCAAGTCGGGACAATCTTCTTATAAGCTCGCGCCACAGTATGAGATGTAAAATATAAAAAGTGGCTTGCCAGCGCCAGTCTCAGAACAAGGATAGTAATGAATGTTTATAAGTACAAAGAAAGGAAAGCTAATTGATTTAAAAGTAAACACAACTTAAGGAATGTAATGCAACATTGTTTAAACTTTGTTAAACTTTAAGGATATTGTATAAAGGTTGAGATAACCTAGTCGAATATAAATGCAAGGATAATGATAAACCGGAATGAATAGTAACTGAATCTAATACACAGTTAGATTGAGATGAAAGTATGATATAGTCATATACATACTTGATTATATGTGACCTAATGTAAGGCATTATGTGATCATGTATTGTAGAGACTTGAACGACTTGAACATAAAGTTAATATACCGTAGCAGACGCTAAAAGGCAAGTATTCTAACTCTTGTCTCAGTTCAATCTGAACAAGTTTTTGAGGTTCATGTATTCTTTCGCATGAATTGAGTTATGTTGAAGTTTAAGCCAATTCCTTTGGCTAGACTTGATGTATTGATAATCTAATCATTTATTATCAAATGTTGCTATCTTTTGTCAACTACGTGATATGGTTTTCAAAAGAAGATTGAAATGTTAAACAAATGTTTTGTCGAAGAAAGCAGCGAGGCATGTGAGGTTGCCAAATGCTTAGCGTGCATCGTTTAATGGATGTAATGTTGATCAACATAAAGTACAATAAATTTGATCACCTAGAAGTGCTCGTAAGTAATATCGAACTTACGGACTTGCTTCCGGGTTGTCCTTTTCCAATAAAGAATGAATACTCGAGGTCTTTGACCGGAATGAATGTTTTACTAAATATTGTTATTATCGTAAAGCATTTTGAAAGAAAAGAAGAAGTGCTATTTTGAATTATCAATAGTACTTCATAACTATTGTTCAGTTATTGAAGATATACTATTTGTATGTGTCAAGCATGTTGTTATTAAATTGTTATACTTGCTGAGCTAGTTATGCTCACTCTTGCTTGAAACATATAAATGCAAAGCTAAAATGAACGTCCGAAGGATCGAAAAAGGATAAGGGAAAAGCTAAGGTGATTCTTGTTTGTCTTGTAATAGTATAGGTCTATTGTTGTAATGTAACTGATATTATGACAAAGAACCTTTGTAATGAGTATAGAACCTGGGAAATGTAAATATTACTTTGAATATATAGAAGTTATGTTCGTTCTTTGAGACCTTTTAATTGAATGAATGTATGAATGTTGTACAGTATAGCACCATCTGTCGGGTTGGAAGATACCCGGATTTGGGGGCGCTACAAGTTTACTAAAGAGACTTATAATTTCAAATATAAACTTGATAAACTATGTACATTGAGTTAAGATTATGAGCATGCTTATGTGGTTTAATTTGTGCATATGAGATATCATGATTAGGTGTGTTATGCATGTAGATATGATTAATATGAATGCCTAGTGAGTCTTATGCATAGTAAAACTAGTTGAATGTGGCTTAGAACAAGCATGAATGAACAAGGACGTCATAACTTGTAATACATGACTAATCTAATGCAAACATGAGTTGTTGGGACCTATGAATCATATAGTATGTGTTCAATGATTAAACGTAAGAAAACTATGAATTGAGCCTTTAATGTCGTTATTAAATGAGAATAGATGGTGACCTATGATAATGTTATGATATGGGGTCAAACTTGGTTATCCACCTACTAACATGTGTGTATTGCATGATTATTTATGTACGTATAAGCCGAGTATGCATTGGCCTTCTATAGGAGAAGCCAACTCTGGTTTGAACTAAGAGCCGCGCGTCTCCTTAGTACAAATCAGGCGCGGCCGCGCTAGTCTGCAGTAGGATCAATTTTCTGCTATTAATTTGTAGGAGTTGCATACTTGTATTATTACTCTAGCATGTATTATATGACTAGTACATGTCCAATTTGTTAAGAAGCATGCTAGATGATAGGAGTGAATGTTTAATGATGTGATTATAGACTTTCAAGTGATAAGTCCAAAATGTATTTGCAAACTATAAATCAACGATTAAAGACTATGTTATTTGATTTCATGGTGACTTATAAATTGATTTTGTGTTATAAGTATACAAGGTGTGGAATGAAGTATGTGAAGAGTATACAACTAAGTTAAATGTTTAAGTATGCATTTAAACTTACATATCAAGCATGAGCACATTTAACTAATGGGCATCCTATACTTATAATACACTATAAATAGGATTCGAAGGTATTGATTTCTTAACGAGGATAAACTACGCTTGAAGCAAGTTCTCTAACCTTACTCAAATCTATATTGAGCAAGTATCTGAACCCTACTATATTGTGCAAGTATTCTAACTCTTACATTACTTTATTCAACGAATATCATAAGCTTATCTCATTGAATGCAAGTTATCCTACTTATTCATTCAATTGAGCTAGTAGGTTAAAGTTGTGACGCCCCCAAAAATAGGTATACAACACCCATTCTGAGTCGCCAAATACATGGTACAAAAAGCAAACTACAACTTCAATAATACAATTGTCGTGCAAAATACGACAACATATACTATGAGTTTAAATACAAATATTGTCTTCTAGACAATATCTACACTCAAATAAGTCCTCATTACAATTATTCAAACACTATTTTACAGAAATAGTGAGGACTACTAAAACATCTTCCTAGAACCATCACTCCATACCTGAAACTAGATCCTTATGTTTTCACCTCCACGAGAAGAAAAATGGAACAAAAAGGAAAAGGGTGAGCTCAACTAGCCCAGTAAAGAATATTATGACTAAGATAATATACAAAAAATTATCATTAGTTTTCAACAGGGAAAAATCTGATAAAATATAATAGACAACAAGTTTTAGATCAACAACTGCAGCGAAAACAACAATTTATTAGAAGAGTCAAGTAGAGAAAGAATTCTACTATCTTCTAAGATTTAAAAGTTCATCATCAATATTTTATCCCTCTAACATCAATCAATATACATCTTGAATCAAATATTCATATTTGCACTACTGAGCCAAAGATATTCATTTGTATCACCCGGTTGGTCATATTCATCTCAACACACATTCATCTTTGCACTACGGCCAAAGATATTCATTAGGTAATCATTCATCTTTGCACTACGGGCCAAAGATATTCATCGATTAATCATTCATCTTTGCACTCTGAGCCAAAGATATTGATAATATCATCATTTAGGGTGAGGATGATGGAAAATATCTTAAAGAAAGCGAATCCGAAGAGCGGAAGGACAAATAGTAGGATTCAGAGTATAGCGGTTTATCCAAGATCAATAATACTCCATAATAACCAATTTTGAAGCAAAATTCAAGAATAAAGATCAAAACATGGATTCAAAGATAGTAACCATAATAGACATCTTGGAAAAAAGAAGAAAATTTTATTTTTCGAATTGAATAGTGTCGATTCGTGAATAGTGCCATATCGTGAATAGTGTCGTGTCATTATCGTGAATAGTAACCCGACACAAAAAGTTCCAAATTTGATAAAAAGTTCATACCAACATTTTATAATGATAATGATAGAAAATATCATTTTAAGAAGAATATAACACCCTTACCTCAAAATATTAGTACTTACGATCGGAATATAAATATATAAAAGGTGAAGGAAACTTGCAATCGATGAATAGAAACTCACAAAGTATCTAAATACTCACAAAATACACTCAATAATCTAGAGAGAAAGAGAAAACTTGTTTTTTGGTGTGATTTTCAATTCTAACTTAGCCCTCTATTTATAGGAAAGTGTTAGACGTAAGAAGTAGACTTGACAAGCAACTTTGATGGCTTTACCTGCTACTATTGCCACCCACCACATTTGAAATAAAATTCAGCACATTTCTTCACCAACCACAAGTGGGGCCCATTCAATTCTAGAATTTTCCACCAAAATCATTTATAACCTAATTTCCGAATCAGTCACCTCTTAAAATTCATAACAAATCATACGTTCATTTTTAACGGTTCAAAATTTGTGGACATATACTCAACTTATATATGTATAACATATCCAAAAATCACAACGATCTAACAGTCGGATTAAAAATTATAACTCACGTAATATATCTCAAAAACACTAGTTTAATTTTTAATACCTCCATTCTGACAAAAATACTGATAAAACACCTCAACATTAACTCCTTCATTTTTAACCACAATAAATATATCCAACATTTATATCAACATAAAATAAATATTTCCTTATCATATAAATCAATAATTAATTATTCACAAATAATATTACAGAATCACAATTATGACAACCAAGCAGTTCCCAAGAAAGAGGGGGCTTTCGATAAGGATTTCTCCTCATCTTGGCGCTTAATTAGGTGACCAAACCTCTCGATGTGAAATTTCTAGACATTACCAATAATGTTACCTAATAATATTATTCAAATAATATGAATTATTGATCGATAATGGAGAAATCATGCGATCCACAATTATTGAAATAACAATAATATAAAATATCAACGCATCAATTATTGAACTAATAAAATAAAATATTGAGCGATCTTTGTAACAATTATTGAGTAGTGCCTTCTTACGTAAGAATCAATAATTCAACAATCTTTGTGCAATACCTGGTGTCTTCATGTGCAACCACGCGTATTCATCGTATTTTAACCACCGTATTATTACAACAAGGTTAACGGTAATAATTACGGCAGATTATTTGTAAAAAACTCAAACTTTGTGTTTTTTTCTTCATCCGACGGTTATCAGTTATGAGGCCCACAAATGATCTGGCATGGTAAATCTGAATATTCCCCAACACAATGAATATTTTATAACCACTTGCTTATTTTGCAAAATTTGCACATTTCACCCATAACCAAAGCATTATATCAAATTATCACTTTATTATTCACAATAATAAATAGAAGAAATTCGATTTTTATTTATAATAAGTTGGGGTCTTACAAAAGTCTTGAGAAAACTATTATTCATGTGAACTTAGTATTGTTCTTGAATATTGTAAAAATGTTTATGCCATTTGATTCGGCTAGATTATACGCATGTTTATAAAATTGTCCAAACTAATTAATTGGTGCGAAAATCTTGAAAACTGAGTTGGACAACCCTTATGGTAAGGGGAATGTATGTTGTTGGAAACCCCAACACATGAGTAGATTATTACTGTAGTGTTATGCATAACTTAGAGTATTATAGATTGATCATCTATAGTACTTGATTCTTTTGGGTTATCAGTTTAATATTGGTAATTCTAGTAGATGTTCAATAGTCCTTAGTGACTGCTCAATATAAATTGTTTATCCAGTTGGATACATTGATAGTCGTTAAGTTCATATATATCTGTTGATTTATATTGGATTATCATTTTTATTCCAAGAATCATTGATATTCATTATTCATGATATTATTCTAAAACTCTGAACTATCTTAGAGACGATACCTCGATATTTCAAACTTGTGTTATAAAACTCTTTACCCTTGTTGTATATTACTTGCTGGGCAATTTGTGCTCATCCTTGCTATTTAAAACCTTTCAGTCAAGGCGGAGCAGGGAAGTGTCTCTGGGAAGGGCAAGGGCTAGGGAAAGGCTACCGACTAGCTTGTCCCTTTATGTTTAAATATATTATGTTGTATTAAGACTATTTTCAGACTATGTTTAAGCTTAAGTAGAGTTATGTAATAAGTCTTTATTCGATATTATTATGTAATCTATTAAGCACTGTAGGTTGGGAGACTTAGGGGAATAATTATAATAAAACATTGTATATTATTCTAAATTAGATCTTTCGTTGTGAATGTGTGATTTTAGTTATTATGGTGTTACCATGAGAACGTGATTTAACCAATTTGAGTGACCAAGTGGCGGTCGAGGAATTTGGGGCGTCGCGAGGCTACTCCGATATCGAAGGCTCGTCAGGATGATGCTCGGTAGAGATGAAGGCTGATTGTACTGATTGCAAGAGTCATTGGACAAGAAATACATTCGGTAGGAGTGTATCACCGTGGGGAGTACCGGTGTTATTCGTGAAGAAGAAGGATGGGTCAATGCGTCTTTGCATTGATTATATGGATTTAAACAAAGTCACTATTAAGAATAAATATTTGTTGCCAAGAATAAATGACCTGTTTGACCAATTGAAGGGTGCTAGATACTTCTCAAAAATAGATTTGAGAAGTGGGTATTATCAATTAAAGGTAAGAAAGGAGAATGTACCTAAAACAGCATTCAGAACTCGGTATGGAAATTACGAGTTTCTGGTGATGTCTTTTGGTTTGACAAATGCCCCTGCAGCATTCATGGATTTGATGAACAGGGTGTTTAAACCATTCTTAGATAAGTTTGTGGTGGTATTCATCGATGTTATCTTGGTGTACTCCAAATCTCAAGAAGAACACGTGGAACATTTACGTTTGACGTTGGAGACGCTAAGAAAAGAAAAGTTGTACGCGAAATTCTCTAAGTGTGAATTCTGGCTAGAACGTGTATAATTTCTTGGACATGTGATTGACAAAGACGGGATTTCAGTGGATCCATCAAAAGTCAAAGCCGTAATCAATTGGGAACCACCAAGCACACCATCGGAGGTGAGGAGTTTCTTGGGACTGGCCGGCTATTATAGATGGTTTATTCAGGACTTTTCCAAGATTGTCACTCCGTTAACAAATTTGACAAGGAAAGCTGTAAAATTTACTTAGACGGAGAAGTGTGAAGAGAGTTTTCAAGACTTGAAAAAGAAGTTAAGTGTGACACCTGTGTTGTCATTATCATGGTGTATAGTGATGCATCACATAAAGGATTAGGGTGTGTCCTTATGCAGAACGGCAAAGTCATTACGTATGCATCAAGGCAATTGAAGGACTATGAGAAAGGATACCTGACTCATGATTTAGAATTGGCTGCGGTGGTATTTGCTCTGAAGATATGGAGACACTATCTCTATGGAGAGAAATGTGATATATATACAGATCATAAGAGTCTGAAGTATATTTTCACACAGAAGAACCTGAACATGCATCAAAGGAGATGGATGGAATTAATAAAAGATTATGATTGTGAGATCTTTTATCATCCAGACAAAGAAAATGTGGTTGCAGATGCTTTGAGTAGGAAAGGTTGGGAAAGGTTGATGATGTTAACCACTCAAGAGGAGCTTATTTCAGCAATGACAAAGCTAGAGTTGGAAATAAAATTTCCAAAAGAATCTGATGAACAACTATTCCAGATTGAAGTTAGTCCAACGTTGGTGGACAAGGTAAAGAATGCTCAACTACAAGATGAAGAATGTGGGAGAGTCAAAGAAAAATTGGTTGAGGGTAGTTAAGTGAAATACAAGATTGATACCGAAGGACTACTAAGATTCGAGGGAAGAATTTGGGTTCCAGCAGTACCAGATATTAAAGAAGAAATCTTGACTGAAGCTCTCAACTCAATATACTCAATTCATCCGGGAAGTACGAAGATGTATCAAGATTTACGACGACATTTTTGGTGGCCAAACATGAAAAGAGATGTTAAAGAATGTGTCGAGAAATGCTTGACATGTCAAAGAGTCAAGGCCGAGCATCAGAGACCAAGCGGATTACTTCAACCGTTTGAAATACCATAATAGAAGTGGGAACACATCACAATGGATTTTATGGTGGGTCTTTCAACTACTCAGAGAGGATACGATGCGATTTGGGTGATAGTGGACAGACTGACAAAATCAGCACACTTTTTGCCAATAAAGATTAGGTTCAATCTTGATCAGTTGGCAAAGTTATACGTTAAAGAGATCATTTTGAGACATGGAATTCCAGTGTCAGATAGAGATACGCGATTCACGTCAAACTTCTGGAAGAGACTACAAGAATGCATGGGAACACAATTGAGAATGAGTACGGCATACTATCCGCAAATAGATGGCATAAAGCGAGCGAACAATCCAGACGTTGGAAGATATGCTCAGAGCATGCATCATGGATTTCAAAGGGAACTGGGATGAACATTTACCATTGGCAGAATTCGCCTACAATAATAGTTACCATGCAAGCATCGGTATGCCGCCTTACGAAGCATTGTACGACAGAAAGTGCAAAACTCCACTATGTTGGGATGAAGTCGGTGAATGTCAACTATTAGGATCGAAACTGGTACAGCAAACTGCTGAGGTTGTCAAACTCATCAGGACAAGATTGGCAGATACTCAAGATAGACAGAAGAAGTATGTTGATCAACACAGACAAGATCGTGAGTTCGATGTAGGAAATTTCGCGTTCTTAAAAGTTTTTTCTTGGAAGAGGAAAATTCGTTTTGGTAAGAAGGAAAAGCTAAGCCCGAGGTTTATTGGACCCTTCGAGGTACTGCGAAGAGTAGGAGAGATGGCTTATGAGATAGCTCTACCTCCAGAGTTGGAACACGTTCACAATGTTTTTCCTGTTTCGATGTTACGATCGTATAAACCCGATTACAAGCACGTGATCGAGTACGAACCATTGCAGTTCGATAAGGACTTGTCTTATGAGGAAATTCCTGTCCAGATAGTTAACAGGGAAGAACAAGTGCTCAGGAATAAAGTAATACCTTCTGTGAATGTGATATGGAGGAACCACAACGCTGAAGAAGTTACGTGGGAACTCGAAGATAAAATGATGAAGAACTACCCTAAGTTATTTGTTTAATCGGTGTCTTCGATTCTGGGGACAAAATCCTTCTAAGAAGGAAAGAATGTGACGAATGATTTGTTTGAGTTGTGATTCTGGGGACAGAATCCTTGTAACGAGGGAAGGATGTAACAATCTAAATTTTTAAATTGTAATTCCAAATATTTATTGAATTATATAAATATTTTAATTGATGTGTTCATTGTTGAATAAATATTTGTTTAATGTGATTTGATTTGATTATTTATTTGTTAAATAAATAATTTATGAGTTAAGGAAAATAATTATTATGAGATAATATTCTAATTTAAATTAATAATTAAATTAGAGAGTTTATGATAATTAAATGAATTATTATAATGATATTCTAATTTAATTTTGTAATTAAAATGATGTGTTAATTTATTAAATAAAATTATAATTATAAGGAAAATTATAATTTTTTTGTATTGCTTTATGTGGTAAATTGATTTAATAAATTATAATTAGAATTAATTAAATTTAATATTAAAATTTAATGAAATAAAGTGTGACCATAAATTATACTATAAGTGAGTTATTAAAATAAATTAAAGGAGTTTAATTCAGTTTTGCCAAACAAGACTTAATGAATGTTAAGTCTTTAATTTAAATAGGTTTTACCAAACAAGGCATAAGGATTTTAAGTTATTAAGTTTTAAAGTGGTTTAGTCAAACAAGCCTTATAGCTTTTGATTTTCAAAAAGATATAACTGATATCAGTTACATATATATTTATATTATATAATTAATACCTATTATATTATACGTTATATTTTTCTAAGTACGTAAGTTAGAGAAGGGAGAAAGAACAGAGAATAAGAAAAAGAAGAGAAAAGAAAGAAAGAAAAGAGAGAAGGGAGAAGAGAAAATTCTCTATGAATTGAGAATTGAGAATTTAGAAAAAGAAGTTTTTGTAATCATCTTCTACTAAAGGTATAACCATACCTTTTTACTTTTCAAAGTTTTAGTTTTATTCTATTCAAAAGTTCTCTGTAAAAATTTGTGTTAGGGTTTAATTGTTTGTTATATAGTTTTGTATATGATAGTTAGTTGATATAAAATTGTTTTTATGGGTTTATAGATGATTTATAGTAAATTAATTTATGTAATATATTTTATTATGGAAGAAATCATATTACAGTAAGTTTACATTGACATATGTTGAATATGGCTTAAATTAGAATTTAAATTAGTACTCAATTCATATAATAAGTGTAAATTGTTTATTGATTGTGAAAGTACATGAAGAAACGAAAACAAAACATTTTAAATTAACTGTTTTGGTTGAAAAACAAAGTCACAGTGATGATTTTCACCAAGAATGTCAAAAAGTGAAGTTTTAGCAAGAACAGTGAAATTAGAGGTCTTAAATTCGATGTTTATATGGGTAAAATCATGTTATGAGACCTTAAGTTATGTTTATGTGAGGTCTATGTTGATATTACGTGTTAGTTTGGTTGTTAGAAAGTAACTTGTAGGCCAAATTGGCTTTGTTTGTATTCTTCGCCAAGCTAGTCACCAAAAATTATACTTCATAGCCATGCACTTCTTTGTAGCAACGCCTTGTCGTCGTCTTTATGGCGCTTGTAGCCATGACACCATTCTTAGTGCAAAATGAGTATTGCAGTACCGGCCATCGATATTAGCGAGAAAGTGTATTTTAATGATACAAAATATGTAATTGTTGATAAGGTGCAATTTTATGACTGTTAAAAAGTGATTTTTGATTGTGGTGTTATAGTACCAAGAGTGAGAATAATATTAACAATTAATGAGTTACGTTATTACATTAATAGTGTGACTTGACTATATGAGTAAAACCAAACCATACATGAAATAGGTACTTAATTGTGTACGAAGTACATGTAGTAACTAATTATGTCATGATGACATGTGTATAGGATATTGAGAATCAAGTTTACGGTTTAGCCTACACGCAATGCAAGTTTTCTTTACCCTATCTTGTTTACAATTGAGCAAGTTTCCGAACTATAAGCTCTATTTGAGTTTGTTCTATTTACCTTTATATTGAGAAAGAAATTCCTAATCCAATTTATACAACTTAATTATTATGCATGCTCAATAACTCAATTCCTTTACTAAAAAAAATTCTAGCCTTAGCTTAATATTGTTCAAGCAAAGTATGTTATGTTATTCAATGCTTATGCTTTTAATTCGTTTCTAAAGCATGACCTTAACATAGAAATGTTGATTCATTTATGACTTATTCCATAGTATATTGTTATTATATTTTTATTCAACTAATCCTTTGTTGATGTTCGTTAAACTCTAAATTACCTTGAAACTTATCCAAACCAAACTTACTTTGGTGCGAACTTGTATTCTAAATACTGAGATGAACAACCCTATTACAGGGGTAATTTATGCAAAGCGTTTAGATGTTTGTGCACAATACATTGTACGAAGGGCTGATCCCCCTAAGTACGAGAAGTATATGCAGTCTTATGACTGTTTAGGTTTAAGTTGAAAGAATACTTATAACTTTGGACATAGTTCGTGGTCTTATGACCCTCAGATATATACTTCAATTTCTGTTCTTGATTATCATTGATAAAGAATATTATTCAATCCTATTGAGCTTATTTGTTTGGCAGTTGCTATAATATTATTATTTATTGTCACTTCAAGTGAGCATTTGTTTGCTCACTCTTGCTTATGTAAATATTACAGCTAAAGTTGAGAAGGTCGATGAACCTACCACCAGTAAAGGGAAAGGAAAGATGAACAAGTATTGAAGACTTGTAAACTGTTGACTTCTATATTGTGAGACTCTATCTTAAATATTGTGATGTAATTATTAATTTTCCGCACTTGATATTTGTATTTAAAGGTTAGATAACCTGGGAGATTTTATTGAACTTATTAATGTAATCCTTTAATGGAAGGTTTATTGTTACATTTTATTACATTTGGGTAGTTAGAAATGAATGTTTTTATCAAGTGAACACCAAATCTTGTGAGAATGAAGTACACGAATTTGGGAGTTTCACGGGTTCCATTAACATAAGAATTAAACTATCTCGAACATTGAGTTGTGATGTAGTCTAAAAGATGAGAGAGTAGAAATGATACCACCAGGATCGAAAACAAGCAACTTCTTTCTACCAAACTCCAACTCTTCTTTAGACATACCACTACTAATTTTGGAACCCATATAAGCATATTGAATATCAGTTATTGCACACTCAATAACCACAAATGGATAGGCTATACAAACTTCCTTAAACAATTCATCGAAGACTCTATATGCAACTCCAAAGGATACATTCCCTTCCTTGATTATTTTATTCTGCACAACAACCCCATTAACCATATTTTTCTTATCCTCTTTTGGAAGCTTAAGAAAAGTCTGCTCCGCCACATTCTCAACACATAAGCAATCTTCAATTTGATTAAAATCAAAAATTAATAATTTCTTTTGTACATATTCAAAGGTCTCAACACAAATAATCTTTATCTTGATTATAACCAGAAATTAAGACGTTCCTATTTGATATACCTCTTGTAGACCTTTTATCAAACACCTTGTGAGCGACACCATTTCCTTGATTCACATTTGTTGCACCTTTGATTTCTTCACTATCTGAGCTTATCTTCATTTCAGATATCACCTCCACACCTCTTCCATTGGAAGCTTTTAAGTCATCAAATTTATTCAGAACCTGCTTGAACTCTTCACCCATAGAACTCTGTAGTCCTTTCATTAATTCTAAAATTTTCTCAAAATTGTTTTCTAGGTTGCAGAATTTTGATTTTCGGCTGTAATTATGTCTGGGATCGGAATAGCTCTGATACCAATGGTAAGGAAAAGTGAAGTACAACAAAGATTTGAGAAGAATTAATTGAGAATTTTGGGAAAGAAGAAACCAGATAGTAGAAATTAGGAGAGAAAAACGTAGAGAGAGAAACTTTTCATTATCATTTTTTCAGAAACACAATTACAACTTAATGGCTCTGAATGGATCAGAGGCAAATCTTGTTTGACAAAATTTTTTTGGCCTCTTAATGGCTCTTAATTGGTTAGACATAAAAATAAATCTGTACCATCTAGAGGCATGTCTGAGCGAGAAAATAACTTTTTGGAACAAAAATAACCTTTCTTCAATATTACAAGTTGTTGCTCTTCTTGCGTTGTTGTTCTTCTCCTTCGCTACTGATCTTCTCCTTTGTTGCTGCTCGATCTTCTTCTTTCGCAGGTAAATCTTCTATCCCGTTTTCATCTATTGTTCGTTTTTTGGGTAATGAGCAATCAACATAAGTTGGTTTATATCTAAGTTCTGGATTCTAAAGTCAGGATGAGAGACAGAGTTAGAGAGCTTGTAATCAAGAACCATCCTCGGCCTTCCTCTTCATTTTCGTTCCATTTCTTCTTTTCTCTCTCAATTACCAAACTCCCAAATTCTCTTGAACTACCAAATTCCTCTAAAATTGAAGCCATCAACCTGAAAATTTGAGAAAGAGTGGAACAAGGTGCGATTTTAAAGAGGAGTATCAATTACAAAATTGAAATAAGGATTAGGTTATTACATCAATCAAAAGGTAACCCATATATTTCTATTATGCGAAATTAAGTGAAAATATATGTAAATGTTAATATAATTGTTATAATTGGTTGTGGATTGGTATAGATGAAGTGTTATACAGGTTATTAGGAGTAATAAAGGATGAAATTTTTGGTTAAACCCATACCTTATTGTCTATGAAATTCTGGAAATTAAGCCTTGCATGTATGATGTTTGATAAAATACCTCAAAGAGGTTTAATGCTTAAAAAGTGAGAATTAAACAAAGTTTGAAATTAGCTAACCTTTATATATGTATTATGATGTTTCCTTATTGTTTCGTTGCTGGTAGAAAATCTATCATGGGACTTGTCAAAAAATAAATAAAAAATGTAAGACCCCAACTTATTATAAATAAAATTGAATTTTCCTTTATTCATTATTCTAAATTAATAAGGGTTAATTTGATATAATGGTTTGGTTATGGGTGAAATATGCAAAGTTTACAAAATAAGCAAGTGGTTATAAATATTTATTTTTGTCGGGGAATATTCGTTTGGTCGTGGAATATTAAAGATCGTCGAGGAATATTCGTATGATTAACATGACCATGTAAGTGGCCCCATAACGGAAAGCGATTGGAGGAAGAAAGCGACAAATATAAGTTGTTTAAAAATAACTGCGTAGTTATTTCCATTTACCTTTGTTGGAATACCGGTGGTTAAAATACTGAGAATATGCGTGGTTGCTTAAAGTGTTTGCAGTATTGCAAAGTATTGTTGAATTATTGATCCTTACGTGAAGAAGGCACTACTCAATAATTATTACAGAGTGAATTCTTTATTCAATATTATATTGATTCAATAATTCTTTGCGTTGATATTTGGTATCTTGTTGTTTCAATAATTGTCATTCTAAGTATTTTCCATTATCAAATCAATAATTCATATTATTTGAATAATATTATCGATAACATTATTGGCAATGTCTAGAAAGTTACATCAAGGAGAGGTTTGGTCACCTAATTGTGCGCGAAGAAGGAGAAATCCTTATTGAAGCCCCCTCTTTCTCTGAGGCGCACTGGTTGTTAGTAATGTGATTCTATAATATTATTTGTGAATAATTAATTATTGATTTATATGATATTGATTTTATGTGGATATAGATGGAGAAAATTTTAATGTGACAATTGTTGAAAATTAATATTTTATCTTTTACGATAAAATAATTCATTTAAATATATTATTTTAATAATATATAGCGGTGATATTTTATAATGAATGTGGGATATATGAGTATATGAGGAGGAAGAGTATTTTTATGGCATTAAATGTTTAACACATATTTTGTGTGTCGGTGGACACAATTATTGACCGAAAATTGATTATAGACTGTAAAATCGTCCGTTTATGAATTTCGGTCAATTTCGGTTTGGAATTTGGAAAAATTTCCTTCTGTGAAGTTGTAGAGAATTGAATTTCCTATAAAAAATTGCGAGATTCGAATTTTCTAACAAAAGGGCTATTTATCATGAATTATTGAAGTTCCAGAGTTCCGAAATAATTGATTTTTGGAAGTTTTAATTATTTTATATAAGAAAAACGTTTTTGTGGTTGTTGGCACATGGGTGGCTGATGTTTTTGACCAAAGAAGGCATGCTAGAGTTTTCAAAACATGTGGGTAGGAATTTTGAATAAATAATAATATATTTTATTAATTTAGTCTCCTTTGGCGTTCTAACATTTTCCTATAAATAGAGAGCTAAGTTAGAATTGAAAATCACACCAGAAACTAAGTTTTCTCTCTTTCTCTCTCTATATTATCGAGCGTATTCTTGTGAGTATACTTTGAGTGTTCTTTATCGGTCATGAAGTTTACAAGATTTATCTCGAAATTCGATCAAAATGCGGTTATTTTGAGGTAAAGGATGTTATTTCTTTCGCAAATGATATTATTTTCTTCAATATCATTATGCCAAAATATTGGTTGAACTTTTTATCAAATTTGGAATTTTTTCATGTCGGGGTTACTATTCATGAGTTATTATTCACGAGTTACTATTCATGAGTTACTATTCACGAGTACTATTCACGAAGCGTGAAGATGTTTTTTGTGAAATTTCTATCTTTTTGTGTTGGGGTTACTATTCACGATATCGGCCTTTATTCACGATATCGGAACTATTCACGATACACAAGACTATTCACGAATACGACACTATTCACCGAAAAATGAAAATTTTTCTTTTTGTCCAAGATGTCTATTTTGGCTACTATCTTTGATTGTATCCATGTTTTGATCGTTATTTTTGAGTTCTGCTTCAAAATCGTTTATTATGAAGTATTATCGATCTTGGATAAAGCTGCATCATTGAATCCACTAATATTTGTCCCTTCTATCTCTTTGGATTCGTTCTTAAAAATATTTTCATCATCCTCGGTCCTTAATGGTGATACTTGATGAATATCTTTGGCTGTAGTGCAAAAGATGAGCGATTAAGCCCGATGAATATATTTGGCAGTAGGTAAAAGATGAGCAAGTGTTGAGATGAACATGACCATTTGGTGATTTAAATGAATATCTTTGGCTTGTAGTGCAAAGATGAATATTGATTGTTATTCTGAGGATAAAATATTGATGATGGACTTTTAAACCTTAGAAGACGGTAGAATTCTTTCTACGTGACTCTTCTAATGGATTATTGTTTTCATTGCATTTGTTGATCTAAAACTTGTTGTCTATTGTATTCTATTAGATTTTTCCTGTTGAAGACTAACGATAATTTGTTGTATATTATCTTAGTCATAATATTCTTTCTTGGGCTAGATTGAGCTCACCCTTTTCCTTGTTGTTCCATTTTCTTCTCGGGAGGTGAGAACATAGCGAGGATCGAGTCGGGGTATGGAATGAAGGTTCTAGAGAGAGTTGTTTAGTAGTCCTCACCATTTTGTAAAATAATGTATCAATAATTATGATGGGAATTTATTTGCGTGTGGATATCATTATGCAGGCGGCAATATCGTATTTAAACTCACAGTATGTATTGTCGTATTTCACACGACATTTGTATTATTGAAGTTGTAGTTATTTCTGTACCATGTATTTGGCGACTCAGAATGGGTTGGGTGGAATGGACCTATTTTGGGGGCGTCACAAAAAATCTATTATGGGAAATGATATTTCATTTTTTGCTTGGAATTCTAACATCAACTTCTATTGTATGCTTGGTGCTGGGAATAATTAAATATATCAAAGTAGTGTCGGTGAGAATACATGAGTTGTGCCACCATGTTGTGATGTTATTTTCTTTAATCATCGTGATTGTTTCAAATGATATCTTAGATTTGTTATTTACGTAGTTTTAGGCTTTTTAGTTTGACTTTTTAATGTTGTGCATTCTTACATGTGTAATTCTTCTTTTTACGTATTGTCATCCATAATTCGGTTTCTTATAGGAAGGTTTGTGGAATTACTTCTACCTACTTGTATCATCTTCTTATAGTGCGTAACAACCTCCTGCGTAAGTCTGCAGATTCACTCATTGAGCATCAAACTTGGGTATGAAACTAATTTACTTGTAATAAATTCTATTATGTATCCGCATACATGAAATGTGGATGGATTAATGATGCGAAGAAGTTGTTTGATGGAATGGAGACAATCAGCTTAGTTACATGGAATGCTATGATTGCAGGCCATGCTCAAATGATGAAACTCGCAGAGGATAGTCTTCCAACACACCACAGTGAAATTGAGGCACTAACATTTTCTTGAGATCGAATTAGGATGTTTACAAGGAAAATAACCACGGTGATCAAAATCGTGGAATGTGTTATACTCTACATACATAAGTATTAAGGATCTTTTATCAAGAGTACCAACATTATGTTTATTTGCTCCAAGTCTTATTTATATTTTGGTATTGATTATTTATTTTGTGTTAGCACTTACATTGTGCTTACTATAATGTGGCGAGGATATTGCGAAAGAATATCGCCATCGCCACCATACCTGCAGAAACCGCAAATTTGCATTCGAACTCATTTTAAATAAATGTATATGCTTTTTCTGGTCTTTGCCATTATTTTACTTCATTGGCTACAAATTTAAGAGATCTGAGGACCATGATTTTGATTTTTATGATTACCTTTGTCATTGTAATAATCCTCATGAAAAACTTCTCTTGTTAATTTTTTATTAGGATGTTTTACTTGTGAAATAATTTGTTGATTCTTGTTATTTAAAGTATAGATCATGAACACTAATTTCAAACATGTGCCATTTCGTTTAATGAAAAATATCGAAATTGTTTGATTGAAGGTTTGATACAAAGTGGAATTGATATTAAAATGTCGATGAAATGTATAAAGGATTTCTGAGAAATTGTTCAGTTGAATTATTATTATGATATGTTGATATTTTTGGGATATGATACTATGTTTGAAGTTAATTTAATTTGTACGTTTTCATTTTTATTTTATCATATTGTGGTCAAAATATTATAAACATGTATTTAAAATACTATTTAGACCTTCTGATTATCAAACAGGTTTTGTTTAAACTGTTCAGAAGGTTAAAATGGTAAAATATCGTTATTAGGACATTTTGGAAAAATTAATTATCAAACAAGATTTTTTCATTCGAGATACAATTACATTAGGATGTTACATATTATTATTCGAGACGCCTAAACATTTCGCGTCTTATGATCGATTTTATTAAACACTTATTCGTTACAGTTTTATAAAACTAGCTTAAAATACTACTATTACAATTATGCCCCTATTAACTCTTATTCCTTACACTGACCTGACCAGAACCTGACCTGGTCAATGTGGTCGAGACCCGGGACCACACCTACTAGCATTATGTGCATGCATTTGACAAGAATAGTACCTTAACGGAGCCCCAATTATTTCGGATTCACCCGACCCGGAAAGCACTTCACGCGATCCACCAAACCGCATCTTTCTTCATCCTCTAAAATATCTTCACACCCTCGCTTTGATCGGTCGTAATGTGCAAGGCTGAGATCGGCCGACGTATAGCACCGGTGACCGGTGGTAATTTTTATATATGAATTAGGGTTTGTTCGTATCTCACGATGTCAGTTTCGGAAGATGAAGATGAACGGCTGGCTCAATTTCTCGAATCGGAGGTTCTATCCGAGACATCTGAACAGGTTATTGCGATTTTCGAATGCATAATTAGTAGTTCAAGTTCAATTTGTTGTAAAAATTTAAATTAAGGGGTCTGGTAGTTTAAATTTCTTGGTTGACGATATGTTTCTGTATGGATTCATTTCTATCAGCTTTTGGAGTTTTTTTTTGGAATCGGTTTTTCAGGCCTTTGAATTCTTTCTTTTATTTCTTTATTTTATTTTTATTTTTATTATTATTATTCTAATTCTTTATTATTATTATTAAGAAAATCTGTTTTTTTTAAATAAAAAAAAAATTGTGTTCAAAATTCTAATTCTTTATGATGATAATTTATAAATATTTTTCCTTTCATTTAGTTTAGAGATTGAGATTCTTTATGTTAACCATTTCTGGAACCTCTATATAATATAGGGAGATGTGTGTATGTATGTAATTTTATAAAAATCATGAATTTGTTATTTTACAAGGTTCTGGTTTATTCTAGTTGATTTTCTGATATACTCCCTCCGTCTCATAGCTATAGGCTGATTTCTTTTGGCACATAGTTTAAGAAAATCAGTTAAGAGGCAATTTTTAACATAAATTTTCCACATATACCCCTTAGTATGAAATTAACGAATAAGTTAATTACTCCTTACTTATCACACTGGAATTCAACTTCATTGATTGACGTGTACTGACCATTAAAATTCATAAACTTTAACCAAAGAGAATAGAACAACATTAATGTGGTGATAAAAATAATGACATTGAATGTTGTTTCTTCAAAAAAAGAGTAATGGTTGAATATTTATTATAAGGGCATAAAAGTAAAACAATGAACCAACTAAATTTTATAAATAGTAAGTAGCCTATATATTGGGACATCTCAAAATGAAAAGACAGCCTGTAACTATGGGACGGAGGGAGTATCAAATTGTTAGGATATATATTTGTAAAACAATGATTTTCTAGTGTTTTATATGTTTGAAACTCAGATTTTTTGTCATATGTAATATATATGTATCACATGGATTTCATTTAATTCAAAGATTGAAGATTTTTATCTTCCGAGCTGTTTGAAATCTTTATTTCTATATGATAAAGTGTATATTGCTATATTTATATGTTGCAGGAAGTGGTGAAGACAGAAAATGAGGATGAGGTGGAGGAGGAGGAGGGGCCACAACATAAGAGGCCACGCGTGGAGGATGAAGTTTATGTGAGTGAGGAAGGGAATTCAACTAGATCTGCTTCCTCAATTCAGGTTCAAGATCCTTCACCTTCAAGGAAGATAAGAGTTGTTAGTACTAGTAGTAGTTGTGACGGCGGTGGTATCAACAACAATAGAGAGAATCCTAGGAGGATAGATACCGGGATTTTCAGCAAAGTTCCTCCTGAGCTCTACCATCACATCCTCAAATTTCTGTCCTCCGAGGTACTAATTCTCTCTTTTATCCATTTGACCTCTCCATTAGTACATATATGTGCATGTTATCTATGAGATTCTTTATCGTAAATAAGGGTTAATGTATCTATGGTGCCTAAAAATTGCAGGACCTTGTTGCTTGCTCGCTGGTCTGCAGATTTCTCAGTTTTGCTGCTTCTGATGAAGCCCTGTGGCGTCGATTGTGAGTTACATGTGTTTTGTTATGGTTGTTTTATCACCTCAACAACTACTTGCAGCTTTTTCCTTAGGTTGCAATATAAAATTAGACTATAGACACATTTGTATTAGTCCCTCTGTCCGATTTTAAGTAATCCTCTTCACTTGGCATATATTTTAAGAAAAAGGAGTACTTGGCAAGACTTTATTTTGCTAGAGTAGATTGATATATGGAATGGGTTTCACAAAGTTTCAAAGTCTCATTTTACGCTTTTCATACATAAGTGTGTAACATCATCAACTTGAACCATTAATGCATTGACATGTGCAAAGAGGGTCACTATAAATGGGATGCAGGGATCTATTTCACTTTTGTCGTGTGTGCTGATGTTTATGTGGAAACCGGGAACTAAAGCCTTATATGATTGCCTTAATAATTTGTACTTGTTATACCTTGAGTTCTTTCCTGGTACTTCCTGTCCGGTCCACCCACTCACCCCGAAAAAAAAAAGAGTACGACAAGAAAGGAAAATAAAATGAAGTCCTTGTAATGATCCTATTAACAATCCAGAAATGGTTGTTTGCACTTTATTTTATGTTTTGATTATTTTTTAATAATGTTTTGGAGTTTCGGCAGCAGTTTATGGAGTGAAAATAACATAACCTAAATGAAAGAATCAATGATGCGTAAAGAGTCGAAAACTGGTCATTTGAATTGCTTGTGAGGTTTGAAGTTTGAATATATATTTGCCAACTTTGTTGCAAGGACTAAAATTAAGAAATTTGTATTTTATATCATTGGTTATAACACTTAAATGTTGATACTTTAAAAAAATAACAGTAACACTTTAATCGAGTACATAATGTTATGCTATTAGTCTATGGAATGTTGAGTGACAGCTATAGATGATGAGTCTTACCTGCAGCATTTCCTTTTTCTCTTGATTTTTTTTCTTGATCTACAAAATACATAATAGTACTTGTTTGTGAAATCTTTTAAAAAATTGTCTAGGTATTGCATGCGGTGGGGTCTGCTACAACCTACAAATAAGTTGCGGAATTGTGCTTGGAAAAAGCTTTACATTCAGGTAGTCCTAGATTGAACTTTACTGTGGTTGTGTCAATTTAGCAAATTGCAGTAATTAAGTTTTAATGCCCAAAATGTTATTAGTCAAAGTTTCTATGTTGAGATTCCAAGTCCGGAAAGGCCAACTACTCTGAGTATGGTGGAAGTGGAACTACATGTTCCATTTCTTTTTTCTTGGATATTTTAGTTGATCTTGTTTTCCCCAGTTGACTCATTTGATACCTATCTTTGAACCTAAGTTATGATTTAAAATTAGTTATAATCATTATGTTCTTCCTACAGCGAGATGAAGAAGACATGGTTGAGTTTGTTAGAAATTGCCCCTCTGAGTTCAAAGAGTATTACATTCAAATGCAGACAGCAAAGAGAAGCCAAGCACCTCTTCCTTCTCAGGTGATTGGAATTACTTTTTCCCCAAACGTTTTGTTTTTTCTTTTTCTTTGATAACCTTCTTTCTGTTCTGCTTTGTTATAAATCTATAGACTTTGGGTTTAATTTAGAATTTCTATGTTTTTTTGGTGTTTGACCAATTCTTTTTCTTGAACTAGATGCAATGTAGCACAGATTCAAGTAGGTTTTAGGCTTGGTTTGACGGATTTTTATGGCTAAAAGGTGGATGAAAATATTTGGGTTTGCAACTTTACATCTATGAATGGGCTAGGGTTTAATGCTTGATAAAACACTAAGAAAGGAAGCTTAGAGCTGTTCTGGTGCTGTGAAACAGTAACTTCAAGTTTATTAATGTTGTAGCTGGTTAGCGGTTTTGTGAATGTTCAAATTTTCGTCCAGATGAGTTACTAGGGGCATATGGTTGATTCGCAGATCTGATCAGAAGGTTAATTGCTAACAGAGTGGAAAAAAAAGAATAAGAAACTAAACATCATGTCTAGCATCCCTTAGGCATCACAACTAGGCTCCCTTGCCTAGGGTTAGATGTGCCACACAATCTAAGTAAAACTCAAACTATTATACGTTAATCTTCATTGAGAAGAAAATAGAAATCATTAGAAGGCTGTATGTAGATTTTCTTGGAATCTTATACCTAGTTGGAAATTAATTAACATGACTTAAAAGTTAAAACCCTATAAAACTACTAAACCACGTTTAAAGATTTGGTAACCTATTAACTAATAAACTAAGATCCATGTCCAGGTCCAGGAAAATAGGAAATTCCTAGAATATCCCAAGAATTTAAAACATAAGATAAGTTATATTCTGCTCAGCAACAAATTTACTGAAAGCCAACGTAGGGAAAGACCCCCTAAACCTATAACTTGACCTTGAATGATCCCTAGTAGGCTCCATTTTTCAAATTGAGCCAATTTCCAAACTTTCTTTCCCTTTCATTTTTCTTTTCCTTGATGCTTTTATTGGCTTCATGAATTTGTCTACATAACATCCTAATACGTTTCCTTCTTGTTGCCCTCCCCTTTCTCCTCAAATATTATTAAATCCGTCATCTCTCACTTGTTATTTTGTTTTATAAATATGGCAGTTATTGATAAATAATCTGTCTGTTTACTGAAGAAAGTTTAGAATTTCTCTATTACCATCCATTTTGTCAAAATATGGATTGTAGATTTTTTGGGTTAAATTTAATTTATACTGTTAACCTAAAAATTTATTTGTTTTTGCCACTTCACCTTAATAATGTATGTCATTGTTACCTTGTATGCACCCTTTTTTTTTCCTGCATATAGGTTAGGGTGGGTGTTTGCACCTAAGCAGTTTAGATGCATATTATGTATTCATTTTACATCTGTTCAAATGTTTGATTTTATGTCATTTAAGTGTCAGAAAGCACCCAGGTTTTTTAGTTGTTCTCATTTCTTAGGATGTTCCCATAGAATATCAGTAATGGTTGTATGAATTTTATTGTGAATCCTAGAAAGAAGATTTGATGTTCCTTGTTAATGCTCATCCCTTTTGCACTTGTGCGTGTGAAGGTGAATGATGACTGGATGATTCTGGATAAGACTGTTGCTGATCAAGTGTCCATATGGAAGCGCAGCAAAGGTTTAGCTGATAAGGTGGTGACTGATCATTCTTGTTCTGGAGAAACTTGTTCTTACTATCAAATAGGGGATGTTTTTGTTTGTGAGAAGACTGGAAATGTTCATGGTATGATCTCATCATTATTAAAACATTATCATCATTAAAACTAGCAATTGCATGGATACTTTCACATTTATTCTGAAGCTACTCATTTTCCTCCTCTTTGTCTTGTGCAGTGTGTGATGATACTTGCAAAGAAGTTATTCTAGATCCCACAAATGAGCTCCTGGTTTGTACAATTTCAGGTCATTGTTTCGATCGATTGCTGTCACCTGATGATGAAATGGATCAAGACACTGTAAGAAAAATATCCTCTTGTTTTCATTTGCTAGTTTGGATTTTGGATTAAGGTGGAAAATATTTCTGCCTCCCAGTAATTGTTTTATCTGCAGTTACCTCCCCAAGTAAACTTTCTATCAATACCAATCTTTTCGTTTACTTAGGAAAATGATCAAGAACAGTTCTAGTCTTAATATGCTATAAAGGGTGTTGTCCATATTCTTTCATGCTTCCATTGAGTAGCTGCAGATGGTATGGAATGTCAATATTACCATTCCTGGATAATATATATATATATATATATATATATATATATATATATATATATATATATATATATATATATATATATATATATATATATATATATAAATATATGAAGAAAGCGTTAGACTACGTGATGCTACATATAAACACATCTAATACTTAAGAGGATCTTTAACACAACGATTAGCTCCATGTTGCTTATTCAATGGGCAATTTGTTGGTTGGGTTGGGATAATTTATGTCTTTGTAGTTTACTTTTATTGGGAGGCAGAAGGACCAACAGAGGTTCTTATTTATTAAAACACAGAAAGAAATTAAAAAAAAAGAGGACCAAGTGAGGGTAGTTCCTTAGTAGTCCATCTTATATCTCTTTTACATTCCCATCTTCATATGTTTTGTCAGAACAACACTTTTTCTGTTATGCTACTTTTTGTTGTTCGGATATCTTTTTGAATTGAGTTAGCTTAGCCAATACTTCTTTTACTGGATTTGCCATGTTTGCTCTTTGATATAAAATTCATTCATCACATGCCAATAGCACAGCTATAGTATCAGGCAAAACTGGAAAGAGATCGGACACCTAGAAAGTGTCTGTGAGAAAGGTCTAATGTAAACTGTTGATAGTAATGGTAGAAAAGTAGATGGCCAAAATTGATATTGATCGAGATTGTGAGAAACTTAAATGTTTTTGATTAGTAGTAATTTTCAATATACCAAGTATAATACTCCCTTCTTGTCTTCTTGGTTGTCCTCCTTTCTTTTGCTAGATGTCCCCACCTATGTCACCGTAGTTTTTTAACTTTTTATACTCATGTTTCGAAGAAAGTGAAATTTGGCATGGAGTTCAATAACGGGTAATTTTAGAACTTTACACAACCATTTCACCAATCTCTAAAATGAGGGAAAATTAAGGGGACAACCAAATTAGGACGTAGAGATGGTAATTAGTGTAACATTGAAAACAAATGGGTAGAAATGAATGTACTTGCAAAATACATATTTGTCTGATCAATTTTAGTTGAACACCGACACGTTAAATTCTACTGTTTTGCCTTGCTAGAGTTCAGATATCAATTTTAATATTCGTTATACATTTTAATAACTTCAATTGTGATATTGAGTTTTCCAGAGTATGATGATGGGAAAATACTATGACCAGTGTACTCAGAGCCGGTCCTGGTTTTTCTAAGGCCCATGGCAAATTTTCTTAAGTGTGTCCCTTTATACAAATTAAACAAAAAAATAAATAAATTATCAACTAATTAATTTTATTGAAATTATAAGAATTTACAAAAGATAAGGAAGAACACTTTAAAATGTCATCGAAGCACAGAATCATCACATGTACCTACAAAATAAAAATAGCAATGAAATTTGAACGACAAAACATCATTTAAAATGTCTTCTTGTTGCACTTTTAGATGCAAAAGCATCAATTGTACTATCATATTTAATGTTTTCTAACATATCATTTTCAATGCATAATATCGCTAATCTTTTTATTATTTTATTTTTTTATACACAAATACATAAGCTTATAAAAAAATTTGGGCCCCCCTCAACTGTGGGCCCTGGCCCTGTTAGCCCTTGCCCAGGGTCGGCTCTGAGTGTACTCTTTTTTAAATAGTTATTTAACACGGGAACAATTTATTTTTTCTTTTGTTTTGTGATCCTCAGAGCAGGTTAAATATCAGTTCTAGCTAGTCTGTTAGTTCAAGGGCAACTATCAGTGTTTTATGGCATCTCTGACATGCTAGATGATGTTCTTTAGTTAACGTTGTCATGTCTGATGAGGAGGTTACTTTTTACATCGTCACCATGTTCATTATGGCAGTACTTGTCAGTTGTCACATAGTTACCATGTTCATTACTGTACCTACCAAAATTTGAATTTCCCATCTACATAAACCTTAACTTCAAAAGAATATCTTCTATTCCCATCTGCAAGCATTTATATTCATAATTCTCATTTGATATGCTAAATAAGTGGCCCAGTTTAACGATTCCTTTCAAGTGGGACAGATTGCTATGTCTCGTCTCCTATGATCACTTATGTGTGGATTATATTTTCCTTACATTATGGAAGCATTTGCACTGTCTTTTTTTTTTGGGTGATGTGCAAATAACTGACAAGTATATGCTACTCTCCCAGTTCTGCAAAAATCACAACTTTTGTGGTGTGTGGGGGGGTGGTTCCCTCAAAACAATTGCAAAACTGACTAAATGTGAGTGTACTTTTGTCATGAAAAATGATTATGTCCTGCAAATATGGACATAATCCTCAGTTTTCCACTCAATTAAAGACAAAAATAGAGCTTGAAAGTATGATATTTGCAGGATGGAGGAAGTAACAGTTCAGTTCCCAATCAGAATTCGGACTTGGTTGACAAAATACTCTTTATATGTCAATATAGTCCTGTATGGTAACCATGATTCTTATTTACTTGTGGTTTATGCTTTGTGATTTGACATAATCAAACAAGAACACAAGTGCCTAGCAGGACAGATTAGGAGGATGTTGTTTCTGTACTTGTTCCAATCCATCGTCTGTTGACATGTTGCTCATTTATCTGGATTAATAACTGATAGTCATTTTTGATTGAAAATTTAGGAACAGCAACAAGGTGGTGTTTTTGATGAAGCAGAGCCTTTTATGGGATCTGGCCGTTTTGGTACTGCCATATCCTTCTGTAGCTTCAATATCTTACCTTTCTTAAATTCTTATTTTTCCCGTGCTGATTGATGTTTGTATCTGTACATATTGCAGCACGAGCTTATCTATTGGGATATAATTGTTCTGATGAGAAGGAGTTGGAAGCTTGTCTTAAGTTCTGCTGATGCAAATTTACATCGGGTTTGATGGTGGTTCTGCATGCAGGGAAATGGATGTTTAATTTTCATCTCATTTTAATATTTTAGTCTTCTGCTTAATGCTAGTAGTATGTGAAACTATGGAATAGTCACTTAACTTTAAAGGGTAATGATACCAATGTTTTTATTGTTGCCTTTTTTTAGTCTTGCCATTTTAAAGTTTTCAAGTCATTGATATCTCTTTTGTGGCTTCACCGGAATACCACACTAGTTACCAATTCAGCTGGGGTTTTCTTGTTTTGTTATACCACCTAAAAAGTTTAACATCCTTTGAAGAGGGAACCATTGTAAAAGAATTGTAACTGCTTTAAGAATATTACATTTATATTAAAATTGTTGTTCCTTATACTCTTCGTTTGTAAATCCACGGTTAGTACAATGGTGCTTGTCTTTCATAATTTATTTCAAGATATATTTAATTATTCATTTGGCCGTATTTAAATTTCATGTAGTGATGCCTATATTGTTCTTCCATTTACTAATTTGCATTTTCATTTTTATTTTTTTTAATAATTAGAATTCAATATAAATAACTTGTGTAAAATAATAATTTATTTTTATGTTAAAAATATATATTTTTAATCATTTATTACTTTTTTGTTTTTAATTTTTTTTTTCAAAGAAAAGAACTCAGAAAAAAAGGATGAATTACATATTCTATTATATTTTTGAAAAAAATTACAACAATAGTGTACTCATAAAATATTTACACAATTAATACAATTTCATATTTATTTACCATAAAGTAGAAGAGGTGATACATTAAACTCCATTTTTCAGGTCTTACATTAGTTACACTCCACTTTAATATTAAAAGATTTTACAGTGTAGGGCAACTAGTGACGTGGAATGCATATAACCTAAAACAAAGGGTAAATATTGCTGAAACAAAAATGATGTATCAAAACAAATACTCAGTTTTAAAATTAAATATACAATTTAACTTTTAAAGACTAACATCATATTAAAATTTTAAATTAATGCGAACTTATTTAAGACAGTGAGAAAGCCGAACCAAGGTGCTACACTTTAGTACAATCTTTGACAAGTTACCATGGCTGAAACAAGGTGCTATAGTACAAAGAAACCAAGGTGCTATAGTACAATCCTTGACAATTTACCATGGCGTGAAAGTTATTAATAGCTACTTCGCTTGATGAGCTAAATAACGTTTTATTTTTATAGTTGGTTCACAAGTATCATACTTTCGTTCTATATTAATCATTAATGTAGAATTTAATAAATTCCCAACCTTTTGGAAAGTATGTTTTTAAAAGAAAAGATAATAGAACTAATCATTAATGTAGAATTTAATAAGTTCCCAACCTTTTGTAAAGCATGTTTTTAAAAGAAAAGATAAAAATGTTTCAAACTCTTAAATGAAATAAATTATATAATTAATAATTTTTATTATATAATATACAAATATAATAATTATATCAACCCAAATTAAATAAATTCAAATCAATTTAAATTTTAATATACCGTCATTTTATCTCAAACATCAAATTGTATTTCTAATTTTTCTAATTTTGGAACATATGAGTACATTTAACAACACTACTATTGCTCTGACAATATCAATTATGCTCTGGCAATCTCAACAGAAAAAATAAAATAAAAAATGTCAAAAAACCGTTGCATCAGCTCAAGCAAAACAGGTTTCCAAAGAATAATGAAAAAAGATTTATCATAAAAGTTTTTCAAATCCAGTAACAAGTTGCCTCCCCTTCTTAGGAATACCAAAAGTCCACAATAACACATGTCAACTGCATACAGACTACAATAAATCTTACCCAGTGAGCTAAAACATTCATTGGAATATAACAGAAAAAGGAGTCAAATTGATTTAACTGAATGATGTCTGCAATGATCAAAAATAAGCTGCAATGGTCCAAGTCACACATAATAGCATTTAACATAATGAGCTATTGCATTACCCATTTTTCCCCCTTCCAGATAAGTTGCAATTTTTGAGGTTGCACAAGCCAAAAACTACGTAAGACTTGAGAGTACTACCCATATGGGATCATAAGGTCTAAACCAGATAGAGATAGTAATATTAACTAAGTCTTCACAAAGTGCTGAGACAACAACCTAGCAATCTCAAGAAATCCAACCTGGTCCTTCCCATCAAATATGGTCTTCAATTTTGCATCGCAAAATATCTCTTTCTTGTTTGCCGGGTTCTGCACAAACACTACAGTGTCATTTCACAATATAACACTAATGAAAATATTAGAAGGTGAAATAATTAAAATATGTAGATTAAGAACGAATTGAAACTCTAGAATTGGTAGACATCACCTACAATAACACTCCCTAACAAATCAAGCCCACCTTTCCCCCCGAGAGAAAAAAGACAGAAAACAGAACCCATGAACGTCAGCAGCACAAACAGAAGTTAGAAAAGCGAGACTAATTTTATTAGACTAATTTTCTAAAAATATAATGAATTTAAGCTGATGTTTGAACAGTGAACTAGTTCATCTTTAGTGACATTGTATCTGGAAAAATAAAACATAAAATAATGAAGATAAAAGAAAAAGAAAGAAGAAGAGGAGAGTAACACAATTGTACCGCCCGCAATAAAACACCAATGGAATTATCAATTTTGTTATGGACCAACAATTCCACAATTTAATCGAAAAACTAGTTGTACACCAATGCAATTTCTGAACAAGCCTTTTACCAGTAAACTATATCCTCAGATATCAAAATCATCACATCCTGACATTTCAGGTGTACTTTTTTCATAGTAACACCACAAAGTTAAATTCTTTCATAATAACACTACAGATGCCAAATCAAGTTGATACTGTTATAGGCTCACATCTTCAGCAATTGAGTAGTGCAAAAGAACACCAATTAGGGTAAATTTTCACTAGGGGTACACTAAAGAATAATCCCACCTACGAAATCAAAGAACAACTTTTATTTATTTTTGACAAGGCATACCAACACCCTCCCATACAAGAAGTCAAACTAAGACTAGGCATGTGCTGAATGATATCCACTTTCCAAAAATCTTCCATAACCATCTAACTTAAGTTCACCATCACAATACCTTTCCTTTAGCTATATCCTCCAAAAATTTACTTAAGCACCATAAATACAAAAAGGTGCAAGAACAACTAATATTGACAAAAGGATGATCCATAGAAGTCAATTCTATGGACACAATATTAGAGTATTAGTACCAACCAACTCCCTCTGTCAATCAGGAGATCCAACAATTGGTATTTAAACATTCCGTTAGATCTACGGATGGACGGAGAGAGATGGTTTGGCCAAAAAAATTAATGAAAAAGGAAAAAGATGGGTTGGCCAAAAATGGTACATAATGCCATCGATCATCCCCTAATTAATCCCATGCAAAAAGAAATTTCTAAGAACATTCTTACATGAAATTAAAATTAACTGCAATCAAAAATGTTTAAACACACTCAGAATAACAGCCAGTCAAATAAACTCCTCAGGGATAAAACTCAACTCCAGACAACACATTATGGGGAGTGACAGAGATAGAGTCTCAACATATAGATAATTATTCATTTTTTCTGATAATTATATATCTAATTGGAAGAATCAAGAAGAGCGTCTCATCATAATTTACTTTTGGGCTATGTTTGTTTGCGGGTCTCATCATAATTTACTTTTGGGCTATGTTTGTTTGCGGGCTATGTTTGTCTACAAAAAAACAATGGATGGTATAACAGTATAAAACTATTTGTCCTAATTTAACAACATTAGGGACTATTTTATCTCATGATTATTCAGTTATTGATACAATCCTGATCAGGCTCACATCAAACAACAATAACTCATTTCAAGTTCTAGGGGTTCGTCAAATGATTTCAAATAATTGGGTTGAATTTTATTCAAGGATGTTTGAAATGGAGCTCAATTCAAGCGAACTGCGATGGAAGGATAAACTACATGATTTGGGTCTTCTAGATTTAACATATTTCGCAAGTTCAAATCAATTCAAGCAACATACTGTCAAATTAAAATCTAAATGGGCTGACCCAATTTGCTATTTAATATTAATGTGGGTCACGGATGTTATGATAGCCAATTCAGCCATGGACCACGATTTTTGTACTCTAAAATGGGCAGCAGGTCATCATATTTTACCTGCATAGGAGGTTATTTAATCGTGGGCCACTTGCCTTCTAAATGTACTGCAAGCATGGAAGCATGGATTAATATTCATTTCTAGTTATTACTTTGGCGTAAATACAAATTAGCAATCAACAAGTTCATTATATAGCAGGTTTTCAATTCACACGTGGACAAATTCAACAGAGATATATATAAGGGGTTCTGGCATGCAAAGTGACTACATGGATTAATAATTACTTTAAATGACTTTCATGCAAATCAAATCACACGGTTCAGCAGCCTTTACGCGGCAATTTACCAGCTTAGTCACGCGGCAAAGATTTTTACACGGCAATGACAGATTTTTAGATTTTTTATAATTATATTGTAATTAGAATTTTTTTTTTAATTAGGATTTCTTTTCCAAATTGACTTCTATTTCCTTATAGCAATTAGGTTATAGCTTATAAATTCCTATTAGGATTTGAATTGTTTTGAGTAGTATAAATAGAGGTTCAAGTTATGTAATCAAACACATTATTTATTATTATTATTCAATATATTTGTGAGTTTATTCTCTACTTTTGGTTCTTTGAAGAATTCCTAAGAACTAGTAATTATTAGTTATTTCTTTGAGATTCAATTTGACTTATCATACAACAATTCATAGTTGTGTGTGGCGTCTTCTACCGCATCAATCGTCAATTGTACCGAGATTACCGCTTCAATATAAGCGAGGGGTCAAGGTGTCGTTGGTGTCCATTCAACGCAGAATTCCGAAAGCGAGCAATTGTACCAAGATTACCGTCTACATATAGGCGAAGGGTTAAGGTGTTGCAAGCAATCCATCCTACAACTTTGCTAGAAACGATCCAGGCGACGACCACCTCACGCAAGCGTGCCGTGGAGTCTATCATTTGGTATCAAAGCTAAGCCTTTCTAGCGAGTTACTTATCTTTAATTTTCTGTCGAAATATATAGTGCAAAAAAAAAAAAAAAAAAAATTCATATTCTATTTTCATTGTAGCACACCGTCAAATCATCAAATTCCAACGAAGATTTCATACCGTTCCATCATCATCAATTCTGAAACAGAGCTACAATTTACAAATCTGAAGCTTACAAGAGAAGTACAAGGCAATCGATCGGTGATTTAATTTGTGATATTCTGATAGTTACACCATCTATATTTTTGTTTCGTGACAAGTAATGGTTGAATTGATTAGCAAAAACAAGAATTTTGCTAGGGGAATTCAAAAAGAACCTATTAGAGAGAATATTTTGAGGTAAAAGGCTTAGTGGTGAGATTAATCGAGGGTAAAAGCCAATTTATTGAGAGTATACACGAGTGAACCATTGATTCGAGCGAAACACGTAAGGGAGTGTGAGGAAAATTTTTATCTACTAACCTTTGTTTTGCAGCAAACATGTATAGCTACAATTATGAAAGTTTTTATAGGTCTCGAAGGAATACTTTCCAAGGCAATATTGATACAGAGGCATATCTGAGATGGGAGAGAAAAATAGAGCAAGAATTTGACTGTCATGATTACTCTGAGCAGAGGAAGGTCAGATGGGCAGTTCAAGAGTTCTCCGATCATACTATTATATGGTGGCAGCTTAGCAAACAAAAACATGGGGAGCATCCGATTCGAGACATGGGCGAGAATTAAAAGCAATGAATGAGAAAGCGGTTTGCTCCGGTAGGCGTGTGCGGAAGGAGGAATATACATCTCAAAGACATGTAGAAGCAACCTTGAGGCGATCTACGATGAATAATAACAGAGTGTTGAACCACAAGTAAACAAGGAAGATTATTGGATGCGGCTACAATATACTCCTAAGGTGCAAAAAAGAAACAAGATAATAGGGAGGTGGAAGAAATTATAAAATATGCGATCGAGGAGAGTTATTGGGTTCGAGTGTTCAAGATGAAATCCATGATCAAAAGCAAGATGGTGAACATCCGAAAGAAAGTAATCAAGAAGATGAGTTTGTAAAAAGAAATACATGTGGAAAAGATCGACAAAAAGAAATTGTTCAAAAGATTGATAATGTAAAAGAAAAGTTTGAAAAGAATGAGAGAGAAAAAGAAAAGAGAATGAAAATAAACGAGAGAAAAACAAACGAGAGGGTGAGCATAAAGAAGATAGAGAAGAAATATGTGACCATGAAAAAAAGAGTGAGTTGAAAAGTGAGTTAAATTTTAAAAAGCCAATGACTGTATATTCGTACAAGACGGCGCTTTTGAATACTAACACTAACGATTCTTCTTTGTCTAGTTTTGTTTTGTCTATTGTGCAGGATGTTGATGAAATACCCCATGCTATCATTAAAATCATCCGATCGGTGATAGTATTCTCGAGGAGCAGCGGAGTTACAAGCGGAGTTGGAGAGTTGGTGAAAGTGGGTATCATGAGAGAAGACATGGGTTCGTGTGCTAATTATGAGATCGTAATACCTAAAGAGGATGAGACAACGAATTTGTGCATCGATTTTGAATTGGTAAACAAGTATCGTTATTCTTTTCAATATTTAGATAATATGTTTGATAAATTGCATAGTTCTTATGTTTTATCTACATGTGATAATGATCATGTGATGACAATGCCTAATCAATTTAACATGAGAGATTGTGATAAATGGAAAATTGTTTTAACATGTGAGTTGTTTAGATGGATAGTTATTTCTGTTAGATTAACTGATGCATCTAGCATTTTCATGAGTTATTTAAAACATGTTTTGCATGCTTCCATTGGATTTATTGTTAGCTATTTTGAGGGTAGAATCATCTATATCATAAACTATGATGGATACTTGATATTTGTTGAGTTAGTTTATGATCATGATATATATTTTCATTTTCGATGTGATTACTTGCATGAAATTCATTCTAGGTTTTCTTATCCATATGTTGACTTAGGTCTTCATACTAGTCAATCTTTACATGAGTTGTCATTAGTTGACAATGGTAGTAATCATGTTGTTTCGTTAGAGCAATCTTCATTCCATGATTTGCTATCATATGGTTTTGATTCAAGAAGTGTTTATCATCAAGATGGTTTGAGAGATGAGTTATTTGCATGTTTAGTTAGTTCACTTAGATTAGCTAAGGCATTGCATACTTCCATAGAATTGTTGAATTATATTTTGCATTCTTTCATGGGAAAATTTGTTATTCTCTATTTTGATGATATTTCGATTTTTGTCAACACTTTGGGAAATTCTTTAGCATGTGTTGAGTTTGTTTGTGATCATCGTCGATATGCTATTGAATTTTCAACTTATGATTGTGACATTTTATTAGTTGGTCTTTATTATGTGATTTTGGACCGTGTTAATGTCGATGGAAGGAGAAAGTGTGGTTGTGTTTTGATGATTCGTGATGGGATCATATTCATCGAGGAAACATGGATCGTGCAATTCAATTCGATCAATGCATTGAGAGTTTACAAGGAATTCAAGAGAATTTGCGTGAGAAGCATGAAGAATTTCAAATGCGATATTTGACCGGGAGCATTGACAAATGTGTTTACGCAAAGGATCGAGATCATTAGATTAACTTTTGATCGGGGATTAAATCGTTGGGAGAATCTATTAGACGAAGAAATCTACATAATGATATTTGATCCAGGAGGAGTTGGAAATTTTCAATTTCTTGATTGCGTTGCTGATATTGCTTATTCATTTACATTACCAGATGAGACTTGTGGTTATATTTTGTTTGGTGTTACTAACTTGATTTGTTTTTATGTAGGATCAGATTTGAGGACAAATCCTTTTGAAGAGGAGGGGAATGATACAATCCTGATCAGGCTCACATCAAACAACAATAACTCATTTCAAGTTCTAGGGGTTCGTCAAATGATTTCAAATAATTGGGTTGAATTTTATTCGAGGATGTTTGAAATGGAGCTCAATTCAATGACTGCGATGGAAGGATAAACTACATGATTTGGGTCTTCTAGATTTAACATATTTATAAGTTCAAATCAATTCAAGCAACATCTTGTCAAATTAAAATCTAAATGGGCTGACCTAATTTGCTATTTAATATTAATGTGGGTCACGGATGTTATGATAGCCAATTCAGCCATGGACCACGATTTTTGTACTCTAAAATGGGCGATGGGTCATCATATTTTACCTGCATAGGAGGTTATTTAATCGTGGGCCACTTGCCTTCTAAATGTGTACCGCAAGCATGGAAGCATGGATTAATATTCATTTCTAGTTATTACTTTGGCGTGGGGCCACAAATTAGCAATCAACAAGTTCATTATATAGCAAGTTTTTCAATTCACACGTGGACAAATTCAACAGAGAGATATATATAAGGGGTGCGGCATGCAAAGTGACTACATGGATTAATAATTACATTAAATGACTTTCATGCAAATCAAATCACACAGTTCAGCAGCCTTTTCTGCCGCAATTTACCAGCTTAGTCACGCGGCAAAGATTTTTACACGGCAATGGCAGATTTTTAGCTTTTTTATAATTATATTGTAATTAGATTTTTTTTTTAATTAGGATTTCTTTTCCAAATTGACTTCTATTTCCTTATAGCAATTAGGGTTATAGCTTATAAATTCCTATTAGGATTTGGATTGTTTTGAGTAGTATAAATAGAGGTTCAAGTTATGTAATCAAACACAGTATTTATTATTATTATTCAATATATTTGTAAGTTTATTCTCTACTTTTGGTTCTTTGAAGAATTCCTAAGAACTAGTAATTCTTAGTTATTTCTTTGAGATTCAATTTGACTTATCATACAACAATTCATAGTTGTCTGTGGCGTCTTCTACCGCATCAATAGTCGATTGTACCGAGATTACCGCTTCAATATAAGCGAGGGGTCAAGGTGTCGTTGGTGTCCATTCAACGCAGAATTCCGAACGCGAACAATTGTACCAAGATTACCGTCTACATATAGGCGAGGGGTTAAGGTGTTGCAAGCAATCCATCCTACAACTTTGCTAGAAACGATTCGGGCGACGACCACCTCACGCAAGCGTGCCGTGGAGTCTATCAGTTATTTAATCCCATGGATTATTCAGTTATTTAAGGTCATTAAATATGTCAAAAGAGAATTATATAATACGGATTATTGTTCCTCCTGTACTTTACTTTGAAGAGTTCCAAACACGGTGTAAAAGAATTAAATCTATTAATACATAGACTAACAAAAACACTCCCCTATGAATATGTGATAAATCATAAAACCTTAAAAATTTAAAATTTGTATTTAAAATAAAGAGACCTGGAGATTGTTGAGCTTGATGTGTTCCCAGACTTTCTTGACGGCATCGGTGCGAGAGGATTCAGAGGTGCCCAGAAATTCTCCGAGAGCAGAGGAGATCGGTTGGGGCTTCAATATTCCTACAGGTTTTATAGGTTTTATAGGTTTGACGGCAGTGGTGGCTGTGAGTGCGGCGGCGGCGGCTGTGGGTGTAGCGGCGGCGGCGGTGGCTGTGGGAGTGCCGGCGGGGCTCTTCGCGGCGGCCATCAGAGCTCTGCATGTGCGGCCGAAAACCCTAGATGACGACGCCATTCTTGCTTTTTCTTTTCTGCTTTTCTTCTTTCACCGGCTGAAAACCCAAAACATCGAAAAACCCTTGAGGGAGGGAGGGAGGGAGGAAGGGAGGGTAAATAATCAAGGGTTTTGGAGCGACTGTGTTAATATATATATATATAAGTCGGGTCCTGACTCCGTCACTGTATAGATAGTGGGATTTGATTTATCTCAAATTTTAAACGGTCGAAATGATTTATTGAGTGAGCGAAAAATTTAAAATTATTTATATTTTATTAAATAGATATGATCTTGTATTTATTATGGATAAAACATAGACAAATAACATCTCTTTTTATTACAATGATGAACGACTTGGATTAAAATTTTGGACGCGTCATCAGCTTCTCCTTCTAGCATATGGAATAAAAAAAATGGACAAATATGCTCTTTTTAGTTCAAACAAACGAAGTAAAAAACATGTTTTTTAAAAGGTCCGCTACTTATTCTAGCGGACGTCATGGAGCAAAACAAGTTTGAAGCAACACGAGGCCCAGGAGTCCTAATTATATTATACAAGTTTGAAGCAACACGATTAAAGCAGAATTCGACTTATATTATAGAATTTCATATAAGGAGAAGCCAACTTTTATATAAATAAAGATGAATTTTCTATAATAAATATCATTTTTGAATATTATGGAATGAATTTGATATAATGTTATAGTTGTGGGTAATATTTATAAATTTTGCAAAATCATGAGTTGTTATATAATATTCGATTGGTGGGGAATATTCGTTTTAACGGGGAATATTAAATACAGCGGCACAATCATTGGTGGACCCCCTAGCGGAATTATTGTCGGATTGAAAGCGACAAAAATACTTTATGAAAATAACGGCGGAAGTTTTACAGATTAGCTTGTTGAAACACACGGTGTTAAAAAAATGCGATGTCTGGCGTAGTTGCTTGCATAGTAGCTTTACGGTATTGATTATTGATGCTTATGTGATAAGTCACTTTCGGTTTTTATTTTATTGGTATTATTAATGTAATAAAAGCAGAAAAGCTTTTTATATAAAGCAGAATACTTTTATAAAGTTATTCGTTTTATTAGGCTAATAGTAAAAATCTTTTTTATATAAAAGCAGAATACTTTTATAAAGTTATACATTTTATTAGACAATAATTAGAATATATTATATTTTATTATGCATAGTGTTTTGCATATATAAATTACTGCATAGTGTTTGCATAGTAAAATCTTTTATAAAGTTATTAGTTTTATTAGATTATAAATAGAATATATTATATTTTATTTAAAAGATTTTTTGCTTTAAATATGGACCATCAGATTAAAGTAAATCAATCTGGACCAGATTCATGAGTTAATTCTTATCGATCCATTTTTCTATAAATAGAAGAAGCTCATTCCTTCATTATTTCTTACGAATTCTTTGAAACTCTAGAGAGAGAAATTATAGAGAAGCTATAGAAAAAATATTGCTCCTTCCTACTCTTATATTGAGTTTCTTTTTACGGTAAGGGATATTATTTGTTGTACTCGTAAGGGGTATTATTTCTTTTTATTATTGGTGAGAATTCTTTTTGTTATTCCATTCTTTATTATTACATTGGAATAACTTTTGTATCTGTGGGATACCCTATACTTGGTGAAATTCTTACATTATTCCATTCTTTTTATTATTACATTTGGAACATCACATATGCATGCGTTTCTGTGGGACTGGTTCCATTCTTTATTATTTTGTTGGAATATCACATGCATGCGTTTTTTGGGACTGGTTCGATCTTTATTATTACATTTGGAATATCGTATACATGCGTTTTGGCATGGGGACTGTTCCATTCTTTATTATTACATTTGGAATATCACATATACATGCAATTTCTTGGGACTGGTTAGATTATTTATTATTACATTGGAATAACACACTGTCATGCGATAAATATCGCATGCACATGGTGATTTCTTTTGTTATTCCATTCTTTATTATACTCGGTTGGTTAAAGTTTTGACTTCTATACTCCATGAAATTAGTGGAATATCCTTGATATTTGCGCTTCATCGATATCTTTTCATGGAAATATTCTTACGAGCATTCTTGAATTTTTCTACTAAAAAAGTATCATGTTGACAATTTGGGCGTTATTAGTTCTGGATAAATTAATTCTTGAACTTGTTTTATTGAATTCTTATATCATTGTCATCATCCTCATGTTTATATTATGTTGAAAGTCATATGTGGCTTTTGTAGTGCATAGATGGACTTGGTATGATTATGACCGAGGGATTATTCGGTGTAATCATGGTAGTAATGTTACAAATGATGTGGAAAAAAGTCCTCATTGGCCGTAGTGCATTGATGGACGAGTTGTTGGCATGATCATGACCATTAATGAATATACACGAATATTCTTGGGCGTAGTGCATGGATAATTTGTGGTTGTGATCTAAAGAATATCCTTGGTAGTAGTGCGAGGGGTGATTCGATGATGTGGATTATTTATTAATTTGAGTCTCGGTGATAAAAGTCATGAAAAACCTTTTAAATCATAGAAGATAGTAGATTTTTTTATTCTCTCTTGACTCTTTAATGGATTGCTTGTTCATTTTGAGTTAAACTTGATGTTTGTTATATTTTATCGGTTTAACCTTTGTTGAAGGCTAATGATAATTTATTACGCATTATCTTAGTCATAATATTTCTTCTTGGGCTAGTTGAGCTCACCCTTTCTTTCCTTTATTCTCTTGAAATGAGAATATATTTGGGACGAGTCGGGGAGCGGGTGATGGACGGATGATAGTATTAGTAGTCCTCACTATTACATTAAATAGTGTGACAATAAATGTAATGAGGACTTATTGAGAGTGGATATTATCTAGAGAGGCAATATTTGTATTTGTATTAAAACTCAATTACTCTCTTGTTGTATATTAAAGATTGTATTTGTATTTTGTACCATGTATTTGGCGACTCGAGAATAGGTGATGTATACCTATTTGGGGGCGTCACGGTTGGTATCAAAGCTTAGGGATATGATCACTGGCTAAGATGTGAGAATAGAACTAGGAGGGAGGAGGCAGAATTCCGCCGCTAGTATGACCTACCTAAGTTTTTTTGGTATTTAATTTGGTCGGTCGAGAATATAGGGATAATATGTTACATGTCAATTAACATTTTGTTTTGTGGCGATGTCTGAAAATGACATCGAGAATGTTGAGAATAGCAATGGAGCACGAGCGTAGTTGATTCACCACATATCGATAATCGAGGATAATGTGCATCGGGAGGCGACAATCCTCATGCAAACAACAACTTGACAAATGATGAATGATGGAATGTTAGGAGGCTTTATGCAATTCATGCAACAATGCAATGAGAGCGGCTCTATCCAAAATGTAGGGTGAAACACTTTGGAAACTCTCGGACGGTCACCATTAAGCAGTTCAAGGAGGCTGGGACCACCGGAGTTTATTGGAGAGCAAAACCACTTAAAAGGCGGAAGCATGGATAAGCGAGATCACCAAGATATTTGATGTCTTGGGATGCTCAGAAGAGCAAAAGGTTCCCTTCCACGCCTTTATATTGCGAGGAGAAGGCGATTCTTGGTGGGAATCGGTAAAAGCGTACTCGACACTGCTGCTTGCTAAAAATGTCTTGGGAGAAGTTCGAGAACTATTCAACGACAAGTACTTTTTCGAAAGTATTCGTCACATGAAGGAGGTGGAGTTCATCAAGTTGGAGCGAGAATAATATGGCCAGTGTATCGCGATATGAAGCTAAGTTTTTGCGAGAGTTGTCGGTTTGCGTCCCACTTGGTGGATAATGAAGAGAGAGAATGGCGCGTATGTTTTTAAGAGGTTTGAAGCGGGAGAATCGTCGACATCTTATTTCTCATAAAGCTGTGTTTGTATTAGGATGTTGTAAATAGGGCTCGATTAGTGGAAGCGCGATAATGAGTCAATATGACCAAAGAAAGCGGCGCGGCAAAATGATAATACCGGTGAGAAGCGATCATTGAAGCGGTGACAACAAGCGTGGAGGAATCAACGGGCGAAAATGGTAACCACTTGGTGGTAATCGGGGCCAAAGCAATAAGAATGGACATTTCAAGAAGGAGATTCAATAATGATGGAAAGGCGTCGGCACTGACACCGTTGTTAAGGAAGGAGAAGCGACCACCTATCATATGCTTCAAATGCGGAGGGGAGGACACATCGGTCAAAGCTGCGCGATCCGTCAAAGCATGTTATAATTGGAAGAAGAAGGTCACTTAGCCGATTTTTGTCGTTCACCAGAAGACAAGTTCGACTAGGATGGAGGCAAAAGGCCGTCCGAGAAAAAAAGTCAAAGCCCGGTAGTCTGAGGGAGGCGTTTGTTGTGACCTCCCGAAAGCAAGGAGGAACGAATGAGGTCATCACGGGTAAGCTTATCATAAACTCTAGCGAAGTCTATACTTTATTTGATCTGGGTTCTACCCATTCTTTTATTTCTCTACTTGCGCTCAGCGATTAAATTTGACTCAGGAGAAATTAGACTTTGACTTATCTGTGGAAACTCCGTTGGGAGAAACCTTCATTACATCCCTTTGTTTATAAGTCTTGTTTGGTTCAAATCGGTACCCTCACATTACTGTCGATCTTATTTCATTGAAAATACTTGCATTTGGCGTGATTCTAGGGATTGATTGGTTAACTACTCATCATGCTAAAATTGATTATTTTTCGTAAGGTTGTTAGCTTTCATATTCTAATCAACCTATTATGCGAATTCAAGCGACCAAACCATTAAAATCAATCACGGTCATCTCAAGCCATAAAGCTATTCGTTTATTGAAAAAGCGGATGTCAAGCTTTCTTAGCTCACGTCACGGATCTAAACAAAAATCGTCGGTTTTGAATGATATTTCTATTGTTAATAAATTTCTGGCGTATTCCACGAAGAACTTCTGGCCTACCCCAGGCGTGAAATTGAATTTTGTATCGACCTTGAACCGGTACAAAACCCATTTTCAAAGCCCCCATATCGAATGGCTCTATTGAACTTAGGAGTTAAAGACCCAGCTGCGAGGAATTGTTAGACATTGGCTTTATTAGTCCTAGTACTTCTCCTTGGGGTGCTCTCATTACTATTCGTGAAAAAGAAAGATGGGAGTATCGACTTTGTATTGATTATCGGGAGTTGAATCATGTCACCATCAAAAATAGGTACCCATTGCCGCGTATTGATGACTGTTTGACCCGGTTGCAAGGAGCAAATTCTTTTCAAAGATTGATCTTCGTTAGGATATCACCGATTGAAGATTAGAGCAGATGACATTCAAAGGCGGCTTGAGAACTCGATGCGGGCATTATGAATTCCTAGTCATGTCCTTTGGATTGACTAATGCTCTCTTTGCCTTCATGGATATGATGAGCCAGAGTATTGAGGAATATTTGGATCACTTTGTGGTCGTCTTTATTGATGACATCCTTATTTATTCAAAATAGTGAAGATCATGAGCAACACTTGAGGTGACACTCCAAAAGCCGTGAATACAAGCTTTATGCCAAGTTGAAGAAATGTGAGTTACGGCTTGAGAAGTAGCATTCCTTGGGCACGTAGTATCAAGTCATGGAATATCGAGTTGACCCGCAAAGATTGAAGCAATTCAAAGTGGGAGCAACCTAAATCGATGGCAAAAATCGTAGCTTTCTCGGTTTATTTGGTTATTATCGGAGATTTCGTGGAAGGATTTTCTCGAATAGCTACTCCATTAACTTTCGGTGACTCGGAAAGATACAAAGTTTGGTTGGAAGCGAAGAATGTGAGAAGAGTTTTCAAGAACTCGAGAGGAGACTCATTTATTTTGTTACGACAATACCATCGGCTCGGAGGGATTTGTCATCTCTGGTGATGCTTGGGTAAAGGGTTGGGATGTGTTCTCATGCAACATGGGAAAGTCATAGCCTATGCCTCAAGACAACTCAAAGAATATGAGAGAGAATTATCCTACTCATGACCTAGAGTTAGCATTTGTTGTCTTTTGCACTTAAAATTTGGAGGCATTACTTGTATGGGGAGAAGGTGGAGATCTTTACGGATCATAAAAGCCTCAAATATTTCTTCACTCAAAAGGAACTCAACATCACGACAACGGCGTTGGCTTGAGCTATTGAAAGATTATGATCATACCATCGATACCATCTGGAAAAGCGAGCGTGGTGGTGGCGCATTGAGTAGAAGATCATATCTGAAATCTGAGTGCGATATTGTCAACACAAAGGCCCATTTTGTGTGACTTGCAAAGGATGGAGATAGAGTTAAAGACTCGAGGGACCCATGTGATGATGGCGAATATCTGAGTAGAGCAGGCTTTAATTGATAAAGTTAAAATTTGCTCAAGCTACGGACACGGGGTGATGCGTATGAGGAAGAAAGTGCGAGAAGGTGCTATCTAGGAAGCAAGAATCGATGAAGAAGGAATACTTGAGTCGACTCGGACTTTGTGTTCTAACGACCACGATTTAAAGTATAAAATCATGATGGGCGCATAACACACAGTTTGCAATCCATCACAGGAGTACCAAAATGTATCATGATATTCGTCATACATTTTGGTGGGAGCAATATGAAGAGAGAGAGATAGTATTTGTTTATCTCAAGGTGTCTAACTTGTCAGCGAGTTAAAGCGGAGCATCAAGTACCAAAAGGTCCATTGCAACCACTTGAAATTCTAGAATGGAAGTGGGAGCACATTACCATGGATTTCGATTCTGCGGTCTTCTAAGGTTTCTCAAGGTATAGATGCGATTTGGGTCATTGTTGATAGATTGACAAGTCTGCTCATTTCTTACAAATCTGAGAAACTTATACACTTGAGCGTCTTGCTGCTCGTATGTACATAAGCGAGTTGTAAAAGGCGCATGGTATGCGGTATCCATAGTTTACGATCGAGACCCAAGATTCACTTCACGATTTTGGGTTAGTTTGCAAAAAGCTATGGAGCGCAGATTCTGATTTAGCTCGGCATATCATCCTCGAGACGGACGGACGATCGGAGAGGACTATTCAAACTCTTGAAGATCTATTAAGACTACTGTGTCCTTGATTTCAAGGGAAGTTGGGACAAGTTCTTACCATTGGTGGAGTTTTTCCTACAACAACGGTTATCAAGCAAGTATTGGCATGGCTCCATTGAGCGTTGTATGGAAGAAAGTGTAGTTCTCGGTATCTTTGGGATGAGGTGGGTGAAACAGCGTTGTTGGGGCCGGGAGTTGATGCGTATGACTACGGAAAAGATTCAAAGCGATCAAACAGCGTATAAAAACCTCACAAGATCGACAAAAGAGTTATCTTGATCTTCATCGAAAGGGCGTGGAATTCGATATAGGAGATCATGTGTTATTACGTGTTGCTCCATGGAAAGGAGTTACGAGATTTGGAAAAGAGGAAAGCTCGATCCTCGATTCATCGGCCCATTTTAATCCTCGATCGAGTAGGAGCGTGGCCTATAGACTCGCTTTTTCTGCTGAAGTATGTCTCGTGTTCATAACGTTTTTCACATATCCATATTACGTAAATATGTGGAAGACCGAACCACATTATTGAGTTAGAGCAGGACGAAATAGCGGAAGATTTGGCGTATGAAGAGGTTCTGTTCAAATCTTGGATAAGAAGGAACATATTCTACGCTCGAGGTTATACCTCAAGTCAAAGTTTTGTGGAGAAACCACGATGTTGAGAAATGACTTGGGAGTTAGAATGCGAAATGAAATCAAGGTATCCTTACCTCTTGACATACAGTCGTACCCTAATTTTGAGGCGAAATTTCATAAGAAGGGAGGTTGTAAGACCCCAACTTTTATAAATAAAGATGAATTTTCTATAAATATCATTTTTGAATATTATGGAATGAATTTGATATAATGTTATAGTTGTGGGTAATATTTATAATTTTTTGCAAAAAATACATGAGTTGTTATATAATATTCGATTGGTGGGGAATATTCGTTTTAACGGGGAATATTAAATACAATGGCACAATCATTGGTGGACCCCCTAGCGGAATTATTGTCGGATTGAAAAGCGACAAAAATACTTTATGAAAATAACGGCGGAAGTTTTCTGATTTATTTGTTGAAACACGGTGTTAAAAAAATGCGATGTCTGGCGTAGTTAGTTGCGGTATTGATTAGTAGTGAAGTCACGGTATTGATTATTGATGCTTATGTGATAAGTCACTCGATTTTGTTTTATTGGTATTATTAATGTAATAAAATAAAAGAAAAGCTTTTTTTTATATAAAGCAAGAATACTTTTATAAAGTTATTACGTTTTATTAGGCTAATAGTAAAATCTTTTATATAAAATAGAATACTTTTATAAAGTTATACATTTTATTAGACAATAATTAGAATATATTATATTTTATTATGCATAGTGTTTTGCATAGTACTGCATAGTGTTATATATAGTAAAATCTTTTATAAAGTTATTAGTTTTATTAGATTATAAATAGAATATATTATATTTTATTTAAAAGATTTTGCTTTAAATATGGAATAGTCAGATTAAAGTAAATCAATCTGGATAGTTCATGAGTTAATTCTTATACGGTCCATTTTTATAAATAGAAGCTCATTCCTTCATTATTTTTCTTACGAATTCTTTGAAACTCTAGAGAGAGAAATTATAGAGAAGCTATAGAAAAGTATTTTGCTTACTACTCTTCCTACTCTTATATTCGGTTTCTTTTTACGGTAAGGGATATTATTTGTTGTACTCGTTAGGGTATTATTTCTTTTCTTATTGGTGAAAGAACTTTTGTTATTCCATTCTTTATTATTACATTGGAATAACTTTGTATCTGTGAGGACTACCTATACTTGGTGAAATTCTTACATTATTCCATTTTTTATTATTACATTGGAATATCACATACATATGCATGTTTTTCTGTGGGACTGGTTCGTCTTCTTTATTATTACATTGGAAATATCACATGCATGCGTTTTTTGTGGGACTGGTTCCAATCTTTATTATTATTACATTGGAATATCATGCATGCGTTTTCTGTGGGACTGGTAAAATTCTTTATTATTACATTGGAAAATCACTATGCATGCAATTTAATTTGGGATTTGGTTCGATTATTTATTATTACATTGGAATAAACATGTCTGCGGTCTATCGCATGCGTGGTGATTTCTTTTGTTATTCCATTCTTTATTATACTCGGTTGGTTAAAGTTTTGACTTCTATACTCCATGAAATTAGTGGAATATCCTTGATATTTGCGCTTCATCGATATCTTTTCATGGAAATATTCTTACGAGCATTCTTGAATTTTTACTCTACAAAGAAGTATCATGTTGACAATTTGGGCGTTATTAGTTCTGGATAAATTAATTCTTGAACTTGTTTTATTGAATTCTTATATCATTGTCATCATCCTCATGTTTTTATATTTGTTGAAAGTCATTGTGGCTTTTGTAGTGCATAGATGGACTTGGTATATGATTATGACGAGAGATTATTCGGATTGTAATCATGGTAGTAATGTTACAAATGATGTGGAAAAAAGTCCTCATTGGCCGTAGTGCATTGATGGGCGAGTTGTTGGCATGATCATGACCATTAATGAATACACAAATATTCTTGGCGTAGTGCATGGATAATTTGTGGTCGTGATCTAAAATATATCCTTGGTAGTAGTGCGGGGGTGATTCGATGATGTGGATTATTTATTAAAATTTGAGTCTCGTGATAAAAGTCATGAAAAACCTTTTAAATCATAGAAGATAGTAGATTTTATTCTCTCTTGACTCTTTAATGGATTGCTTGTTCATTGCTGAGTTAAACTTGATGTTTGTTATATTTTATCGGTTTAACTTTATTTGAAGGCTAATGATAATTTATTACGCATTATCTTAGTCATAATATTTCTTCTTGGGCTAGTTGAGCTCACCCTTTCTTTCCTTTATTCTCTTGAGGAAATGAGAATATATTTGGGGACGAGAGTCGGGAGCGGAGTGATGGACGGATGATAGTATTAGTAGTCCTCCTTTATTACATTAAATAGTGTGACAATAAATGTAATGAGGACTTATTACGAGAGTGGATATTGTCTAGAAGACAATATTTGTATTAAAAAAACTCATGACTCTCTTGTTGTATATTAAAGATTGTATTTGTATTTTGTACCATGTATTTGGCGACTCGAGAATAGGTGATGTATACCTATTTTGCGAGATAACCATAAAGATTAAATCATACCCCTCTGCAAGTACTTAGAGCCGGCCAACTCCTTGTACCCTATATTATGCATAATAATTAGGTCGCGCGCAATGGTCGAATATACGACTTAAAAAAATATTCCCTTTATATAAAAGGTTGTTCTTCTCAGTCTCAGAATCAAGATTTGATTTAACAACGAAATTTAATGATTTCAATTTCTATTTACTTATCGATCTAGCCGAAATAATTGGCATCGATCTATCAATACCAATTGAATTCTCTTCTCGAATCTATCAAGTTCTAACAAATGTTCGTCTAGCCAGAATAATTAGCTAAGATATTTCTCAACATAATTTGACAATAAACAAGAATTATCTGTACTGTTAATTCTATCTTCTACGAATATGAATATCCAACAACAGTTATTCAATGAATGTATATTTTTTGAATCAGTAATTCAATTTGAATTATTAATCATGCAATAACTGCGAATAATCAACAATAAATTCCCTGGACATGGTATAATTAGCAATAATTAACCACTACAATAATTGAATGAATATAACTAAAAGTTGAGTTAGGAAACTTGCCTTCCGCGTTGATTACAGCTACACAATATAATTAACTGCGTTCGTAAGACCTATAATCAACAATGTTGGTCTCACAATTAGCACGATCATTTATAACACGCAACACTGTATTCTACAGTCAAACTTCTCCTAGACACATTAACACATAATCACATCAGTGTTTATAACCTATATAAACACTTATCAAGTTTAATTAACACATTGATTGTCAATTAAACTTGGTCTCTAAGCTTCAATATTATTTTAGATAAGTCAAATATTGTTTATAATATTTTTCGGAAGCTTTTAATAATTTATAAACAATTATTATAATTTATAATAATTTTCCAAACACTTAAATCATTTTTAAATGATTTAATTATCAAATAATCTTATTAGCATTAATATTTAATAATATAAACATATTAATGTTATACTTGTCAAAATATTAAAGTTATTGTTAATAACTTAAAATATATTTTTAAATCATCAATATTCTACTTAAATAATTTTTAAATTAATTAAAATTATTTTTAAACCACCACCATTAATATTTAAATATTAATGAAATTATTATCAAAATATTAAAAGTCATTAATTATAACTTAAAATACTTTTAAATCAATTTTCTCATTTTTAAATGATTTTAATTCAATAAAAAAGTTTTAATTCATTTATTTAATATAATAATTAAATAAATCTAATATCATTAATATTAATTTATTAATAAGAATTCTCCAAAAATATAGAAAATTATATTTTAAAATCCCAAATATTTTCTAACACTTTATTCTTATTTAAAATGATTTTTAAATCAATAAAATCATTTTTATCTTATTTATTTAATTTAATAATTAAATAAATCTAATATCATTAATATTAATTTATTAATAAAAATTCTCGTAAAAATATTAAAAGTCATATTTTATAACTCAAAATATTTGTAAATACATTATTCTTATTTAAAATGATTTTTCTTAATATTAAATCATTTTTCTCTAATTTATTTAATATATTAATTAAATAAATTAAATATCATTAATATCCAAATAATTATAAATATTAATGAAAAATGTCCCAAATAATTAAAAGTTATTTTTCAGAATTTAAAATGATTTTTAAAACCATTTTTGTAATTTTTATAATTTATTTTCTATTTTTAAGTAATTTCTGGAATATTAGAAATTAAAAACTAATTAAACCGTCGATGTAGCCCTTTAGCGACACTTAGCGTCGCTGTTGGTGTTTTGAGCTCAAGAACACTGACAGCTTCGCTATTAACCTGTCTTGTTTGACCTCGATTAATTCTCTGCTCAAATCTGCTTTAAGCCTGATTAAACATTTAATATGTAAGGTTTATGTAACACTACTCAAATCAATCCATAACTTGGTCATACAGCAACACCACAAGGAGATCAAAGCCTCCAAATTTGATGTCAGACGGTTTTTGGGTTTTTCAGAAACCCAGACAGTGCGAGTGGGTACTTTCATGCTCGATTAATTTGATGTTCTGATCATTGATTAGGTGTTCTATTTGTTTAAATCTATAGCTCAGGTGTCATAGAACATAACTATAACAACCGTTCAGTTCAAAGACATAACAATGATCAGATTTGATGAGGTCAAACCCTGTCAGAAATTTGGCTCACATGTTTTCTTGAAATTCCAGAAAACAGAAAACGTGATCGAGGATGCTACTTTGACCGATCACTCCATTCAACCTATTGCTTGTTTAAAGGATCTAAAGACATGAATCTAAAGTCTATTTTACAGGCTATAACATGCTTACCATAACATCAACAAAACACATAAAACCTGTCAGATCTATTACTTAGAAAAGCTTGTCAGAGACTGAAACATACTTTCTGGGTTACCTGAATTTTACTTTCATCGGCTTACGGTCGGCCGGGTTTTGAATGATCTATAAACACTACGATCTAGACATCTGATGGCTGTACTACCACTTCCAGATTAAAGACAACATAACAAACTACACACAACAACTTTAAAATATCAAAAACAACAAACGAACAAGAATCCGTGGCTCCTGACATTAGCTTGTCAGACCACAAATTTTGTTCTTGGACAGATTTTGAAAAACACCATTTTAAGGCACTTTGATGCTATGGATTCATGATAGATCATCATAGATCTTCATAAAACATCCATTAGCAAGATTCCAAACACTTAAACTCAAAAACTTTCTTAGCATACAAGATCAAATTAGAATTTAGGGTTTATACCTTCTTGTTCAAATCTTGATCTTGATCTTCCTAACCTGATATTGTTTGATCAAGGGCTGTTTTTAGGACTGACCTACTTGATAATTTCGGAGCTTTGAGAGAGAATAAGAGTTGGTGAGAGCTTATATGAAGAATGACAACTTTAGTGATTTTTTCTCTCTCATAACTTATATATAATGCTTGATTTGTTGCTTGATCTGAAAAATTCGGCTGGTGACTAAGATTATACACTCACCAAGTCAATGTAGTGGTTCACCAACTAAAGGTGTTGGTGAATTTTGCAAGTTACCATTTAAAGAAAGTAAAATGGGCATAATGGTCATTTGGATTTTATATTTAATGGCATTCTTGTCAATTAGCCAAACCCTTAGGATTTAGGGTTAGGGTTAGGGTTTAGGGTTTAAATTCTTTAGGGTTTAGGGTTTGGAACCCTTAGGGTTAAGCAATTTGATTTTCTAAAACTTCCAATTTAGGTTCTAAAAATTGAAAATTAATATTTCTACATTATAATTAGAATTTTCTAATTATATTAAAATTTCTTAATCATAACTTAAATATTGCTAATTAGGATTAATAATTCCTAATTAAAATTGCTAATTAAGCAATTAGGGCCGTAATTGGTCATTAAGGTTTACAACCCACGAATTAGGGTTTCTAATAGAATTTTTTTTCCAAATTACAATTAGGTTTGTAAAATAGAAATTAAAATAACTAAAATATAATTAAGGTTTTCTAATCATATTTTAAGTTTAATAAACGCCTTATACTTGCCAATTAGGATTAGGGTTTCCTAATTAGGGTTTAGGAATCCCAGCTTTTGATTAGGGTTTCTAACTACGCGTTAGGATTTCTAATCCTGAGATTAGGGTTTCTAATCTCTTATTAGACTTTATAAATTTTAAACCTTATCTGATCAATCATTGATCAAAATTTCTATACGATACAAACACATTCTCATTAATATAATTATTTTAATTATATTTTCTATCGAATCCCTTTCCAGAAATTAGGGTTAGGGTTTCTCATCTTTTTAAGCACAACTCTGCTCTAATTTTATTAGTCAATACACAAATTGACCTTCTCGAGACTCGTATCACAGAAACTTGTCACAAAATTAATAATCATTATTAATATTAATAAAAAAAAAATTTATTCGCAAATTTTGGATTATTCGAAATCCCGGGTTATCACATTCACCCCTCCTTAAAAGGATTCCGTCCTCGGAATCACCGCTTTCTTATTCTCTACAATCTTTTAAAGTTGTATCATCAATTAATTTTTATCAACACAATATTCATTTGTGTTTCAAATTCTAACCTATGACTTGAATCTATAAAAGAAAACAGTTCACAGAAATATTTGACTCATAATACTCACATAATAAAAATTCTAAACGAAATCGTTACCTGCTGCGACCTCTGAGTATACTTGCATCTACGCCGTCATGTTGAATATACTGGCCGTTGGTCTTCTGGTATGTCTTGAGCCTCGAATTGCCAAGGTTCCCTCTGGGTCCCTTCACGACACTTTCCTTCTCAAGTATTTTTCTTTGGATGATTCAAGAACCAAATGATCAGTCGATCCGCATGCAAAGCAACCTTGTATCTTCTTCGGACTGGGACAATTGGGCGACATGTGCCCCTCTTGTCTGCAATTGTAACAGACTCCCTTCTTCTTCAGGCAAACTCCAACATGGTTCTTCCCACAATTCGAACATGGCTCCCTTCCTTTCCTATTATCTTACATCTTATTACCATTTGGGTATTCTCATTCCATTTTCTTTTGTTAGGGTTACTTCCACCACTGCTTCTACCATCATTTGTCTTCTTCTTTTTCTCTTGATGAAATCGAGGCAGCGACTTCGCTCCCTCCTTCGTGAATTAACGCTTTCTCCATCAAAGCATAAGCGTATTGATGCATAATACGCTTACTTTGTTAAATATCCCCGGCTTCAGTCCGTTTTCGAATCTTCTCGCCTTTCTCGCTTCTGTGTCCACCTGATGAGGTGCAAATCTAGCCAACTCGTTGAATTTGGTAGCGTATTCTGATACCGACACATTCTCCTGCTTAAGTTCTAAGAATTTGACTTCCATTCTGGATTGCATACTCGGTGAGAAGTAGTTCTCAAAGAATAACTCCTTGAATCTTGTCCACAACACCACCGCTGTACCAGCTCTAGCCTGATTAGTCTCCCACCAATAATTGGCTTCTCCCTTCATTAAGTATGTCGCAAAAGTTATCTTCTGCTCTTCTGCCACTCGCGCAATGACGAATGCTTTCTCCATCTCCTTTACCCAAGTTTGGGCTTCAATCGGATCTGTGGTCCCTTTGAATTCAGGCGGTCCTACCGCTTTAAAGTCCTTGAAGTTAGCCAATCTATCTGTTGGCTATCCTTTCGCCCTTCCTCTTGCTGCTAGAGCTCTATTCTCCATAGCTTGGGCTAACATATCCGCAAAGTTTTGCATTGGGTCAGCTTGACCTCCTTCATTATTTACAGACTGCTCTTCTCTTTGATTTCGATTATGTCGTCTAGGCGGCATGATCTGATTTAAATAAAAATCTTATATTAATTCTCACATAATCGCATATTTATTCAAATAGCACATAGTACATTTAGTACTTCGCATATTACTATCCCTTTTTAAATTATAACAGGATTAACAACACAACTTTACACAAAAAGTTGTTATTCTCCATTCACATAGTTATTACTAGTTCGTCAAACTTACCACACTTATGAGTTCAGGAACTTGCCACAATTATATGAGTGTATGAACTTATTCTAGTCAGACCTTTGGCGTCCATTCGCTGAGGGGTTCAAAACATTTTATATAATTATGAGTCATTAACGTACCATAAGTATGAGTTTTAAGAACACACAAATTAATTTTAATCTTATATTCATATAGAAAATAAAGATTTCATTCATACAAACATATTTATATTTACATATGTTCACACATCGTTTTCGATATTACAACACTTAATATCATAATCTTCTACCAAAAGATACTAACGCTCAAACTTAAGCTGTCTACCGACTACTCCCTTCACCGGTCTTACGCTTGTTGGGACACTTGTTGAATCAAGTGAAATGCTCCCTTACATGAAAAACACTTCCTCAAATTTGGCTTAGGAAAATGTAGAGAAATATGTCCTTCCTGCTTATAATTGAAGCACACATTCTTCCATATCATGCATTCTCCCGCGTGAGTCTTCCCACATTTGCTACATGCTTGCTTCTTCTTCGGGCTTGACTTTTCAGAATTAGGGCTGTCGTTGTCCCTCTTTCTCTTTTTCTTGTCTTTCTTTTGCTTGATTGTCCCTTCAGACGATCCACCACCTTCCGCCTTCATCATTTCTACCTGCGCCTTGAGCTCGTTCCTTTCTTCAGTCATTTCGCCTAATGCTCGCTCCGTCTTCCACAGTTCTTCTAAGAGAAATGCCTTACTCCGGAGTTCTTGAACTTCTGCAGCTAGTTGATCTTGTTCTTCAACTTTAGTCTTATTCTTTAACTCTACCTTAGCTGGCTCAGACTCTGCATCCTCATCTCCACTCAGATACATCTTGGGATAATTGTCATGATCGCTCCCCAGATTAACCATAGGTTCATCTTTTCCCACCTTCTTAACTGATTCGCTTTGCGCTAGCACCTCGGCTTCTGGCATTGGTGCAACAGCCGCTAGCATCTCCGCACTCATTTGATCTTCTCCAGACATCCTACAATTAGTTTAAATAACTTGATTAGTACTTCAATAGTACAAACTTCTCACACTAAGTGTCCACATATCTCATTATTGATGCACTTCGGCAATCTCTCACTTAGAACTTTAAATGAGTTTTCTCTATCTCGCGTATGGTTATAATCCTAGGGTTTACCCCCACCCCACTTAAGGTTTATAACCCATAGCTCTGCTACCAACTTGTGACACCTTGGTCACTACAACTTTGATACCAACCTGTGACACCCCCAAATCTGGGTTACCTGACCCCCGAGTTTGGTGTTCACGATCCATAATATAATAACATCTAACTACCCATTTAAATATAAATAGGAATACATAACTCATTAAAATATGTTGTTAATATATAAGTCCCAGGTCCACTAACCTTAACATTACAGAAATACCCCTTAGATATACAAAAAGGGTTTACAATACAATACAACATAATAATAATATTGTTCATTATACTACTCCAACATCTTGCCTTTGCCTTTGTTTCTGCTTGATCCCTTTGACCTCTTGATTCTAAGCTGAAATGTTTTTATATATAGCAAGGGTGAGCAACGAGTTTTTCCCAAGTTAAGTTAAGACATACAATAAATGTATCTGAATCAATAAGAACAGACTATCTATTTTGATAGAATGAAACCAAAGTTCGGTGAACTTTGAAATAGCTGAACAAATTTTTAATTAATAAAAAGTCTTCTCGTATTCTAGGCAGCGCATAATAATCGATAATGAAAAGTACAACGCTTTCAAAGTTTCTACGATATTCTATTGAATAAATAAGAATCAATTTTCTGTAATAACAAAATGGAATGTTTTCCAGATTTATCTTTGAAAGCGATCCATTGGATCTAGAACTTCTACTTTCTTGGGTATTTATCAAAGATTTACTTTGATACATACGCAGGAGTATCAGATAACCATAAAGATTAAATCATACCCCTCTGCAAGTACTTAGAACCTATGACTCCTTGTACCTATATTATGCATAATACTTTGAGTCGCAAGAATGGTTGAATATACGACTTAAAAAAAATGTTCCCTTTATATAAAAGGTTGTTCTTCTCAGTCTCAGAATCAAGAATTGATTTAACAACGAAATTTAATGATTTCAATTTTTATTTACTTATCGATCTAGCCGAAATAATTAGCATCGATCTATCAATAACAATTGAATTCTCTTCTCGAATCTATCAAGTTCTAACAAATGTTCGTCTAGCTAGAATAATTAGCTAAGACATTTCTCAACATAATTTGACAATAAACATGAATTATCTGTACTGTCAATTCTATCTTCTACGAATATGAATATCCAACAACAGTTATTCTACGAATGTATATTTTTTGAATCAGTAATTCAATTTGAATTATTAATCATGCACTAACTGCGAATAATCAACAATAAATTCCATGGACATGGTATAATTAGCAATAATTAACCATTATAATAATTGAATGAATATAACTCAAAGTTGAGTTAGGAAACTTGCCTTCCGCATTGATTACAGCTACACAATATAATTAACTGCGTTCGTAAGACCTATAATCAACAATATCGGTCTCTGATTAGCACAATCATTTATAACACTGCAACTTTGTATTCTCTGGTCAAACTTCTCCTAGACACATTACCACATCGCCACATCAGTGTTTATAACCTATATAAACACTTATCAAGTCTAACTAGTTCGGTCTGGTTGGACTTCGGTCCATTCTTGGTGTTCTAATCACCCTATTCGACAATTAACACATTGATTGTCAATTAAACTTGGTCTCTAAGCTTCAATATTATTTTAGATAAGTCAAATATCGTTTATAATATTTTTTGGAAGATTTTAATACTTTATAAACAATTATTATAATTTATAATAATTTTCCAAACACTTAAATCATTTTTAAATGATTTAATTATCAAATAATCTTATTATCATTAATATTTAATAATATAAAAATATTAATGTTATACTTGTCAAAATATTAAAGTTATTGTTAATAACTTAAAATATTTTAAATCATCAATATTCTACTTAAATAATTTTTAAATTAATTAAAATCATTTTTAAACCACCATCATTAATATTTAAATATTAATAAAATTATTATCAAAATATTAAAAGTCATTAATTATAACTTAAAATACTTTTAAATCAATTTTCTCATTTTTAAATGATTTTTAATTCAATAAAATCATTTTTAATTTATTTATTTAATATAATAATTAAATAAATCTAATATCATTAATATTAATTTATTAATGAGAATTCTCCAAAAATATAGAAAATTATATTTTAAAATCCCAAATATTTTCTAACACTTTATTCTTATTTAAAATGATTTTTAAATCAATAAAATCATTTTATCTTATTTATTTAATTTAATAATTAAATAAATCTAATATCATTAATATTAATTTATTAATGAAAATTCTCGAAAAATATTAAAAGTCACATTTTATAACTCAAAATATTTGTAAATACATTATTCTTATTTAAAATGATTTTTCATAATATTAAATCATTTTTCTCTAATTTATTTAATACATTAATAAAATAAATTAAATATCATTAATATCCAAATAATTATAAATATTAATGAAAAATGTCCCAAATAATTAAAAGTTATTTTTCAGAATTTAAAATGATTTTTAAAACCATTTTTGTAATTTTTATAATTTATTTTCTATTTTAAGTAATTTTCGGAATATTAGAAATTAAAAACTAATTAAATCGTCGCTGTAGCCCTTTAGCGACACTTAGCGTCGCTCTTGGTGTTCCTGAGCTCAAGAACACTGACAGCTTCCCTATTAACCTGTCTTATTTGACCTCGATTAATTCTCTGCTCAAATTTGCTTTAAGCCTGATTAAACATTTATTATGTAGGGTTTATATAACACTACTCAAATCAATCCATAACTTGGTCATACAGCAACACCACAAGGAGATCAAAGCCTCCAAATTTGATGTCAGACGATTTTTGGGTTTTCAAGAAACCCAGACAGTGCGAGTAGGTGTGACGCCCTCAAATCCGGGTATCTTCCAACCCGACAGATGGTGCTACACGGTGCTACAGTTCACATAAACATTCAATTGAAATGCCTCAAAAGAACGGATATGTCTTATATATATATATCAAAAGAATATTTACATTCCTCAGGTTCTTTACAACCAATACATTGTCTTTGTCATAATATCAATATTTACATTCCCCAGGTTCTCGTAGAATATTTCCTTGAACCTCTCCCACGTTATAACATCTATTCCGGCCCTCGCCTGATTGGCCTCCCACCAAAAGTTGGCCTCTCCCTTCATCATGTAGGTTGCAAAGGCAACCTTTTGGGCCTCGTCGACATTTGCTATCACAAATGCCTTCTCGATCTCCCTCACCCATGTTTGGGCTTCGATAGGGTCCGTAGTTCCTTTGAACTCCGGCAGACCCACACTCTTAAAGTCCTTGAATGTAGTAGCTCGTACTACACCAGGATTTACGGGGATATTAGCCCCAGTTTGGTTAAACGCCGCGGTTAAAAGGTTTAAAAATTCCTGCATGGTAACCGGACCTCCTTCCGGTTGATTTGTGTTCGCACCTTGGTTATGTGGTACTCTTCTTGGCGGCATTTTGTGTTACAATAAACACATAATTCATTTATATTCATTTCCTATCAGTTAGTTATTATTCCATATTAAACAATAACTTAAACATTCATTACTTAACATTTTTCGAAAAAGAAAACTTATATTAATTCATTGTAGTATAATTCTACATCAGTTACATAAAACAGCCTAAGCTAGATACATTACTTTCCTGCTATTGATTTCCAAAAATTGGGATTTACAAAAGACTACCCTTGATTATACAAAAGAGGGCTTTACGTCAATACTAGATACACAAATATGTACATATCTAACTACTCTAGCAACTACTCGATCACATCTGCCTTAAGACATTCTCGAAATTTGCCTTGGCAAGATGACAATAATATCTCGGCTGATAGTATACCTCAGCTGATAGTATGTCGCGTCTGCTCTGTGTCTACCGGATAACCAACTACCTGCAACTGGAAATCCTCATGAGAAATGCTATGGATATAGGACATTCTCCCTATCTTCTGTTTCTTGGCTTTTAGCTCGCTCCTAAGCTCAAAGACCTCCTGTTTTAGCTCGTGGACCTTGTCCTTAGCCAAAACCCTCTCGTCATGTTCCTGTTCCCACATGGACTCCACGTCTGTCTTGTCCTCTATAACCGCTTGGAACTCCGCCTTCAGCTCCTTGACCTCCTGACAGTAGTGTATGTTCCTATCTTTCACTGACATGATTAGTGACATCATCAACTCCCCTGGAGTTATTTCTGCTGCTATAGCTACTGGATTGAAGGATACTACCTCCACTTCTTCTTCCAACATGCCGTCAAATACGGACATGAGGTCTAAGCTCTCGAAGTCTCCAGACTCCACCACAACTATCTCGGGATCCGCTTCTATGGGGTTCGGTATGATTTCTATCTGGTTTACCGACCCTTCGCTGACTACCTCTACATCTCTATTTTCACCTGACATCTACAACAACACAAAAAGTTGATTAGTAAACGTTAGTATAATAAAAACACATAACATATATAATGCATCTTTATAAGGTTAACTTCCATCTTTTATTCTTTGACTTTTCTTAAGGTTATGACTTAAGGTTTTATTTCCCCCCTTAAGTTTTATAACCTAATGCTTTGATACCAACCTGTGACGCCCCCAAATCCGGGTATCTTCCAACCCGACAGATGGTGCAACACGGCGCTACAGTTCACATAAACATTCAATTGAAATGCCTCAAAAGAACGGATATGTCTTATATATATCGAAAGAATATTTACATTCCCCAGGTTCTTTACAACCAATACATTGTCTTTGTCATAATATCAATATTATTTCTTACAAAACCTATACTATTACAGATGCAATCTACAGGTTCGCCTTCCCTTTATCCTTGCCGGATCCATCGGTCCGTTCTGTCTTAGCTGCATTCATATGGTTCAAGCAAGAATGAGCCTAACTAGCTCAACAAGTACAACAATTCTAGGAAAATAGCATGCTTGAAACATAGGGATCGTATATCTTCAATAACAAAACAATAATTACGAAGTACTATTGATAATTCAAAATAGCACTTCTTTTCATTCAAAATGTTTTACAACAACAATATTTAGTAAAACATCAATTCTGGTTCAAGACCGTAAGCATTTCATATGTACTTTGAAAAGGACATCCCGGCACGAAGTCCGTAAGTCCGACATATCTTACGAGTACGTCTAGGTGATCAGCCTATAGTACTCTATGTTGATCAACACTACATTCATTAAACGTGTATACGTTTAAGTTGTGGCAACCTCACGTGCCTGTCGTTTGACGACAAAATAATTTGAGCATACACAATCTACTTTTGAAAACCACAACAATATTAGTTTGGTAAATTCTTATTAACACTTGGTAGAATAACATATCATACGTCTAGCCAAAAGGATTGGCTTTGACTTCCTCAGATATTAACTCATGCGAAGAATACATGAATCACAAAGACTTGTCCAGATCAAACTGGAACAAGGGTTAGAGTACTTGCCTTTAGCGTCTGCTTATAGATATAACACGTGCACGTTACATCTTTAAGGTCTCTACATTAGACGATAGCATAACATAGAACATTAGGTCATGAATGATCACACATGGTTCCTAAAGAATCTTACCCTTCTTCTTAATCTAATTATGGATTAGATTTATTATTATTGGTTCCGGCTTTCCATTACATCACTCTTACGTTCATAAGTAATAAGTAATTGACTTAATCTTAACCTTAAGTGAACATACTTAATTTTTAATATGTAATAACTATGTTTCATTAAGATCTTTATTTAATTGATTAACAATTACTCCTCATGTTCATTTGTAAACATTCATCACTATCTAGGTTATGAAATTTTGGTACTGTCACACGATTATCGACTTGGTGCTTATTGCTTGTCACACACTTAGTACTCAAAAATCGGACTCCGGCTGTCGCGTTGCACGACTCTCTGTGTTAAATGTCATACTGCCAAGATGACTCTCCAGGGGCTAATGGCCACTTTGGCATTGCGGCGCGGGTTTATTTGCCTTGAAATTTGGCAAGCGACCAATGCACCGTGAAAACTTATACGCTTTTGAAAATTTAGTGAAACTCCCGAACTCGTAATTTCTTCGTTATAAGTCCGAATTGGCTCGTTCAAGAGCCTAAGGTTCACAAATTACGTGCTCTATGCGTTCAGGCAAGAATTTTATCTATTTTACTTCGTTTGCTAAAATTTCACCTATTAGTTCATTTTAACAAAAACGATAAACGTTCGTGAACGTTCAACGCTCGTTTCTTCGTTCTAAGTCGGAATCCGGCCATTTTCGAGTCCGCAACTCTATAATGCCAAATATGACTTGTCTCCATCGAGAACCAACATTTATGACCTCAAACACAAAATACGACTTTCATTCCGAGAATTTCACGAATTCGACGATTATCGTCCAATCGTGTGAATTCCGGCGAATCCTCTTTACTAATCATTCTAGGTGGATTTTATTCAATCATGTAGACATTACAAGTTACTTATTACACCAACTTATCGTCAAAGTAGGTTTTGACTTATTCTCATAAGTCAATGACTTATTTCACTTATTATCTACAATTCTCATGCTTATGACAACAAAGGCAATTCTTTATAAGTTCATTAACTTATTTAGGTTCAAGTTGCTTATTCAACTTATTCGGCTTAAGTTCATTCATCAATGACTTATGACATGATATCATTAAACCATCCCACTTCTCTATCAATCCTATTATGATAGAGATGGAAGAGACAAGATAATTTACCTTTGATGAACTATTACTTCACTTCACTTTGGAAAATGTAGCAAAAGTTGAGATGACTTATAAGTGCTTATGTGACTTATTCTCTTTGACACTTAAGTTGTTTATCTTGTAAGAAGTTGGAAAAAATTTGAACAAGTAACAAATGAATTGAAGCTTGCTATTTATAGAGGAGCTAAGGTTAGGGCATAATGGTCTTTATGTCATCCTACCTCCTTAAACTAACCACCTTACTATTCATCTACTTAGCCACTAAGTAATCTTGTTCACCACTCCTTTTTTCTTGCTCAACACAACACTTGCTCCTCACTTAAAGTTCTTGCTATCCAAGTTCACCCATGGGTTGAACCATGGATCATTGCTTTACCCATTGGATCATCCTTTGGCTTAGGCCTAGTTAATAACTCTTTTTTCTTGTGGGCTTGCATGCATTTGGTTTGGGCTTCACTTTATAAACCACTTGGGCTTATTATAATTCCCATATAGATCTACACCTTATTTATATTGAACTTGTATTTTCTACCATGTTACATTAATTCATTTCGTTAGGTTTTAATACCTATTTTCTTAATTTAAGTCCGCATTCGAATTATTGCGTTTTCCATACTTCGATTATTATTACATAATCCATCTTGTCTCGATATTCTAACGTTAGGTATTTCTCGGAAGTTCAAAAATAATTCCCGAGCGATAAATGGTGAGTAGTGTTTTTCGTAAACTTTTTCGGAAAACATTTATTTTCGTCTTGGAAATTCTAACACTTTAATTCATTCACGTGGTTCAAATACTACGATCTTCCGACGTTTCTAGGTTATAGAACGACATACATCTTATTAACACATATAATAACAAATAATATTATTTTATTCATTAATTAATTCTTTAAAATATTTTTACAAAGGATCCGAATTTCTCGGGCGTTACAGTAGGTACTTTCATGCTTGATTAATTTGATGTTCTGATCATTGATTAGGTGTTCAATTTGTTTAAATCTATAGCACATGTGTCATAGAACATAACTATAACAACCGTTCAGTTCAAAAACATAACAATGATCAGATTTGATGAGGTCAAACCCTGTCAGAAATTTGGCTCACATGTTTTCTGGAAATTCCAGAAAACAGAAAACGTGATCGAGGATGCTACTTTGACTGATCACTCCATTCAACCTATTGCTTGTTTAAAGGATCTAAAGACATGAATCTAAAGTCTATTTTATAGGCTATAACATGCTTACCATAACATCAACAAAATACATAAAACCTGTCTGATCTATTACTTAGAAAAGCTTGTCAGAGACTGAAACATACTTTCTAGGTTACCCAGAATTTTACTCGGTCAAGCCCGATCAACGGGTTTTGACCGTCTATAACACACGATCTAGACATCTGATGGCTGTACTACCACTTCCAAATTAAAGACAACATAACAAGCTATACACAACAACTTTAAAACATCAAAAACAACAAACGAACAAGAATCTGTGGCTCCTGACATTAGCTTGTCAGGCCACAAATTTTGTTCTTGGACATATTTTGGAAAACACCATTTTAAGGCACTTCGATGCTATGGATTCATGATAGATCATCATAGATCTTCATAAAACATCCATTAGAAAGATTCTAAACACTTAAACACAAAAACTTTCTTAGTATACAAGATCAAATTAGATTTTAGGATTTATACCTTCTTGTTCAAATCTTGATCTTGATCTTCCTAACCTGATATTGTTTGATTAAGGGCTATTTTTAGGATTGACCTACTTGATAATTTCAGAGCTTTGAGAGAGAATAAGAGTTGGTGAGAGCATATATGAAGAATGACAACTTTAGTGACTTTTTCTCTCTCATAACTTATATATAATGCTTGATTTGTTGCTAGATCTGAAAAATTCGGCTGGTGGCTGAGATTATGCACTCACCAAGTCAATGTAGTGGTTCACCAACTAAAGACGTTGGTGAATTTTGCAAGTTACCATTTAAAGAAAGTAAAAAGGGCATAATGGTCATTTGGATTTTATATTTAATGGCATTCTTATCAATTAGCCAAACCCTTAGGGTTTAGGGTTTGGGTTAGGGTTTAGGGTTTGAATCCTTTAGGGTTTGGAACCCTTAGGGTTAAGCAATTTGATTTTCTAAAACTTCCAATTTAGGTTCTAAAAATCGAAAATTAATATTTCTAAATTATAATTAGAATTTTCTAATTATATTAAAATTTCTTAATCATAACTTAAATATTGCTAATTAGGATTAATAATTCCTAATTAAAATTGCTAATTAAGCAATTAGGGTCACAATTGATCATTAGGGTTTACAACCCACGAATTAGGGTTTCTAATAGAAAAATAAAATTTCCAAATTACAATTAAGGTTGTAAAATAGAAATTGAAATAACTAAAATATAATTAAGGTTTTCTAATCATATTTTAAGTTTAATAAACGCCTTATACTTGCCAATTAGGATTAGGGTTTCCTGATTAGGGTTTAGGAATCCCGGATTTCGATTAGGGTATTTAACTACGCGTTAGGATTTCTAATCCTGAGATTAGGGTTTTTAATCTCTTATTAGAGTTTATAAATTTTAAACCTTATCTGATCAATCATTGATCAAAATTTCTATACAGTACAAACATATTCTCATCAATATAATTATTTTAATTATATTTTCTATTGAATCCCTTTCCAGAAATTAGGGTTAGGGTTTCTCATCTTTTTAAGCACAACTCTACTCTAATTTTATTAGTCAATACACAAATTGACCTTCTCGAGACTCGTATCACAAAAACTTATCACAAAATTAATAATCATTATTAATATTAATAAAAAAAAAATTTATTCGCAAATTTTGGATTATTCGAAATCCCGGGTTATCACAGAGTTGGTCGATGAAATAAAAAAAAAAGCCCTAACTTTGCTCTGTAATTGCTCTGCAGTCAGTTTGTGGTATGAACGTGCGTCTAATCGAAGGCATAAAGTCTAAGTAATCTTTTAAGAAGAAGAAAAAGAATCTCTTAGATTTTCACAGGTACTTTCATATCTGCTTTTGATTGATAAAGTCCATTTTATATGGGCGAATAGGTAAAATATGGTTGTGACAACCCGAGAATTTAGAAAAATTTTAAAATTTAATTATTTGATTTAAGGTTCGATATTAGAACTTAGACAGAAAATAAGTGTATGCGTTTGATATTTTTAAGATAGAATTTTGAGGATTTCAAAATTCTGTGAAAGATTTTGGTGAATTTTTCAGGATTAGGTGTATCCGTGAATATGTCCTGTGTATATGTGTACAATATGTGGTTAAGGGTCAAGGGTTGACTAGATAAATAATATTTGTAACAAACCCTAGGTATATATTAAGAACGTCAACGTTCGGTTAGAAAACCCTAGCGATTAAGAAGAAACCCTAAAATCGGTTCTGGAAACCCTAATTTCAGTTCCGGGAATTCGAAACTCTAACTCGGTGTATGAAACCCTAATCTGGGAACTTAAATGATTCTTATAATACTTATATGCTATTAATTAGAATATTAATTAGGGTAAAGCTTAATTATTTAGCAAACCCTAATTTCAAAATTTAAAAACCCTAAATTCTGGATTTGAAACCGTAATTTATAATTAGGGAAAATCTAAGTGTTAATTTAATTAGGAAATATTAATCCTAATTTTAAAGTTATGAGTAATTAAAAAACCCTAATCTAATTACGAAATCTAATTTTTAAATTAAAAATATTATTTTCTATTAGAAACCCTAATTATTGGTTTATAAACCCTAATAACCATTTTGACCCTAATTGCTTAATTAGCAATTTTAATTAGGAAATACTAATCCTAATTAGTAAGATTTAAGTTATGATTAAGAAATTTTATATAATTAGAAAATTCTAATTATAATTTAGAAGTATTAATTTTTAATTTTTAAAACCTAAATTGGAAATCCTAGAATTTATTTTTCCAAACCCTAAACCCTAAGGTTTCCAAACCCTAAACCCTAAGGGTTTGGGCAAAAGGACTTGTATGCCATTAAAATTGTTTGTGAAAAGACCATTTTACCCTTTTTGCAATTCTTTAATGAGTTAGTGTGTAGATCTTGACCTATTATGGGTTGTTCACCAACCCTAAGACTAGCATATGACTTATATCCAGCAAATTAGCAGCTATACCTGTGATGCCCCCAAAATATGTATACATCACCCATTCTGAGTCGCCAAATACATGGTACAAAAATAAATACAACTTCAGTAATATAATTGTCGTGCAAAATACGACAACACATATACTGTGAGTTTGAATACAAATATTGTCTACTAGAGAGTATACAAACTCAAAAGGAGTCCTCATTACAATTATTGATACACTATTTTACAAAAATAGTGAGGACTTCTAAATAGCTATCTCGAATCATCACTCCATACCCCGGCTAGTTCGTGCTAAATTTTCTCATCCTGAGAAGAACAATGGAACAAAAAGGAAAAGGGTGAGCTCAACTAGCCTAGTAAGAATATTATGACTAAGATAATATACAACAAATTATCATTAGTTTTCAACAGGGAAAATCTGATAAAATATAATAGGCAACAAGTTTTAGATCAACAACTGCAGCGGAAACAACAATCCACTAGAAGAGTCAAGTAGAGAATTAATTCTACAATCTTCTAAGATTTAAAAGTCCATCATCAATATTTTTATCCCTGTAACATCAATCAATATACATCTTTAATCAAATATTCATCTTTGCACTACAGGCCAAAGATATTCATTTGTATCACCAGTTGGTCATGTTCATCTCAACACCTGTTCATCTTTGCACTACGGGCCAAAGATATTCATTATGTTATCATTCATCTTTGCACTACATGCCAAAGATATTCAGTAATATCATCATTTAGTATGAGGATGATGAAAAATAACTTAAAAAAAACGAATCCAGTGAGATAAAAGAACAAATATTAGGGATTCGTATTACAGTTTTATCCAAGTTCAATAATACTCCATAATAACAAATTTTGAAGCAAAACTCAAAAATAAAGATCAAAACATGGATACAATCAAAGATAGTAACCATAATAGACATCTTGGACAAAAAGAAGAAAATTTTATTTCTCGGTGAATAGTGCCGTATACGTGAATAGTGCCGTATAGTGAATAGTAACCCCGACACAAAAAGTTCCAAATTTGATAAAAAGTTCAGGCCAATATTTCGGCATAATGATATTGAAGAAAATAATATCATTTAAGAAGAAAACAACGTCCTTTACCTCAAAATAATGGTACTTTTGACTGAATTTCGGATATAGTGCTGACAGAAACTTGTACTGAATAGCAACTCTCAAAGTATCAAAATACTCACAAAAATATGCTCGATAATCTAGAGAGAAAGAAAATTTGTTTCTGGTGTGATTTTCAATTCTAACCTAAGCGTCTATTTATAGGAAAATGCTAGAATGCCAAAGGAGACTAAATAATAAAATAATAATATTATTTACACCAAACTTTTACGCATGCTTTGTTGACAATCTTCAGCCCCTCAATTTTGAAAATTTCAGCAGCCCATGTGCATTCAACACCAACCAAAAAGTGGGTTCCACCCATAATTTAATAAAAATTATTTTATTTTCTGAAACTTCAGTAATTTATAGAAAATAGCCCGTTTATCAAAAAAATATGAATTTTATGTCCATTCCACACGAAATCGAATTCTCTATAACTTTGCAGAAGAAAGTTTTTCGAAATTCCAGACAGAATATATCCGGAATCCACAAACGGGTGATTTTCAACACCTCTAAAAATCCATAACAAATCATTCGTTCATTTTTAACGGTTCAAAATTTGTGGATATATACTCAACTTATATATGTATAACATATTCAAAAATCACAACGATCCAATGGTTAGATTAAAATTATAACTCACGCAGTAGAGCTTTAAGAACACCGATTTGATCTTTTAATACCTTCAATCCGACAAAATACTGATAAAATACCTCAACATTAACTCCTTCATTTATAACCACATAAATAAATCCATCATTTATATCCACATCAAATAAATATTTCCTTATCATATAAATCAATAATTAATTATTCATAAATAATATTACAGAATCACAATAATGACAACCAGGTAGTTCCCAGGAAAGAGGGGGCTTTCCGATAAGGATTTCTCATTACTGGCGCGCAATTAGGTGACCAAACCCTCCTTGACAGAACTTTCTAGACATTGCCAATAATGCTATCTAATAATATTATTCCAAATAATATGAGTTATTGATCTGATAATGGAGATACTGTGCAGTGACAATTATTGAACAATAATAATTTAAAATATCAACGCAGCAATTATTGAACCAATAAAATAAAATATTGAACAGTAATTACTATAACAATTATTGAGTAGTGCCTTCTTACATAAGAATCAATAATTCAACAATACTGTGCAATACCTTGTGCTACTGTGCAACCACGCATTCTTCGTATTTTAACCATAGGGTATTCCAACGATGTTAATTGGTAATAACTACTTCTGTGTTATTTGTAAAAACTCAAATTTGTCATTTTCTTCATCCGACCGTTATCCGTTATAGGGCCCACAAATGGCTACACCGTCGTACGAATATTTCCCGACAGCATGAATATTCCACGACCAAATGAATATTCCCCGACAACAATGAATATTTAATAACCACTTGCTTATTTTGCAAAATTTTCACATTTCACCTATAACCAAAGTATTATATCAAATTAATACCTTATTATTAACAATAATAAATAGAGGAAATTCGATTTTTATTTATAATAAGTTGGGGTCTTACAACCTCCCCTTCTTATGAAATTTCGTCCTCGAAATTGACGTACGTACCTGATGTTTCAAAAAGGTGAGGATATCTCGCTTTCATTTCTGATTCCAACTCCCAGGTCATTTCTTCAATAGCATGGTTTCTCCACAAAACCTTAACTTGTGGTATAACCTTCGTGCGTAGGACATGCTCTTTTCTATCCAAGATCTTAACAGGTACCTCCTCGTACGTTAAATCTTTGGCTATCTCATCTGGTTCTAACTCAATAATGTGGTTCGGGTCTTTCACATATTTACGAAGCATAGATATGTGAAAAACATTATGAACACGAGACATGCTTGGAGGTAATGCGAGTCTATAGGCCACATTTCCTATTCGGTCAAGAATCTCAAATGGACCAACAAATCGTGGATTGAGCTTTCCTCTCTTCCCAAATCTTGTAACTCCCTTCCATGGTGCAACACGTAACAATACATGATCCCCAATATTAAATTCCACGTCCTTCCGATGAAGATCCGCATAACTCTTTTGTCGATCCTGTGCCGTTTGTATACATTATCAGATCATTTGGATCTTCTCTGTAGTTATGCGTACCAATTCTGGTCCCAAAAACGTTGCTTCACCCACCTCGTCCCAAAATACTGGAGAGCGACACTTTCGTCCATACAATGCTTCAAATGGAGCCACACCTATACTTGCCTGATAACTGTTGTTGTAGGAGAATTCCACCAATGGTAGGTACTTATCCCAACTCCCTTTGAAATCTAGGACACAAAGTCTTAATAGATCTTCAAGAGTTTGAATAGTCCTCTCTGATTTCCCGTCCGTTTGAGGATGGTATACCGAACTGAATCGTAAATCCGTGCCCATAGCTTTCTACAAGCTAACCCAAAATCGTGAAGTAAATCTTCGGTCACGATCCGAAACTATGGATACTGGCATGCCATGCAATCTTACAATCTCATTCACGTACATACTAGCAAGACGTTCAAGGGAATAAGTCTCCCGTATAGGCAAGAAATGGGCAGACTTGGTTAATCTATCAAAAATAACCCAAATCGCATCTATGCCTTGAGAAACCTTGGGAAGACCCGTAACGAAATCCATAGTAATGTGTTCCCACTTCCATTTCAGAATCTCAAGTGGTTGCAATGGACCCTTTAGCACTTGATGCTCTGCCTTTACACGTTGACAAGTTAAACACCTCGAGATAAACTCGCGATCTCTCTTTAATAATTGTTCCAAAATGTATATGAAGATCATGATACATTTTGGTAATCCCATGATGAATTGCAAGCGGTGTGTTGTGTGCCTCCATCATGATTCTATGCTTGTGGCGCCCCAAAATTAGGTATACATCACCCATCTTGGGTGCGCCGGATACATGATGTACGAATTCAAATACAACTTACTAATACAAGCTATCGTGTACAATACGACAAAACATAAAGCTGTGAGTTTGAATACAAATATTGTCTACTAGAGATTATACAAACTCAAAAGGAGTCCTCATTACAATTATTATCACACTATTTCACGAGAATAGTGAGGACTACTAATGCTATCCTACGGACCATTACTCGTTCCCAGACTCGTCCCAATTTATATTCTCATTTCACAGAAGAGAACGGTGAAAGAAAGGGTGAGCTCAACTAGCCCGATAAGAAATATTATGACTAAGATAATGCGAGAATAAATTATCATTAGCCTTCAATGATGTTAAAGCGATAAAATATAATAAACATCAAGTTTAAGCTGCTTGAATGACGGAACCAACAATCCATTAAAAAGTCAAGTAGAAAATAAAATCTACTATCTTTTATGATTTAAAGGTTTTTCATCAACTGTTATAAAGTGAGATTCGACAATAAATATTCACATCATCGAATCACCCTACACTTTACTGGCCGAGGATATTCTTTAGTATCACGACCACAATTATCCATGCACTACGGGCCAAGAATATTTGTGTATTCATTAATGGTCATGATCATGCCAACAACTGTCCATCAATGCACTAGGCCAATGAGGATTTTTACCACATCATTTGTAACATTACGGTCATGATTACACGAATAATCCACGGTCATAATCATACCAAGTCCATCTATATACTCTGAGGCCACAGATGACTTTCAAAATAATATAAACATGAGGATGATGACAATGATATAAGAATTCAATAAAACAAGTTCAAGAATTAATTTATCCGAGAACCAATAACATCTAAAGCTATCGACATGATCTTTGCTTTGTAGAGTAAAATTCAAGAATACTTAGAAGAATATTTCCATGAAAGGATCTTGGATGATGAAGCGCAAATATCAAGGATATTCCACTAATTTCATGGAGTATAGAAGTCAAAGTTTTAACCAATGAGTATAATAAAGAATGGAATAACAAAAGAAATCACCATGCATGCGATAGGCCTTACAGGCGAGGTTATTCCATTAGAATAATAAATAACGGAACCCGGTCGGCGTAAAGCGCATGCAGACGAGGATATTCAACGAGAATAATAAAGAATGGAACCGGTCAAGGCGTAAAAACACATGACGAGGATGTTCCAGCAGAATAATAATAAAAGCGGAACCGGTAGGTGTAAAAACACCTGCAGACGGGATGTTCCAATGAGAATAATAATAAAAAAGGCGGAACCGGTCGGTGTAAAACACACAGAGCGAGGATGTTCCAACGAGAATAATAGAAGAATGTCACCAAGTATAGGGTAAACCAGCGTATATCTGAGGTTATTTCAGCGAGAATAATAAGCAATGGAATAACAACAGTTCTCTTCATGAATAAGAAAGAATAACACCCCTTACTTTAGTAGGAGATTGAATCTTTGCGATAGTGTATGTGAGAATACTCTTCTTCTTTCTCTCTTATTCTCTCTATACTTTCTCTCTCTATAAGCTTGAATGAATTAATGAAAAATAATGAAGCACTAGGCCTCTATTTATAGAAGATTTCTAGCTTAGCACTTGCAATGTGAAAAGGCAAGTGGCTTGACATGATTTAGTGATGTGAAAAGAAAAGTGGTTTGGCCTTTTGTAATGTGAAGCGACAATTGGTTCGGCCTTTTGTAATGTGAAAAGCGACAAGTGGTTCGGCGTTTGTAATATATAAACGGCAAGTTTGGTTTGTAATCGTTGGTAAAGGTAATTACTATTGTGAAGGTAATTACTATTGAAGAGAGACTCTTAGATGATGACATATGGCCCCCCATAAAATAACCAAACTTACCACAAGCGTCTCATAATGAGACTCTTTATATACATCAAGGATTGAATAAATATTACCACAAATCATTTTATTTTTAATCAACACATATTTAATCTTTCAACAATTATTAATCATTTATAACTTATCGTCTCAATTATTGATTTAATAATATAACATATTATCTGAGATGATCTTGTGACAATAATTGAATCAATAATATAAGAGATATGATCGACAATTCTTTGTAGCAATAATTGAGTATAGGTGAGTGACTTCTCACGTAAGCATCAATAATCAATCTAGTGTGCTCTTATGCAACCACGCAGCGTATTCTTTGTACTTTTACTACTAGGGTAGTTCAGCGGTTTTTAGTAACACCTCTCGTAGTTATTTTTATAGAAAGATAATTTTGTCGGTTTTCTAACTACGACAATACTTAGTTGTAGGGTCCACCAATGATTGAGCCGTCGTATGAATATTCCCCGACAAAAAGAATATTCTCCGACCAAACGAATATTTTATAACAACTTGCTTACTTTGTAAAATTTATAAATATTACCCACAACTATAACATTATATCAAATTTATTCCATAATATTCATAAAAAATATTTATAGAAAATTCATCTTTATTTATAAAAGTTGGGGTCTTACAACCTCCCCTTCTTATGAAATTTCGCCCTCGAAATTAGGGTACGTACCTGGTATGTCGAAGAGGTAAGGATACCTTGATTTCATTTCAGATTCTAACTCTCAAGTCATTTCCTCAACATCGTGGTTTCTCCACAAAACCTTGACTTGAGGTATAACTTTTTAGCATAGAATATGTTCCTTCTTATCCAAGATTTGAACAGGAACCTCTTCATACGTCAAATCTTCCGCTATTTAAATCCGGATTCTAACTCAATAATGTGGTTCGGGTCTTTCACATATTTACGTAACATGGATATGTGAAAAGCGTTATGAACACGAGACATACTTGGCGGTAAAAGCGAGTCTATAGGCCACAGTTCCTACTCGATCGAGGATTAAAAATGGGTAGATGAATCGAGGATTGAGTTTTCCTCTCTTTCCAAATCTTGTAACTCCTTTCCATGGAGCAACACGTAACAACACATGATCTCTATATCGAATTCCCGTCCTTTCGATGAAGATCGGCATAACTCTTTTATCGATTTTGTGAGGTTTTTATCGTTGTCGGATCGTTTGAATCTTTTCCGTAGTCATACGTACCAACTCGGTCCCAACAACGTTGCTTCACCCACCTCATCCCGACATCTTGGAAGCGACACTTTCTTCCATCTGGCGCTTGAATGGAGCCATGCCAATACTGCTTGATAAGCTGTTGTTGTAGGAAAACTCCACCAATGGTAAGAACTTGTCCCAACTTCCCTTGAAATCAAGGACCACGAGTCTTAATAGATCTTCAAGAGTTTGAATAGTCCTCTCCAATGTTCGTAAAATGCGAGGATGATATCTTGAGCTAAATCGTGAAATCTGTGCCCATAGCTTTTTGCAAACTAACCCAAAATCGTGAAGTGAATCTTGGGTCTCGATCAAAAACTATGGATCTCGGCATACCATGCGATCTTACAATCTCGTTTATGTACATCTGAGCAAGGCGTTCAAGTGTATAAGTTTCTCGTATCGGTAAGAAATGAAGCGGACTTGGTCAATCTATCAACAATGACCCAAATCGCATCTATGCCTTGAGAAACCTTAGGAAGGCCGTGCTTGAAATCCATGGTAATGTGCTCCCACTTCCATTACGGAATTTCAAGTGGTTGCAATGGACCTTTTGGTACTTGATGCTCGCTTTAACTCGTTGACAAGTTAGACACCTTGAGATAAACAACGCTATATCTCTCTCTTCATATTGCTTCACCAAAATGTATAGCGAATATCATGATACATTTTGGTACTCCCGAGATGGATTGCAAGCGGTGTGTTGTGCGCCTCCATCATGATTTTATACTTTAAATCGGGGTTGTTAGGAACACAAAGTGCGGAGTTGACTCAAAGTATTCCTTCTTCATCGATTCTTGCTTCGGCATAGCACCTTCTTGCACTTTCTTCCTCATCACGCATCGGCTCGGTATGTAGCTTGGCGACTTTAACTTTATCGATTAAAAGTCGGTACTACTCATATATTCGCCATCGTCACATGCGTCCTGAGTCTTTAACTCTATCTCCATCCTTTGCAAGTCACACAAAATGGGCCCTTGCGTTGACAATATCGCTTTTCGTGCTTGCATATGATCTTCTACTCTCAATCGTCGGCTACCTACGTTTGCTTTTCGAGGATGGTATTGGATGGTATGATCATAATCTTTCAATAGTTCAAGCCCAGCGTCGTTGTCGCATGTTGAGTTCCTTTTGAGTGAAGAAATATTTGAGGCTTTTATGATCCGTAAAGATCTCCACTTTCTCCCCATACAAGTAATGCCTCAAATTTTAAGTGCAAAGACAACAATTTGCTTAACTCTAGATCATGAGTAGGATAATTCCTCTCATATTCTTTGAGTTGTCATGAGGCATAGGCTATGACTTTTCCATGTTGCATGAGAACACATCCCAACCCTTTGCGAAGCATCTTGTAGATGACAAATCCCTCAAGGCGGATGGTATTGTCCGAGCAGTCTTTGAAATGAGTCTCCTCTTGAGTTCTTGAAAACTCTTCTCACATTCTTCGCTCAATCGAACTTTGTATCTTTACGAGTCAATTTGAGTCAATGGAGTAGCGATTGAGAAAATCCTTCCACGAATCTCGATAATAACCCATTAAAGCGAGAAAGCTCGTGCTTGATCTTGATTTAGGTTGCTCCCGACTTTGAATAGCTTCAATCTTTCTTTGGGTCGACAGATATTCCATGACTTGATACCACGTGCCCAAGGAATGCTACTTCCTCAAGCGAACTTCGCATTTCTTCAACTTGGCATAAAGCTTATATTCACGAAGCTTTTGGAGTGTCGACCTCAAGTGTTGCTCATGATCTTCACGGCTTTTGGAATAAATAAGGATGTCATCAATAAAAAGGCGACCACAAAGTGATCCAAATATTCCTTGAATACTCGGTTCATCATATCCATGAAGGCGTGAGGAGCATTAGTCGATCAAAGGACATGACTAGAAATTCATAATGCCGTCTAGGGGTTACGAAAGCTATCTTTGGAATGTCATCGGTTCTAATCTTCAATTGGTGATATCCAGGAGCGAAGATCAATCTTTGAAAAGAATTTGGCTCCTTGCAATTTGGTCAAACAGGTCATCAATACGTGGCAATGGATACCTATTTTGATGGTGACATGATTGACTCCAGATAATCAATACAAAATCGCATACTCCCATCTTTCTTCTTCACGAATAGAGCAGGAGCACCCAGGAGGAGAAGTACTAGGGGCGAATAAAGCCGATGTCTAACAATTCCTGCGGTTGGGTCTTTAACTCACGAAGTTCAATAGGAGCCATTCGATATGGGGCTTTGGAAATGGGTTTTATCTTAGGGTTCAAAGGTCGATACAAAATTCAATTTCACGCTCTGGGGTAGGCGGGGAAGTTCTTGAGAATCGTCGGGAAATTTATTAACAATGAAATATCATTCAAAAGTGGCGTATTTTTGTTTAGATCGTGACATGAGCTAAGAAAGCTTGACATCAGTTTTCAATAAGCGAATAGCTTTATGGCTTGAGATGGTAGTGATTGATTTTAATGGTTTGGTGGCTTGAATTAGCATAATAGGTTGATTAGGAATATGAAAGCTAACAACCTTACGAAAACAATCAATTTTTTGCATGATGAGTAGTTAAACAATCAATCCCTAGAATCACGTCAAATGCAAGTATTTTCAATGAAATAAGATCGACGGGTAATGTGAAGTGCCGATTTGAACCAAACAAGACTTATAAGCAGTGGATGTAATGAAGGTTTCTCCCAGCGGAGTTTCCACGAGATAAGTCAAAGTCTAATTTCTCGAGTCAAATTTAATCGATGGCGCAAGTAGGAGAAATAAAAGAATGGGTGAAACCGGTATCAAATAAAGTATAGACTTCGTTAGAGTTTATGATAAGCTTACCGTGATGACCTCATTCGGGTTCCTTGCTTTACGGGAGGTCACAACAAGCGCTCTCCCTTGCACTCTAGGCTTTGACCTTTAGGGAATGACCTTTGGTGCCTCCATCCTAGCTGAATTTGTCTTCGGTGAACGACAAAATCGGGCTAAGTGACCTTCTCTTCCACAATTATAACATGCTTTGGATGGCATCGCGCAATTTGGACTGATGTGTCCCTCCCCTCCGCATTTGAAGCATATGATAGGTGGTCTTTCTCCTTCCTTAACAACGGGTGCTGGTGCTGACGTCTTTCCATCATTGTTGAATCTCCTCTTCTTGAAATGTCCATTCTTATTGTTTTGGTACGATTACCACCGAAGTGGTTACCATTTACAGCCATTGATTCCCCCTCACGCTTGTTGTCATAAGCCGATGACTACTCTCTATTTGGTATTATAATTTTTCATTTGCTCTCTTTTAGTTGCGTTGACTCGTTATCGCGCTCCACTAACTGAGCCCTATTTACAACATCTGAATACAAACACAGTTTATGAGAAATAAGATGTTGACGTATCTCGGCTTCAAACCTCTTAAAAACATTCGCGCCATTCTCTCTTCATTATCCACCAAGTGGGGATATGGCCCAGGATAACTCATAAATTTTGCCTCGTATTGCGACACGGTCATATTGTTTTGTTCAACTTGATAAACTCCACCTCCTTCGTATGGCGAATACTTTCGGGAAAGTATTTGTCGTTGAACGACTCTGGAACTTCTCCCAAGATATCTTGATCAATGAGTTGAGTACGTTTTTCTTGATTCCCACCGATGTCTGCCTCTCGCGCAACATAAAAGCGCAAAGGAACCTTTTGCTCCTCGGAGCATCCCAAGACATCAAATATCTTGGTGATCTGCTTTATCCATGCTTCCGCCATAAGTGGTTTTGGCTCTCCCTTAAACTCGGTGGTCCCGGCTCCTTGAAGCTGTTTAGCGGTGACCGCCCAGAGAGTTTCGAGTGTTTCCACCTACGTTTTGGCGAGGGCGCGCTCTGCTTTCTTTGTTGCATGAATTGCATAAAGCCTCTCGAACATTTGATCATTCATCATTTGGTCGGTGTTGTTGTTTGCATGAGGATTGTCGCCTTCACGATGCACATTATCACGATTATTGATATGTGGTGAATCAGCGGTGCTTTGTGCTCCATTGCTATTCTCAACATTCTCGGATGTCATTTTTGAGATCTTGCCACAAAACAAAAGGTTAATTGACATGTAACATATTATCCCTATATTACGTGAGCCAATAAAATAGCACATAAACTTAGGTAGGTCATACTAGCGAAGAATTCCCGTCTCTCCCCTCTAGTACTATTCTCACATCTTAGCGAGGATCATATCCTAAGCTTTGATACCTAATTGTGGCGCCCCAAAATTAGGTATACATCACCCATCTTGGGTGCGCGGATACATGATGCGAATTCAAATACAACTTACTAATACAAGCTGTATGGTATGTACAATACGACAAAACATAAAGCTGTGAGTTTGAATACAAATATTGTCTACTAGAGATTATACAAACTCAAAAGGTCCTCATTACAATTATTATCACACTATTTCACGAGAATAGTGAGGACTACTAATGCTATCCTACGGACCATTACTCAGTTCCCAGACTTCGTCCCGGCTATATTCTCATTTCTGAAGAAAGAAACGGTGAAAGAAAGGGTGAGCTCAACTAGCCCGATAAGAAATATTATGACTAAGATAATGCGAGAATAAATTATCATTAGCCTTCAACAGCGATGTTAAGCGATAAAATATAATAAACATCAAGTTTAAGCTGCGGTGAACCAACAATCCATTAAAAAAAGTCAAGTAGAAAATAAAATCTACTATCTTTTATGATTTAAAGGTTTTTCATCCTTTGTTATATTTGAGACTCGACAATAAATATTCCACATCATCGAATCACCCTACGCACTCTGGCCGAGGATATTCTTTAGTATCACGACCACAATTATCCATGCACTACTGGGCCAAGAATATTTGTGTATTCATTAATGGTCATGATCATGCCAACAAGCTGTCCATCAATACACTACGGGCCAATGAGGATTTTTACCACATCATTTGTAACATTACGGTCATGATTACCGAATAATCCCTGGTCATAATCATACCAAGTCCATCTATGCACTACAGGCCACAGATGACTTTCAACATAATATAAACATGAGGATGATGACAATGATATAAGAATTCAATAAAACAAGTTCAAGAATTAATTTATCCGGGAACCAATAACATCAAATTATCGACATGATCTTTGCTTTGTAGAGTAAAATTCAAGAATACTTAGAAGAATATTTCCATGAAAGGATCTTTGGATGAAGCGCAAATATCAAGGATATTCCACTAATTTCATGGAGTATAGAAGTCAAAGTTTTAACCATTTGAGTATAATAAAGAATGGAATAACAAAAGAAATCACCATGCATGCGATAGGCCTTGCAGGCGAGTTATTCAATAGAATAATAAATAACGGAACCGGTCGGCGATAAGCGAGAATAATAAAGAATGAGCGGGATATTCAAAGGAGAATAATAAAGAATGGAACCCGGTCGGCGTAAAACACACGAGACAGGATGTTTCAGCGAAGAATAATAAAAAAAAGCGGAACCCGGTCCGGTGTAAAACACACCTGACGAGGATGTTCCAGCGAATAATAATAATAAAGCGGAACCCGGTCGAGGTGTAAAACACAGACGAGGATGTTCAATGAGAATAATAGAAGAATGTCACCAAGTATAGGGGTAAAGCGTATCTGAGTTATTCAGCAGAATAATAAGCAATGGAATAACAGCAGTTCTCTTCATGAATAAGAAAGAATAACACCCCTTACTTTAGTAGGAGATTGAATCTGCTGATAGTGTAGTAACAGAATACTCTTCTTCTTTCTCTCTTATTCTCTCTATACTTTCTCTCTCTATAGCTTGAATGAATTAAGTGAAAATAATGAAGCACTAGGCCTCTATTTATAGAAGATTTCTAGCTTAGCACTTGCCATGTGAAAAGGCAAAGTGGCAGCGGACAGTGATGTGAAAAGAAAAGTGGTTTGGCGCCTTTGTAATGTGAAGCGACAATTGGTTCGGCCTTTGTAATGTGAAAGCGACAAGTGGTTCGGCCTTTGTAATATAAACGACAAGTGGTTTGTGTTTGGTAAAGGTAATTACTATTGTGAAGGTAATTACTATTAGCGAAGGTAATTACTATTGAAGGTTATTTGTGAAGAGACTCTTAGATGATGACATATGGGCCCCCATAAAATAACCAAACTTACCACAAGCGTCTCTCATAGCAGACTCTTTATATACATCAAGGATTGAATAAATATTACCACAAATCATTTTATTTTTAATCAACACATATTTAATCTTTCAACAATTATTAATCATTTATAACTTGTCGTCTCAATTATTGATTTAATAATATAACATATTATATCTGAGATGATCTTTGTGACAATAATTGAATCAATAATATAAGAGATATGATCGACAATTCTTTGTAGCAATAATTGAGTATATTTGAGTGACTTCTCACGTAAGCATCAATAATCAATCAAAGTGTGCTACTTGCAACCCACAGCGTATTCTTGTACTTTTACTTTTACTAGGGTAGTTCAGCAGTTTTAACGGTAACACCTCGTAGTTATTTTTATAGAAAGATAATTTTTGTGATTTTCTAACTTCGACAATACTTCCGTTTGTAGGGGTCCACCAATGATTGAGTAGTAAATACGAATATTCCCAAACAAAAGAATATTCCCAACCAAGCGAATATTTTATAACAACTTGCTTACTTTGCAAAATTTATAAATATTACCCACAACTATAACATTATATCAAATTTATTCCATAATATTCAAAAATAATATTTATAGAAAATTCATCTTTATTTATAAAAGTTGGGGTCTTATCATTGTAGATAACAAATCCATCCGAACCGGATGGTATTGTCAGAACAGGTGCCGAAATGAGTCTCCTCTTGAGTTCTTGAAAACCCTTCTAACAATCTTTGCTCCAACCGAATTTTATATCTTTACGAGTTAACTGAGTTAACGGAGTTGTGATTCGAGAAAATCCTTCCACGAATCTCCGATAGTAACCATCTAAGCCCAGAAAGCTACGTACTTCGGTCACCGACTTCAGTTGCTCCCAACTTTGTATGGCTTCAATCTTTGCCGGGTCGACAGATACTCCATGTTTTTACACCACGTGCCCAAGGAATGCTACTTCCTCAATCCAGAACTCGCATTTCTTCAGCTTGTCCTATAGCTTGTTATCATGAAGCCTTTGCAATACCAGCTTCAAATGGCACTCATGATCTTCACGGCTTTTGGAATAGATGAGGATGTCATCAATAAAGACAACAACGAATTGATCCAAATATTCTTTGAATACATGATTCATCATATCCATGAAAGCAGCAGGAGCATTAGTCAATCCAAAAGATATGACTAAGAATTTATAATGCCCGTACCGAGTTCTGAAGGCAGTCTTTGGAATATTCTTAGTTTTAATCTTCAGTTGATGATATCCAGAACGAAGATCTATCTTTGAAAAGAATTGTGCTCCTTGCTATTGGTCAAACATGTCATCAATGCGAGGTAGCGGATACCTATTCTTGATAATGACATGGTTCAATTCTCGGTAGTCAATACAAAGTCGCATACTCCCGTCTTTCTTCTTTACAAATAACACAGGAACACCCCAAGGAGATGTACTAGGACGAATAAAATCGATGTCCAACAACTACTGCAGTTGAACCTTTAACTCCTGAAGTTCAATAGGAGCCATTCGATATGGGGTTTTAGAAATGGGCTTTGTACCAGGTTCAAGGTCAATAAAGAATTCAACTTCACATTCTGGGGGTATACCGAAAAGTTCTTCAGGAAATACGTCAGGAAATTCACTAACAACAGAAATATTATTCAAATCTGACGTGTTTTTGTTAAAGTCCGTGACATGGGCTAAGAAAGCTTGACATCTGTTTTTCAATAAACGAATAGCTTTATGGCTTGATATGACAGTGATTGATTTTAGTGGTTTGGTTGTTTGAATTCGCATAACAGGTTGGTTAGGAATATAAAAATTGACAACCTTATGAAAACAATCAATTTTAGCATGATGAGTAGTTAACCAATCAATCCCTAAAATCACATCAAATGCAAGAATTTTCAACGAAATAAGATCGGCAGGTAATGTGATGGTACCAAATTGAATCAAGCAAGATTTATAAACGGTAGATGTAACGAAAGTTTCTCCTAACGGAGTCTCAACAGATAAGTCAAGGTCTAACTTATCTGGAGTCAAGTTTAAACGTTGAGCACAAGCAGGAGAGATAAAAGAATGGGTAGAACCGGTATCTAATAAGGTATAAACTTCGCAAGAGTTTATAATTAGCTTACCCGTGATCACCTCGTTTGGGTTCCTCGCATTTTGGGCAGTCACGACAAACGCCCTTCCAGGTACCACCGACTTCGACTTGTCTAGGATAGCCTTTGGAGTCACCATCCCCGTTGAACTTGGTTTCGTAACTAGACAATCTCTAGCTATATGACCTTCCTTTCCACAGTTATAACACACCTTGGATTGTTGTGGGTAGTTTGGGCTGATGTGTCCCTCTTTCCCGCATTTGTAACAAACGACCGGTGCTCGTTCTCCTCCCTAAAGCAGGTTGGTGTTTGTGATGACGTCTTCACGTTATCATTGTTGTACATTCTCTTCTTAAAATCTCCTCCCGACTCGCTCCTTCTATTATCACGTACGATTACCACCGAGTGGTTACCGCTTTTGTCAGAATGATTTCCTCATCTTGGTTTTCATTGCTCGATGGTCGCCGCCATTGTATGACCACTGGTTGTGGTCCCTACGGTTTGCACATACTCATTATCTCGCCTAATAATTGAGCCCCATTTTACAACATCTGAATATAAAAAAATTTATGAGATATAAGATATTTCCGAATCTCGGGCTTTAGACCTCTCAAAAACATCATCGTCATTTGTTCCTTATTTTCGACCAAATGAGGTGCAAACCTAGATAACTCTGCAAACTTCGCCTCGTACTGGGACACCGTCATGTTGTTTTGTTCGGTCGATAAACTCAACCTCCTTTATATGATTTAATACTTTCGAGGAAAGTACTTGTCATTAAATAGTTTCTGAAACGTTTCCCAAGACATGTTGAGTGCACCGGCTGGGTACGCTTCACAGACTCCCACCAGTAGTCTGCCTCACCGCGGAACATAAAGGTAGCGAATGGAACCTTCTGTTCCTCCGTGCATCCCAAGAAATCGAATATCTTGGTAATTTACTTGACCCACATTTCTGCCTTGATCGGATCCGGCTTTCCAATAAATTTTGGTGGTCCCAACTCCTTGAACTGCTTGGTTGTGACAAGCCGCGCATTGCTATCATTTCCACCCGTATTCTGTGCACAAGTCTCCCTCGTCTGGTTTTGCATGAACTGCAAAAAGCTTCTAAACATCCCATCATTCATCATTTGTTCGGTAGTGTTGTTTACATGAGGAATATTGCTTTCCTGTTGCACGTTCCCCTGGGGGGTGATCAAAGGTGTCTCCACGGTCTGATTTACTCCATTATTAACGTTCTTAGCTGTCATTCCTAAATACTGCCATAAAATAAAGGTCAATAGTCATGTCATATATTATCCCTATACTTTGACCGACCAAATAAATACCAATTAAACTTAGTCAGGTCATACTAGCGAAGGAATTCCCCATCTCTCCCCTCCTAGTTCTTGTCTCACATCTCAGCCAGGGATCATATCCCTAAGCTATGATACCAACTGTGACGCCCCCAAAATAGGTATACATCACCCATTCTGAGTCGCCAAATACATGGTATAAAAACAAATATAACTTCAGTAATATAATTGTCGTGCAAAATACGACAACACATATACTATGAGTTTGAATACAAATATTGTCTACTAGAGAGTATAAAAAGAGTCCTCATTACAATTATTGATACACTATTTTACAAAAATAGTGAGAGGACTTCTAAACAGCTATCTCGAATCATCACTCCATACCCCGGCTAGTTCTTGCTAAATTTTTTCCTCCTGAAAAGAACAATGGAACAAAAAGGAAAAGAGTGAGCTCAACTAGCCTAGTAAAGAATATTATGACTAAGATAATATACAACAATTATCATTAGTCTTCAACAGAAAAAATCTGATAAAATATAATAGACAACAAGTTTTAGATCAACAACTGCAGCGGAAACAACAATCCATTAGAAGAGTCAAGTAGAGAATGAATTCTATTATCTTCTAAGATTTAAAAGTCCATCATCAATATTTTTATCCCTGTAACATCAATCAATATACATCTTTAATCAAATATTCATCTTTGCACTACAGGCTATAGATATTCATTTATATCACCAGTTGGTCATGTTCATCTCAACACCTGTTCATCTTTTCACTACGGGCCAAAGATATTCATTAGGTAATCATTCATCTTTGCACTACATGCCAAAGATATTCAGTAATATCATCATTTAGGACTGAGAATGATGAAAAATATCTTAAAGAAAACGAATCCAGTGAGATAAAAGAATAAATATTAGGGATTCGTATTACAGTTTTATCCAAGTTCAATAATACTCCATAATAACAAATTTTGAAGCAGAATTCAAAAATAAAGATCAAATCATGGATACAATCAAAGATAGTAACCATAATAGACATCTTGGAAAAAAAGAAGAAAATTTCATTTTTAAATTGAATAGTAAATGATTCGTGAATAGTGCCGTATACGTGAATAGTAACCCCAACACAAAAAGTTACAAATTTTATAAAAAGTGCAGACCAATATTTTGGCATAATGATATTGAAGAAAATAATATCATTTAAGAAGAAAACAACATCCTTTACCTCAAAATAACGGTATTTACAATAGAATTTGGATATAGTCTTGTTGTGAAACTTGTCTTGAATAGCAACTCTCAAAGTATCAAAATACTCACAAAAATACGCTCGATAATCTAGAGAGAAAGAAAACTTGTTTCTGGTGTGATTTTCAATTCTAACCTAAGCGTCTATTTATAGGAAAATGCTAGAACGCCAAAGGAAACTAAATAATAACATAATAATATTATTTACACCAAACTTTTACGCATGCTTTGTTGACAATCTTCAGCCCCTCAATTTGATGATCTGAGTTGCTAAAACTTGGATCCATATCATCTAGATGCTCCAAAATCGAGTTTTCAAAATTCTGGAAAAAGGTTAAAAAATGGCCTGACAGTCGAATGTCAGGCCTTCTAGATCTTTATGTGTTTGATATTTTATGTGTTTGATGTTTTGAATTCGTTCTATGTTGTAAGGACTGTGATCTAGGACTTTAATCTAGTCCAGATCAAGTCTAGATGAAAAGTTACAAGCGGTCAAACAGCGTTGACCACTCACAAAAATCAGAAATCAAGGGCTGACGCATTTCTTCCCGACAAGAGTTTCTGAGCCTCGGATCTTGCAGTGGTTTGCTTGTTTGGCCATGTTGTTGTTTTGGTGTTGTAATCGGACATAAGGACTACATAATAATGGCTTTAGATAACCTATATCCTTAACAGAATCCTAAATAATCTTGGTCAAAGTATCGTTGATTCGATCGTTTTGAAAAATCTGAAAACCGTAAATAGTAAAGACGACTCCTCGACCACTACTTTGACCGGCTTTGATTTCTTTAATATGTTATTATTAGACCGATCTGTGGATATGTTGTTGTACCCTGACATCAAGACTATAGTATTGAACCTTCATATCACATTAACCCAGCCGAGGATATAGAGATTCAAGGGACCAAAGTAGACCTCGCATTCTTCATTTTTCGGAAAACCCGGAAAATGAAGAAGAATGATATCATTTATTTTGCTAGCTTAGATCTTGCTGTGATGTTGTGTAATGACCTTGAAACGGGATTTCAGATGTAGTATTACATGGATACTACAATCTTAATACAAATTAGAAGCCCGGAATCAACAAGAACATAGATTAAAATTTGGTCAAACCAAGCCTCTCGGTGAGTTACTTTGAAGCTCAAGAACACTCAAGAAAACCTATAGCGACGGTTCTGTCGCTATAGAGCCCATTTTTAATTATTATTTTTCGGAAATTAATTAAAAATAGATAAAAAGTTGTTTTTAATTATTAAAAATACAAAATAAATTCCTAAAAATTATTTTAAAGTCTGAAAAATAGTTTTTAATTATTTTGAGTATATTTCATAAATATTTAATATTTTGGAATATAAATTGTATTTAATTTATTTAATTATAATATTAAATAAATGATTTAAAAATGATTTTAATACATGAAAAAATCATAAAAATAATATTATGGTATAATAAAATATTTTAAGTGACTTTTAATATTTTAGGATGAATTTCATTAATTAATTAATATTAATGGTAATTAATTAATTTAATAAATATATTAAATAAATTATGGAAAAATAGAATAAATGATTTAAAAAATCATATGAAAATGATTTAATTGTTATAAAAATATTTTAAGTTATAACCTATAACTTTTGATATTTTGTCATGAAAATATTAGTATTTTAATATTAATAGTAATTACTTAGGATAAAGAATTTAATTGTTTAAAAATCATATACATATGATTTTAAGGTATTAAAATATATTTTGATATATTATAAATATATTATAATATTAAGTGATGATTTTCATTAATATTTGATTATAAATAAATATTAATGATAAAAGAATTATGTGGTATTTAATTCATTTAAATACAATTTTAATAATTGAAAATACACGATAAATGATAATAATTACTTAAAAATTATTACGAGACTTTGAAAAATATTTCTACTGTTATTAAAATTATCTGAGATAATTATTAAGTGTTAGACAGAGTTTAATTGAACTTAGACTCGATAAAAGTCTGACAAGACCATCGGGATGTTAGAATTGTGTCGGGCTCAAGTCAGACTGAAATAGTTTGACCTGATACTGAGTCTTATGTGTGTTATAGACTGATAGGGTTATGTGTTATGTGTTTAGGTTATTCTATGTTTATATATATAATAGTATTATACTGTGATGATATTATTCTAATATTGGAGATCTATATTACTAATATTAGGTCTTCGGATAAAGCGTTATAAATTGCGTTGCGATAATCAATGGTTCATGCAAGTTTGTTTTTACTTAACTCTACTAAGAGTTGTTTCATTCGGATAAGCTTATGGTTAATCATTGCTGGTTGCCATGAATTGTACTTTGTACATATTGCATGTATAAGTCAGGTATGAAAGGCTGATCACCTTCATTACCGTTTGGTTCAGATATATTTGTTCATGTATAATACTTGTTCAGTCAAAAGTTTGTTCCTGCTAGTTCAAAATTATATTGTTGAATTATAGCCAGCTTATTATTCAAACTCATCCAATCATGATATATAGATATATTATTGAACTTAAACTTGCTGGGCAATCCTTATGCTCACCCTTGCTATATCATGATAAAACATTGCAGATTAAAGCGAAAACGTCGGATACAAGGAAAGGTTAAAGACAGTTCCAGCTTAAAGTTAATGTGTGCGATTAGATTTGTAATAGTGTTGTATAATAATAATGTTATGTGTTAAATAAGTTATGATTTGTGTATTAAGTTAAGGTTACTCGACCTTGGATAATAGTGTGTAATGTATTGTATAAACAATTTATGTTTATATCTTCCGCAAATAGTAATAGTGATAGAATGATCGAACCGGATCCGCGATGATTCGGGACGTCAGATTCGAGGCCGTCACAATGGTCATCACATGTGGCCCATGTTTCAGTTGGGTGTTGACTGGTAGGGGACATGTTGTGTAACATCCCCAGATCCGGGTACTAATCACCACGAATCTGGTACATTAATTCTATATTATTTGCGGAAGATATAAACATACATTATTTATACATTAAACTTACACATTATCCCCAAGGTCGAGAATCTTCACGTAATACCTATATTCCATATCTATCCGACATATAATGTCACTAGCTTCTCTTGTATCTGACGTATTCGTCTTAATCTGCAATGTTTATCATGATATAGCAATGGTGAGCAATAAGTTTGCCTACCAAGTTTAAGTTTAATTGAAGATATATCATGATTGAAAGAATTGAACAATTATAAGCTGGCTAACATTCAACAATATAATTGTGAACTAGCATGAACAAATTTTCATAGCTGAACGAACATTGAACATAAATATAGCAACTGAACCAGATGATAATGAAGGTGATCAACCTTTCATACCTGATGAACACATGCAATATGCACAGAGTGCGAATCAATAATTCATAGACATGGTAATCAGCAATGATTAACCATAAGCATATTTGAATAATATCAACTCGAGGTCGAGTTAAGGAAAACTTGCCTGAATCACCAACTACATATACTCAGTCAATATAGCTGTATCCGAAGACCTATTATTGATAATATAGATCTCTCAATATTAGAATAATATCATCACCGTATAATACTGTTATATATATATAATTATAAAATAATCCTAAACACAAAACATAACCCTATAAGTCCACAAACTACCTATGACTCGGTATCAAGTCAAACTATTTCAGTTTGAATTGAATCCGGTACAATTTTGACATCTCGACGGTCTATTCGAATAATTCTCGATCCTACTTTCCTTAAGACTTTGTCTAAACGCATCACAATTATCTTATATAATTTTCTATTCAGTCAAAACATTTTTCAAAGACTCATAATAATTTTTAAATAATTATTACCATTTATCATGATTTTTCAATCATTAATATCGTATTTATATGATATAAATACCATAATATTCTCTTATCACTAATACTTATTTTATTTCAAATATTAATGAAATACATAACATAATATTATAATATATTTATAATATCTCAAAGTATTTTTAATACTTTAATATCTCATTTATATGATTTTTAAACTTTTAAATCCATTATCCAATAATTATCATTAAAATTAAATATTAATGTCTTTCATAACAAAATATCAAAAGTTATATTTTATAACTTAAAATATTTTTCTAACCCTTAAATCATTTTTATATGATTTTAAATCATTAATTATATTTTTCACTATGTGTTTAATATATTTATTAAATAAATCAATTACCATTAATATTAATTAATTAATGAAATTTCTCACAAAATATTAAAAGTCATAAAAAATAACTTAAAATATTTTTAACACCATAATATATTTTTAAAGTATTAAAATCATTTTTAAGTAATTTATTTAATATTAAATTAAATAAATTAAATACCATTAATATTCTAAAAATATTAAATAATAATGAAATATACTTAAAATTATTAACAACTCATTTTTAGGCTTTAAAATAATTTTTAGGAATTTATTTTGTATTTTTCATAATTTAAAACTATTTTTTCTTTAATTATTTAATAAAATAATTAATTTTCATAGTTAAGTGTCAGTAAAGGGCTCTATAGCGACGGTTCTGTCGCTATAGGTGTTCTTCATCAAACCCAGATCTTCAAATTCAGTTTGCAGGGGCCTAGTTTGACCGGTTTAAATTTCATGTTCTTGATGTTATCTCGGCAGTCTAGTACATCAATGTTATAGTACTTATGTAATGCTACAACTACATACTAAGTTCATGGTCATACAACATCAGATCAGTGAGATATAAGCCTCACAAATCCTTGTTAGAGGCTGTTCTTCATTCTGGGTTTTCCAGAAATGAAGAACATTCCAAGTGTGCTACTTTAGATCCTTATAGCTTGCAGTCTAGGTGTAACACCCCCAAATTCGGACCGCCACTTGGTCACTCGAATTCGGTTCGTCACATGCTCAAAGTATTACCATAATAACTAAGATCACACATTCACAACGAAAGATCTAATTTAGAATAAGGGATAAATCACTTTTTGGTCACTGTACTGGGGTCCGATTTTCATTCTGGTTACCAAAACTTTTTTTTGTTACAATCGAATAACTGTACTCTCATATATTACAAAATGGTCATTATTTTTAATTTTCGTCCGAAAAAGCTGACTGTGCATAAATGGACGGGTTTTGCTGATGTGGACGAGTTTTCTTTGACCTTTGACTCATCCAACGGCTGATTACAAAATGTGTTGAATGATTTATCTTACATAAAAAAAATATTCATGCTTATTAATAATATAAGAAAATTTCATGCTTATATTATTATTTAATTCCTATTTCTTATTATTTGATTATTATTTTGAAAATATTATTATTATTATTATGATTATTATTATTATTATTATTTGTATTATTATTATTAATATTTGTTTTATTATTTGATCAGACGTAGTATGAGTACAAATAATAAATTAATTTATGATATTTTACCTTCCATGATAATTAATTATTTGAGAGTTGAGATTGCACATTGCACATTGCACATTGCACATTGCAGGGGAATATTAAAATGGAAAACTCTTGTTCTCACAACTTGCCAATATATCACTTCTTTTTCAACCTCAACTCATGTCATTTTAATATTTTAATTATTATTATTATTACAATAATTATTTTATTATTACAATAATTATTATTTTAATATTATTTATAATAATTATTATTTTTCACATTTCATCCCTCATGTAAGATAAACATTCAACACATTATTTTGTATTCATTTTTTATAATTATAAATAATAATAACCATAATTCCAAAACTATTAGTAATTGATTTGAATAATTCCAAAACTAATAATAATAATAATAATAATTTTAAAATAATTATTTCAAAATAGTAATAATAATAATAATAATAATATTAAATACTAATACTAATAATAAAATACTAATAATAATAATAATAATAATTTTAAAATTTAATTTTTTTAAAAAAATTATATAAATTATAAAAATATTTTTATATGAATAATTATAAATAATAAATTATTATTATAAATAAATGAAATTATAAAGTATTTATTTTTCGTATTCAATTATTATTATTGTATGTGAAAACTGAAAATGGAAAGAATGATAGATCCGCCGTTGGATGGGTCAACGGTCAAAGAAAACCCGTCCACATTAGCAAAACCCATCCACGTATGCACAGTCAGCTTTTCCATCCGTTTCTTCGGACGAAAATTGAAAATAATGACTATTTTGTAATATGCAAGAGTACAGTTATTCGATTGTAATAAAAAAAGTTTCGGTAACCAGAATGAAAACCGAACCCCAGTACAGTGACCAAAAAGTGATTTATCCCTTTAGAATAATATACAATGATTTATTATAGTTACTCCCCCAAGTCTCGCAACCTACAGTGCTTAATAGATTACATAATAATATTGAATAAAGACTTATTACATAATCCTACTTAAGCTTAAACATAGTCTGAAAATAGTCTTAATACAACATAATAGTCTTAAACATAAAGGGACAAGCTAGTCGGTAGCCTTGCCCTTGTCTTTCCTAGAGACACTTCCTTGTTCCGCCTTAACTAAATGGTTTTAAATAAGCAAGGATGAGCACAAATTTCCCAGCAAGTAATATACAACAAGGGTAATGAGTTTTATAACACAAGTTCGAAGTATCGAAATATCATCTCTAAGATAGTTCAGAGCTTCAGAATAATATCATGAATAATGAATATCAACAATTCTTGGAATAAGAACAATATTTCAATATAGATCAACAGAGATATATATATATATATATATATATATATATATATATGAATTCAAAGACTATCAATGTATCCAATTGGATAAATAATTTATACTAAGTAGTCACTAAGGACTATTGAACATCTACTAGAATTACCAATATTAAACTGATAACCCAAAAGAATCAAGTACTATAGATGACCATTCTACAATACTCTAAGTTATGCATAACACTACAGTAATAATCTACTCATGTGTTGGGATTTCCAACAACATACACTGCCCTTACCATAAGGGTTGTTCAACTCAGTTTTTCAAGATTTCCGCACCAATCAATTGGTTTGGACAGTTTTATAAACGTGCATATAGTCTAGCCGAATCAATGACATAGACTCTTTCACAATATTCAAGAACAATACCAAGTTCAACATGAATAATAGTTTTCTCAAGAATTTACATACTTGCTCATTTGAACGAGAAAGTAATATAACATAAGTTTTGCTTACGATATCCGTTGAATAAACTAATGCAAGAGTTAGGATACTTGCACAATGTAAAGGATAGTTCAGATACTTTCCTTAAGCGTAGTTTATCCACGTTAAGAAATAAACACTTTCGAATCCTATTTATAGCGTATTATATGTTCAAGATGTTCATTAGCTAACACAGTCTTTAATCATGCTTGACATGATTCAAGTATGCACATATGGTACAAAATTAGCTCATAGCTCATCACGAAATCAAATATCTAGTTACTTTATAAGTAAATTAAGAATGCTTAAGATTAATACCCTTTTACCCATGGACATTCCTATTACAAGGCAAACATCATCATATTATCTAAGAATCACTTATATACATGTATCAGTAGGTTTTAAACTACTTTTAGCAATATAGGCATCATATAAGTTAGCTGTCCAAAATCAGAATTGCAGAATCTCGATTCAGATGGCGTGACTTCGCTTATGGCTAAAACTAGACCCACAAGCGTGCTACTGGCGAATCTCTAGCTAAGCCAAGACTCAGCTGATGCCTTGTGGTTTCTGTCCGGCTTGAACACAACAATCATACATAATATATTTTGTCATGTTAAAGGTCTTTTAATGCTTCTCAAGTTAATCTAGGTTCCTTCTTTCATAATAAAATTCTAAATTGATCATTTCAACAATTTAAGGCCATTCAAGGTCATGAAACCACAAGGTCTATCATGCTTGCTCTCAAAACATACAAGGTAGTTATAAAACTCATATTAGGCATGCTTGTGAGTATTCATAACACATATGTGAAATTAGCACCGCTTTGGTTGAAAATATGCTTCACTAGCAATATGATACACAAGCATGGTATATATATATGTTTATGTTAAATGAGTGAGTCTAAGAGTAACATCAACATGATCACAATGTCAGATTCTAACCTTCAAGGTAGCTTGTCAAAATTCACGTTCAAAATTCGTATTTTCATTTGTAAAGCTTACTAATTATTTTAACTTGTTGATGCTTGCTTACTAATCTCATAAACACAAGCTAATGGTTTATTCATGCATTTCTAAGCCATACCTACATGCTTGCAAGGTCAGTATACATACATGTTAGGTTCCTTTCTAAAGTCCTAAATCCATTTTAACTATACACTTACGTTAATCATGTATGCTAGTCTAAACATGCTCACCTTAGGTTAATATACTTATATATGTTGGTCGGAAAATCGATCATTAAACACGCACAAGTATACGCGGTCTAACAAGTAATACAGTGATAACTAGAGTGTTGTACCCACGAGGAACTATAACTAATATTTACCAAGTACCGACTTTGTATCACTAAAGTCTTATTCAAACAACAATAAATGGAAGTGTGATAAATCTAGTTAAAACTAATTAACAAAGCAAGTAAATGGATAACGAATGGTAATTGAAGGAAAAATAATCTAAGGTTACAACTTCACCCCACTTAGGCATTCTGTCGAACACCTGGCGTGCTATGATTCATCAAACTAGTTACCCTTCTCTCTTTGGTCTTAATAGTCACGACAATTTGTCGACCGAGAACACACATGTGCTTATGCACCTCTGTCCAGGTATGCACAAATATATTCTCTCCAGATCCACCCAAAAAGGAATAGAACAGAAAAGAACGTCCAAGCTAGATACAATCCTACACATGTCTATGCGAATTAATCATAACAAGGATTTAAGCATAAGTTCTCAAATAGGCCGCACGTGGCGCATATATATATAATGCAGTCGAAACCCACAATCACATGCCAATATATTTAGGTGTAAATCTACAATCCTTCTGTCGATATCATGTAGATTAACAAAATTATCACTAATATCTTCGCGAGAATCATAAAGCATGAATATATTAAACCAAATCATATAGTGCCAACCAAAGAGATAATACAGTCAATTTAAATAACAAAGGGTTCCATTATAACCTTAGAGCCAATACTCAATTCATAGCTATTGAACAAAATATAGGTAGCAATAAAGACAACATTAATGGATTACAAAATTAGAGGAAATAAATGGATAAGAAGGAACTCTGTCAAGGCCCTTCGGTCTCCAAGCTTTTCGCTCCTCTCAAGCTTTCCAATCCGTGTAGCTCACTGCTCTTGATGCTCCAAGGAAATCCAGACTTCTCCCTAAACTACCTAATCTATATTTACAGACATCCACTAAGAACTAGAGAGAGAAATACAGAAGAAAAGAGAAAAACTAATCTATCCTAAGCTAAACTATATGAATATATGATATAGGATATCTGATATGACTTGCAGAGCCTTTCCTGTGTTATATATGCGTCCCTCCTTCAAGCTAGGTCAAAATCAGTCGTTTGCTTCGCTTAGGCACTTGGAGCTCATGTTGTTGTGGCGCGAGATAATAGACCTATGAGTGGCGGCTCATGGCTGAAGGTGACATCAGCAAGGACACGGAGGTGGCGCCGCGACGCGAGATTCAAGTTAGGCTTTGGCGCGGCGGCGCGACTACATATAAAATGACCGTTTTTCCCCTGAATTCTAGAAAACACCTGTAAAGCCCTGCAATACGTCGATTAAGCATAATAACACTATAATCATATAAAAATATATAAAATCTATGAGATTAGGCAACTATTTAAGTCATAAAGTATCTGATTCACGGGTATAAATCCCACTCATCAACATACACCCTTTAGACATTCTTGCATGCTAGTTTAAGCCATATTAGTTGACCAACACTTAGCAGATTTTAAAATAGAAGCTCAATGAACTCGTGGACCAAAGGCAATGCAATTGCATTACGCCTCGGTGTTAATCCGGTCTTGTTGCGCATGTCCAGGTTCGAGCCAAGAATAATCGCTTCGATAGAAAGCTAGCCCAACCATAGAAATTACTCATGAATTTGATTCTAAACAATCATATATCAGTTTAAACATGCTTATATGATTATATAACAACAATATGAACATTACCCAACCTCATTATCATTCATTTCCATATAATCAAGAAATTGAAATTCATAAACTTAAGAATTCTGTTTCGTCAGAGAATGAAATAGAAAGCAAGGAATGGAGTTATACCTCTGCAATATGAAGGAATTTGCTCCTAATGAACTCCCAATGTCCTAGAATACTTGTATTCTCTCAATCTCCTACTTAGCAATTTATCACACAACTCCAAACAACACCAACTGAGAACTTAGTCTGCTATTTATAGAGGGAGTTTGGACTGAATTTAGGGTGTGCATAAAGGGTAGTATCCATGGTGTTTTAGAATGAAACAATGGTTGTTCAAGGGTTGGCCAACCACCCAAATTCTCAGCCATCATCACCTAAGTCTAGCCTTTTGGAAAATACGTGTTCTAGCTTTTAGCTACTATTCATGTACTTTGTGACACTCAATATGGGACAAGAGAAAAAAATCTCAGCAATTGGTCATGTAAAGCTTGGTTTGGTCCTATTATTTCCCATAATATAATATTAAGGTACAATTGTTACCATATTAGGAATTTAAAGATAATTTCTATACTCACATCATATAATCCATGTACATTAACTAAACACAATAAAATATCGCAGTTAGGCATTATTGTCTGGGTAGTTCCATAATTATCTCTACCACTCACATAACCACATTACAACCTTATTTAATATTGATGTTTATTTAAAATATTGAATTCCTTTCTCAGATTCTAGAATACCCAGATAATTAATCATTTATGCATTACAACTTCATATGATATCATTGTGCTACTTGGTACCTCATTTCATTGCAATATACTCCTATCATGTGGTTTTATTTATGTCACACATGTGACAACCCGAAAATTTATAAAATCTTGAATGATTAAAATAAAGGTTAAAAGAATAAAACTTAGAATAGTTTGCTATTTGAATGAGAATAAAGAAATATGGGTTACAAAATTTCAAAACCCTAGAAATGAATTAATATGTACTTGAAGGAATATCAAGAATAAGGTATTATGATACTTGTAAATTCGATGTGAACTGAATAGTCTAAGAAATGTTATATAAGTACATATAGAAATTTTATTAAGGAGATAAGATTTCACATGAAGAGATACTATGAGGTTAAACGAAGATGAGTATATGTATAGAAATATATATACCTAGTAAGATGCTATATATATCTTAGCAAGAGGAATAATGAATTAAGTTAATGATATAAGGATCAAGATAATACTATGTTAGTAATTAACATAGCTTGAACGTTGGCCTTGACTGACAAATAAGAATTTGAATAAGTATAAAGTCGTTAGGTAATACGATTAGCAATATGAATGGAGTAATTTAAAACTCAAAATTTGAGTTAGAGATAGAATTTTGAAGCACGGACTTCTCGGTTGCATCTGGAACGTCAAGTTTAGTCAGAATGGACAGTAAACACAAAATGTGTAAAGGTTGACTTTTGGTCAAAGTCAATAGTTGAATTTTTATGGAGAAAAGTCAAAATAAGTGTGAGAAGTGAAATATGTTATGATTATGTGAATTATGTATATGATTAAATAAATATACATTATATAATGTGAATACATTTATTTTGTATATAAAAGTGAATTAAGAATTAAGTTATATAACCTAATATATATATTAGGTGTGATAATTAAATAACCTAAGAGGTTATAATATGAGAGAATATTAATATATAAATATATATATTAACATTAAGATATTTATTTTATATATCTCAACTAATTAATTTTATAACCAAGTCTAATTGAGTTATGAAAATAAAATGGCATAAGTAAGGAATTTAATTTCTTGTGTGAGAAATAAAAACCCTAATTAAATGATTAGGGTAAAATAGAATTAAAAGTATTGGACTATAATGATAGCATAGCCCAATAATTTAAATAGAGTCCAAGAGAATTAAATTTAATGGACTAAGGAAGTTATATTATTTAAACAAGCCCAATTAATTAATTAAGCATGAGACTTGTAGATAAAGTGACTAAGGGCGATTAAATTATTTAATCTAGCACAATATATTATGTATAAGACACGTATTATAATGACCCAATTTAATTAGGGTTGAAAGCCTAAGTTAGTTTTTGTTAGTAAGTAAAACAAGTAAATTTGTTAGCTCAATGGAATTAAATAAGGACCCAAACTAAGCCAATTTGTGGGAGAATAATAATATTAAAAATTATATTAAGTTAAGAGATATATTTTTAATTATCTCAAGTTATTAATTTTATAACTTAATTAAAACAAGTTTAGTTGGGTTATAGAATTTAATGTACAAGAGTGATGATTTAAATTCTAAATATTTGGAATGGATACCCTAATTAAATATTTAGGGTGGGTTAAGATGAAAATGATTGGATTATGTAAATATTACATTGCCCAAATGATTAATTGAAAACCCAAAGGAAATAAGGTTTAAGCCCAAATTAGTGAAGGGTATTATAGACATTTATTAATAATAATAATAAAAAAAGATGTGGGAGGAGTAGAGGCCACATGGCCGGTTAATTGAGTGGAGAAAAACAGAGGAGATATGTAGATATTTTTTTAAAAACATATCTTACATCTTATTTCTTCTTTCTCTCTCATCCTTAAATTCTTTTATTCTCATTCTTAGCTATCAAAAGGGAGAGAAAGCCGAGGGGTAGAAAAAGGAACAGGAAACCGTGAGTGAGGGAGAGAGAGAGAGAAGGGGGTGGAAGCCATGAAAGAAAGAGGAGAGAGAAGAAGAAGAAGAAGAAGAAGAAGAAGAAGAAGAAGAAGAAGAAAAGCAAGGTATAATCCCTCTAATTTTTTTTTTTGTAATTTGTTGAAAAGGGGGGGTTTTGATTTGGAAGTTCAAACCCTATGATTTATGTGTTTTTCTTGGATTCAAGTATGGATCTACCCATAATGGGTATTGATTTGGTTGAAATCAAAAATAAAAATTTTCTAGTTTAGAAATCCAAAATTTCTATTTACTTTGAAAATCCACCATTTTAAATCTATAACTCATTTTTACGATCCGTCAAAGAGGGGTACTAGATATATGTGTTTACTAGTTAACCCAAGTGGTAGCTCTCAAAAATGTTGAGTTTTCATAGTGTAGTGACTGATTAAGCCAAAAATAGTCCCGATTTTCTAACAAAAATACAAACTGTTTTGGGGCAGTCTGAAATGGGGGTAATGTCGCCCACTTTTTGTGCTTTAAAAATTCTGGAAATATTTGGATTGTTAATATCAGAAGTTATGCAGGTTGTGTAAAAATTTGAAAATATTTGGCCATACAGTTTGAGAGTTATGGATTTTACGGTGAAGGGTTATTTTTATGAAGCCACCCGAATAACTCTCTGTGTATAAGTCCAAATATTACAAAGGTTTTACTAGAAGTACCTGTGTATAACAGGAACATACTGTACAAATTTTTGAATTTTAGGAGTTAATCTCGATTTATGAAAAATCGGTGAGTATTTGGCTACTATAGACTATTTAAATATAGTAAATCTATTTGAAAAATTCCGGGAAAAATATATGTTCAGTATGGAACTATATTCTGTCAAATCCCAGAAAAGAAATATTTTTGGAACTGATTTGGTATTTTTTATCTAAATGATGATAAATTGATAAATAGATTTAATTAAATATATGATGTCCAAAAATATGAAAAAATACGATTTATGACTTGAGACCCTTGAGCATGGCTTATGCAGGTTTTTGATGAAGTTTTGGATTGGGTGTGAAGTGTTGTGATGTTTATGGTATTTTAGAATGTTTAATGAGTTAATTAAGGAAAGGAAAACAATTGAACTAAATTATTTATTAATGTGATTAATGACTTAACTTATTGTTATATGGCTAATAATATTTGATTTAGATATTATTAGTAGTATTTGACTGGAATGTTATTAAAAGGTTAATAACATTAACGTAAAATATTATTAAATAATTAATAATATTCGACGAAAGATTAAAATAAGATATTTATGTTATTTTTCAATATAATTGTTGAATTTGGTATTCAATGAACTATATTATGCTTGCAATAGACTAAAATGAGAATTCAGGGTGCTGAATTGGATTTTGGATTGCTAAAATGGTTTCAGTCTGCTGAAATATTTGGTGGTCTACTGAAATAGTAATTTCAGGATGCTGAAATGTAATCCGGTTTACTGAAATGATATTTCAGTTTGCTGAAAGGTTATCTAGTTTACTAAGATAGTATATAAAGGGAAAACTTATAAGTATAATTTATAAGTGATGAAAAGATTATCAAAGTATAATGATAATACCAAGACTAATGTGTAATGTCTAATACTTAACTTTGTGAGTGAAGGTTAGACAAGTTAATATAAGATGATGAGATTATAAGTAAGTAAATGAATATGGTGTTAAGATTATCTAATATTTGACTATGTGATTAAGTGTTAGATAGTATTATGGAATAAGGTATGATATGTTAATTTAAAGATCAATCTTATACCTGATAGGTCTTTTCAATAAAGAGAATAAATTAAATTGCGTAGCGGTAATCGACTATGCATGCAAGTTTCCTTAACTCAAACTCGGGTTATATTTCAAAGTATGTTAGTAAATGATTATTAATGATTATTCATGTCTAAACTGATTATTGATTCGCACTTAGTGCATGTTGCATATGTTCATCAGGTATGAAAGGCTGATCACCTCATTACCATAAGGTTCAGTTAAATTGTTCATGGTCATTGTTGACCTTCAAACATTATTGATTCAGTCATTCAATTATTGACATCTTGATTCATGTTCCTTCACAATTATTAAATTGTTAAAAACTTGAAAGCTTATTATTCTTTCAATCATGATATATCTTTATTGAATTTAAACTTGCTGGGCAAAGTAGATGCCCACCCTTGCTATATCATGATAATAAATTTCAGATAAAGGTGAAGGCTTGAAGAATGATAGAGACAAAAGCAAAATACAGTAATATATTGTTATAAGGATAACTATTTAGTTATTTTATTGTAAACCTTTGTAATTTTGAAGTTATGTATTCAGTTAAGGTTAATAAACATGGGAAAATGTTATAGAATTATGTAAAATAAACAATATATGTTTATTTGTTCCGCATTAGATAATAGAATATGTATGATGATGAAGTATCGTAACGTACCAAGTCTGAGGTTCTTGGGACCCAGATTTAGGGACGTCACAGTTGGTATCAAAGCCATAGGTTATAAACCTTAGGTAGGTGTACCTTAGGCTATACCCGCGGAGATGATGATAAGCAATAAACTCGAATAGAGTTTAAGCGATAAGAGATGAATTTTTGGAAATTCATTAGTAAGTAAAGATGAAGATAAATAAGATTCAAATAAGAATCTTGAAGAGATATAAGGATAAGAATCCGGAGTTACCTAACTCCAGTAATAGAGATGAAAAGTAAAAATAAATAGACTATGTCTATAAGATGAAAAGTGTAAATAAAATCATAATATAATATGATTAAAGAGAAGAATAAGAAGATCGTAATATAAAACGATCGTGAGTATAAGGAGAAATGATTACGAAATAAGAACACGACGTGATCAGATTAAATTGTTGAATAACATATGATATGTTAAATGATTGGAATGATATAGCTTAACGCTATAAAGAGAATGTACTAGGAAATGGTACAATGTAAACTCAGAAAAGAGTGGTAAAGGTTAAGATAGAGATTAAAGAAAATTCGTATTAAGAAAAGAGAAAGTTAGAATTGTGTAGGATTTCAATTAAGGACTCATGTCAGCAACTGAGTTGTATGATTCTTTGTATGGGTAGGGAATTTATACTTGGTTTTAGAATCACTTAGCTTCTTGGTCGATATAGTGGTTAGGTTGACCAATTCTTTATATGGGCGGGGAATTATCCGCTTAGCTTTCTATATTGATTAGTGGCCGAGTTTGGTTTGACAACCACTTAGTTTCTTACACTGATAATCATTGGAACCTGATGTCGCGCTATTTGCTATATGTATGTTGATAAGGTGATTCTTTTCTCATATGTATAACGAATAGGAAGAGAATATAAGGTTAGTTACGAGTTCTTAAAACTCATACTTATGGTAAGTTCTTGACTTATAATCATATGGTATGTTTTGAACCCCTCAGCGAATGGACGCCTATGTTCTGTCTAGGATAAGTTCTTAAACCCATATGATTATGGCAGGTTACTGAACTCATAATGTGTGGTAAGTTTGATGAACTGGGTATGGGAAAGTTGTGAATGGAGAATTGAGGATGATAGAAATAGATAGGATTCTTAAGCAATGGATCAGTAGAGAAAGTGAAGTTGATGGTGGAAGCATAGGTATTTCCAAATCTTCTAGTTGTCGTTAGATTTCAAATTTTGACATCAAGCTAAATTCGTGACCGATGTGCCTTTTGAAATAAAATGAATTTTTGTTATCAAGAACACATGGTGACAAGTGTGTATTTGTGAACTTGGGACTACTAACACATCGTTACCTGTTGCGGCATGATAGCATCAAAGATGATTTTTAATGGTTTTGAACTGTTTAAAGAAGAGTCTATGATAATTGATTCGGCTAGACAAAAATGATTTGAAAATATCAAAATGTATTTTATATATCATCAATGTATCATGGAACCTAATGCAGAATGATAAAAATGATGGAGTTATCAATGCAGAATTACTTAGTGTCGAATGTGATCTAAAGATTGGCAACCCACTATAGTATGATGTAGTATGACAAAGTCACAAAATGACGAAATCTCAAACGGGCTGTAAATACAGTGCGGTATCATGACGTCATAAAATGATTTTCAGAATTTTAAAGAAAAGTTAAGTGCCAATTAAATTTGGACAGACACATGCTTCGATTGAAATTCAAATTATTGGTATACGTCTAAAGCTATTTGATACAAATAGACAAATGTTTATTAAAAAAAAAATTCAAAGTATTATTTTTGAGAATTTATCCCGAACCAAATTGTTTTGGTGCGGAATCCTATGATAAGACTAAGGTGAACTATGTTGATTGGATAAAATAATCCAATCTAGTAGCGTAAATATTCGCTAGACATGATTGATACTTTATGCATGACGTAAGAGTACAATAGGCTAAACACCTAAAGTACTAGCAACGATAGTTTACCTTCTTTGTGATTGTAACATACCTAGTAATTTACTGTTTTGCGATATAAATATCGTTAAAACTATGTGTTCATGGTCTATATGACCCCTCAGCATTATTTGAAAAGTTTTAACTCCTTAGAGAGAAGTCATGGAAGAATGTGATAGTAGCAGAGCTCCTCATAGTAGGAAGCACGATGTACTCATTAAATTGAGCATGAAATCAAGTAAAGGTTAATTTGAAAACCTAGTTTTGATGAATAAAAGGAGTGGTGATTAGTAGACTGAAATTTCGAGGACGAAGAGGTGAATGTGACAACCCGAAAATTTATAAAATCTTGAATGATTAGAATAAAGGTTAAAAGAATAAAACCTAGAATATAATTTGAGGATTTATTTAAAATTTTAAAGTAAAACCTATATGGTTTGTTATTTGAATGAGAATAAAGAAATATGAGTTACAAAATTTCAAAACCCTAGAAATGAATTAATATGTACTTGAAGGAATATCAAGAATAAGGTATTATGATACCTGTAAATTCGATGTGAACTGAATAGTCTAAAAAATGTTATATAAGTACATATAGAAATTTTATTAAGGAGATAAGATTTCACATGAAGAGATACTATGAGGTTAAACGAAGATGAGTATATGTATAGAAATATATATACCTAGTAAGGTGCTATATATATTTTAACAAGAGGAATAATGAATTAAGTTAATGATATAAGGATCAAGATAAAACTATGTTAGTAATTAGCATAGCTTGAACGTTGGCCTTGACTGAAAAATAAGAATTTGAATAAGTATAAAGTCGTTAGGTAATACGATTAGCAATATGAATGGAGTAATTTAAAATTCAAAATTTGAGTTAGAGATAGAATTTTGAAGCACGGACTGTTCGGTTGTATCCGGAACGTCAAGTTTAGTCAGAATGGACAGTAAACACAAAATGTGTAAAGGTTGACTTTTGGTCAAAGTCAATAGTTGACTTTTTATGGAGAAAAGTCAAAATAAGTGTGAGAAGTGAAATATGTTATGATTATGTGAATTATGTATATGATTAAATAAATATACATTATATAATGTGAATACATTTATTTTGTATATAAAAGTGAATTAATAATTAAGTTATATAACCTAATATATATATTAGGTGTGATAATTAAATAACCTAAGAGGTTATAATATAAGAGAATATTAATATATAAATATATATACTAACATTAAGATATTTATTTTCCCAACTAATTAATTTTATAATCAAGTCTAATTGAGTTATGAAATTAAAATGACATAAGTAAGGAATTTAATTTCTTGTGTGAGAAATAAAAACCCTAATTAAATGATTAGGGTAAAATAGAATTAAAAGTTTTGGACTATAATGATAACATAGCCCAATAATTTAAATAGAGTCCAAGAGAATTAAATTTAATGGACTAAGGAAGTTATATTATTTAAACAAGCCCAATTAATTAATTAAGCATGAGACTTGTAGATAAAGTGACTAAGGGCGATTAAATTATTTAATCTAGCCCAATATATTATGTATGAGACAAGTATTATAATGACCCAATTTAATTAGGTTTGAAAGCCCAAGTTAGTTTTTGTTAGTAAGTAAAAAAGTAAATTTGTTAGCTCAATGGAATTAAATAAAGACCCAAACTAAGCCCACTTGTGGGAGAATAATAATATTAAAAATTATATTAAGTTAAGAGATATATTTTTAATTATATCAAGTTAATAATTTTATAACTTAATTAAAATAAGTTTAGTTGGGTTATATAATTTAATGTACAAGAGTGATGATTTAAATTCTAAATATTTGGAATGGATACCCTAATTAAATATTTAGGGTGGGTTAAGATGGAAATGATTGGATTATGTAAATATTACATAGTCCAAATGATTAATTGAAAGCCCAAAGGAAATAAGGTTTAAGCCAAAATTAGTGAAGGGCATTTTAGACATTTAATAATAATAATAATAAAAAGAGATGTGGGAGGAGAAGAGGCCACATGGCCGGTTAATTGAGTGGAGAAAAAAAGAGGAGATATGTAGATAAACCGTGAGTGAGGGAGAGAGAGAGAGAGAAAGGGGTGGAAGCCATGATAGAAAGAGGAGAGATAAGAAGAAGAAGAAAAGCAAATGTATAATCCCTCCAATTTTTTTTTGTAATTTGTTGAAAAGGGGGGGGGGGTTTGATTTGGAAGTTCAAACCCTATGATTTATGTGTTTTTCTTGGATTCAAGTATGGATCTACCCATAATGGGTATTCATTTGAATTGAAAAGAAAAAAAAAATTTTCTAGTTTATGAAACCAAAATTTCTATTTACTTTGAAAATCTACCGTTTTAAATCTATAACTCCTTTTTACGATCCGTCAAAGAGGGGTACTAGATATATGTTTTTACTAGTTAACCCAAGTGATAGCACTCAAAAATGTTGAGTTTTCATAGTGTAGTGACTGATTAAGCCAAAATAGTCCCGATTTTCTAACAAAAATACAAACTGTTTTGGGGCAGTCTGAAACGGGGGTAATTTCGTCCACTTTTTGTGATTTAAAAATTCTGGAAATATTTGGATTGTTAATATCAGAAGTTATGCAGGTTGTGTAAAAATTTGAGAAATTTTGGCCATACGGTTTGAGAGTTATGGATTTTACGGTAAAAGGGCTATTTTTATGAAGCCACCTAAATAACTCTTTGTGTATAAGTCCAAATATTACAAACGTTTTATTGGAAGTACATGTGTATAACAGGAACATACTGTATACATTTCAGAATTTTTGGAGTTAATCTCGATTTATGAAAAATCGGAGAGTATTTGGCTATTATAAACTATTTAAATATAGTAAATCTATTTGAAAAATTTCGGGAAAAATATATGTTCAATATGGAACTATTTTCTGTCAAATCCCAGAAAAGAAATATTTTTGGAACGGATTTAGTATTTTTCATCTAAATGATGATAAATGGATTTAATTAAATATATGATGTCCAAAAATATGAAAAAATACGATTTATGACTTGAGACCCTTGAGCATGGCTGATACAGGTTTTTGATGAAGTTTTGGGTCAGGTGTGAAGTGTTGTGATGTTTATGGCATTTTAGAATATTTAATGAGTTAATTAAGGAAAAAAGGAAAACAATTGAACTAAATTATTTATTAATGTGATTAATGACTTAACTTATTGTTATATGGCTAATAATATTTGATTTAGATATGATTAGCAGTATTTGACTGGAATGTTATTAAAAGGTTAATAACATTAGCGTAAAATATTATTACATAATTAATAATATTCGACGGAAGATTAAAATAAGATATTTATGTTATTTTTCAATATAATTGTTAAATTTGGTATTAAATGAACTATATTATGCTTGTAATAGACTAAAATGAGAATTCAGGGTGCTGAATTGGATTTTGAATTGCTGAAATGGTTTCAGTCTGCTGAAATATTTGGTGGTCTGCTGAAATAGTAATTTCAGGATACTGAAATGTAATCCGGTTTACTGAAATGATATTTCAGTTTACTAAAAGGTTATCTAGTTTAGTAAGATAATATATAAAGGGAAAACTTATAAGTATAATTTATAAGTGATGAAAAGATTATCAAAGTATAATGATAATACTAAGACTAATGTGTAATGTCTAATACTTAACTTTGTGAGTGAAGGTTAGACAAGTTAATATAAGATGATGAGATTATAAGTAAGTAAATGATTATGGTGTTAAGATTATCTAATATTTGACTATGTGATTAAGTGTTAGATAGTATTATGGAATAAGGTATGATATACTAATCGAAAGATCAATCTTATACCTGATAGGTCTTTTCAATAAAGAGAATAAATTAAATTGCCTAGCGGTAATCGACTATGCATGCAAGTTTCCTTAACTCAAACTCGGGTTATATTTCAAAGTATGTTAGTGAATGATTATTGATGATTATTCATGTCTAAACTGATTATTGATTAGCATTTAGTGCATGTTGCATATGTTCATCAGGTATGAAAGGCTGATCACCTTCATTACCATAAGGTTCAGTTAAATTGTTCATGGTCATTGTTGACCTTCAAACATTATTGATTCAGTCATTCAATTATTGACATCTTGATTCATGTTCCTTTACAATTATTAAATTGTTGAAAAGTTGAAATCTTATTATTCTTTCAATCATGATATATCTTTATTAAATTTAAACTTGCTGGGCAAAGTAGTTGCTCACCCTTACTATATCATGATAATAAATTTCAGATAAAGGTGAAGGCTTGAAGAATGATAGAGACAAAAGAAAAATACAGTAATAGATTGTTATAAGAATAACTATTTAGTTATTTTATTGTAAACCTTTGTAATTTTGAAGGTATGTATTCAGTTAAGGTTAATAAACATGGGAAAATGTTATAGAATTATGTAAAATAAACAATATATGTTTATTTGTTCCGCATTAGATGATAGAATATGTATGATGATGAAGTATCGTAATGTACCAAGTCTGAGGTTCTTGGGACCCAGATTTGGGGACGTCACAACACATATAACATTAATGTCCCAATTCAGTTCTACAATAGAAAGTAACCAACTCAATCGATCACTAAGCTTAAGCTGCGCGCGATTTATACCTCTTTGGGGCGCTTAATTGCCTTGCATTTCGACTGTGTGCAAGACAGGGTTTAGCTTCAAGCCAGTGTCAACTTTTATCACCATATTTGTTTTACATGACATATATCACTGCCCACATGAGTGACATTGCTAATCTAAAAATGTATTCATTACTTATATGAAATCACATGATCAAACACAATTAATCTTTCTAATTCCCATTTTAACTTACTTAGTGAATTTTCTCATTTCACATTATGCCACACAAGACATTTCACAATCATATTGTCAATTCACACTTCTTAATACGCATTGATCTAATACAAATCAATTGAATTTACCAACTTACAAAACAATAACACTTATATTCACATAAATATTATTTCCATTAATATATTCATTTAATAATACGTGGAAATTCTTGGGTATTACATCCTCCCCCCTTATAAAAATTCTGTCCCGTAATTGCTACAAGGTTACACAAATAGATGGGGATAATCCCTCATAATCCTATCTTCTGACTCCCACGTTGCCTCCTCAACATCGTGGTTACATCACAATACTTTTACAGAGGAAATGACTTTGTTCCTTAAAGTTTGCTCCTTCTTATCTAGAATTTGAACATGAATTTCTTCATACGCTAAATTCTTCTCCACTTGAATGGGTTCATAAGAAATCACGTGCTTGTAGTCAGGCTTGTACGGACGCAACACGGATATGTGAAACACGTTATGGATGTGCTCCAACTCAGGTGGTAGTGCAACTTTGTACGCTACTTCGCCCACTCGCTTTAGTATCTTGAACGGTTCTATGAATCTTGGACTCAATTTTCCTTTCTTGCAGAAACAGATCTTTCCCTTCCATGGAGATACCTTCAAGAATATAAAACTGCCGACTTCAAAATCTTGGTCTTGCCAATGCAAATCCACATACTTTTTCTGGCAATCTTGAGCTGCCTCTAGTCTGGCCCTTATTACTGTCACCACGTCTGCCGTTTGTTGTACGAACTCTGGTCCGAGTATTCGTCGCTCTCCGACTTCATCCCAACATAATGGCGTTCTGTACTTCCTTCCTTAAAGAGCTTCATATGGTGGCATACTGATACTCATATGATAACTATTATTATACGCAAATTCGACTAAGGGTAAGTGGTCGTCCCAATTTCCATTGAAGTCCATCACCCAAGTCCTAAGCATATCCTCTAGCGTTTGTATTGTTCGCTCACTTTGTCCGTCTATCTGAGGATGATAAGTAGTACTTAACCTTAACTGTGTCCCCATCCTCTCTTGTAAAATTTTCCAGAACTTTGACGTAAAACGCGGGTCTCGGTCAGAAATAATCGATGCCGGCACTCCATGTCGTGAAACAATTTTCTTAACGTACAAACTTGCTAACTGATTCAAACTGTAGCGAATCTTGATCGGTAGAAAATGTGAGGTCTTTGTAAGTCGATCCACGATAACCCAAATGGCATCCAAACATTTCTGCGTGACTTGAAGTCCTACCACGAAATCCATCGTAATATGCTCCCATTTCCACTCCGGTATTTCCAACGGTTGTAGCAACCCACTTGGCCGCTGATGCTCTGCTTTTACACGTTGACAAGTCAAACATCTACTAACGCACTTTGAGACTTTCCATTTCAAATTGGGCTACCAAAAATGTTGCCTCAAGTCTCGGTACATCTTAGTGCCTCCCGGATGAACGAAATATGTCGTATTGTGTGCCTCGTGCAAAATCTCTTCTCTTAACTCAGTTACTGCTGGTACCCACACTCTTCCTTCTAATCTTAAGATATCGTCTTTATCTATTCGAAATTTTTCATCCTCATTTTCCGTGATCCTCTTCCTGATTTTCTCACATTCTCCATATTTCTCCTGTGCTTCCTTTACTCTATCCAACAATGTTGGACAAGCTTCCATTACAAATAATTTTTCTTCAGACCTCTCGGGTCCTTTCACTTCTATCTCTAACTTCTCCATATCTCTTATTAACTCCTTTTGAGTTGTCAATTGAAACAATTTCTCCATTCCTTTCCTGCTCAGAGCATCGATAACTACGTTTGCCTTCCCCGGGTGATAAAGAATATAACAGTCATAATCTTTGATCAATTCTAACCACCTTCTTTGACACATATTCAACTCCTTTTGTGTGAAGATATATTTCAGACTTTTGTGGTCCGTGTATATCTCACATTTCTCTCCGTACAAATAATGTCTCCAAATCTTTAACGCAAAAACTACTGCCGCTAACTCTAAGTCATAAGTAGGGTATCTTTTTTCATAATCCTTCAATTATCATGATGCATACGCGATGACTTTGCCATGCTGCATCAGCACACAGCCCAGTCCTCTATGTGATGCATCACTATACACCACAAACCCTCCCATATCATCTGGTAGTGATAATACAGGCGCCTCACTTAATCTCTTCTTCAACTCTTGAAAACTCTCTTCGCATTTGTCGGTCCATACAAATTTCACCGTCTTTCTTGTCAGATTAGTCAATGGGGTCGCTATCTTAGAAAAATCCTGGATAAATCTTTGATAGTACCTGGCTAACCTTAAGAAACTTCTCACCTCCGTCGGTGTTCTCGGTTGTTCCCAATTACTTATCGCTTTGACCTTTTTGGGGTCTACTGAGATTCCATTTTCATCCACCATGTGGCCTAAGAATTGAACCTTCTTCATCCAAAATTCACACTTTGAAAACTTCGCATACATCTTCTCCTTTCGTAGTGCCTCCAAAACAATCTTCAGATGTTCAGTGTGTTCTTCCTCTGTCTTCGAGTAGACCAAAATGTCATCGATGAAAACTACTACGAATTTATCCAAGTATGGCTTGAAAACTCGATTCATCAAGTCCATGAATGCTGCCGGAGCATTAGTCAAACCAAATGACATTACCAAAAACTTGTAATGGCCATAACGGGTTCGAAATGCAGTCTTTGGTATGTTCCCATCCCGCACTTTCAGTTAGTGATATCCTATCTATAGGTCGATCTTCGAGAAATATTTTGCTCCCTTCATTTGATCAAACAAGTCGTCTATCCTCGGTAATGGATATCTGTTCTTGATCGTTACTCTGTTCAATTCTCAATAATCGATACAGAGCCTCATCGATCCGTCCTTTTTCTTAACGAATAACACTGGTGCTCCCCAAGGAGACACACTTGGTCGAATATACCCCTTATCTAATAACTCTTGAATTTGTATCATCAATTCCATCATTTCTACCGGCGCCATACGATATGGAGCTTTCAAAATTGGTGTCATTCCAGATGCTAAGTCTATTACGAATTAGATTTCTCTATCTAGCGGAAGACCAGGCAGATCGTCCGAAAACACATCTTGAAATTCATTCACTACGGGTATATCTTTAATCTCTACTCCCTTTTTCCGAGTATCCATAATGTAAGCTAAATAACCTACACATCCTTTTCTTAATAATCTCTTGGCCTGTATCATCGTAACGCAACACGATTGCTTAAGCGACGAGCTACTATAAAACACTAACTTAGACTTATTCGGAGTCTGAAGGTTCACACACTTGTTCTCAGTTAATTATCGCCGCATGATTATATACCAATCCATTCCCAGTATTACGTCAAATTCTCCCAGTCTAATAGGAATCAAGTCTATGCTCAGTTCATGTTCTCTAATGTTTGCTCGACAATTTCGATAAACATATTCTACATGGATTATTTCTTTATTTGCAACTTTTACGTTCAAGGAATCTTCTAAATGTTCTCGGGGTGTACTAAGTTTACTAGCAAATTCTTTAGATACAAAAGAACATGTAGCACTCGAATCAAATAATACATAAGCATTTATATTATTGATTGGGATTATACCTGACACCACGTCATTCGCAGCTATTGCGTCCTAGACGGTCATGTTAAAGGTTCGAGCGGTCGATCGGTTGGGTTGCGCAGGTCCACCAATCATTAATTTGCTTCCTCCTCCCTGGCCTCCGCCAGCTCCACCGCTTCCTTTATCTGGTGCTCTGTTGATCCACAAGAAAAACATCCCTTGATCTTCTTTGGTTTTGGGCAATTTGGCGATATGTGCCCCTCTTGACCGCAATTATAACACGTGTTTTTTCCCTTCCAGCATTACCCCTGATGACTTCTCCCACACTTATTACAAGCTTCTGTCCTTTTCTTGAAGTTTCCATGGTGACTTCCACCTTGATTTTTGTTTCTGTTGTTTTTGTTGTTATTTTCCCATTTCCTCTTTCCAGAATTACTCCCTTCGCTGATGCTTCCTCCACGATGCTCACTACCAGTGTTCTTGTTCTTTTTCTCCTTATGATATAGACTTAAGGCCTCACTGCCACCTTCCACAATGATTGCCTTCTCTAACAAGGTCATAAAGGAATAAATCTGGAAGACTGATACCTTATTATCCAACCACAACTTCAACCCTTTCTCGAAGCATCTCTCCTTCCTTTCCTCATCCCCAACTTGGTGCTCCGCAAATCGCGCTAGTTCATTAAACTTAGTTGCGTATTGCGCCACCGTCATATCTCCTTGTTTTAACTCCAGGAACTTCACTTCCATCCTACTCTTCATACTCTTCGGGAAATAGTTCTCGAAGAATTACGTCGTAAACCTCTCCCATGTAATCGTTCCTTCCCCCGCTCTCTGCTGATTAGTTTTCCACCAATAGTTCACTTCGCCCCTCATCATGTATGTGGCAAATACTGTCTTCTGGTCTTCACCCACGCGAGCTATAGTGAAGGCCTTCTTGATCTCCTTGATCCAGGTTTGAGCAACTATCAAGTCAGTAGTTCCCGCGAACTCTGGGGGTCCTACACTCTTAAAGTCTTTGAAAGTTGTTACTGGGATAGCTTGGGGAATGGGTGGTACATGTTCGTTTCTTCCCCTCAGAGCTTCTCCCAATAAATCTACAAGTCTTTGTATCGGATTTATTGGTCCTCTCTCATCATTAACTGACTCATCTGGGACAGTTATTCTACGTCTGGGCGGCATTTTCTGCATCACAAAATTTTTCATTTTGTTATCTAATTATCATATTTAGACATTTATCAATTGAAAAGAACTGAAGGTTTCAAACACGTTTATAAAATAAGACCAATTATATTCATATGCCAATTAGTTACAATACATGTTCTTTTCTAGCATACTTCTATAAATGATAACACATATCCCATATTATCACAAAAGACGGGGACAACACTAGCTTACTACCCCTCTAACCCTTTTTAAAAGTTGGGGTTACCATCATCTCGCATCTTACACAAAAGACTGAGATTACAACAACATATTATACAACACATAAATAAAAATACTACACTACTGAGCTTTTCCCCCTAGACTTAATCTAACATCCCCCGCTCCACGGCGCTCTGATATTCCTTCTGTGTAATGTGCACCACCATATCTTGACTTATGGTATGCCAGGTCTGTCCTTGTTCAGCTGGGTAGTGATGTACCCCATCGATCAACCTCTCCATGGTCGTGCGTAGATCATAGTCCATCTTTTTCATCTTCCTTCTTTTTCACTGCACATCATCCTCTAGATCATCCACCCTGTCATGGGATTCTTCCCACTTCTCCTCGAAGTGAATCCTATTTATCACCTCCATCTTTAACTGAGTTCGGAGAGCCTCCTTCTTAAAACTCTCTGCTCTATTTCTTCTAGCTTCCCTGCTAACTCAACGTTCCTCGCCACCGATCGGTGAAACAAGGTCCCCATCTGGATCCCTGCCTCCTTACGGTGAGCAATTTCCACCTCCGTCTTCTGCATCACTAATTGCCTCTCAAGAGTCTCAGTCTCTAGCTCCTCGACTCTACATCCTAATTCCAAAATCTGTTCTTTGTACTCTCCCAACATCTAATCCTCAAAAGTAGACTCATCGGAGTCCTCCATAGGCTCGGGCTCCTCCTCCAGATCAGACTCCTCAGGTAGAGGCTCCATCTCCTCCTCCTCATCATCATCATCAATAGGGGCCACTACTGATATGGGTTATGCTATCAATGGTGCCTTATATACCACGTGGATATCACGTGGCTCCTCCTCCACTACTCGGATAGGTCCTCCCATGTCAGTCATCCTATTGGTCACTCGAATTCAGTTCATCACATGCTCAAAGTATTACCATAATAACTAAAATCACACATTCACAACAAAAGATCTAATTTAGAATAATATATAATGATTTATTATAATTATTCCCCCAAGTCTCGCAACCTACAATGCTTAATAGATTACATAATAATATCGAATAAAGACTTATTACATAATCCTACTTAAGCTTAAACATAGTCTAAAAATAGTCTTAATACAAAATAATAGTCTTAAACATAAAGGGACAAGCTAGTCGGTAGCCTTGCCCTTGCCCTTGTCTTTCCCAGAGACACTTCCCTGTTCCGCCTTAACTAAAAGGTTTTAAATAAGCAAGGATGATCACAAATTGCCCAGCAAGTAATATACAACAAGGGTAAGGAGTTTTATAACACAAGTTCAAAATATCGAAGTATCATCTCTAAGATAGTTCAGAGCTTCAGAATAATATCATGAATAATGAATATCAACAATTCTTGGAATAAGAACAATAATTCAATATAGATCAACATATATATATGAATTCAAAGACTATCAATGTATCCAATTGGATAAACAATTTATAATGAGCAATCACTAAGGACTATTGAACATCTACTAGAATTACCAATATTAAACTGATAACCCAAAAGAATCAAGTACTATAGATGATCAGTCTTCAATACTCTAAGTTATGCATAACACCATAGTAATAATCTACTCATGTATTAGGGTTTCCAACAACATACACTCCCCTTACCATAAGTGTTTTTCAACTCAGTTTTTCAAGATTTTCGCACCAATCAATTGGTTTGGACAATTTTATAAACATGTATATAGTCTAGCCGAATCAATGACATAGACTCTTTCACAATATTCAAGAACAATACCAAGTTCAACATGAATAATATTTTTCTCAAGAGTTTACATACTAGCTCATTTGAACGAGAAAGTAATATAACATAAGGTTTGCTTACGATATCCGTTGAATAAAGTAATGCAAGAGTTAGGATACTTGCACAATGTAAAGAATAGTTCAGATACTTGCCTTAAGCGTAGTTTATCCACGTTAAGAAATCAACACTTTCGAATCCTATTTATAGCGTATTATATGTTCAAGATGTTCATTAGCTAACACAGTCTTTAATCAAGCTTGACATGATTTAAGTATGCCCATATGGTACAAAATCAGCTCATATGCTCATCACGAAATCAAATATCTAGTTATATTTTAAGTAAATTAAGAATGCTTAAGGTTAATACCTTTTTACCCATGGACATTCCTATTACAAGGCAAACACCATAATATTATCTAAGGACCACTTATATACATGTATCAGTTGGTTTTAAACTACTTTTAGCAATATAGGCATCATACAATTTATCTTTCCAAAATCAGAGTTGTAGAATCTCAGATTCAGGTGGCAAGAATCGCACTCACGGCTAAGTTTAGGGATTCCAAGGCATGGCTGTCAATCCTCCAAGCTAAGCCAAGACTCATTCTTTGCCTTGTGGTTTCTGTACGGCTTGAACAAAACAATCATACATAATATATTTTGTCATGTTAAAGGTCTTTTCATGCTTCTTAAGTTAATCTAGGTTCCTTCTTTCATAATAAAATTCTAAATTGATCATTTCAACGATTTAAGGCAATTCAAGGTCATGAAACCACAAAGTCTATCATGCTTGCTCTCTAAACATACAAGGTAGTTATAAAACTCATATTAGGCATGCTTGTGAGTATTCATAACACATATGTGAAATTAGCACCGCTTTGGTTGAAAATACGCTTCACTAGCAATATGATACACAAGCATGGTATATATATGTTTATGTTACATAAGTGAGTCTAAGAGTAACATCAACATAATCACAATGTCAGATTCTAACCTTCAAGGTTGCTTGTCAAGATTCACGTTCAAAATTCGTATTTTCATTTGTAAAGCTTACTAATGAGTTCAACATGCTGATGCTTGCTAACTAATCTCATAAACACAAGCTAATAGTTTATTCATGCATTTCTAAGACATACCTACATGCTTGCAAGGTCAGTATACATACATGTTAAGTTCCTTTCTAAAAGGTCCTAAATCCATTTTAACTATACACTTACGTTAATCATGTATGCTAGTCTAAACATGCTCACCTTAGGTTAATATACTTATATACACCCTTTACACATGCTTGCATGCTAGTTTAAGCCATATTAGTTGACAAATACTTAGCAGATTTTAAAAAGTAAGCTCTAACTAAACTCGAAATTTGGCGATTTCGCGCCTCATTGTTAATCCGTAGTAGTGCTGGCAAGTATCTGTTCGAGCTAAGTAACAATGCGCTTGGCATAAAGGTAATCCAATCATAGAAATTACTCATGAATTTGATTCTAAACAATCATATATCAGTTTAAACATGCTTATATGATTATATAACAACTATATGAACATTACGCAACCTCATTATCATCCAATTCAATATAATCAAGAAATTGAAATTCATGAACTTAAGAATTCTATTTCGGCAGAGAATGAAATGGAAAGCAAGGAATGCAGTAATACCTCTGCAATATGAAGGAACTTGCTCCTAATGAACTCACAATTTCCTAGAATACTTGTATGCTCTTAATCTCTTACTTAGCAATTTATCAGACAAATCCAAGCAACACCAATTGAGAACTTAGTCTGCTATTTATAGAGGGAGTTTGGACTGAATTTAGGGTGTGCATGAAGGGTAGTATTGATAAGTAGGTTTTATACCTACTTATTCGGTATCCGTTACTTGAATTAGTTGCTTAATCTCATGTTTTTAGTTACTTTTCATGCATTTTGTGTTCGTTTTGTAAATTATATGCTTGGGAGCTGAAATCGCAAAGAATTAGTATAAAATCGCATAGAAAAGCAATCCGGACATCATTTGTGCTTTCATGTTTATTTCATATTCTTGGCATGGAACTTGGATAATATTGTATATCTTCTTCTTAGCTTTTCGGAACATTTTGAATCATTTCAATCGGAGTTCGGATGCAAGAGTTATGATCTTTGTACCAACGGACGTTGAACTTCACTGTTTTGGGTGCCCATTTGCATAGCAGTCACTTATAGCACAATTTCGACCTTCCTCCATCCGTTATTTCTCAATTCTTAAAGAATGAAAGTTGTAGAGATCGTTGATGTCTTCGATTTGATAGGTGGTGGGCCTTGTAACTCCTCTGGGATTAAATGTTATGGCCATTTTACTAGAGGACACTGTCAGAGAAAGCATTGGGCGGGCTTTTACTAGAGAAAACCCACCAAGGGGGTACCAAACTAATAAAAAAAGTTGTCATAGCCATTTGGGACGGGCTTTTTGTGAAGGAAATCCCCGTTGGGGCTGGGGTACGGGCCAGAACACATTTTTATGCGTTTTGGGTCGAATTTTGATACATTTTTACTCCAAATTGGATTGGGTTTGCTCCTAAGCTAAAAATTAGACTTGTAACCTATAAATACATGATGGGAGGCATAAAAGAGATATATAGAGATTAGATTAGAAAGGATTTCAGGAGATTAGATTAGAGTAGATTAGGACCAAAACTCTAGTTCTTATGAGATTTGGAGATTGAAGCAACTTGGAGACCATTGAAGATTCAAAGTAGGAGCAAGCAGAGAGCATCAAATCTACAGACAATAGATTCTATCTTCTCATCTTCTTCTATCTTTGTCTTTTATTGTTTATTCAATTGTGGATTCTTAGTTTTAATTCAATAATCATGAACTAATTCTTTGTTTGAGATTACAATGGATCTTATTGTGTAGTTTATTTTAATATGCTTCGCTATCAATTATTATGTTCTATCGTGAGGATTTTCTATTGTGATTTGAACTTAATTTCTTAATTACCTAGCTAACAATTACCGTGATAATCTATATGAACTCGAGAGATGAAGTATAGATTTAGATCTGATCATGATAACATGTGTTTATGATTTATGCATAGATGGAATTCATGATTCGTGTTTAGGATAGAGATATGCCTTTACGCCATATGTAATCTTATAGAGAACGTGTGCTTTAAATCCTTTTTAATTGTAATTCACATAGAGATATAGTGGATTAGTTAATTAGGGTTTCTTGCTTAATTCTATCATCTGTGGATTTAAGTGAGTATTGGTATTATGCATCGAGAGGTGGTTTTATCTGCTTTAGTGTTCTTGATTAACAATTCAGGATAGAGAATAATTGATGAGAAGTGTGTTAACTTAAATGAAGTAATAAGTGAAGTTGTGATCTTAAATCTCCGTAATCTTAATTTAACTAGTGGTAATTAGAAGTAGTTTACTTATAAATTAAAATTCATTTGTTTAAATAAGACTGAGTTGGTTACGGGTTAGTACTTGGTGATTTTTATTAAACAATTCCTCGTGGGAACGATACTCTACTTTCACTTTATTATTTGTTGACCACATATACTTGCGTGTTGTGCGTAACTAGATTTTACCCAACAAGATTTTGGCGCCGTTACCAGGGAATTAGTTTAATATTAATTTTTTTTGCCAATATTAGCTTCAATCAAATTCGTTTTAATTTAAACATTTTGTTTTCTTTTTATTTAATTCTCTCCCTATTTTTCTTTCTTTTCAGGTACCATGGATGGATGCAATTATCAATGGCCATACACAAATATGACTCCACCAAGGGACACATGAATTGTTGGACTCAATGCATTTTTTGCATTGTTAGCATAGATTGAGACACTTTCCAGGAACTTGGACGCTTTTGCAGCACAACGTCGTTAAAGTGTGGCTGTTACTTGTGATTATTATGCTAGAAATCATCTGAGTCATCAATGCACTGTCAGTTTTGAGCCGGTACCATATAGTGGTGATTACCTCAACAACTATGTTGAGCCTAACTATCACCGAGATTGGGGGTATCACCCGAATTCTTCAGGGAGCTACATTTATGATGATCAATATTACGCTCCAAATCCATCATATACACCGAAATTTTCATGTCCACCTCCATTGCCACAAGAAGAAAAGCCAAATCTGAGGGATGTAATAATCAAGGGCATAACAAACCTAGAAGAGATGAGGATTAGCCAAGAGCTGTCAACCCAAAATTTTAATAATCGAATGGAACAACTCGTCACTACCTCAACCAATGGTCCTCAATACATGGCTTCCGAGACTAAAACAAAAAATTCAAGGCTGGGGGAATTATTGTCCAAGTTCATAGCAGATGAGGAGATGACGAGTAATCAAGCGAGGTCAAATCAAAATCTTACGGATCAGATAGAACAAATGACCAAAGCCGTAAGCAACCTTCCTCCAAACACTTGGATTTATGACATGGATGACGAAATTGACGGAGAACCCGAACAAAATCTGTGACTAGATGAGCCACAAGATATCGGAAGTGTGGAGACAATTGGGGATAATGAAATAGAGGTCGACGAAGATCTAAATGTGTCTCCACCAAAAATCAAAGAGTCAGTCAGATTTGCAAAATCATGCCCACTTGGTAGTCATGTAAATAAATGAAGCACTTGATGACATATAAAAGCGAGTACAATTTTGAATCCATGGTGGGACGAGAAAGAGAAGATAGACGAAGAGCCCATTGTGTGTGACAAGCTTCCATGCCCCAAAGTGATCACATACACAATGGAGAAAACACCTAGCTGTGGGACGTTCTTGATTGAGATCATACCAAATCAGAGCATGCTAGGTGACTTTGATGCATTGGCCATCACAAATGGGAACCTAGCAAAAGCTATATTATTTCCAATGGATGGAGGGTTCCTTAATTATCAAAGAGGAATTGGATAGCGTTGACCAGACAAAGTCAGGCTGAAAGACTATAATTTAAGCGCTAACTGGGAGACAACCCAAGAATTTATATATTTAAATGCTTTACTAGTTTATTTAGTAGATATGAACTAATTTGCTTATTAAGTTCTCTTACCAATCCAAGTGCTATTCTAATCCATGTTGTCTCTCTTCATTGTAGGTATTGGAGGTTCAATGGATAGGCAAAAAGATTATGTAAAGGTTATTCAAGTCAAATTCAAGTGTGGTGCCCAATTTGTTCAATGTGCCTAACCTATTCTCCAAACTAAGCGGACACGGAGGAGGATTGCTATATTTTCAGGGAAGTCCTCTGCTTTATTTTTTTCTATTTCAACCATTGAAGACAATGTCTAGTTTATGTTTAGGGGGCATTTTAGTGCCGTATTGCATATAGTTAGTTATTTACATTGTAGTTCGTATAGTTACATTTATTTTTTGCATTCAGTTTCTTGAAAAAAAAATTGATTGAAAAATTAGTAGTTAGTTTAATATATTTATATAACGTTTAGTACATCTTGCATGAGTCCATCTGTTTGATATTTATAGTTTTTTTTGGCCAATGATGAGATTGGAATTAGGTAGACAAGTATAGTACTGACTATTAGAGCTTTGATGTGATTTCTTATTATGAATTGAGTCTTTTTCTGTTTGAAACTGATATAATAAGGATAGCACAGTAAAAACAACTTGTTGATTGATTGAGTTTAAATTGATACATAATGGGACTCTAAAGGATAATGCTAGTTTGAATGAAAGAATGACAAGAACAAGTAGTGATGGCTAAAGTTAGACAAGAACCTAAGTTTGGGGGAATATTTGGGGTATATAAGCTATAAAAAAAAGAAAAAAAGGAAAAAAAAGAAAAAAAAAAGTATGAATAAACACCGTGGCGCGCTTGTCTAGTTTTGTGGCCTTTGTTACTTGAGTAAGTAAGCCCAAGGAAATTGTCTTTAAACCTAGCGCCCTAAGGTCTTAATGGTCTGGGAGTCGTTGGTCAAAAGCTCGTTAAGGTAGCATTGAAAAGCCTAAGGGAATAAGACATTGTATAGCTATGTGTATATAAACCAAAAGAAAAAAATGAATAAAATGGGAAATAAGAGCAAAAAGCCCCCGTAAATGAAAAATAAAGCATAAGTATCCCATGTTGACCCTCGATATTGGTAATTATTTAATTTTAGTTGGATCTAGCTTGTTTTTGGATTTCTTGAGTTTACATTGTATGATGCCTTCGAAGAGACTTGTTACGTGTTAAATTTGATTTTATATCAGTTAACATTGTTGTGGAGCACACACGCACTATATTAGTGATAACAGTCAAAGATTTGATGATTAATTGAGAAGTTAATGATTTGTTTTGATATGATGTATTATCGTGTTTACTTGATTTTTCTAAGGCCGGTTGAATAGACTTGTTTTTGTCATTACTGTTGGATTCGTAGGCATGTAGAGTAGTTGCATTGCATAGCATTGTTGTTTTGTGTTTTTGCTTGAGAACAAGCAAATGTTTAAGTTTGGGGGTATTTGATAAGTAGATTTTATACCTACTTATTCGGTATCTGTTACTTGAATTAGTTGCTTAATCTCATGTTTTTAGTTACTTTTCATGCATTTTGTGTTCGTTTTGTAGATTATATGCTTGGGAGCTGAAATCGCAAAGAATTGGTATGAAATCGCAAAGAAAAGCAATCCGGAAATTATTTGGGCTTTCATGTTTATTTCATGTTCTTAGTTTGGAACTTGGATTATATTTTAGAGCTTCTTCTTAGCTTTCCGGAACATCTTGAATTATTTCAATCGGAGTTCGGATGCAAGAGTTATGATCTTTGTACCAACGGACGTTGAACTTCACTGTTTTGGGTGTCCGTTTGCATAGCAGTCACTTCCAGCACAATTTTGACCTTCCTCCGTCCGTTATTTCTCAATTCTTAAAGAATAAAAGTTGTAGAACTCGTCGATATCTTCGATTTGATAGGTGGTGGGCTCGTAACTCCTCTCGGATCAAAAGTTATAGCCGTTTTATCAGAGGATACTGCAGCAAAAAATGATGCCCACCGGGGCGGGATTTTACTAAGGAAACCCCCGCCGGGGTGGGGGTACCTGCTGCAAAATAGTGCCATATTTAGCTGGGGTTGGCTTTTTGTGAAGGAAACCCCCGCCAAGGCAGGGGTACGGGCCAGAACACGTTTTTTATGCGTTTTGGGTCGAATTTTGATACCTTTTGACTCCAAATTGGATTGGGTTTGCTCCTAAGCTAAAAATTAGACTTGTAACCTATAAATACATGATGGAAGGCATAAAAGAGATATATAGAGATTAGATTAGAGAGGATTCCAGGAGATTAGATTAGAGTAGATTAAAACCAAAACTCTAGTTCTTATGAGATTTGGAGATTGAAGCAACTTGGAGACCATTGAAGATTCAAAGTAGGAGCAAGAAGAGAACATCAAAGCTATAGATAATAGATTCTATCTTCTCATCTTCTTCTATCTTTGTCTTTTATTGTTTATTCAATTGTGGATTCTTAGCTTTAATTCAATAATCATGAACTAATTTTTTTGTTTGAGATTACAATGAATCTTGTTGTGTAGTTTATTTTAATATGCTTCGCTTGTCATTATGTTCTACTGTGAGGATTGTCTATTGTGATTTGGAATTAATTGCTTAATTGCCTAGCTAATAATTACCGTGATAATCTATATGAACTCGAGAGATGAAGTATAGATTTAGATCTGATCATGATAGCATGTGTATGTGATTTATGTATAGATGGAATTCATGATTCGTGTTTAGGATAGAGATATGCCTTTACGCCATATGTAATCTTATAGAGAACTTGTGTTTTAAATCCTTTTTAATTGTAATTCACATAGAGATATAGTGGATTAGTTAATTATGGTGTCTTTATTAATTCTATCATATGTGGATTTAAGTGAGTATGAGTATTATGCATCGAGAGGTGGTTTTATCTACTTTAGTGTTTTTGATTAACAATTCAGGATAGAGAATAATTGATGAGAAGTGTGTTAACTTAAATGAAGCAATAAGTGAAGTTGTGATCTTAAATCTCCGTAATCTTAATTTAACTAGTGGTAATTAGAAGTAGTTTACTTATAAATTGAAATTCATTCGTTTAAATAAGATTGAGTTGGTTACATGTTGGTACTTGGTGATTTTTATTAAATAATTCCTCGTGGGAACGATACTCTACTTTCACTTTATTACTTGTTGACCACGTATACTTGCGTGTTGTGCGTAATTAGATTTTACCCAATAAGTATCCATGGTGTTTTGGAATGAAACAATGGTTGTTCAAGGGTTGACCAACCACCCAAATGCTCAGCCATCATCACTTATGTCTAGCCTTTTGAAAAATACGTGTTCTAGCTTTTAGCTACTATTCATGTACTTCGTGACACTCAATATGGGATAAGAGAAAAAAATCTCAGCAATTGGTCATGTATTGGTTTGGTCCTTTTAATTCCCATAATGTTATATTAAGGTACAATTGTTACCATATTAGGAATTTAAAGATAATTTCTATACTCACATCATATAATCCATGTACATTAACTACATGCAATAAAATATCACAGTTAGGCATTATTGTCCAGGTAGTTCTATAATTATCTCTACCACTCACATAACCACATTACAACCTTATTTAATATTGATGTTTATTTAAAATATTGAATTCCTTTCTCAGATTCTAGAATACCCAGATAATTAATCATTTATGCATTACAACTTCATATGATATCAATGTGCTACTAGGTACCTCATTTCATTACAATATACTCCTATCATATGGTTTTATTTATGTCACACACATAACATTAATTTCCCAATTCAGTGCTATAGTAGAAAGTAACCAACTCCAACTGATCACTAGCGTAGCTGCGCCGGTTGTGTTCTTTGAGGAATGATGTCATGGCAAATACCACACAACGATTAGCCAAGCTGGTTTAGCTTCAAGCCAGTGTCAACTTTTATCGCCATATTTGTTTTACATGACATGTATCACTGCCCACATGAGTGACATTGCTAATCTTAGAGTGTGTTCATTACTTATATAAAATCACATGATCAAACACGATTAATCTTCATAATTCCCGTTTTAACTTGCTTAGTGAATTTCCTCATTTCACATTATGCCACACAAGGCATTTCACAATTCATATTGTCAATTCACACTTCTTAATACGCATTGATCTAATACGAATCAATTGAATTAACAAAATTATAAAATAATAACACTTATATTCACATAAATATCATTTCCATTAATATATTCATTTAATTATACATGGAAATTCTCGGGTATTACACTAGGTCTTGTTTGTGTGATCTAAGAATTCACACTTGTAGCCCTTATGTCAAGGAACAACAACATATCATCAGATCAACCTAACAACATCATAAAAGTAAGATCTATCTTGGAAATCCAAAAGCTTGTCGAAGTCATTCTTGAGCTAATGCAGGTTTTTAGAAATTCAAGCGGTACATTAGTCAACTCATGTTTGACCACGATTCTCATTCATTCTGCTAAGGATCTGAGTAATCTAAGGGCATGCATGTGTAGTCCATATGTCGGATTACAACATCATAACAACAACATGATCTAAAACATAAACATCAACAAGATCTAGGGATTCAAAAATGTCTGTCAAAAATTCTGGGTTTCTGGGTTGCCCAGAAATCCAGTTTTCATGATCGGTCAACTCACTTTGACCACTTATATCTGGAGATCTAGACATATATGGACTTGATTCCACTTCTAGTCTACTCTCCTAATGGCAAAGAACAAGTCTATAACTTAAAACACATCTAATCATTAACATATATAGATCTATGAGCCCTGACATATGGCTGTCAGGCCATATTTTAGGGTTCATGATCAGTCTTTAAAAACTTGATTTCTAGCATCTAGATTTTATGGATCCTTGATATTACATCTTGGATCATTCAATAACATCCTTATACACAAGTCTAAACAACAACTAACAACATCTAACATAAAATCACATGATTTTCAAGTTTTAGGGTTTTATACCCTTTAGGCTTTGATTCTTGATTTCTCATCTTTGATCCTATTCTTGGAGAGCTAAGAGATGATATTGACTTAACACTTGACTCTCTTTCACTCCCAATCTCGAAATTATAGAGAGAGAATGGACTTAGAGAAATGATAAACTAAAGTAAACTTTTCTTACTTTTTAATCTTTTGATTTTTGAATCCATGGCCATAAATATTGCTAAGTGTCCCAAGTTATTTGATTTGGAGGGATTTTTACACACATGGGATAATCTAGAGTGATGACACACAAGATTTGATAATATCTTTTACTTAAGTTTTAAGTAAAAGGGTATTTTCGTCATTTCACACCTACTAAGGGTAATTTGGTCTTTTCCCCTATAATTTGAAGGGCAATTTGGACATTTCACTTTTATCCCATAACATTTAACACTTAAGCATCTATACTTAACTTTTGAGTTCCCGAATTAGGGTTTTGAATATCCGAATTAGGGTTTTCGGACGTATCGTTAGGGTTCCTAACTGTTCGCTAGGGTTTTCTTATTGAACAACAATGTTATTAACATAAATTTAGGGTTTACTAATGTTATACATATCATGATCAATAATTGATCCTTGATCCATAAACTATACACACAAACAATCATTGAACACCTATATGATCATATACACCGATTCATATACCCTCGTATACACTTATAAACTTAACCTTGATAATTCTCTACCAAAAGATTTTAAATCCACCAAAATCCTTCACAGAAACGTCAAATTCATACACTTATTTTCTGTCTAGGTCCATCTTATAACCTTTAATCCATCATTTAAGATTTTAATAATTTGTCTTATTTCTCGGGTTGTCACATTCACCCCTTCTTCTAAGAATTTCATCCCTGAAATTTAACTTACACCTTACACCTTTCATACTCATTGCCACATGCTACCCAAAACATCACTCACAAGAGTTAAATTATTCAAATCATGGTGAGGAGTCATATAGACTACGAACTTTCATTTTCGAAAAGGTTATATGGAAATTCATCCGCAAACCGTCATAACTTACATACATATAAGGTAATTAGCCCGTTAGGCCGTAAACGTATTAAGTACTGCTGGTCAGATATGTTTCTCATCATTGCCATAGGCACAAAAATTGTACCTTAGTCTTATCAGATTCTGCACCAAAAAAATTTGGTTCAAGAAAATTTTCAAAGAACGCTTAGAATTTTATAAACGTTGGTCTAGCCAAATCAAATAGCATAGACTCATATCAATAATTCAATTCAATAAAAATATTTAGGTATAGCTAAACCCCGTTGGTGAATTAAAAATTTAAAATTAGTTTGAAAATGACGTCATGATGCTGTACTGTATTATCAGCCCGTTTGAGGATGTCGTCATCGAGTGACTTTGTCATAACACATTATACAATAGTGGAACAACGATTTTAGATCAAATTCAACACTAAGTATTCCTGTATTTATAACTCCATCAACTTTTTATCATCTCTACACCAGGTTACATGGTACATAAGTGATAAATAAAAATATATTTTGATATTTCACATCATTATCGTCTATCCAAAACAAGTAGCATATACTATATTTTAAACAGTTCAAAAACTGTTGCAATTTAGTTTTATCATCTCAACAGGTAACAATGTGTCGGTGGCCCGAAGTCCACACATACACAATGGTCACCAAAAGTTGAGAATAAAAATTCATTTCCAAAAGCACATAGTGCGTATTTAGCTTGATGTCAAAATTTCTAAGTCTAGCATTGCTAGGAGATTTGGAAAACATATGTCTCCACTAATAATCCATTGCTTAATCAGTTTATCTGTTTCTATTATCCTCAATTCTCCATTCACACATAACTATACCCAGTTCGTTAAAACCACACTTATGAGTTCAGGAACTTTCCACAATCATATGAGTTTAAGAACTTGTCCTAGTCAGACCTTTGGCGTCCATTCGCTCTTGGGTCCAAAAATATTTCTTATAATTATGAGTCACAAACTTATCATAAGTATGAGTTTTAAGAACTCGTACTTAACCTTATATTCTCTAACTATTCCCTATCTATCTGGTATATACATGAGAAAAGAATTACCTTCTCAACACGCATATAGCAAATAGCGCGACACAGATATTTCAATGATTATTATTGCCAGAAACTAAGTGGTCGTTAAACCAAGTACAAATTCCCTTCCCATACAAAGAATTCATACACTCAGTTGTTAACCTGAGTCCTCAATTGAAATCCCCACTTAATCCTAACTCCATTCTCAATACAAATTTTATTCAATCCATATTTATAGTCCTTTCCTAAATCTGTACCAATTCGTAGTACATCTGACACACAACATTCTTGCCATAAACTTTTCAATTATTCGCTTGAACCTTCTCCATACTATAACCTTATCAGATCACGGGGTGATCTCATCGTATATAGTATGATTTATTTCTATACTATGATCATTTTGTTTTACGATCTTCTATCCCTGTACCTTTAGCCTTTTAGACTCTATCTATTCATCACTATTATTCACCTTTATTATCAAAGTTAGGGAACTTCGTATCTTTATAACTTGTCAAAATTCGTCTTGAATCTTGCCGACCAACTAACTCTATTTGAGTTAGTCCTTAACCTAATCACTGCGGTTATTAGCCTAAGGTAATCCTACCTAAGGATTATAACCAACAACGTTGATACAAACTATAACATCCCCAGATCCGGGTACTAATCACCACGAATCTGGTACATTAATTCTATACTATTTGTAGAAGATATAAGCATAAATTGTTTATACATTAAACTTACACACTATCCCCAAGGTCGAGAACTATCACGTAATACATGTATTCCATATCTATCACACATATAATGCAGCTAGCTTCTCCTATATCCGACGTATTTGTTTTAATCTGCATTGTTTATCATGATATAGCAAGGGTGAACAACAAGTTTTCCCAACAAGTTTAAGTTTAATTGAGGATATATCATGATTGAAAGAATTGAACAATAAACTGGCTAGCATTCAATAATGTAATTGTGAACTAGCATGAACACATTTTTATAGCTGAACGAACATTGAACATAAACATAGCAACTGAACCAGATGGTAATGAAGGTGATCAGCCTTTCATACCTGATGAACACATGCAATATGCACAGAGTGCGAATCAATAATTCATAGACATGATAATCAGCAATGATTAACCATAAGCATATTTGAATAATATCAACTCGAGGTCGAGTTAAAGAAAACTTGCCTGAATCACCAACTACAGCTACTCAGTCAATATATCTGTATCCGAAGACCTATTATTGATAATATAGATCTCTCAATATTAGAATAATATCATCACCGTATAATACTGTAATATATATAATTATAAAATAATCCTAAACACAACATATAACCCTATAAGTCCACAAAATACCTATGACTCGGTATCAAGTCAAACTATTTCAGTTTGAATTTAATCTGGTACAATTTTGACATCTCGATGGTCTAGTCGAATAATTCTCGATCCTAATTTCCTTAAGACTCTGTCTAAATGCATCACAATTATCTTATATAATTTTCTATTCAGTCAAAATATTTTTCAAAGACTCGTAATAATTTTTAAATAATTATTACCATTTATCATGATTTTTCGATCACTAAAATCGTATTTATATGATATAAATACCATAATATTCTCTTATCATTAATACTTATTTTATTTCAAATATTAATGAAATACATAACATAATATTATAATATATTTATAATATCTCAAAGTATTTTTAATACTTTAATATCTCATTTATATGATTTTTAAACTTTTAAATCCATTATCCAATAATTACCATTAATATTAAATATTAATGTTTTTCATAACAAAATATCAAAAGTTATATTTTATAACTTCAAATATTTTTCTAACCCTTAAATCATTTTTATATGATTTTAACTCATTAATTCTATTTTTTCAAAATTTATTTAGTATATTTATTAAATAAATCAATTACCATTAATATTAATTAATTAATGAAATTTCTCACAAAATATTAAAAGTCATAAAAAAATAACTTCAAATATTTTCTAACACCATAATATAATTTTTCATGATTTTTCAAGTATTAAAATCATTTTAAAGCAATTTATTTAATATTATAATTAGATAAATTAAATACCATTAATAATCTAAAAATATTAAATAATAATGAAATATACTCAAAATTATTAAAAACCCATTTTTAGGTATTAAAATAATTTCTAGGAATTTATTTTGTAGTTTTTATAATTAAAAACTATTTTCTCTAATTATTTAATAAAATAATTAATTTTCATAAATTAAGTGTCACTAAAGGGCCCTATAGCTACAGAACCGTCGCTATAGGTGTTCTTCATCAAACCTAGATCTTCAAACTCAGTTTGCAGGGGCCTAGTTTGACCGGTTTAAATTTGATGTTCTTGATGTTATCTGGGCAGTCTAGTGCATCAATGTTATAGTACTTATGCAATATTACAACTACATACTAAGTTCATGGCCATACAACATCAGATCAGTGAGATATAAGCCTCACAAATCCTTGTCAGAGGTTGTTCTTCATTTCTGGGTTTTCCAGAAATGAAGAACAGTTTGAGTGTACTACTTTAGATCCTTGTAGCTTGCAGTCTAGGTCTTGTTTGTGTGATCTAAGAGTTCACACTTATAGCCCTTATGTCATAGAATAACAACATATCATCATATCAACCTAACAACATCATAACAGCAAGATCTATGCCGGTCAAAAGCTATTCTTGAACGAATTCTAGGTTTTCCAGAAATTCAAAAGGCTGTTGGTCAACTCATGTTTGACCACAAGTCTCATTCATTCTGCTAAGGATCTGAGTAATCTAAGGGTATGCATGTGTATTCCATATGTCGGACTACAACATCATAACAACAACATGATCTAAAACATAAACATCAGCAAGATCTAGGGCTTGAAAAGTGACTGTCAGAAATTCTGGGTTTCTGGATTGCCTAGAAATCCAGTTTTCATGATCAGTCAACTCACTTTGACCACTTATATCTGGATATCTAGACATGGTATGGACTTGATTCAACTTCTAGTCTACTCTCCTCATGGCAAAGAACAAGTCTATAACTTAAAATACATCTAATCATTAACACACATAGATCTATGAGCCTTGACATATGGCTGTCAGGCCATATTTTAGGATTCATGACCAGTCTTTAAAAACTTGATTTCTAGCATCTAGATGTTATGGATCCTTGATATTACATCTTGGATCACTCAATAACATCCTTATACACAACTCTAAACAACAACTAACAACATCTAACATAAAATCACATGATTTTCAAGTTTTAGGGTTTTATACCTTTTAGGCTTTGATTCTTGATTTCTGATCTTTGATCCTGTTCTTGGAGAGCTAAGAGATGATATTGACTTAACACTTGACTCTCTTTCACTCCTAATCTCGAAATTATAGAGAGAGAATGGACTTGGAGAAATGATAAACTAAAGTAAACTTTTCTTACTTTTTAATCTTTTGATTTTTGAATCCATGGCCACAAATATTGCTAAGTGTCCCAAGTTATCTGATTTGGTGGGATGTTTACACACATGGGAAAATCTAGAGTGATGACTCACAAGATTTGATAATATCTTTTACTTAAGTTTGAAGTAAAAGGGTATTTTCGTCATTTCACACCTACTAAGGGTAATTTGGTCTTTTCCCCTATAATTTGAAGGGCAATTTGGACATTTCACTTTTATCCCATAACATTTAACACTTAAACATTTATACTTAACATTTGAGTTCCCAAATTAGGGTTTTGAATATCCGAATTAGGGTTTTCGGATTCCTGGAACTGAAATTAGGGTTTCCGGACGTATCGTTAGGGTTCCTAACTGTTCGCTAGGGTTTTCTTACTGAACAACAATGTTATTAACATAACTTTAGGGTTTACTAAAGTTATACTTATCCTGATCAATAATTGATCCTTAATCCACAAACTGTACACATAAACAATCATTGAACACCTATATGATCAATATACACCGATTTATATACCCTCGTATACACTTATACACTTAACCCCAATAATTCTCTACCAAAAGATTTTAAATCCACCAAAATCCTTCATAGAATTTTGAAATCCTTAAAATTCCTTCAAAGAAACGTCAAATCCATACACTTATTTTATGTCTAGGTCCATCTAATAACCTTTAATCCATCATTTAAGATTTTAATAATTTGTCTAATTTCTCAGGTTCTCACATGTGGTCCCTTATACTATTCTTTATTACATTGTTAATACCTTAGAGTTTGCATTTGTCTTGTAATTTGTTGATATCTGAAGCCCTAATTCTAGGTTGTTTTTTTGAATGACAGAATGGTTGGGCGTATAGATGTATATTTACATCATGGGGGCAGATGTGACAACCCGGAAATTCGGATTGTCCAGAATTTAGGTTTAAAGAATTAGTTATTAATAAAACTAATTTTTATTAATACTATTATGTGCTATGTGTTTGTTAATCGTTCTATAACCTAGGATGATTATAAGTCGAGTAATTACAGCTACGAGCTAGTCGGCGAGTAAGAATTTTCAAGACGAAAATAAGATTTTTCAGGGAACAAAATATTTTTCGGGGAAACAGACGAAATAGGCACTATTCATCCGTTTCTGCTCGGAGATTTATTTTGAAATTCCAAGAAGTTATAGATTACATTTAATTTTGAGACGTGATGGAATATTTAATAATATTTCAGTTATGGCAAAAACGAAGTTTTCTCCTGTGGACTCAAAACCTAAGGGTTAGGAAAAGTGAGTTTCGAGAATTTTATGATCACGTATAATCATTAGGGTTATTATGCGTGAGAAATATGAGGATAATACTAGTTATTATATGAATATAGTAAGAAGATTAGTACTGACATTATATGTCTGAATATCGCATTTAACTATATACAAAGAAAATACGAGAATACGAGAATGAGATGCGTAGAATACGATAAGTCTTAATGAACTTTGAGTTCATGGACTTTGTAGAATCTAATTGGACTTGGATTATGTCAAGCCCAACGCTTTGTGAAATCAAGCCCAAGATAGGCCCAATAAGAATTAGGGTTAAGGCCCAAACCAAGAAAAGAAACCGCGGATCGAACCGATGGGTAAACGGATGGGTAATAACCAATGGGGCAACCCATGGGGTGAGCCATGGGGCAAGAGGGGCGGCCACTTGGCCACCAAGTAAACTTGGTGGCTAAGTCTTGGAGGAGGTGGGAATAGTAAGGAGGTGGGGGGCGAAATAACTAAAATGCCCTTAGCTTTGATTTTCTATAAATAGGAAGCTCATTTGTTTATTTTGAGGATTTTGAAAATCCCACACTTGAGAGAGAGAGAGAAGTCGGATGGGGAGGAGAAGGAAGAGTATGAGCATGAATGATCCGATCGAAAGTGTTAAGTGAAATAGAAAAGCTTGCAAATCATGGCTTTTTTCAAAGGGAGAAAAATAAGAAGAAAAGGTAATCTAAAACCTAGTTTCTTCTAATATTTTCTATAAGTTTAATATGTTTAAAACATAGCTTAATGAGAATAGAGAGAAGATGATGTTAGAAATGATTTCATATGGTTGAAATCAAGAGAAAAGAAGAAATAAGAACTTAGAAATTTAGTTTATAAATTTCTTAAGGAAGTATAAGATTCGTAGCGAATTTGAACGATCCGAGTGGATTATATGAATAAGTAGGTTAAATAAGTAAGGAATAATGTTCTATAACATAAAATTCCAATAAAAAGTGGAATCGTAATCCAAAATATCGATTAAAATGAAGAACGAACGAAGAACACGAAGAACACGCGAAGAACACGAAGAACGTTGTTGATGGACAAATTTAAAACCATCATAGTGCAATTGTTGTTGATGGACAAGTTTAAAACCATCGCGTATAAAGTTAGTTGTGTATTTCTTGGTTAGGAACGGTAGAAACGTTCATGAAGAACGGATTAAAACTTAGCTATAACGAAGTTATGGCAAAAATTTCGTAAAAGACGAATGAGAATTAGAAAGTTATTAAATGAACCCGAACGTGTAGGGTTTCATAAGAAAGTAAGAAAACATAGAAAACGTGAGTCGTGGACTCAAGAACGAGTGAGTTCCGAGTTCGGATGATCAAATTACGGAAGAACAAACGAAGAGCGTTAAAAGCATAAAAAATGAACAAAGGGTGAAGATCAAGTCAATCGAATGGCACGTTAACAGATTCAGAACGAAGTTCTGTCTGAGGGGTATTGAAGTACGTAAGATAAGGAAGAGAATGGCTTTGGAACGACCTCGTTCTGAGTTATAACGAAGGAGTTACGAGATCGCATAGTAAGCATCTCAAAATTTATTTAACACTTAGAGAAATTTTCTAGGGTTAGGGCTTGGCGCGCATGACCCGATCATGCCTTGTAGAGAGTGGCGGACACCAATTTGAAGGGGTGAAATCATGATCTTGCAAACTCGTGTCGCAGCGCGAGAGATAAAGAAGGGAGTGGCGTCATAACGCCAAGGTGTTGAGAAAAAAGCCGGAGATGAGTTTTAAGCGCTTTCGACTCTTGGGGAAATGTAAGGGAAGATAAAGAATATAATATTCAACTAAGGTAACACTTAATAAAGTGATGTAAACCTTTATTAAAGGTTGAACATATAGATTAAACAAGATTAAATGACAAAGAATATAAACCCGGGTTACGTAACCGATATCCGGGGACCGTAGTCGAGATGAATGGACTTGAGGGATTGCTATGGTTGTGATTCCTTAGAGGTTGAGCGACGAGGGTAATGAACCTGAGGTTCATGTAATGGATAACGAAGGTATTAAATAGTATATGAACTATCACGAAAGCCGTAATGAATTAACGGTAATAAGATTAATGAAAGCTAAATGTGAGTCGATAAGAAATGGATTTAACGAACATTAAGTTTAATGGTTCGGATAAGATAAGAAAATAAATCATCCAAGATGATGAACGTTTTGAGTAAGACATCTCCGTATGTCATAAAGTCGTAAACTGGTAAAGGAAGTTAGTCGCGTAAACTTATATTGCAAGAACGCGAACCTTAAGAAGTAAAGTTAACTAAACCAATGAGTAAGTTCAATATATGACTAATTGGTGTTTATGTTTTCTCTATATGTGTGATATAGGAATTGAAATGAGTAGTTCAGCGTAAACTGTAGCTGGGCGTAAGGCAAGTTTCCTAACTTTATTCATATTCTAATGAATGCTAGTTTCTTAAACTTCTCAAATGTTGTACTTGAGAAGTTCTGTCTATGTGGGAATGTGCGAATGTGCGATATTTGTACAATGTGGTAGAACGTATAAGGCTTTGAGCTACAATTTGAACACTTCAGTGTTTTAATGATCTGCATTGTTCTGTGATTGAGCTGTTCAATACAAGTATGTTCTGTTTATACATGAACCGTTATTGTTAAGTCTGTGCTAATGATTCTATCCAGATAGAATGTGTATAAAAAAGGTAGAAGAATGAAAGTATTTCAAAGTAAAAGTGGTTGATGTTTTAAGATGATAGGAATCGAGACTATTCCTATTATTCAAGCTGCTTCATAACCTTTGTTCGGTTATAAAAGTTCTAAAGAAATGTTTTAATTCTGAAGTTGTTTGTTCAACTGTTATGACCTGCTGGGCAATTGAATGCTCACACTTGCTTTAAATGAAAAACAATTTTCAGCGAACAAGGTTAGAAGAACTTAAGGATCCCGTAAAGATCAAGCTGACGGTATCCAGATGAAGTTCCATTCAGAAGGTGAATGAGCGAGAAGATCAAGTGAAGACTTGTAATGTAAAAAGATGAAATTGAATTATAGACTAGTTTAATGAATTGTTATGTATCCTTTGTGGCGGATAAAAGTCACTCTTGTAAGATGAAATGAATAATGTATTTATTAATTTTTGTAATAAAAAAGGTTATAAGGTTTCGAGAACCTGGGATTTGAGAGTGTATGTTGTTATATTTCGGTATGTAATGATGTATGTTGGATGAAGGATGTACTCGTGACGTACGGAATCCGGGTGTGAAGATAGACCGGATTTCGGGGCGTTACAGGAGATGGCTGGAGGATCCTGTGTGGAGATATGTGGGAGGTGATGTCTATATATGTAAGAACTTTGATGTATATTACCTTTCTCTTATTTGCATTAAGAATACATATATAGAAAAATTGAAATATCCCAATGTTAACGAAGTCTATTATTTGGAACCTGGACTGAGTATTGAAGAAGGACTCTTTGTACTTGAGGATGACCATGGGATTAGGAGAATTCTGAGTAAAATAAATTCAAACACAACTGTCCTAGACTTCTTTGCAAAGCATGAGATAGATCAACCTATAATGAATGATGAATCACCTCCAGTTGTTCCACCTGAGCCCATAATAAATTCTATTCCTTCTTTTCCACCTGAGCCCATAATAAATGAACCTGAAGAGGAGGGTTAGGATAGTGACGACACTTTCATTGTTGATTTATCCACAGTCATCCATGCTAAAACATTCTACTGTGTTCTTGTTTCCTAGGGTTTAATGCACAGTCAGCCAGTCATGCACCTCCTACTTCAAGGCCAATGCATTCAAAATTACAAGTTAAAGCTGCTGCAAAAACTCATTCCAGGAAGCAATCAAGTCAAGGTGAAGGATTTGAGTTGTTATATGATGACAACACTAGTGGGGTAACATACAAGGTAATGAATATGTGCTTCATTCTGATTGACATAATATGATGTGCAAGGTTAGAGTGGCAAAGAATGATATTGTTTTGTATACATGTAGAGTGGCACATCTTCAACAATTCTTAATGAAGGAAGTCAGACACATCCACCTATTGTTGACCCTAACACCAGATTTTCAATCCCCAATGAAGCTCAACTAAGAGCAGTCAAATGTGACAACCCCAAAATAGGTCCATTCCATCCAACCCATTCTGAGTTGCCAAATACATGGTACAGAAAATAACTACAACTTTATTACAACAATTGTCGTGCAAAATATAACAACACATATGATGTGAGTTTGGATACAAATATATACCAACTGTGACTCTCATCCCAACCTTGGATAGCACGTCACAATGACACCTTACATAAAGGTATAGTCAAAAACTGTTTTAGAAATTAGAATCTTTGGGAAGTGCTCAAGGAAACCTTCGTACATGGGAGGCCATGCGTCTAGGTTATAATAGATATCATATGACCACAGAATTATCCTTGGTTGAGCCAATAGACCCCAAAGAAAAATGAGAAGATTACTATCATATTCTTCCCAATGGTGAGTCTTCTCTTGACATATCATTATCTCCACTGTCTCTAATTGAGAATTATACTTCAAACAAACACCAAGATCATATAGGTAGTGCACGTAGATATACTCAGTAAGTGGATGTGCACAACCCTTTCTTATGATGACACGAGGTTGTATGTCATTAGACATCTTATATGATAGTGGCAAAACACCCTTCCAACGTTGGGTTCGCCTCACCCTAGTTGATTCACCAAATATAACTACTAAATGATGACCACCGTTCTATTCCCTTGTTACCCTCGCTCGACCCAGCTACACTCTTATTACTTGAAAGGAATTATGAAGCAAAAGGGTGAGCACAACTAGCTCAGTAAAGAATATCATGACTAAAGATAATTAAATTATCAATAGCCTTCATCAATAATAAATCAGATATTAAGAACATATGGTAGATGATAAAAATTTCAACCATAGTTGCAGCGGAATGAGCAATCCATTAGAAGAGTCAAATAGACTATAAAGTCTATTATCTTCTCCATGTTAAAAATCCACCAACAATATTTTATCCTTGTAACATCAATCAACAATTCTGGTCCACAATCATATGAATAACTCATAATCATAATTGTAGTTCTAAATTCCTCTTCTCATCCAGGGCGAAGATAATTTTCATCACCTATCTTTACGAAACATCAAAGATCATGGTTACGAAATCACATTTCTTGTTCATAATCATACTAATAACTTCATCTTTGCACTACTGACCCGAAGATATTCATTTATATCACTTAGGTTGGTCATGTTCATCTCAACTTTTGTTCATCTTTACACTCTTGGCCAAAGATATTCAACAACATGTCATCTTTACACTCTGGGCCAAATATATTCATCAACCATTCATCTTTGCACTCTGAGGCCAAAGATATTCCTCAACGATTCATATTTTACACTCTGGGCCAAATATATTCATCAACAGTTCATATTTGCATTACAGGCCAAATATATTATTATCTCAAAGAAATATATAATCATTTCAAAATTTATATAAACAATAATTATAACTATGTTGATCATTTCACCTTTTCACTTAAGCTAAAGATATTCAATTATAAATTCAATGGTCACGATCATACCAATCAACAATTCAATTTTGCACTACTGGCCAAAGAGAACCCATAGTCATGATCATACCAATAATCTACCCATCTTTACACTCAAGTCAAAGAGAAATTAATATCATCATTAGGGTTATAAAAATTTTATATATGATAATAAAAATAATATAATCAACATATAGATTTAATCTCAAGAGTAATATTCATAACTCAACTATAATTTGGTCAGAAAAAGAAACCAATTTTGTCGTGAATAGTATCCATGAATAGTAACTCGTGAATAGTAACTCATGAATAGTAACTCGTGAATAGTAACTCATGAATAGTAACTTATGAATAGTAACTCATGAATAGTAACTCATGGATAGTAAACCTGACTCAAAAAGGTAGAAATTCTACAATAAAATCCATACAAATATTTCGGTATAATGATATTGAAATAACATTTCTTAAACTTATAAACAATTTATTTTAATTATTTACACTTTACTAAATAATACATTTAATCATCCTAAAATTCCAAACTCATAAGATTTCATCACCAATAACCAAAACCCTCATAAAAAATCTGCATATACCTCATATATGATTCTCAAGCCATAAAATCATATTTTCCAATTTTCTTACTTCACATAACATATTTAATTCTTTTATTATTAACTAGACCATTTTCATAAAAAATACCAAATCAGTTCCTAAAATATTTATTTTCTGGAATTTAGCAGAATATAGTCTCATATTGAACATATATTTTTCTCAGAATTTTTAAAATTCATTTACTATTTTTCATATGGCCAAAACCGCCGAATATTTAGACATTTATCATAAATTGTACTCTTGTCCAAATATTCTGAAATTTACAAAGTACACTGATATTATATAGATGTACTCCCAATAAAAATTTCATCAATTTTGGAGTTAACCACAAGGAGTTATAAGCGGTTACTTTTAAAATAGTCTTTTCCCGTAAAATTCATAACTCTTAATCTATACATCCAAAAATCACCATTTTTTGACACAATCAATAAAACTCATCAAAATATCATTTCCAATTTTTTTCAGAATTTTCTGAAGGTCGGAAGAAGTACGAACTGAAAAACATAATAACCCTTAAAATCCCTTATCTCAAAAGAGCAGTATTTCTGACTTGAATATCGGATATAACGCTGAACGAACTTGCGTCGTATAGCAACACTAAAGATATCTAAATACTAACAAAATTATGCTTGATAATATAGAGAGAGAAAACTTATGTTTCTGGTGTGATTTTCAATTCTAATATAAGCACCTATTTATAGGAAAATGCTAGAACGCCAAAGGAGACTAAAATAATAAAATATTATTATTTATTATCATTCTCTCTACGCATGCTTTGAAAGCCATCAGCCCCTCAATTCTAAAAATTTCAGCAGCCCACATGTTATTGACACCAACCAAAGTGGGTTCCACCCATAAATTTAATACAAATCATTTTATTTTCTGAAACTTTAATAATTCATAAAAAATAGTCTGGTTATCAGAAAAATATGAATTTTATGTCCATTCTGACTGAAATTGAATTCTCTACAACTTTGTAGCTTTGAGTTTTTCCAAATTCAAAACCAAAAATATCCGAAATCCACAAACGGATGATTTTTAATACCTCCACACCGACAAAATACTGATAAAACACCTCAGCATTAATTCCTTCATTTTTATCCACATAAAAATAAATATATCCATCATTTATATCCACATAAAATAAATATTTCCTTATCATATAAATCAATAATTAATTATTCACAAATAATATTATAGAATCACAATAATGACAACCAGGCAGTTCCTAGGAAAGAGGGGCTTTCTAATAAGGATTTATCCTTACTGGCGCGCAATTAGGTGACCAAACATCTCCTTGACAGAACTTTCTAGACATTGCCAATAATGCTATCTAATAATATTATTCAATTAATATGAATTATTGATTTGATAATGGAAAATACTAGGTAGTGATAATTATTGAAACAACAATAATATAAAATATCAACGCAGCAATTATTGAACCAATAAAAATAAAATATTGAACAGTAATTACTATAACAATTATTGAGTAGTGCCTTCTTACGTAAGAATCAATAATTTCAAAAATATTGTGCAATACCGTGTGCTACTGTGCAATAACGCGTATTACTGTATTTTAACCATCGGGTATTCTAATAGTGTTAACGGTAACGATTACGCCGTTATTTATAAAAACTCAAATTTGTCGTTTTCTTTATCCGACAGTTATCCGTTATGGGGCCCACAAATGGCTGCGCCGTCGTACGAATATTCCCCGACAGAAAGATTATTCCACGACCAAACGAATATTCCCCGACAGCAATGAATATTTTATAACCACTTGTGTATTTTAAAAAAATTCATATATCACCCTTAACTTTAACCTTTTATCAATTTAACCATTTACTGAATATTTATTATAAGAAAAATTGAATACTTTTATTTCATAAAATTCGGGGTCTTACAATCTCCCCTCCTTATGAAATTTCATCCCCGAAATTTACGTACCTGGTATTTCGAAAAGTTGAGAATACCTTGCTTTCATTTCAGATTTTATCTCCCGGGTCATCATGATTTTTCCGTTGCTCATCTCCTGTGATAACTTCATTTGGGTTCCTCATTTGTTGGGAAGTCATGACAACTGTTATCCCTCGAACTACTCGGCTTTGACTTGTCTGGGGCAGCATTTGGTGTCAACACTACCGTTGGAATATACTTTTCTATAGGGCATATTCTACCCTCAACTGCCTCGTCGTACTCCTGTTTCATGATCTGAATCATCAATCATCGATCCATATCGAATTCAGGTTGACCGCTATTTACATGGTAATTCAAAACTCGATGTTGGGTTCTCCCAATTGCTTTCCAAAAAGAGAAATTCATATCATCTATTTTAGCCTTCTTAGATCGGACATCTCTTTCCCCAATATCCACGTGTCGTGCGGCTTTTGCCCATGCATCACTTATTCTCACTCGTTCAGTTTTTTCTTCTTTCAGCTCAGATTCCATCTTTATCATCTTATACTCTGCCAAATAATGCTTCTGTTCAAGCATCACATATCGGGTAACACAAGCTTGAATTATTGCATCCTTTTGCTCCACGGTATCTTTATCGTTCTTGACTAATTTCTTCTAACTCATGTATACGATTTGCAATTCTACATTTTAATCATATAATACCTCTAATAAATTCTCCTCAGGTACCTCTTCTTCCTCTTCTTCCTCACTCTCAGCTGTTACCTCTGCGACCATCTCGGGTGCAACTATCAATTCTTCACTCACCACATGGATTTCTCTAATTCCTTCTTTCTTTGACATCACATTATCACGGTTGGTGATTAGAGGTATCCCTACGGTCTCATTTACTCCATTGTTAACATTCTCGTAGATCATTCTCAAATCGCAATAAAAAACAAGGGTTAATTAAACAAATTAACATATCACATAATATCCGATATTATGGTGACCGACCAACAAATATGCTTAGGTAGAACACACTTAGCAAAGGATTTAATCATCTCCCTCCTAGTTATATTTCCCGATCTCCATGGAGACCATATCCTAAGCTCGATACCAAATGTGAAAACCCCAAAATAGGTCCATTCCATCCAACCCATTACGAGTTGCCAAATACATGGTACGTAAAACAACTACAACTTTATTACAACAATTGTCGTGCAAAAAATACAACAACACATATATCTTTATGAGTTTGGATACAAATATATACCAACTGTGACTCTCATCCCAACCTTGGATAAGACGTCACAATGATGACACCTTAAATAAAGGTATAGTCAAAAGCATTTTAGAAATTAGAATCTTTGGGAAGTGCTCAAGGAAACCTTCGTATACATGGGAGGCCGTGCGTCACAGGTTATGATAGATATCATATGGCCCACGTAATTATCCTTGGTTGACCTAATAGACCCCAAAGAAAAGCGAGAAGATTACTATCATATTCTTCCCAATGGTGAGTCTTCTCTTGACATATCATTATCTCCACTGTCTCTAATTGAGAATTATACTTCAAACAAACACCAAGATCATATAGGTAGTGTGCGTAGATATACTCAGTAAGTGGATGTGCACAACCCTGTCATATGATGACACGAGGTTGTATGTCATTAGACATCTTGTATGATAGTGGCAAAACACCCTTCCAACTTTGGGTTCGCCTCACCCTAGTTGATTCACCAAATATAACTACTAAATGATGACCACCGTTCTATTCCCCTGTTACCCTCGCTCGACCCAGCTACACTCTTATTACCTGAAAAGAATTATGAAGCAAAAGGGTGAGCATAACTAGCTCAGTAAAGAATATCATGACTAAAGATAATTAAATTATCAATAGCCTTCATCAATAATAAATCGAGATTTAGAACATATGGTAGATGATAAAATTTCAACCATAGTTGCGGTTAACGAAGCAATCCATTAGAAGAGTCAAATAAACTATAAAAGTCTATTATCTTCTCCATGTTAAAAATCCACCAACAATATTTTATCCTATAACATCAATCAACAATTACGGTCCACAATCATATGAATAACTCATAATCATAATTGTAGTTCTAAATTCCTCTTCTCATCCGGAGACGAAGATAATTTTCATCACCTATCTTTACGAAACATCAAAGATCATGGTTACACCAAATCACAATTCTCATTCATAATCATACTAATAACTTCATCTTTGCACTACTACCAAAGATATTCATTTATATCACCAGTTGGTCATATTCATCTCAACACACACATTCATCTTTGTCTTCTTGGCCAAAGATATTCAACAACATGTCATCTTTGCACTACGGGCCAAAGATATTCATCAACAATTCATCTTTGCACTACAGGCCAAAGATATTCCTCAACAGTTCATATTTGCACTACAGGCCAAATATATTCATCAACAGTTCATATTTACACTACAGGCCAAATATATTATTATCTCAAAGAAATATATAATCATTTCAGAATTTATATAAACAATAATTATAACCATGTTGATCATTTCACCTTTGCACTTAAGCTAAAGATATTCAATTATAAATTCAATGGTCACGATCATACAAGTCAACAATTCAACTTTGCACTACTGGCCAAAGAGAACCCATAGTCATGATCATACCAATAATCTACCAATCTTTACACTCAAGTCAAAGAGAAATTAATATCATCATTAGGGTTATAAAAATGTTATATATGATAATAAAAATAATATAATCAACATATAGATTTAATCTCAAGAGTAATATTCATAACTCAACTATAATTTGGTCAGAAAAAGAAACCAATTTTATCGTGAATAGTAACTCATGAATAGTAACTCATGAATAGTAAATTCGACTCAAAAAGGTAGAAATTCCACAATAAAATTCATACCAATATTTCGGTATAATGATATTGAAATAACATTTCTTAAATTTATAAACAATTTATTTTAATTGTTTACACTTTACTAAATAATACATTTAATCATCCTAAAATTCCAAACTCATAAGATTTCATCACTAATAACCAAAACCCTCATCAAAAATCTGCATATACCTCATATATGATTCTCAAGCCATAAAATTATATTTTCTAATTTTTTTACTTCACATAACATATTTAATTTTTTTACTCATAACTAGACCATTTTCATAAAAAATACCAAATCAGTTCCAAAAATATTTCTTTTAAAAGTAAAATAAATATAGTAAAAATTGATACTTTTAAAAGTAAAATAAATTATATTAATAATTAACTCTTTCTTTTCTAAGTTTTATTTTACGCGGCGGAAATCGCTCCCACGAAAGATTATAACCACTTAAGTAAGGGTATTATTGGAAAACCAAGGGAGTGCCGACTCCCCAACTCACCTCTTTTTTGCTCATAAAATGAGTTTGCTTCATGATTCCTATGTTATCTTAAAACAAGAACAAAAACAAAAAAAATCAAATCTTTTAATACTAAGTATTTTTTTAGTACAACCTCATCAGGTGTAAATCTCATCAGTCTTCGTTGCCTGCAAATAAATCAGACAAATATATGTGTGGTGGAGCCATCACCTCTGACTTCGCTCCGCCGAGTCGGTCCTCCCACCGTCTCACCGCCGATCTGCTATGGAACACCCCCCTGAAGAAAAACCCTAACAATCACTACTCCAAGCCCTTGCGATCTTGGATCGTTGACCTCGATGATGATTTCGAGGCAGATATTCAAGGTTTTATGGACTTCTCTGGATACGAAGTTGAAGCTCGCGTTAAACCACCTTTCGTTTTCTCTGCTTCCAAGACTACTCGAGGTAAACCGTTTTCTTTTACTATTGTTATGTTTTCGTTTATTTTAGTGCTAAAGTTTTTCTTCTTTTTTCCCTCTTTGATGTCAATCTTGGCCTCGTATATGATGTTTGTTTTTTTAGTTTGCATCTTGTTTGGTAGATGATGACTGCTTAAATAGATATGGTTTGTTTTGATTTGCCTCTGCTTCATGCGATTGCTGCCTATTTGGATCTATTAACACTGTTAGGTTTGGATTATCTGGATCTTTTGAAATAGGCCTAGTAATTACTGTAATTTTATAGTTTTTTCTGAGCTTGAATTCAATAATGGTGTTATATTTTGCGGTTCAATTGTGTTTTCAAGGAAAAATCAATAATGGTGTTTCAAGTTTTGACATGATACGATAGATTGTTGATGATATTTTTTTTTCTTACCTCTATATTAGCCCCACTTAAAAAGTAATGGCTTATAAACCTTGTTCACTTGTAAAAGAATATTTTTGTTGAATATTACCAAAAATATTAATTTTGTTTCCCTTTCCTGTTAAAATTGTTTTAATTATCTTTTGATGAACTAACAAAGGGGATCAACGAGATGGTTAGGATCTCTAGGTGAAGCAAGTTTTCCAGAACTGAGAAACCATGATTGTAGCATTGACGTGCGCAATGAAAAAAATTCAGCTTTTTTGCCTTTACTTTTCCTTTCCCCCCCCACGTGTGATGAGAATACTTTATTGAAAAGTAAGAAAATGAAAATATGTTTTACCATCGTCGTATTTGATTAATTTTATTCTCTGTATGTATCAAAAGAGAAGGTTTTTCTACCCATCAATCAGTATGTATTTATTATGAATCTAATCCGTGATTGGATCATGTTCCTTTGTTTGTTTTCTTGAGTTTATCTTTAACATACTCTCTTTAACTAAAAGCTTTGGAACATAGAGTAATTTAAAGTATTACATTTGCTAAATAAAGTCCGAACCAGAGTTTTTTTTTAGTTGGGGGTTGGGGGGGTTTGGCAGGGTAAAGGGGGAGCTTTTATCTTTAATTTTGTTTTGGTTGGCTATAACTGTCATTATTTATTGAATAACTCTTATATGTCACAGATAAAATGGTTCTTGATGCAGCCCAGCTTCTATAATAAAACAGATTTTGAACCTTGTTTGCAATAAGATAAATAAATATGTGCTTGGGCCATTTCTATCATTCTAAGCTTGGTGGAAATTCTGGATAGATCCGAAATTTGTACATTTTGGTATTTCAAGGGGTAATTAGTAATTATAGTGTTATGATTGGTCTTAAAGGCAGATTACTGGGAATTGCATTGTAGTTTAGATAGTCTCCAAGTCTAAGAAGATTTTTGACTTATGTTTGGGAACTCTAAAGATATCTAATGCACTTTTATTTCAGTTCACACTGTCATTTGTAAGAAATCAATATTCTACACTTTTATTCATTGGAAGAAAGGACTATATATATACAGAACAAGGATCAATTTAGGATCCTCTCAATTAAAACATATACACTGTCATTGCCTAATTTACGTTCCTCAATAAAGGAAAATCAAACAATAAAAACAGATTGGGCATGAATCAAGGTTGGGCATGAATCAAGGAGATCACATGGCATAAATCAAGGAGATGACAGATTGTATGCATTAATGTATTCACATTCCTTAACTTCATTTAAAATCAATTGGTTGTGGTTGTAGGCTTGTAGCTACTGTTTTCACAATCTTACATGACAACAAATTGATCCAGGACTTATCTGCGCCATAAATTGTATTTACGTTGTTGTACGTGATTAAATCCTTTTCACAGGGATATAGATTCATAGTGAAAAGAATTTTACCTTCTACCTCAGCAGATTCAGGGAGTCGCTTTTACTAATAGAGGTTAGATTCGTTATAGCTTTGTGTTTGAGTTGGTTGTTATTAATTTTGTTTCCCTCATTGTTTATTTCTTATGCAACAGATGCATAATGTTGAATTGGGCTACACCTAGTTGAGGTAGCTATTGCCATTTGTCAGTTGATAAACATCCATGCTTTTCCACCTAGCATGATGATGACTAAAATGCTTTCCAATTTCCTCACTGTGTATGTTTTTCTTGGATTGCTCCAGGCTTCAGCTTTGGGAGCAGATTTATTTAGGCATTGGAGAGCTGTACTTGTTTTTGTTTTCCAGTTTTTTCTCTTTAGAGTTGACTTCACGTCCTCTCATTTTGCGTCTTCTATTTTTCTCAGTCTAGATTTCTGTTTCTCAATATAAATAATACTAGGTGTTTCTTAATCTAAACATTTTGTAAGGTGTTTAATATAGATTTACAGTGCAAATGCTTTAACAACTTTCATGATATTAATTGAAAATTTCAATTAAATATCTAACAGAAGAGTTTAACAAGAAATAAGCAAACTTGACTTCATTGATGAAAGGTGAGATGAGACATAATATTATAAGAAGATCGAAGAACTCAACTGCTAATGCAGAAGAGAAAAAGAAAAAAAGAATGAGATGAAAATATTTGGGTTCCAAATCCTAAACAAGTTCACGTAGCCACCAGACATACTATTAGTGCCAATATGTCAACATTCTCAAAGTTTTTCATTTTGAACTGTACCTGTGCCTGAAGGTAAGTTATATGTACTGTGTTCAGATGTTTAATTCTAAACAACTTTTCCCAAGCCTAGAGAAAGTTGGAGGGTTGTGGATCTGCTAGGCACTGAAAGGACTGTTGAAAACATATGCTGATAGTACGGTAAATAAACTAATTTTGGTAGCTGACGCCATGTCACTGAAACTATGGTTTCGAAGGTTTCAATTAAGTTTCATTTTGATTGAGTGTATATTCATCTTGACATGGTGGTTGATGTTTGGCATTCTTAACTATCAACGTAAATTTATTATGGATAAATGTATATAGTTAAAGTATGGCTTGTTATAATTGGATTTGCTATCTTTCTCTACAAATAATTTGATTTACTAATGTAGGAGCTGAAGATGTAAAGTCGCTTACCATTCAATGTGTGTGAAACATCTTCTTCTAGTCCATGCTTTTCAGTTCTGATAAATTTTTGCATTTTTTCAGGGTAGTGCAGTGAATATTATTGTTGGCTCTCATGTTTGGACTGAAGACCCATCAGTAGCATGGATCGATGGACAAGTATCCAAAGATAAATGGGGAAGAAGTTTAAATCCAGGAACACGGTAAATTGATCTCATACTATGTCAAATTGAATTTTGAATATTAATTCCTCGTCTTATTGAAATTGAATTTTGGTGTTTCTATTGCAGCATAAAGTTTACATCCCCAACCTTGATTTTCTTGAAGAAAATGATGATGAAGTGGATTTAACATGTCACACTTTATTCCTTCCGATTCATTGTTATTCTTTCAGTTTTCTTATGCTAGTTAATAAATTTTGTAGGTACTATGATACTTGTGAGATCAAGATACAATAACAAATTTTGTAGTTATTGTGACTCGAGTATTATGATCTATTTATATGAGAAGTTTTGATTTTATTAGCTTTTTATGCATTATCTTATCAATTAGTTTGGAAAAAGTATGACAATATTTATATTTACTTGAAAAATAAATTTAATATTTCTTATAGAGATTAATAATAATAATAAATATGAAATCAATGATTTAAAAATTAATTATAATTTTTAATGAATTTCGATTATTTAACAATTAATTTTTTATTTATAAATTAATAATTTGTGAACGAAAATTTCTCACTAATTTGAGAAAAGATTCTCAATTTATAATTAGTAAAGAAAAATATTCTCTCGTTAAATAAATTTGTTCCTCACAATATATTATTTGTGAGGAAATCAAGTTATTCACTAATTTCAAATAGTCCTTAAAATATTATTTGTGAAGGAAACGAATCTTTCACTTAATAACAATATTCCATTACCAAATACAATTTGTGAATAAAAAAGTTATTCACAATATATTCTTCACAAAAAATATTTAGTTACTACTTAGCGAAGAATACCCAATTGCGAGGAGGTCTAATGCGAGCAATCGTGTGAAGAAAATATTTCTTCGCAATAAATCACTTGTGAGTGATATAGTATGTCTTGTGAAGGATTTGTCCTTTGCTAGAGGCCATTTTTGGTGTAGTGTTTTTCAATTTCATACAAGTACATAAAATGAATGGCGATCAAGCGTTCATGCAATCAAATCAACCATAATAGAAATTCTTGATGATACACTACCAATCCAGCAATCAAGCCATCAATTAGACTACATATTAAAATCCAAATCCGTTAGAATCCCAATGGAGTTTAGTTCATCGCTGAATCGAAAGCCATTATGGGATTAGAGCAACACATTGAAACTAAATAAAGAACAATTGAGAGAAGATAAAATCGATCAAACCCAATTTCTGATTATATTCCAAGAGTTCTGTTCAAATCCTCAACAATCTCCAGCAACATAAAAGTAGTTAGCAATCAATGAATGAATTCTAAAGAATAATAATAAAATATTAAGTCTATGATTAGATCCTCGTTGGAATTCGTTCAAAGCGTCAAACCCTAGTTCTATATTATGGAAAACTCATAAAAACTAAAGATGATCGCGTCTGGTACCAACCAGAGTAGTTTATACCAACTCAAACACTTACAATTTCAAAAATAAAATAAAATCAAGAATCGCGATGATCGATGGCCATGGCAGCAAGGTATCGATCCCTTTATAAACATGGCACGGGCGCGCGTGTGCAAAATGAGCTTTGTCAGGTTGATGGCGCGGGCGCGCGTGTTCAAGCTTATACAGTCACGCGGCCACGCGGCTCCTGCACTCTGCAATCTTGTGATATGCTTTTGCTGTTTCCTTGTCATGCTGCTACTGATTCTTTGACATGCTACTCTTGCCTATTTGTCCATTAATGCTCAGTTTCTTTTATTCACTCGACCCTCTTGTCATGACATCACTGATCTCATGCCACATACTAACGCCGAGTTATGCCATTATCCTGCACTTTTACACCAAAAGAGTTCTCAGTACATGCAATGCAAAATAACACGAAATGCAACTAAAAACACACTGAAATGTACTCGAGATGGACATAGTTCACGTGAATTGATAACCAATAAGTAGGTATAAAACCCACTTATCAAATACCCCCAAACTTAAACTATTACTTGCCCTCAAGCAATGCATACGACATAAAACACTAACAATGCGACTACATGCTATGCAACTAGATTATGATGCAAATGAGTCACATTCTCCAGCTATAACAGAATTTCAGTCCAATATACCTTAGTGAATTATCCAGATTAAAGAATGAAACTTCAAACTAAGCCATAGACATAATATCATACACTCAAGTAATCTATACATGCTATAAAAATGCTCTGTGTGTGTTGTGTTCACCAAAACTTGACTAAAGCAAGAATACACATGCTAAATTGTTCAACATAGAAAGTTACAGTCTAAATCAAGATTTATGTATACTTATGCAACAAAGACTATTCCAACATATCAAAGCAAACTAAGGTTCAACAATGGGCTTAACTGCTTTATTACTACTCACGAGGGCGATTTTCGCTCTTTCCCGTGGTGTTTATTGCTATTTTTTTCTTTTTTTTATACAGCGAGTGCGTTTTACGCTCCATCTCGCCCCTTCCAAAGAGTCAATAATTCAGCTCAAGAAGGTTTCAAGATAGCTTTTTTTTATATATATAGCATACCCATGCGTTCCCAAAGTTTGATTATCAATGTTTTTCATAGTCCAAATCCATTTTCCACATAATTCTCTTTTTAAGACTACATTTCTTATTAAGCAATACAACACATAATTCTTATGCCTCCAAGTAATTGTGAACACGACAGTGCAAACCGAAAGCATCTAAACATCATCATGGATCATATCATGTAAATTATTATAGCTAAGCTTAAGATATCCATTAAATACTTAACAATCCATCAAAATTCACTTTCATCATAGGCTAGACATCACTTCCATAAAACTAGAATTTATGAGACATGCACCAGACATCAAATGCAACTAAACACATACTAACACAAATACAAATAATGACTAAAAACAGAAAAATTTTCTGCAATTATTATCTAACACATAAACATGCAAAATTTAAACTAATCATGCAGACACTATATGCAACTACCCTACTACCCAATACCCCCAAACTTAAAATATTCTTTGTCTCAATGAATGAAGGTAAAGGGTTAAAGAAACTCCCCCTTCTTGCTAATTTGCACCACCCTCTTGGTGGTGAATCCGAGCAGTGAAAATGGCAGCCGGTCCCAAATGTGGCCACTCAAGCGTTGTCCCCTCATGTGCAAATGCCTCATGAGCGACCTCGTCGTCAGCAGAAAAAACGCCAAAGTTATCATACATCGCATTGACCTTTCGCTCCAACCTTCGGAGCTGTCGATGTAATATCCCGAGTGTTATAATAACGATCCTTAGAAAAGGAAATGAATGGGTTAAAAGATATATAATACTCAGAATATAATTGAGTTCAAGTGAAGGTTATGAAATGAAACCTAGAATTTGTTAAAGTAATGAATGTAGTAGGAAATATAAAACCTATATTTAGATAAAATGATGAAAGATTACTACGAGTTATTTGTTTAATTTGTGTCTTGATTACGGGGACCAGAATCTTTGTAAGTAGGGAAGATTATAACGAATGAGTGGTTTGAGTTGTGATTCGAGGGCGAGAATCCTTGTAAGGAGGAATGATGTAACAATCCGTATTTTAATTATAATATTTAAATATTTATTGAATTATATAAATATTTAATGGATGTGTTTATCGTTGAATAAGTATTTGTTTAATTGATTTGATGTTATTTGATTATTTATTTGTTTAATAAATAATTAATGAGTTAAGGAAAGTAATTATTTTGAAATAGTATTCTAATTTAATTTAATAATTAAGTTAGAAAGTTTATAATGATTAAATAAATTATTATATTATGCAATGAATTGTTATTAGAATTAATTAAATTAAGTATGAAAACTTAATTAATTAGAAGTGTGACAAATAGATATATTATAAATGGTTATTAAAATAAATTAAAGTAGTTTTAATTTATTTTTGCCAAACAAGGATTAAATATATTAAGTCTTTAATTTTAAATAATTTTGCCAAACAAAGCCCTATGGCTTTTGGATTTTTAAATTTGGTTTATTAGTAATATAAATTAAATTAAACAAAATATAAATAATATATAATATATTTAGTAACCGATAGTTTAATAGGGTCATTAGTATATGGCGATTACGTTTGGGTTTTAAACGTTTGAAAAGTGCGTTTGTTTTAGTTTACATTATAATGCAATTGGCTTAAGCCTAAGAAAAAAAGATTATCGGAGGTTTAAGAGAGAGTAGAGAAAGAAAAAAGAGAAAGTTACGAGTTCTTCAAGATATTCTCGGTGATTAAAAAGGATTGTCTGAGCAAATTAAAGGTATGTTACATAATCTTAACATATATAATTTATAGTATAATTCCTTAGTCTCTATGTTCTTAAGGTTTACTGTGTTTTATAGTATAGTCTCTGTAATTCATATTTTTATAATGGATGATGGAATCATGTGCATATGTGGTTGTAGTAGGACAACTATCATATATAAGTAGTTGTAATGCTAGAAGTTTGTGTTTAGACAAAGAATTGTACGTTAATTTTGTTAAAAGAAAGGGAAACTGTTTTTCAGTGTATGTTCTTATACATGGCTATTAACAGTCAAAATATTCATTAGTTTGATTGTTAAGAAAATCAAAATCAGTAAATTGTTGGTAGCTAATTGGGAAATTAAAATTGTGAACATGTTAATTCTATTGTTAAGAACAAAGAATCGTAGTTAAATTAAACGAATTGGTGGTTATTAGAATTTACAGTGTTCACTGTGTGTAACAAATGTCAAACATGGAGTTTTAATTTTAAAACATTATTTTTACGGATTTAGTCTTTCTAAATTTGTTGTTCAGTAGTTTTAAGTTAATATATGTATGCTTGGTGAGGTTATGTGTAAATTACATCAGTTATATGTATGTAATTAGTTGCTAGAATTTCTTAAACAGAACAAAAATGGTCTTTGGTTTCGGTTACATTAGTTTTGGCTTCAGGCTTGTATACAAATGGAGCCCCAACGCCAAAATTCGCGCCCAGCGCCGAAATTCGTGTCCCAGCGCCAATTTCGCACTGCAGCGCCACTTGTTAGCCTAGTTCTCTGTGTAGCTGCTTGGAATAATCTGAAGTCGATCACAGTTTGGCTTCCTGTAGTAAAATGGCCATAACGTTCTCATACGAACTCCGATTGAGGTGATTCAAGATGATCTGGAACGAGGACGAATAGACCTACAACTTTTGTTCTTTAAGGTTTTCAATTTGAGGTCTGTAATAGTAGTAAAAATGGTCATCTGTAAGACTGTTATGTTTTCGGGGGCAATCGGAGGGCGTCGGGCATGCACATATGCATGTGTAGTGCTCTTAACGATATAAGATGATTTTCTAAGTTATAAAACTTGAATATTAGTAAATATAATGATGCTTAACATTAATAAATAATGTATTAGATAAATTATAGAAGCATAGTAAGCATACACAAGAGAGGCACCCAAGGAGGTATGTAACGAATGAGCGTCGAAAATGCCGTGCCAAGTGTTAATGAACATAAAAAGTGTTTCAATTCAATTGAAATGAATATTATAAGATATGGAATGGATTTAATATAAAACCAATAAGTAGTCCTAGCAAGACTTAAGCACTTGAATGAACTTGAGTTTGACTAAGAAGAAATATAGTGAGTGAGTCGTAAGTGAAAAGTTAACACAATCTAATTGAACATTGTGTACTAATTAATAGGAAAGATTATGAGATGTGGAGTAGAGTTTACATTACAATTACTATGTGTTGTTATGTGACTAATAGTTTATGTGTATGATTATATAATTGTGTAGGGCACGTGAAGTGCGTGATATAAGCATAATTTTATTAATCTATTATTGGTAAACAATGATCAAGGCAAGTCTTTCAGTTCCTATTTATTACGTGGACTTGATGAAGCTATTTTAAATTGCATGATATGTTATACATGTTGAAATCATGAAATGTTAAAAAGTCGATTATATATTTGCATTATTTTTGGTTAAATAAGGAGGATTGAGTAAGGAACTCAATCTTTATATTTGATATGTGAATTAAAAGCATGTATGCTATGTTACTTTAATTATTATGATATGTATGTTGAGCATATTATTATGTGTTATGTGATGCATGAAAGCTATTAGATTTTCTTTGGAAATTTGTCGAACTCACTCTTGCAAATAACCACTTTTTTTGCAGTCAAGATTTTAAGGTAAAGATATGTGCTAAGTGAGTTATAGAGATCTATATTCACGAAGATTACTTATGTTTTATGAGAAATGTATTTCATATTTTGAACGTAACATGTTGTTGAATTGTAAGTTGAGCTATCCAATGTATATGGATATTTAGTTATGATGTAAGACTTTGTATAGTCATTTTGTTGTAACGATTCATGATATAAGATTGAATCAAAGAGATGTAATGTAAAGGTTGCGATTCAGGGCAAGAAAGAAGGAAATGTATAAAAGTTTTAAATATTCCGCAATTTTAGTGTTTTAATATCGAATATTGATGTAAAATTAGAGATTTAATGTATAGTTAACGACCGAAGTTGAGATTTAAATTGTATGGATTTTGGGGTCGTTACAGTTGGTATCAAACCCGTAGGTTATAAACCTTAGGTAGGAGTACCGTAGGCTATAACATTAGAGAAGAGAGGTGAAGATAATGAACGAATAAGCTCAAATAGAGTTTGAACAATAAGGGATTAAAACTTGGGTGAAAGGATTCAAAGAAGAATCTCGTAGAGTTATAAGGATTATGAATGTGGGGTTACTCAACTCCAATAATAATGATGTAAGGTGATAATAAATAGACAATGTCTATAAAAAGAGAATGATAAAGAAGATAAGAATAGAGAGTATGGTGCAATTGTACTCTTTAGTAGTTGATGTATGGTATCTGGGCTAAACGATTCCTTCATAGAGAGGAGGTATATACAAACTAGTAACTCGGAACCTAGTTTGTTGGTTGTTTGTGGGAAACCACTCAGCGTACCATATTGAAACTGTTAGAGACTCGATGTGTACCAAGTGTAGAAATGGATACGTATGATGAAAGTGTAGAACTCGAATGAAATTTTGAGTGATGTAACTGAAGTTAGAAATTCTTAAAGGAAGAATTTTTTTTATATAAACAAGAAGATTCAAAGAAGAATCTAAGAGATATAAAGATAAGAAATGGGAGTTTCTTAACTCCAAAAGCCAAGATAACGAATAATGTTGTAAATGATGAAAGAATGAGGATCATAAAACAAAACGATCATGAGTTAACAACAAAATTTTAAGAGAGATGATTATAGAATAAGATCACGACGTGATCAGTTTAAGTTATAAAAGAAAGATGGTATGTAATTTTTGAATGATTATAGCTTAATGCTATTAACATGGTGTACTATGAAATAGTACGAGATAACTCATGAGGAGTTATAGATGATGTGATACGAGAAATTCGTATCGAGCAAAGAGCAAGTTATAAGCAAGATAGAGTTAGGAGGGATTTTAATTGAGGACTCTGTGATGGCCGAGTTGTACAAATCTTTGTATGGGCGAGGGGTTTTGTGCTTGCACTCGGTTTATCACATTGATAATCATTGGAATGTTTGTGTCGTATTTATTTTTATATATACTGTTAAGAAGGTGATTCTTTTCTTATGTGTATAATGAGATAGGTAGAGTATAGTTAGAGAATATTATAAGGTTAAGTGCGAGTTCTTAAACTCATACTTATGGTAGGTTCGTGACTCATAATTATATGGTATGTTTTGAACCCTCTCGTGAATGGGCCTTTATAGTGCGACTAGGATAAGTTCTTAAACTCATATAATTGTGGCAAGTTCACGAACTCATAACGTGTGGTAAGTTTGATTGAATTGGGTATAGATAAATGTAAATGGAGTATTGAGGATGATAGGAATAAGATGGACCTATTAAGCAATGGATCATTATAGAAAGTGGAGTTGATGGTGGAAGCATATGTATTCTAAATCTACTAGCTATGCTAGACTTTGAAATTTATTGACTTCGTCGTTGATGCTTACACTTTTATTTTCTTGAAAAACATTGGATCAAATGATGGAACCAATGAGTTTTAACAACAATACTGTTATTCGTATGTCTATGCTAATTGCTTCGGCTAGACAAAAAATGATTTGCAATATATCAAAATATATTTTATATCATTAATGCATCATGTAACATGGTGCAAAGATGATAAAAACGATGGAGTCATCAATGCAGTATTACCTAGTGTTGGATGTGATCTAAGGATCGTCGACCCACTATGGTATGATGTAGTATGATAAAATCACCAAATGATTGAATCCTCGGCGGATTATAAATACGGTCTTGGTATCATGATGTCATAAAAAGATTTTTGAGATTTCTTTAAGATATGAGAATACATATGTATGTATGTATATGTATATTTTGGTTGATGTCCGAATTGTTGTAGAGGTCTATGCTTTTTGATTCAGCTAGACAAATATTAAAAGATGTTCATGAGATTCAAGAGTTTCTTGAGAAATTATGCCAAACCAAATTGCTTTGGTGCGGATTCAGATGTTGAAAAGCTGAGATGAATAACCCTATTATTTAGGGGTTGCGCTTAGTTTATACCTTGCGCTAAAATGTTTGAGCACAATACATGTACGAAGGATTGATCCCCTAAGTACCTTGGAGTCCTTATAGTCGTATGACTATTAAAGTTAAAGTTGAAAGATTACTTATAACCGTGGACATGGTTCGTGGTCATTAGACCCTCAGTTGAATGCTTGCACTCTAAATTCTGAGATGAACAACTCTTTTATTAGAGGTTGCGCTTAGTTTATACTTTGAGCTGAAATGTTTGTGCACAATACATAGTACGAAGGGCTTAACACCCTATGTAAGACCCCAACTTTTTAATGAATAAAATCAAATTTCCTTTATTTATTATTGTGAATAATAAGGTATTAATTTGATATAATAACTTTGGTTATGGGTGAAATGTGAAAATTTTGCAAAATAAGCAAGTGGTTATAAAATATTCATTTTGTCGGTGGAATATTCTTTCTGTTGGGAAATATTCGTACGATGGCGCAACCAATTGTGGGCCCCATAACGGATAACGATCGAATGAAGAAAACGACAAAATTGAATAACGGCGTAGTTGTTACCGTTAACACTGTTGGAATACCCGGTGGTTAAAGTAAAGTAATACGCGTTGTTACATAGTATTGTTGAATTATTGATCCTTACGTAAGAAGGCACTACTCAATAATTGTCACAGTAATTACTGTTCAATATTTTATTTTATTGATTCAATAATTGCTGCATTGATATTTTATATTATTGTTGTTTCAATTATCGTCACTGTATAGTATCTCCTTTATCAGATCAGTAATTCAGATTATTTGGAATAATATATTAGATAACATTATTGGCAATGTTTAGAAAGTTTTGTCAAGGAGAGGTTTGGTCACCTAATTACGCGCCAGTAAGGAGAAATCCTTATTGGAAAGCCCCCTCTCTAGATTATTGAGTGTATTTTGTGAGTATTTAGATACTTTGTGAGTTTCTGTTAATCATTGCAAGTTTCCTTCAGCCTTATACCGATATTCCGATTAGAAGTACTGATATTTTGAGGTAAGGGATGTTATTTTCTTCTTAAAAATGATATTTTCTTCAATATCATTATGCCGAAATATTAGTATAAACTTTTTATCAAATTTGGAACTTTTTGTGTCGGGGTTACTATTCATGTATACGGTACTATTCACGTATACGACACTATTCACGAATACAACACTATTCACCAAAAAATAAAATTTTCTTCTTTTTGTCCAAGTTATCTATTATGGTTACTATCTTTGATTGTATCCATGTTTTGATCATTATTTTTGAAATTACGCTTCAAAATTGGTTATTTGAGTATTATTGAACTTGGATAAAGCTGTGTACTGAATCCTTAATATTTGATCCGTTATCTCTTTGGATTCGTTTTCTTTAAAATATTTTCATCATCCTCAGTCCTAAATGATGATACAAATGAATATCTTTGGCCTGTAGTGCAAAGATGAATGATTACCTAATGAATATCTTTGGCTCGTAGTGCAAAGATGAACAGGTGTTGAGATGAACATGACTAATTGGTGATACAAATGAATATCTTTGGCCTATAGTGCAAAGATGAATATTTGATTCAAGATGTATATTGATTGATGTTACAGGGAGAAAATATTGATGATGGACTTTTAAATCTTAGAAGATAGTAGAATTCTTTCTCTCCTTGACTCTTCTAATGGATTCTTTTTTCATTTGCGATTGTTGATCTAAAACTTGTTGTCTATTATATTTTATCGATTATTCCCTGTTGAAGACTAATGATAATTTGTTGTATATTATCTTAGTCATAATATTCTTTCTTGGGCTAGTTGAGCTCACCCTTTTGTTCCATTTTTCTTCTCGGGAGGTGAGAACATAGCGAGAACTAGTCGAGTGCGGAGTGATGGTTCTAGAAAGTTGTTTTAGCAGTCCTCACTATTTTTAAAATAGTGTATCAATAATTGTAATGAGGACTCCTTTTGAGTTTTTATACTCTCTATTTATTTTTAAACTCACAGTTTAATGAAGTTGTATTTGTTTCTGTACCATGTATTTGGCGACTCAGAATGGGTGATGTATACCTATTTTGGGGGCATCATAGTTGGTATCAAAGCTTAGAGATATGATCCCTGGCTGAGATGTGAGACAAGAACTAGGAGGGGGAGAGGCGGGAATTCCTTCGCTAGTATAACCTGACTAAGTTTATTTGGTATTTATTTGGTCGGTCAGAGTATAGGGATAATATGTTGCATGACTATTAACCCTTGTTTTATGGCAGTATTTAAGAATGGCAGTTGAGAACGTTAATAATGGAGTGAATCAGACCGTGGAGACACCTTTGATCACTACCCAGGGGAACGTGCAACAGGAAGGCAATAATTGTCCTGTAAACAACGTTATCGAACAAATGATGAATGATGGGATGTTTAGAAGCTTTTTGCAGTTCATGCAAAACCAGACGAGGGAGACTCGTGCACAAAATACGGGTGGAAATGCTAGCAATGCGTGGCTTGTCACAGCCAAGAAGTTCAAAGAGTTGGGACCACCAGAATTTAAGGGAAAGCCGGATCCGATCATGGCAAAAACGTGGGTCAAACAAATTACTAAGATATTTGATGTCTTGGGATGCACGGAGGAACAGAAGGTTCCATTCGCCACCTTTATGTTCGCGGTGAGGCGGATTCATTTGGTGGGAGTCGTGAAGCGTACCAAACCCAAGACTTTCGGCATGTCTTGGGAAGCGTTTGAAACTATTCAATAACAAGTACTTTCCTGAAAGTATTCGTCATATGAAGGAGGTGGAGTTTATCAGCCTGGAACAAAACAACATGACGGTGTCAAAGTACAAGGCGAAGTTTGCAGAGTTATCCAGGTTTGCACCTCATTTGGTCGAAAATGAGGAACGGATGACGAGGATGTTTTTGAGGTCTAAATCCCGAGATTCGACAATATCTTATCTCTCATAAATTTTCTTTATATTCAGATGTTGTAAACAGGGCTCAATTATTAGTGCGAGTAATGAGTATGTTCAACCGAGGGAACACAACCAGGGTCATACCAGTGGCAGCGGTCATCGGAGCAATGACAACCAGAGGGAAGGAAAGCATTCGGACAAAAGCAGTAACCACTCTGGTGGTAATCGTGCTGTCATAATAGAAGGAGCGAGTCGGGAGGAGATTTCAAAAGGAGAAGGTACAACAATGATAGCATAAAAGCGTCAAAGACCAACATCAACTATTTCTAGGGGAGGAGAGCTGTAAAACCCCAACTTTTTGAATAAAGATGAATTTTCTATAAATATTATTTTTGAATATTATGGAGTGAAATTGATATAATAGTTGTGGGTAATATTTATAAATTTTGCAAAGTACGCAAGTTGTTATATAATATTCGATTGGTCGGGGAATATTCATTTTAATAGGGAATATTAGTACAACGGCACAATCATTGGTGGACCCTATAACGGATTATTGTCGGATTGAGAAAATGACAAAAATACTTTATGAAAATAACTTGGGAAGTTTTACCGTTAAGCTTTGTTGAAACACCGGTGTTAAAAAAAAAGAATGTCTGGCGTGGTTGCATAGTTGCAATACGATATTAATTATTGATGCTTAAGTGATAAGTCACTCGATTTTGTTGGTATTATTAATGTAATAATACTGAGAAAATCTTTTATATAAAATGTAATACTTTTATAAAGTTATTCTATAAATAGAATATATTATATTCTATTATGCATAGTGTTGCATAGTGTCTGCATAGTGTTTTATATAGTAAAATCTTTTTATATAAAACAAAATACTTTTATAAAGCTATCTCTTTTTATTAGACAATAATTAGAATATATTATATTTTATTATGCATGTGTTTGCATAGTTACTCGCATAGTAAAATCTTTTATAAAGTTATTCGTTTTATTAGATTATAAATAGAATATATTATATTTTATTTTTCTTTAAATATGGACCGTCGATTAAAGTAAATCAATCTCTCAACTGTTCATGAGTTAGTTACTTATGCATTCCATTTTCTATAAATAGAAGCTCATTCATTCATTATTTTCTTACGAATTCACTTTGAAACTCTAGAGAGATAAACTATAGAGAGAAGAAGAAAGTATTCAATTACTTCACTACTTATATATCTAGTACTCTTCTTCTTAAGGTAGGGAATATTATTTGTTGTACTCGTAAGGAGTGTTATTCTTTCTTATTCATGAAGAGAAGCTGTTGTTATTCCATTTCTTATTATTCATTGGAATAACTTTTGTATCTATGATCTACCCTATACTTGGTGACATTCTTCTATTATTCTACATTGGAACATCCTATCTATGTGTTTTACACCGGACCTGGTTCCGTCTTTATTATTATTATTCCGTTGGGAACATCTTGTATACGTGTGTTTTACACGGACTGGTTTAAATCTTATTATTATTCTGTTGGAACATCCTTTACGGGTGTTTTACACTTTGGACTGGTTTCATCTTTATTATTCTCGTTGAAACATCGTATGCGTTTGCAAATTTCACCGACTGGTTCCGTTATTTAGTATTACGTTGGAATAACTTTGTCTATGCTAAGCACCGCATGCATGGTGATTTCTTTTGTTATTCCATTCTTTATTATACTCAGTTGGTTAAAGTTCTGACTTCTATACTCCATGAAATTAGTAGAATATCCTTAATATTTGCGCTTCATCCAGTATCTTTTCATGGTAATATTCTTCTGATCATTCTTGAATTTTACTCTACAAAGCAGTATCATGTTGACAATTTGGACATTAGTAGTTCTTGGACAAATTAATTCTTGAACTTGTTTTATTGAATTCTTATATCATTTTCATCATCCTCATGTTTATATTATGTTGAAAGTCATCGTGGTCTTGTAGTGAATAGATGGACTTGGTATGATTATGACCGAGGATTATTCGGTGTAATCATGACCGTAATGTTACAAATGATGTGGTAAAAGTCCTCATTGGCCGTGTAGTGCATTGATGGACATGATTGTTGGCATGATCATGACCATTAATGAATACATAAATATTCTTGGCCCGTAGTGCATGGATAATTGTGGTCGTGATACTAAAGAATATCCTTGGCCAGTAAGTGCGAGGGTGATTCGATGATGTGGAATATTTATTGTCGAGTCGGCCGGCGATAATGATGATGAAAAACCTTTTAAATCATAAAAGATAGTAGATTTTATTTTCTACTTGACTCTTTTAATGGATTGCTTGTTCTCTTGCAGATTAAACTTGATGTCTATTATATTTTATCGGTTTAACATTGTTGGAGACTAATGATAATTTATTCGCATTATCTTAGTCATAATATTTCTTCTTGGGCTAGTTGACCTCACCCTTTCTTTCACCGTTTGTTCTCTTGAAATGAGAATATAAATTTGGACGAGTCGGGGAAAGGAGTGATGGTCCAGAGGATAGCATTAGTAGTCCTCACTATTACGTGAAATAGTGTGATAATAATTGTAATGAGGACTCCTTTTGAGTTTGTATAATCTCTAGTAGATAATATTTGTATTCAAACTCACAGTTTATGTTTGTCGTATTGTACATTACGATACAGTTGTATTAGTAAGTTGTATTTGAATTCGCACTACATGTATCTGACGACCCAAGATGGGTGATGTATACCTAATTTTGGGGGCGTCACAGTTGGTATCAAAGCTTAGGGATATGATCCCTGGTTAAGATGTGAGACTAGAACTAGGAGGGGAGAGACGGGGAATTCCTTCGCTAGTATGACCTACTTAAATTTATTTTTTATTTAAATTGGTTGGTCAGAGTTTAGAGATATTATGTTACATGTCAATTAACCTTTGTTTTGTTGCAGTATTTAAAAATGACATCCGAAAATGTTGAGAATAGCAATGGAGCACAAGAGACCGTTGAGTCTCCACATATTAATAATCAGGAGAATGTGCATCAGGAAGGCGACAATCCTCATGCAAACAACAACACTGACCAAATGCTGAATGATGGATTGTTTAGAGGCTTTATGCAATTCATACAACAATGAAGAGAGCGGCTCTCCATCCAAAATGTAGGTGGAAACACTTTGAAACTCTCAAAGGTCACCGCTAAGCAGTTCAAGGAGCTGGGACCACCGGAGTTTAAGGGAGAGCCAAAACCACTTATGGCGGAAGCATGGATAAAGTAGATCACCAAGATATTTGATGTCTGGGATGCTCAGAGGAGCAAAAAGGTTCCTTGCCTCCTTTATGTCAAGGCTTGTGAGAGGCGGATTCTTTGGAGGGAATCCAGAAAGCGTACTCAACTCCGCTGTTAAAGATGTCTTGGGAGAAGTTCCAAGAGAGGCATTCAACGACAAATACTTTCCGAAAGTATTCGTCACATGAAGGAGGTGGAGTTTATCAAATTAGAGCAAAATAATATGACCAGGTGTCGCAATACGAGGCAAAATTTATGGAGTTATCTGGTTTGCATCCCACTTGGTGGATAATGAAGAGAGAATGGGCGCGAATGTTTTAAGAGGTTTGAAGCGGAAATACGTCAACATCTTATTTCTCATAAAGCGTGTTTGTATTGGATGTTGTAAATAGGGCTCGATTGGTGAAGCGCGATAACGAGTCAACGCAACCAAAAAGAAGCGGTAAGCAAAATGATAATACTAGTGAGAGCAGTCATCGAAGCGGTGACAACAAGCATGGAGGGAATCAACAGGCCATAAATGGTAACCACTTCGGTGGTAATTAGGGCCAAAATAATAAGAATGGACATTTCAAGAAGAGGAGATTCAACAATGATGGAAAGGCGTCGACCAAAGACCGTTGTTAAGGAAGGAGAAAGACCACCTATCATATGATTCAAATGCGGAGGGGAGGGACACATCAGTCCAAATTGCGCGATGCCGTCCAAAGCATGTTATAATTGTGGAAGAGAAGGTCACTTAGCCCGATTTTGTCGTTCACCGAAGACATATTCAGCTAGGATGGAGGCACCAAAGGCTGTCCCAGAAAAGTCAAAGCCGGTAGTGCAAGGGAGAGCATTTGTTGTGACCTCCCAGAGAGCAAGGAACCCGAATGAGGTCATCACGGGTAAGCTTATCATAAACTCTAGCGAAGTCTACACTTTATTTGATATCGGTTCTACCCATTCTTTTATTTCTCCTACTTGCGCTCAACGATTAAATTTGACTACGGAGAAATTAGACTTTGACTTATCTGTGGAAACTCGGTTGGGAGAAACCTTCATTACATCCATGGTTTATAAGTCTTGTTTGGTTCAAGTTGGTACCCACACATTACCTGTCGATCTTATTGCATTAAAAATACTTCCATTTGATGTAATTCTAGGGATTGATTGGTTAACTACTCATCATGCAAAAATTGATTGTTTTCGTAAGGTTGTTAACTTTCATATTCCTAATTGACCTATTATGCGAATTCAAGCAACCAAACCATTAAAATCAATCACTGTCATCTCAAGCCATAAAGCTATTCGTTTATTGAAAAATGGATGTCAAGCTTTCTCATGTCACAGATCTAAACAAAAATACGTCAGTTTTGAATAATATTTCTATTGTTAATGAATTTCACGACGTATTTCTGAAGAACTTCCGGCCTACCCCAGAGCGTGAAATTGAATTTTGTATCGACCTTGAACCCGAAGACAAAACCCATTTCCAAAGCCCCATATCGAATGGCTCTCTATTGAACTTCGAGGAGTTAAAGACTCAATCTGCAGGAATTGTTAGACATTGGCTTTATTCGTCCTAGTACTTCTCCTTGGGGTGCTCCTGTTCTAGTCGTGAAGAAGAAAGATGGGAGTATGCAACTTTGTATTGATTATCGGGAGTTGAATCATGTCACCATCAAAAATAGGTACCCATTGCCACGTATTGATGACCTGTTTGACCAGTTGCAAGGAGCCAAATTCTTTTCAAAGATTGATCTTCATTCCGGATATCACCAATTGAAGATTAGAATCGATGATATTCCAAAGATGGCTTTCAGAACTCGGTACGGGCATTATGAATTCCTAGTCATGTCCTTTGGATTGACTAATGCTCCTGCTGCCTTCACGGATATGATGAACCGAGTATTCAAGGAATATTTGGATCATTTTGTGGTCGTCTTTATTGATGACATCCTCATATATTCCAAAAGCCGCGAAGATCATGAGGAACACTTGAGGCTGATACTCCAAAAGCTTCGTGAATACAAGCTTTATGCCAAGTTGATGAAATGCGAGTTTTGGCTTGAGAAAGTAGCATTCCTTGGGCACGTAGTATTAAGTCATGGAATATCTGTTGACCCAACAAAGATTGAAGCTATTCAAAGCTGGGAACAACCTAAATCAGTGACCGAAGTACGTAACTTTCTCGGCTTAGTTGGTTATTATCGGAGATTCGTAGAAGGGTTTTCTCGAATCGCTACTCCACTAACTTAGCTGACTCGGAAAGATTCAAAGTTCGGTTGGAGCGAGGAATATGAGAAGAGTTTTCAAGAACTCAAGAGGAGACTCATTTCAGCACCTGTTCTGACAATACCATGTGGTTCGGAGGGATTTGTCATCTACAGTGATGCTTCGGGCAAAGGGTTAGGATGTGTTCTCATGCAACATGGGAAAGTCATAGCCTATGCCTCACGACAACTCAAAGAATATGACAGGAATTATCCTACTCATGACCTAGAGTTAGCAGCTGTTGTCTTCGCACTTAAAATTTGGAGGCATTACTTGTATGGGGAGAACGTGGAGATCTTTACGGATCATAAAAGCCTCAAATATTTCTTCACTCAAAAGGAACTCAACATGCGACAATGACGTTGGCTTGAACTGTTGAAAGATTATGATCATACCATCCAATACCATCTGGAAAAGCTTAACGCGTAGTAGTCGACGCATTGAGTAGAAGATCATATGCGAATACGAAAGTGCAATATTGTCAACGCAAAGGCCCATTTTGTATGACTTGCAAAGGATGGAGATAGAGATAAAGACTCCAGGGACCCACGTGATGATGGAAAATATACGAGTAGAAGGACTTTAATTGATAAAATTAAAGCTGCTCAAATTACAGATCCGGAGCTGATGCGTATGAGGAAGAAAGTGCAAGAAGGTGCGATGCCGGAAGCAAGAATCGATGAAGAATGAATACTTCGAGTCAACTCCAGACTTTGTGTTCCTAACGACCCTGATTTAAAGTATAAAATCATGATGGAGGCGTACAACACACCGTTTGCAATCCATCTTGGGAGTACCAAAATGTATCATGATCTTTGACATAAATTTTGGTGGAGTAATATGAAGAGAGAGATAACGCTGTTTATCTCAACGTGTCTAACGTGTCAACGAGTTAAGGCGGAGCATCAAGTACCAAAAGGTCCATTGCAACCACTTGAAATTCCAGAATGGAAGTGGGAGCACATTACCATGGATTTCGTTACTAGTCTTCCCAAGGTTTCTCAAGGCATAGATGCGATTTGGGTCATTGTTGATAGATTGACCAAGTCTGCTCATTTCTTACCGATACGAGAGACTTATACACTTGAATGTCTTGCTCGTATGTACATAAACGAGATTGTAAGACTACATGGTATGCCAGTATCCATTGTTTCTGATCGAGACCCAAGATTCACTTCACGATTTTGGGTTAGTTTGTAGAAAGTTATGGGCACAGATTTACGATTTAGCTCGGCATATCATCCTTAGACGAACGGACAGTCGGAGAGGACTATTAAAACTCTTGAAGATCTATTAAGACTCTGTTTCCTTGATTTCAAGGGAAGTTGGGACAAGTTCTTATCATTGGTGGAGTTTACCTACAACAACTGTTATCAAACAAGTATTGGCATGGCTCCATTCGAAGCGTTGTATGGAAGAAAGTGTCGTTCTCCAGTATGCTAGGATGAGGTGGGTGAAGTAACGTTGTTGGGACCAGAGTTGGTACGTATAACTACAGAAAAGATTCAAACGATCCAGCAACGTATAAAAACCTCACAAGATCGACAAAAGAGTTATGTTGATCTTCATCAAAAGGACGTGGAATTCGATATAGGAGAGATCATGTGTTGTTACGTGTTGCTCCATGGAAAGGGGTTACGAGATTTGGAAAGAGAGGAAAGCTCAATCCTCGATTTATCGGCCCATTTTTAATCCTTGATCGAGTAGGAACTGTGGCCTATAGACTCGCTTTTATCGCCAAGTATGTCTTTGTTCATAACGTTTTTCACATATCCATGTTACGTAAATATGTGGAAGACCCGAACCACATTATTGAGTTGGGCAGGACGAAATAGCGGAAGATTTGGCGTATGAAGAGGTTCTGTTCAAATCTTGGATAAGAAGGAACATATTCTACGCACCAAGGTTATACCTCAAGTCAAAGTTTTGTAGAGAAACCACGATGTTGAGGAAATGACTTGGGAGTTAGAATCTGAAATGAAATCAAGGTATCCTTACCTCTTTGACATACCAGGTACGTACCCTAATTTCGAGGGCGAAATTTCATAAGAAGGAGAGATTGTAAAACCCCAACTTTTTGAATTAAGATGAATTTTCTATAAATATTATTTTTGAATATTATGGAGTGAAATTTGATATAATAGTTGTGGGTAATATTTATAAATTTTGCAAAGTACGCAAGTTGTTATATAATATTCGATTGGTCGGGGAATATTCGTTTTAACAGGGAATATTAGTACAACGACATAATCATTGGTGGACCCTAGCGGAATTATTATCGGATTGAGAAAGCGACAAAAATACTTTATGAAAATAATGGCGGAAGTTTTACCGTTAAGCTGTTGAAACACCGGTGTTAAAAAATGCGATGTCTGGCGTGGTTGCATAGTAGCATACGGTATTAATTATTGATGCTCAAGTGATAAGTCACTCAGTTTTGTTGGTATTATTAATGTAATAATACAGAAAATCTTTTTATATAAAACAAAATACTTTTATAAAGTTATTTTATAAATAGAATATATTATATTCTATTATGCATAGTGTTGCATAGTGTCTGCATAGTGTTTTGCATAGTAAAATCTTTTTTATATAAAATGTAATACTTTTATAAAGCTATCATTTTATTAGACAATAATTAGAATATATTATATTTTATTATACATAGTGTTTGCATAGTGCTTGCATAGCATTTGCATAGTAAAATCTTTTATAAAGTTATTCGTTTTATTAGATTATAAATAGAATATATTATATTTTATTTTGCTTTAAATATGGACCCAAGTCAGATTAAAGTAAATCAATCTAAATAGTTCATGAGTTAGTTACTATGCATTCCATTTTTCTATAAATAGAAGCTCATTCATTCATTATTTTCTTATTTAATTCTTTGAAACTCTAGAGAGATAAACTATAGAGAGAAAGAAGAAAGTATTCAAACTACTTCACTACTTATATATCTAGTACTCTTCTTCTTAAGGTAGGGAATATTATTTGTTGTACTCGTAAGGGGTGTTATTCTTTCTTATTCATGAAGAGAAACTGTTGTTATTCCATTTCTTATTATTTCGTTGGAATAACTCGTGATACGCTGTGATCACCCTATACTTGGTGACATTCTTCTATTATTCGTTGGAACATCCGTCGTCGTGTGTTTTACACGGGACTGGTTCCATCTTTATTATTATTTCCGTTGGAACATCTTGTCGTGTGTTTTACATCGACCTGGTTAAAATCTTATTATTATTCTCGTTGGAACATCCACATGCGGGTGTTTTACATGGACTGGTTTCATCTTTATTATTACATTGGAACATCATGCCGTCGATGCAAATTTACTACCGACTGGTTCCGTTATTTAGTATTCTCGTTGGAATAACTTTGTCTGTCGCGCAAACAACCGCATGCATGGTGATTTCTTTTGTTATTCCATTCTTTATTATACTCGGTTGGTTAAAGTTTTGACTTCTATACTCCATGAAATTAGTAGAATATCCTTAATATTTGCACTTCATCCAAAGATCTTTTCATGGAAATATTCTTCCCGATCATTCTTGAATTTTACTCTACAAAGCGGTATCATGTTGACAATTTGGACATTAGTAGTTCTTGGACAAATTAATTCTTGAACTTGTTTTATTGAATTCTTATATCATTGTCATCATCCTCATGTTTATATTATGTTGAAAGTCATCCGTGGCATGTAGTGCATAGATGGACTTGGTATGATTATGATGAGAGGATTATTCGATTGTAATCATGGTAGTAATGTTACAAATGATGTGGTAAAAGTCCTCATTGGCCCGTAGTGCATTGATGGACGATTGTTGGCATGATCATGACCATTAATGAATACACAAATATTCTTGGCCCGTGAGTGCATGGATAATTGTGGTCGTGATACTAAAGAATATCCTCGGCGTAGTAGTAGTGCGTGGGTGATTCGATGATGTGGAATATTTATTGTCGAGTCTCGCCGATAATGATGATGAAAAACCTTTTAAATCATAAAAGATAGTAGATTTTATTTTATACTTGACTTTTTAATGGATTGCTTGTTCTACTGCAGATTAAACTTGATGTCTATTATATTTTATCGGTTTAACATTGTTGGAGACTAATGATAATTTATTTCGCATTATCTTAGTCATAATATTTCTTCTTGGGCTAGTTGAGCTCACCCTTTCTTTTCTTCGTTCTCTTGAAATGAGAATATATTTGGGACGAGTCTGGGAAGCGGAGTGATGGTCCGGAGGATAGCATTAGTAGTCCTCACTATTACGTGAAATAGTGTGATAATAATTGTAATGAGGACTCCTTTTGAGTTTGTATAATCTCTAGTAGATAATATTTGTATTCAAACTCATAGTTTATGTTTGTCGTATTGTACACGACAGTTGTATTAGTAAGTTGTATTTGAATTCTGTACCATGTATCTGATTACCCAAGATGGGTGATGTATATCTAATTTTGGGGCCGTCACAAGAACGACCACCGGTCGTATGTTACAAATGCGGGAAAGAGGGACACATCAACCCAAACTGCCCAGAACAATCCAAGGTGTGTTATAACTGTGGAAAAGAAGGTCATATAGCTAGAGATTGTCTAGTTGTGAAACCAAGTTCAACAGAGATGGTGACTCTAAAGGCTGTCCCGGATAAGTTAAAGTCGGTGGTTCCTGGAAGGGCGTTTGTCGTGACTGCCCAAAACGCGAGGAACCCAAACAAGGTGATCACGGGTAAGATAATCATAAACTCTTGCGAAATTTATACCTTATTAGATACCGGTTCTACCCATTCTTTTATCTCTCTCACCTTGTGCTCAACGCTTAAACTTTGACTCAGGAGAAATTAGACTTTGACTTATCTGTTGAGACTCCGTTAGGAGAAACTTTTGTTACATTTACTGTTTTTAAATCTTGCATAATTCAAGTCGGTACCATCACATTACCTGCCGACCTTATTTCGTTGAAAATTCTTGCATTTGATGTGATTTTAGGGATTGATTGGTTAACCACGCATCATGCTAAAATTGATTGTTTTCGTAAGGTTGTTAGTTTTCATATTCCTAACCAACCTATTATGCGAATTTAAACAACCAAACCACTAAAATCAGTCACTGTCATATCAAGCCATAAAGCTATTCGTTTATTGAAAAACGGATGTAAAGCTTTCTTAGCCCATGTCATGGACTTGAACAAAAACACGTCAGATTTGAATATTATTTCTATTGTTAGTGAATTTCCTGATGTATTTCCTGAAGAACTTCCCGGTCTACCCCCAGAACATGAAGTTGAATTCTTTATTGACCTTGAACCTGGTACAAAGCCCATTTTTAAAACCCCATATCGAATGGCTCCTATTGAACTTCAGGAGTTAAAGGTCCAACTACAGGAGTTGTTGGACATCTGTTTTATTCGTCCTAGTACATCTCCTTGGGGTGCTCCTGTGTTATTCGTAAAGAAGAAAGACGGGAGTATGCGACTTTGTATTGACTACCGAGAGTTAAACCATGTCACTAACAAGAATAGGTATCCGCTACCTCGCATTGATGACCTGTTTGACCAGTTGCAAGGAGCACAATTCTTTTCAAAGATCGATCTTCGTTCTAGATATCATCAGCTGAAGATTAAAACTGAGGATATTCCAAAGACTGCCTTTAGAACTCGGTACGGGCATTATGAATTCTTAGTCATGTCTTTTGGATTGACTAATGCACCTACTACTTTCATGGATATGATGAACCGTGTGTTTAAAGAATACTTGGATCAGTTCGTTGTTGTCTTTATTGATGACATCCTCATCTATTCCAAAAGCCGTGAAGATCATGAGCACCATTTGAAGGTTGGTAATCGCAAAGGCTTCGTGATAACAAGTTGTATGCCAAGTTGAAAAAATGCGAGTTCTGGCTTGAGGAAGTAGCATTCCTTGGACACGTGGTGTTAAAACATGGAGTATCTGTCGACCCGACGAAGATTGAAGCCATACAAAGTTGGGAGCAACCAAAGTTGGTGACCGAAGTACGTAGCTTTCTAGGCTTAGCTGGTTATTATCGGAGATTCGTGGAAGGATTTTCTCGAATCGCTACTCCGTTAACTCAGCTAACTCGTAAAGATATAAAATTCGGTTGGAACGAGGATTGCGAGAAGAGTTTTCAAGAACTCAAGAGAAGACTCATTTCGGCACCTGTTCTGACAATACCATCTGGTTCGGATGGATTTCTTATCTACAATGATGCTTCAGGTAAAGGGTTAGGATGTGTTCTCATGCAACATGGGATAGTCATAGCCTATGCCTCACGGCAACTCAAAGAATATGAGAGGAATTATCCTACTCATGATTTGGAGTTAGCGGCGATCAAGCCCAGCGTTGAAGATTTGGAGACACTACGTATGGGGAGAAAGTGGAGATCTATCTGATTATAAAAGCCTCAAATATTTCTTCACCCAAAAGGAACTCAACATGCGGCAACGACGTTGGCTCGAATTTATTGAAAGATTACGATCACACCATCCAATATCATCCCGAAAAGCAAACGTGGTAGTGGTGACGCATTAAGTAGAAGATCATATGCGGGTACGAGTGCAATGTTGTTAACACAAAGGTCCATTTTGTATGACTTGCAAAGGATGGAGATAGAGGTAAAGGCTCCAAGTACCCACGTGATGATATCAAGCATACGAGTAGAACCGACTTTAATCGATAAAGTTAAAGTTGCTCAAGCTACGGACCTGGAGCTGATGCGTATGAAGAAGAAAGTGCAAGAAGGTGCTATTCTAGAAGCAAGAATCGATTAAGAAGGAATACTTCGAGTCAACTCCAGACTTTGTGTTCCTAACGATTCTGACTTGAAGCATAGAATCGTGATGGAGACATGTAACACACCTTTTGCAATCCATCCTGGGAGTACCAAAATGTATCATGATCTTCGACATACATTTTGGTGGAGCAATATGAAAAGAGAGATCGCGGAGTTTATCTCGAGGTGTTTAACTTGTCAACGTGTAAAGGCGGAGCATCAAGTACCAAAGGGTCCATTGCAACCACTTGAGATTCCGAAATGGAAGTGGGAACACATTACTATGGATTTCGTTACGGGTCTTACCAAGGTTTCTCAAGGCATAAATGTGATTTGGGTCATTGTAGATAGATTAACCAAGTCTGCTCATTTCTTGCATATACGGGAGACTTATTCCCTTGAACGTCTTGCTAGTATATATGTAAATGAGATTGTGAGATTGCATGGAATGCCAGTATCCATAGTTTTGGATCGTGACCCAAGATTCACTTCACGATTTTGGGTTAGCTTGTAGAAAGCTATGGGCACGAATTTACGATTCAGTTCGGCATACCATCCTCAAACGGACGGACAATCAGAGAGGACTATTCAAACTCTTGAAGATCTATTAAGACTCTGTGTCCTAGATCTCAAAGGGAGTTGGGATAAGTACCTACCATTGGTGGAATTCTCCTACAACAACGATTATCAAAGTAAGAGCATAGGTGTGGCTCCATTCGAGGTGTTGTATGGAAGAAAATGTCATTCTCAAAGATCTTTGGGATGAGGTGGGTGAAGCAACATTGTTGGGACCAGAGTTGGTATGCATGACTACAGAGAAGATCCAAATGATTCGACAATGTATACAAATGGCACAGGATCGACAAAAGAGTTATGCGGATCTTCATCGGAAGGACGTGGAATTTAATATTGGGGATCATGTATTGTTACGTGTTGCACCATGGAAGGGAGTTACAAGATTTGGGAAGAGAGGAAAGCTCAATCAAAGATTCGTTGGTCCATTTGAGATTCTTGACCGAATAGGAAATGTGGCCTATAGACTCGCATTACCTCTAAGTATGTCTCGTGTTCATAATGTTTTTCACATTTCTATGCTTCGTAAATATGCTAAAGACCCGAACCACATTATTGAGTTAGAACCAGATGAGATAGCTGAAGATTTAACGTACGAGGAGGTACTTGTTAAGATCTTGGATAGGAAAGAGCATGTCCTACGCACGAAGGTTATACCACAAGTTAAGGTTTTATGGAGAAACCATGCTATTGAAGAGATGACCTGGGAGTTGGAATCAGAAATGAAAGCGAGGTATCCTCACCTTTTGAAACACACAGTACGTGACGTCAATTTCGAGGACGAAATTTCATAAGGAGGAGGTTGTAAGACCCTCAACTTTTTAATGAATAAAATCAAATTTCCTTTATTTATTATTGTGAATAATAAGGTATTAATTTGATATAATAACTTTGGTTATGGGTGAAATGTGAAAATTTTGCAAAATAAGCAAGTGATTATAAAATATTCATTTTGTTATTCTTTCTGTCGGGAATATTAAATTACGACCGGTATGACCAATTGTGGGCCCCATAATGGATAAGATCACGAATGAAGAAAATGACAAAATTGAATAACGGCGTAGTTGTTACCAATTAACTTTGTTGGAATACCGGTGGTTAAAGTAAAGTAATACGCGTTGTTGCCAAAGATTGTTGAATTATTGATCCTTACGTAAGAAGGCAATACTCAATAATTGTCATGATGAATTCTTGTTCAATATTTTATTTTATTGATTCAATAATTCTTAACGCATTGATATTTTATATTATTGTTGTTTCAATTATCGTCACTGCACAGTATCTCCTTTATCAGATCAGTAATTCAGATTATTTGGAATAATATTATTAGATAACATTATTGGTAATGTCTAGAAAGTTTTGTCAAGGAGAGGTTTGGTCACCTAATTGCGCGCCAGTAAGGAGAAATCCTTATTGGAAAGCCCCCTCTTTCCGGGAATGATTTGGTTGTCATAAATGTGATTACGTAATATTATTTGTGAATAATTAATCATTGATTCATATGATAAGGAAATATTTATTTTATGTGGATATAAATGATGGATTTATTTATGTGGTTATAAATGAAGGAATTAATGTTGAGGTGTTTTATTAGTATTTTGTCGGATTGGAGGTATTAAAAATCAAACGAGTGTTTTTTGAGATATATTGCGGGAGTTATAATTTTTAATCCGACCGTTGGATCATTGTAATTTTTGGATATGTTATACATATATAAGTTGAGTATATGTCCACAAATTTGAACCGTTAAAAATGAGCGTATGATTTGTTATGAATTTTAAGAGGTGGCTGATTCGGAAATCAGGATATAAATCATTTTGGTGGAAAATTCTAGAATTGGTGGGCCCCACTCTTGGTTGGTGAAGAAATGTGCTGAGATTTTTATTCAAATATGGTGGGTGGGAATAGTAGCAGGTAAAGCCATCAGGTTGCAGGTTAAGTCTGCTTCGGCGTGCTAACATTTTCCTATAAATAGAGGGCTAAGTTAGAATTGAAAATCACACCAGAAACAAGTTTTCTCTCTTTCTCTCTCTAGATTTTGAGTGTATTTTGTGAGTATTTAGATACTTTGTGAGTTTCTGTTAATCATTGCAAGTTTCCTTTAGCCTTATACCGATATTCCGATCAGAAGTACTGATATTTTGAGGTAAGGGATGCTATTTTCTTCTTAAAAATGATATTTTCTTCAATATCATTATGCCGAAATATTGGTATAAACTTTTTATCAAATTTGGAACTTTTTGTGTGGGGTTACTATTCACGATACTGGTATTATTCACGATACTAGACTATTCACTGAATCTGACGTAACTATTCATAGAAAAATAAAATTTTCTTCTTTTTATCCAAGTTGTCTATTATGGTTACTATCTTTGATTGTATCCATGTTTTGATCATTATTTTTGAATTCTGCTTCAAAATTGGTTATTTCAGAGTATTATTGAACTTGGATAAACTGTAATACGAATCCTTAATATTTGATCTGTTATCTCACTGGATTCTTTTTCTTTAAAATATTTTTCATCATCCTCAGTCCTAAATGATGATACAAATGAATATCTTTGGCCTGTAGTACAAAGATGAATGATTACCTAATGAATATCTTTGGCCCGTAGTGCAAAGATGAACAGGTGTTGAGATGAACATGACCAACTGGTGATACAAATGAATATCTTTGGCCTATAGTGAAAAGATGAATATTTGATTCAAGATGTATATTGATTGATGTTCTGAGGAGAAAATATTGATGATGGACTTTTAAATCTTAGAAGATAGTAGAATTCTTTTCTCTACTTGACTCTTCTAATGGATTCTTTTGTTTTTCATTGCAGATTGTTGATCTAAAACTTGTTGTCTATTATATTTTATCGATTATTCTCGTTGAAGACTAATGATAATTTGTTGTATATTATCTTAGTCATAATATTCTTTCTTGGGCTAGTTGAGCTCACCCTTTTGTTCCATTTTTCTTCTCGTAGGAGGTGAGAACATAGCGAGAACTAGTCCTGAGTGCGGAGTGATGGTTCTAGAAAGTTGTTTTAGCAAATTCCTCACTATTTTTAAAACAAGTGTATCAATAATTGTAATGAGGACTCCTTTTGAGTTTTTATACTCTCTATTTATTTTTAAACTCACAGTTTAATGAAGTTGTATTTGTTTCTGTACCATGTATTTGGCGACTCAGAATGGGTGATGTATACCTATTTTGGGGGCGTCACACCCTAAGTACTGAGCATAACGCTTATATTCGTTACAAAACACTACGTTGCGGTCCAACGTAGTGGTACAATAGGCTGGCCACGCAGTGTACGAGTGGAGGGTGTTTGCAGTCTTTGTGATTGATAAACATTCTGCCAAAGAGGGTTTAAAGTGTGAAGAATCGGGGTGGGGGTGAAGCACTATTAAACCTAGATAATAGAGTTCAAGGTCTTTTGACCCTCATCATGATTTGGAATCTTTTAAATTCCTGAGTTATTCATACTACTTCCCAGTTATTGAATAATTGTGGAAGATTCTTGTTGTTCTGCAAGATGGAAGTGAAAAAGGAAAGTATTCCTTAGAAAGAAGTGAGTCGTACAATACGACACTGAATGATGAGTATGTTGAATAAGTGAGAAAAGAGATTTTGAAATGAGAAGGATATGAGTTATCAAAGAATAATGTAAAACTTTTAATAGAAAAGTTAATAATTACAGAAAGATATTTGTGGAAAGAAGTGGTTATAAAACCCAAGGAATGAATAAAGTATTAGTGTAAAATCTACTTTGATAGATTGAATGAATAAAGAGTAATGAATAAAAAAAAAATTCGAGGACGAAATTCTTAGAAGAAAGAGTGAATGTAATATCCCGAGTGTTATGATAACGATCCTTATAAAAGGAAATGAATGGGTTAAAAGATATATAATACTCAGAATATAATTGAGTTCAAGTGAAGGTTATGAAATGAAACCTAGAATTTGTTAAAGTAATGAATGTAGTAGGAAATATAAAACCTATATTTAGATAAAATGATGAAAGATTACTCTGAGTTATTTGTTTAATTTGTGTCTTCGATTCGGGGATGTAATCTTTGTAAAGTAGGGAAGATTATAACGAATGAGTAGTTTGAGTTGTGATTCGAGGAGGAGAATCCTTGTAAGGAGGAATGATGTAACAATCCGATTTTTAATTATAATATTTAAATATTTATTGAATTATATAAATATTTAATGGATGTGTTTATCGTTGAATAAGTATTTGTTTAATTGATTTGATGTTATTTGATTGTTTATTTGTTTAATAAATAATTAATGAGTTAAGGAAAGTAATTATTTTGAAATAGTATTCTAATTTAATTTAATAATTAAGTTAGAAAGTTTATAATGATTAAATAAATTATTATATTATGCAATGAATTGTTATTAGAATTAATTAAATTAAGTATGAAAACTTAATTAATTAGAAGTGTGACAAATAGATATATTATAAATGGTTATTAAAATAAATTAAAGTAGTTTTAATTTATTTTGCCAAACAAGGATTAAATATATTAAGTCTTTAATTTTAAATAATTTTGCCAAACAAAGCCCTATGGCTTTTGGATTTTTAAATTTGGTTTATTAGTAATATAAATTAAATTAAACAAAATATAAATAATATATAATATATTTGGTAACTGATAGTTTAATAGGGTCATTAGTATATGGCAGTTACGTTTGGGTTTTAAACGTTTGAAAAGTGCGTTTGTTTTAGTTTACGTATAATGCAATTGGCTTAAGCCTAAGAAAGGAAAGATTGTCAGAGGTTTAAGAGAGAGTCTGAGAAAGAAAAGCAAGAGAAAGTTCTGAGTTCTTCAAGATATTCTCAGTGATTAAAAAGGATTGTCTGAGCAAATTAAAGGTATGTTACATAATCTTGACATATATGATTTATAGTATAATTCCTTAGTCTCTGTGTTCTTAAGGTTTACTGTGTTTTATAGTATAGTCTCTGTAATTCATATTTTTATAATGGATGATGGAATCATGTGCATATGTGGTTGTAGTAGGACAACTATCATATATAAGTAGTTGTAATGCTAGAAATTTGTGTTTAGACAAAGAATTGTATGTTAATTTTGTTAAAAGAAAGGGAAACTATTTTTCAGTGTATGTTCTTATACATGGCTATTAACAGTAAAAATATTCATTAGTTTGGTTGTTAAGAAAATCAATATCAGTAAATTTTTGGTAGCTAATTGAGAAATTAAAACTGTGAACATGTTAATTATGTTGTTAAGAACAGAGAATCGTAGTTAAAGTAAACGAATTGGTGGTTATTAGAATTTACAGTGTTCACTGTGTTTAAAAAATGTCAAACATGGAGTTTTAATTTTAAAACATTGTTTTTACGGGATTTAGTCTTTCTAAATTTGTTGTTCATAAGTTTTAAGTTAATATATGTATCCTGGTGAGGGTATGTGTAAATTACATCAGTTATATGTATGTAATTATTTGCTAGAATTTCTTAATGCAGACTAAAAAAATGGTCTTCGTGTTTCTGATTCATTAGTTTTTTACCAAAGACCACAAATAGAGCCCCAAAGACCAAAATTTTACTTCAATACAAAATTCGCATATAGCGCGAGAAATTGCTACCAAATATTGAAATTTGTTCCCCAGTGCCAATTTTTTATTTATAAATACCTTTAGTTAGCCTAGTTCTCCACCATGCCGCGGGAATGTAAGTTTGAGTCAGACAGTTTTGCCCTCCTGTAGTGAAATGGCCATAACGTTCTCATACGAACTCCGATTGAGGTGATTTAAGATGATCTGGAACGAGGACAAATAGACCTACAACTTTTGTTCTTTACGATTTTCAATTTGAGGTCCGTAACAGTAGTCAAAATGGGCATCTTTAAGACTGTTATGTTTTCGAGGGCAATCGGAGGGCGTCGGGCATGCACATATGCATGTGTAGTGCTCTTGACGATATAAGATGATGTTCTAAGTTATAAAACTTGAACATTAGTAAATATAATGATGCTTAACATTAATAAATAATGTATTAGATAAGTTATAGAAGCATAGTAAGCATACACAAGAGAGGCAATCGGGCGTGTGATGAATGAATGTCGAAACGCCGTGCCAAGTGTTAATAAACTTTAAAAGTGTTTCAAATCAATTGAAATGAATATTATAAGATATGGAATGGATTTAACATAAAACCAATAAGTAGTCCTAGCAAGACTTAAGCACTTGAATGAACTTCGAGTTTGACTAAGAAGAAATATAATGAGTCATAAGTCGAAAAGTTAACACAATCTAATTGAACATTGTGTACTAATTAATAGGAAAGATTATGAGATGTGGAGTAGAGTTTACATTACAATTACTATGTGTTGTTATGTGACTAATAGTTGATGTGTATGATTATATAATTGTGTAGGGCACGTGAAGTGCAGATAACTGTAAGTTGTTAATCTATTATTGGTAAACAACGATCAAGGCAAGTCTTTCAGTTCCTATTTATTACGTGGACTTGTTGAACTGTTTTAAATTGCATGATATGTTATACATGTTGAAATCATGAAATGTTCAAGTCAATTTATGACTGTATTGTTTTGGTTAAATAAGGAGGATTGAGTAAGGAACTCAATATTTATATTTGCTATGTGAATTAAAAGCATGTATGCCATGTTTGTGTTGCCCCCAAAATAGGTATACAACACCCATTCATGGTACAAAAAGCAAACTACAACTTCAATAATACAATTGTCGTGCACAATACGACAACACATACTGTGAGTTTAAATACAAATATTGTCTTCTAGACAATATCCACACTCAAATAAGTCCTCATTACAATTATTAATACGCTATTTTACAGAAATAGTGAGGACTGCTAAAACATCTTTCTAGAACCATCACTCCATACCCCGACTAGATCCTGCTATGTTTTCACCTCCTGAGAAGAAAAATGGAACAAAAAGGAAAAGGGTGAGCTCAACAAGCCCAGTAAAGAATATTATGACTAAGATAATATACAACAAATTATCATTAGTTTTCAACAAGGAAAAATCTGATAAAATATAATAGACAACAAGTTTTAGATCAACAACTGCAACGGAAACAACAATCCATTAGAAGAGTCAAGTAGAGAATGAGTTCTACTATCTTCTAAGATTTAAAAGTCCATCATCAATTTTTATCCATATAACATTAATCAATATACGTCTTTAATCAAATATTTATCTTTGCACTACACGTGACGCCCCCAAAATTAGGTATACATCACCCATCTTGGGTCGCCAGATACATGGTACAGAATTCAAATACAACTTACTAATACAACTGTTGTGTACAATACGACAAAACATAAACTGTGAGTTTGAATACAATTATTGTCTACTAGAGATTATACAAACTCAAAAGTAGTCCTCATTACAATTATTATCACACTATTTCACAAAATAGTGAGGACTACTAATGCTATCCTCTCGGACCATCGCCCGCGTTCCCGACTCGTCCCAAATACTATATTATCATTTCACAAGAGAACGGTGAAAGAAAGGGTGAGCTCAACTAGCCCAGTAAGAAATATTATGACTAAGATAATACAGAATAAATTATCATTAGTCTCCAACAATGTTAAACTGATAAAATATAATAGACATCAAGTTTAACTGCAGCGGAACAAGCAATCCATTAAAAGAGTCAAGTAGAAAATAAAATCTACTATCTTTTATGATTAAAAAGGTTTTTCATCATTGTTATCGCTGAGACTCAGCTCAATAAATAATCCACATCATTAAATCATCCCTGCACTACAGGCCAAAGATATTCTTTAGTATCACAACCATGAATTATCCATGCACTACGGGCCAAAGATAATAGTGTTTTCATCAATGGTCCTGATCATGCCATAAAACAATTCATCTTTGCTCCCTTGGTCGAAGAGAATCCATAGCCATAATCATACCAAAAACTGTCCATCAATGCACTACGGGCCAATGAGAACTTTTAATTTTTACATCATTTGTAACATTACGGTCATGATTATACCGAATAATCCCTGGTCATAATCATACCAAGTCCATCTATGAACTACAGACCACAGATGACTTTGAACATAACATAAACATGAGGATGATGACAATGATATAAGAATTTAATTAAACAAGTTCAAGAATTAATTTGTCCAGGAACCAATAACGTCCAAATTGTCAACATGATACTTCTTTGTAGAATAAAATTCAAGAATGCTCAGAAGACTATTTTCATGAAAAATACTGGATGAAGCGCAAATATCAAGGATATTCCACTAATTTCATGGAGTATAGAAGTCAAAATTTTAATCAACTGAGTATAATACCGAATGGAATAAGAAAAGATATCACCATGAATGCGGTATTGCCAGACGGTTATTCCAATGTAATAATAATAACGGAACTGTGTCGTGAAATTCACATTTATGTGATGTTCTAACAGTAATAATAAATGCGGAATAATAAATGATGTAACTGTGTCCTGCGATAGTACAGTATGTGATATTCCGATAGAATAATAAAGATGAATAATAGAAGAATGTCACCAAGTATAGGGTAGCTAGCACATGATACAAAAGTTATTCCAAATGAACAATAAAGAAATGGAATAACAAAAGTTCTTCTTGAATACAAAAGAATAATATCCCTTACCGTAAAATAATACTTGATATAAGAGTAGTGAAGTAGCAGAAAACTTTTCTTCTATCTCTCTATAGTCTCTCTCTATAGTTTCTCTCTTTAGAGTTCAGTGAATTCGTAAGAAAATAATGAAGGAATAAGCTTCTATTTATAGGAAAATGGAATGCATAGTAACTAATCCATGAACGGTCCAGATTGATTTACTTTAATCTGATGGTCCATATTTAAAGAATTTTTTTTTAAATAAAATATAATATATTCTATTTATATAAAAAGATTTTTACTATGCAAACACTATGCGGGCACTATGCAAACACTATGCATAATAAAATATAATATATTCTATTTATAGAATAACTTTAATAAAGTATTCTGTTTTATACAAAAAGATTTTACTATGCAAAACACTATGCATAATAGAATATGATATATTCTATTTATAGAATAACTTTAATAAAGTATTACATTTTATATAAAAAGATGTTTCTATTTTATTATGTTAATAATCTGAATAAAACAAAACTTCTAAATCAATAATAATTGAATCAAATAATGTGAGATACTATGCAAAGAACTATTGTAGCAATAATTGAACAAAACCGAGTGACTTCTCACATAAATATCAATAATCAATACTGTAATGCGCTACTATGCAACAACGCAGACATCATCATTTCTTTACTACCGAGTAGTTCAACAAAGATCAACGGTAAAACTTCCGCCGTTATTTTTAATAAAATATTTTTGTCGTTTTCTCAATTCGATAATAATTCCGTTAATAGGGTCCACCTAATGATTGTGCCATCGCATTTAATATTTCGCTTAAAACGAATATTCCCCACCAATCGAATATAATATGACAACTTACATACTTTGCAAAATTTTTAAATATTACCCACAACTATAACATTATCTCAAATTCACACCATAATATAAAAAAAATTATTTCGAGAAAATTAATTCTTTATTCATAAAATCTGGGTTTCACAATCTCCCCTCCTTATGGAATTTCGCCCTCAAAATTTACGTACGTACCTGGTATGCCGAACAGGTGAGGATACCTTGACTTCATTTCAGATTCTAACTCTTGAGGTATAACCCTTGAGTGTTGGATACGATTCTTCTTATCCAAGATTTTAACACGAGATCTCATACGTTAAATCATCCGCAATCTCGTCCGATTCTAAATTAATAATGTGGTTTGGGTCATCCATATATTTACGTAACATCGATACGTAAAAAAAAAAAAGTTCTGAACACGCAACATACTTGGCGATAAAATGAGTCTATAGGCCACAGTTCCTACTCCATCGAGGATTTCAAATGGGCCAATTAAATCGAGGGTTGAGATTTCCTTTCTTCGTCGATTCTTGCTTCTAGAATAACGCCCTCTTGAACCTTCTTCTTTACATTCATCAGCTCTGAGTATGTAGCTTGAGCGGCTTTAACTTTATCGATTAAAGTCGATTCTACATGTATATTCGTTATTTTCACTTGGGTTCCTAGAGTCTTTAACTCTATCTTCATCATTTATAAGTCGTACGAAATGGGCCTTTGTGTTAAAAACATCGCATTCGCATACGATCTTCTACTCAACGCGTCAGCTACCACGTTCGCTTTCCCACGATGGTATTGAATGGTACGATCGTAATCTTTAACAACTTGAGCCAACGTATTTGGCGCATGTTACGTTCGTTTTAAGTAAAGAAATATTTGAGGGTTTTAGAAATGGATTTTTTACTGTGGTCAATATAAAATTTGATTTCACACTCTAGGGGTAGGCTAGGAAGTCTTCATGAATACGTCAAGAAATTTATTAATGATAGAAATATCATTCAAAACTGTTACTCTCATCCAAGACTTGGATAATACGTCACATTGATACCAACTGTGACTTCTATCCCTTAACCTAGATAGCACCTCACAATGATACCTATCAACTTGTCATCATCATTCACGATGTCGCCTATAGAAAGTCTGGCTTCGGTGCATTCCACACAAGGAAGTCATCAACAAAAGGATCGGGGCTCTTTAATTATTGCTTGATATGACAATGATTGAATTTAGTGGTTTGGTTGCTTGAATTCGCATAATAGGTTGGTTAGGAATATGAAAGCTTACAACCTTACGAAAAACATGATGAGTAGTTAACCAATCATTTCAAAAAAAATCACATCAAATACAAGTATTTTCAAAGAGATAAGATCGACAGGTAACGTGAAAGTGTCGATTTGAATCAAACAAGATTTATAAACAGTGGAGGTAACGAAGGTTTCTCCCAATGGAGTTTCAATAGATAAATCAAAGTTTAACTTCTCCGGAGTTAAGTACAAACATTGAACACAACTAGGTGAAATAAAAGAGTGAGTAGAACTGGTATCTAACACAGTATAGACTTTGTAAGAGCTTATGATTAACTTACCTGTGATAATTTTATTCAGGTTCCTCATCACGAGAAAAAAAATGCTCTCTTTTAAACTACCGGCTTTGGCTTGTCTGGGACATCCTTTGGCATCACTATCCCAGCTTGAATTGACTTCACCATACGACAAAATCGAGCTAAGTGACATTCTCTTCCACAATTAAAACACGTTTTGGATTGCTGCGTACAGTTTGGACAGATGTGTCCCTCCTATCCTCATTTGAAACATACGACCGATGGTCGTTCTTCTTCCTTTGAAACGGGTGCTGGTGCCGACGTCTTTACGTCATTGTTGAACATTCTCTTCTTGAAATGTCCATTCTTATTGTTTTGGCCATGATTACCACCGAAGTGGTTACCATTTATGACATGTTGATTCCCTCCATGCTTCATCATCCTTTGTTTTGATGATCGTTATCATCCTAGATTATTATCATTTTTAAATTTGCTCTCTTTTGGTCATATTGTTGACTCGTTCTGGCGCTCCAATAATCGAGCCCTATTTACAACATCCGAGTACAAACACGGTTTATGAGAAATAAGATATTGGCGTATCTCCGGGTTTCAAATCTCTTAAAAATATTCAAGCGTCATTCTCTCCTCATTATCGACCAAATGGGATGAAAACCGGATAACTCCGCAAATTTAGCCTCGACACGACACGGTCGGCCATTGTTTTGTTCCAATTTGATAAACTCCACTTCTTTCATGTGACGAATGCTTTCAGGAAAGTACTTGTCATTGAATAACTCTTGGAACTTCTCCCAAGACATCTTGAGTGTGTCAGGCTGGGTACGTTTTATAGATTCCCACCAGTAATCTGCCTCTTCACGCAACATAAAGGTGGTAAAGGGAACCTTGTGCTCCTCAGAGCATCCCAAGACATCAAATATCTTGGCGATCTGCTTTAACCACGTCTCCGCCTTAAGTGGTTCTGGCTTTCCCAAAAACTCCGGTGGTCCCAGCTCCTTGAATTGCTTAGCGGTGACCAACCGTGGGTTGCCATTGTTTCCTCCTGCATTATGAACAGGAGCCGCCTTCGCCTGATGTTGCATGAATTCTTAAAAAGCTCTTAAACGTATCGTCATTCGTTAATTGATCAGTGTTGTTGTTTACATGAGGATTATCGCCATCCTGTTGCACATTGTCCTGATTATTGATCTATGGAGAATCAACAGTCTCCTGTGCTCCATTGCTTATCTCAACATTTTCAGATGCCATTTTCAAATACTGCCACAAAACAAGGGTTAATTAACATATCACGTATTATCCCTATACTTTGACCGACCAATTAAATACCAAATAAACTTAGGTAGGTCATACTAGCGATGGAATTCCCCGTCTCTCCCCTCCTAGTTCTTATCTCACATCTTAGCCAGGATCATATCCCTAAGCTTTGATACTAAACTGTGACGCCCCAAAATTAGGTATACATCACCCATCTTGGGTGCGCCAGATACATGGTATGTAATTCAAATACAACTTACTAATACAACTGTAAGTGTACAATACGACAAAACATAAACTGTGAGTTTGAATACAATTATTGTCTACTAGAGATTATACAAACTCAAAAGGAGACCTCATTACAATTATTATCACACTATTTCATAAAATAGTGAGGACTACTAATGCTATCCTCTAGACCATCGCTCCGTTCCCCGACTCGTCCCAGCTATATTCTCATTTCCTGAAGAGAACAGTGAAAGAAAGGGTGAGCTCAACTAGCCCAGTAAGAAATATTATGACTAAGATAATGCAGAATAAATTATCATTAGTCTCCAACAATGTTAAACTGATAAAATATAATAGACATCAAGTTTAACTGCAGCGGAACAAGCAATCCATTAAAAGAGTCAAGTAGAAAATAAAATCTACTATCTTTTATGATTAAAAAGGTTTTTCATCACTATTATCGCTGAGACTCAGCTCAATAAATAATCCACATCATTAAATCATCCCTGCACTACAGGCCAAGGATATTCTTTAGTATCACGACCACGAATTATCCATGCACTACGGGCCAAAGATAATTGTGTTTTCATCAACGGTCCTGATCATGCCATAAAACAATTCATCTTTGCTCCCTTGGCCGAAGAGAATCCATAGCCATAATCATACCAAAAACTGTCCATCAATGCACTACGGGCCAATGAGGACTTTTAATTTTCACATCATTTGTAACATTACGGTCATGATTATACCGAATAATCCCTGGTCATAATCATACCAAGTCCATCTATGCACTACAGGACACATATGACTTTCAACATAACATAAACATGAGGATGATGACAATGATATAAGAATTTAATTTAACAAGTTCAAGAATTAATTTGTCCAGGAACCAATAACGTCCAAATTGTCAACATGATACTTTTTTGTAGAATAAAATTCAAGAATGCTCAGAAGAATATTTCCATGAAAAATACTGGATGAAGCGCAAATATCAAGGATATTCCACTAATTTTATGGAGTATAGAAGTCAAATTTTAATCAACTGAGTATAATACCGAATGGAATAACAAAAGATATCACCATGCATGTGGTACTCAGCATAGACGGTTATTCCAATGAATAATAATAACGGAACAAAGTTAGGTGAAATTCACAATCGAGCGGGATGTTCCAAATGAATAATAAATGTGGAATAATAAATGATGGAACGAAGTCCCCAGATATACATGCAGACAGGATATTAAACGAATAATAAAAGGCGGAATAATAAAAATGGAACCAGTCCCACAGTATATACAGATAGGATATTCCGATGAGAATAATAAAACGAGAATAATAGAAGAATGCCACCAAGTATAGGAATTATTCACAGATATCTGAGTTATTCAATAGAACAATAAAGAAATGGAATAACAAAAGTTCTCTTCTTGAATACAAAAGAATAATATCCTCACCAGTAAAATAATACTTGATATAAGAGTAGTGAAGTAGCAGAAAACTTTTCTTCTATCTCTCTATAATCTCTCTCTATAGTTTCTCTCTCTAGAGTTCAGTGAATTCGTAAGAAAATAATGAAGGAATGAGCTTCTATTTATAGGAAAATGGAATGCATAGTAACTAATCCATGAACGGTCTAGATTGATTTACTTTAATCTGACGGTCCATATTTAAAGAAAAATCTTTTAAATAAAATATAATATATTCTATTTATATAAAAAGATTTTTACTATACAAACACTATACGGGCACTATGCAAACACTATGCATACTAAAATATAATATATTCTATTTATAGAATAACTTTAATAAAGTATTCTGTTTTATATAAAAAGATTTTACTATGCAAAACACTATGCATAATAGAATATAATATATTCTATTTATATAATAACTTTAATAAAGTATTACATTTTATATAAAAAGATGTTTCTATTTTATTACGTTAATAATACAAATAAAACAAAACTTCTAAATCAATAATAATTGAATCAAATAATGTGAGATACTATGCAAAGAACTATTGTAGCAATAATTGAACAAAAGCGGGTGACTTCTCACATAAATATCAATAATCAATACAGTGCTACTACTATGCAACAACGCCAGACATCGTATTCTTTTACTTTACTACCGAGTAGTTCAAGCGAAGATCAATGGTAAAACTTCCGCCGTTATTTTTAATGAAATATTTTTGTCATTTTCTTAATCCGATAATAATTCCGTTGTGGGGTCCATTAATGATTGTCTTGAGTCGTATCGAATATTTTCTGTTTAAAAGCGAATATTCCCCGACCAATCGAATATAATATGACAACTTGCATACTTTGCAAAATTTATAAATATTACCCACAACTATAACATTATCACAAATTCACACCATAATATAAAAAAAATTATTTCGAGAAAATTAATTCTTTATTTATAAAATCTGGGGTTTCACACTACAGGCTAAAGATATTCATTTGTATCACTAGTCGGTCATGTTCATCTCAACACCAGTTCATCTTTGCACTACGGGCCAAAGATATTCATAAGTTAATCATTCATCTTTGCACTACAGGCCAAAGATATTCAGTAATATCATCATTTAGGACCGAGGATGATGAAAAATATTTTAAAGAAAAGCGAATCCAAGAAGCGGAAGGACAAATAGTAGGGATTCAGTATAACAGTTTATCCAAGATCAATAATACTTCATAATAACCAATTGTGAAGCAGAATTCAAAAATAAAGATCAAAACATGGATACGATCAAAGATAGTAACCATAATAGACATCTTGGACAAAAAGGAAAATTTTATTTTTTTAGGTGAATGAATTATCGTCGATTTGTGAATAGTCTTAGTATATCGTGAATAGTAACCCAGAGCACAAAAGTTCCAAATTTGATAAAAGTTCAAACAAATATTTTGGCATAATGATATTGAAGAAAATAATATCATTTAAGAAGAAAACAACATCCTTTACCTCAAAATAACGGTACTTCTGACTGAATTTCAGATATAGTGCTGACAGAAACTTGTACTTAATAGCAACTCTCAAAGTATCAAAATACTCACAAAATACGCTCGATAATCTAGAGAGAAAGAAAACTTATTTCTGGTGTGATTTTCAATTCTAACCTAAGCGTCTATTTATAGGAAAATGCTAGAACGCCATAGGAGACTAAAATAATAAAATAATAATTTATTTCATTTTTTCTCTTACGCAACCTAAGTTGCCAACAAAGACCAGCCACCTTTGAACCAAAAATCAGCAGCCCAAATGTTTTCAAACAAGAGTGGGTTCCACTCATAATTTTAATAAAATTCATTTTATTTTCAAAAACTTCAGTAATTCATAGAAAATAGCCCGTTTATCAGAAAAATATGAATTTTATGTTCATTCCATACGAAATCGAATTCTCTACAACTTTGTAGCTTTGAGTTTTTCCAAATTCAAAACATAAAATTTCCGAAATCCACAAACGGATGATTTTTAATACCTCAACACCGACAAAATACTGATAAAACACCTCAGCATTAATTCCTTCATTTATAACCACATAAAATGAATCCATCATTTATATCCGCATAAAATAAATATTTCCTTATCATATAAATCAATAATTAATTATTCACAAATAATATTACAGAATCATAATAATGGCAACCAGGCCATTCCCAGGAAAGAGGGGGCTTTCCAATAAAGATTTCTCCTTACTGACGCGCAATTTGGTGACCAAACCTCTCCTTGACAGAACTTTCTAGACATTGCCAATAATGCTATCTAATAATATTATTCAAATAATATGAATTATTGATCTAATAATGGGAAATACTGTGCAGTGATAATTATTGAAACAATAATAATATAAAATATCAACGCAACAATTATTGAATCAATAAAATAAAATATTGAACAGTAATTACTGTAACAATTATTGAGTAGTGCCTTCTTACGTAAGAATCAATAATTTAAAAATATTGTGCAATATCGTGTACTACTGTGCATCCACGCGTATTACTGTATTTTAACCACCGAGTATTCCAATAGTGTTAACGATAACAACTACGCCGTTATTTATAAAAACTCAAACTTGTCGTTTTCTTCATCCGACAGTTATTCTGTTATGGGGCCCATAAATGGCTGCGCCGTCGTACGAATATTCCCCGACAGAAAGAATATTCCACGACCAAACGAATATTCCCCGACAACAAAGAATATTTTATAACCACTTACTTATTTTGCAAAATTTGCACATTTCACCCATAACCAAAGTATTATATCAAATTAACACCTTATTATTCACAATAATAATTAGAGGAAATTCAATTTTATTTATAATAAGTTGGGGTCTTACAACCTTCCCTCCTTATGAAATTTCGTCCTCGAAATTGACGTACGTACCTGGTGTTTCGAAAAGGTGAGGATACCTCACTTTCATTTCTGATTCCAACTCCCAGGTCATTTCTTCAATAACATGGTTTCTCCACAAAACCTTAACTTGTGGTATAACCTTCGTGCGTAGGACATGCTCTTTCCTATCCAAGATCTTAACAGGTACCTCCTCGTACGTTAAATCTTCGGCTATTTCGTCTGGTTCTAACTCAATAATGTGGTTCGGGTCTTTCACATATTTACGAAGCATAGATATGTGAAAAACATTATGAACATGAGACATGCTTGGAGGTAATGCGAGTCTATAGGCCACATTTCCTATTCGGTCAAGAATCTCAAATTGACCAACAAATCGTGGATTGAGTTTTCCTCTCTTCCCAAATCTTGTAACTCCCTTCCATGGTGCAACACGTAACAATACATGATCCCCAATATTAAATTTCACGTCTTTTCGATGAAGATCAGGATAACTCTTTTCGATGAATACGTTATCGAATCATTTGGATCTTTTCTGTAGTCATGCATACTAATTCTGGTCCCAACAACGTTGCTTCTCCCACCTCGTCCCAACATACTAGAGAACCACACTTTCATCCATACAAGGCTTCAAATGGAGCCATACCTATACTTGCCTGATAACTGTTGTTGTAGGAGAATTCCACCAGTGGTAAGTACTTATCCCAACTTCCTTTGAAATCTAGAACACACAGTCTTAATAGATCTTCAAGGGTTTGAATAGTCGTTTCTGATTGTCCGTCCATTTGAGGATGGTATGCCGAACTGAATCGTAAATCCGTGACCATAGCTTTCTGCAAGCTAACCTAAAATTGTGAAGTGAATCTTGGGTCACGATCCAAACTATGGATACTAGAATGGCATGCAATCTCACAATCTCATTCATGTACATACGAGTAAGGCGTTCAAGGGAATAAGTCTCACGTATCGGTAAGAAATGAGCAGACTTGGTTAATCTATCAACAATAACCTAAATCGCATCTATGCCTTGAGAAACTTTGGGAAGACCTGTAACGAAATCCATGGTAATGTGTTCCCACTTCCATTTCGGAATCTCAAGTGTTGCAATGGACCCTTTGGCACTTGATGCTCCGCCTTTACACGTTGACAGGTTAAACACCTCGAGGTAAACTCCGCGATCTCTCTCTTCATATTGTTCCACCAAAATGTGTGTCGAATATCATGATACATTTTGGTACTCCCAAGATGGATTGCAAACGGGGTGTTGTGTGCCTCCATCATGATTCTATGCTTTAAGTTAGAATTGTTAGGAACACAAAGTCTAGAGTTGACTCGAAGTATTCCTTTTTCATCGATTCTTGCTTCTGGAATAGCACCTTCTTGCACTTTTTTCTTCATACGCATCAGCCCCTGGTCCGTAGCTTGAGCAGCTTTAACTTTATCGATTCAAGTCGGTTCTACTCGTATATTCGCCATCATCACGTGGGTCCCTGGAGTCTTTAACTCAATCTCCATCCTTTGTAAATCGTACAAAAGGGGTCTTTGTTTTAACAACATCATACTCGTACCCGCATACGCTCTTCTACTCAATGTGACAACTACTACGTTTGCTTTTCCAGGATGGTATTGAATGGTATGATCGTAATCTTTCAACAGCTCGAGCCAACGTCGTTGTCGCATGTTGAGTTCCTTTTGGGTGAAGAAGTATTTGAGGCTCTTATGATCCGTATAGATCTCCACTTTCTCCCCATACAAGTAGTGTCTCCAGATTTTCAACGCAAAAATGACTACTGCCAACTATAGACCATGAGTAAGATAATTCCTCTCATATTCTTTGAGTTGTCGTGAGGCATAGGCTATGACTTTCCCATGTTTCATGAGAACACATCCTAACCCTTTTCCTGAAGCATCGCTGTATATAAAAAATCCATCCGAACCAGATGGTATTGCCAGAACAGGTGCCGAAATGAGTCTCCTCTTGAGCTCTTGGAAACTCTTCTCGCATTCCTCGGTCCATATAAATTTTGTATCCTTCCGAGTCAACTGAGTTAACGGAGTAGCGATTCGAGAAAATCCTTCCATGAATCTCCGATAATAACCAACTAAGCCCAGAAAGCTACGCACTTCGGTCACCGACTTCGGTTGCTCCAAACTTTGTATTGCTTCAATCTTCGCCGGGTCAACAGATACTCCATGTTCTGACACCACGTGCCCAAGGAATGCTACTTCCTCAATCCAGAACTCGCATTTCTTCAGCTTGGCATATAGCTTGTTTTCACGAAGCCTTTCAAGTATCAGCTTCAAATGGTGTTCATGATTTTCATGACTTTTGGAATAAATGAGGATGTCATCAATAAAGACAACAACGAACTGATCCAAATATTCCTTGAATACTCGGTTCATCATATCCATGAAAGCAAATAGGAGCATTAGTCAATCAAAAGACATGACTAAGAATTCATAATGCCCGTCTGAAGAGTTACGAAGGCGGTCTTTGGAATATCCTCGGTTTTAATCTCCAAATTGATGATATCTAGAACGAAGATCAATCTTTGAAAAGAATTGTGCTCCTTGCAACTGGTCAAATAGGTCATCAATGCGAGGTAGCGGATACCTATTCTTGATGGTGACATGGTTCAATTCTCGGTAGTCAATATAAAAGTCGCATACTCCGTCTCTTTCTTCTTCTGAATAAAGCAGAGCACCCCAAGGAGATGTACTAGGGCCGAATGAAATCGATGTCTAACAACTCCTATAGTTGGACTTTTAACTCCTGAAGTTCAATAGGAGCCATTCAATATGGGGTTTTATAAATGGGCTTTGTACCCAGTTCAAGATCAATAAATAATTCAACATCACGTTCTGGGGGTAGACCGGGAAGTTCTTCAGGAAATACATCAGGAAATTCTCTAACAACATAAATATTATTCAAATCTGACTTGTCTTTGTTCAAATCCATAACATGGGCTAAGAAAGCTTGACATCCATTTTTCAATAAACGAATAGCTTTATGGCTTGATATGACAGTGACTGATTTTAGTGGTTTAGTTGTTTGAATTCGTATGATAGGTTGGTTAGGAATATGAAAACTAACAACCTTACGAAAACAATCAATTTTGGCATGATGAGTAGTTAACCAATCAATTCCTAAAATCACATCAAAAGCAAGTATCTTTAAAGAGATAAGATCTATAGGTAATGTGATGGTGCCAACTTGGATTAAGCAAGATTTATAAATAGTTGACGTAACGAAAGTTTTTCCTAACGGAGTCTCCACTGATAAATCAAAGTCTAATTTCTCCGGAGTCAAGTTTAAACGTTGAGCACAAGCAGGAGAGATAAAAGAATGGGTAGAACCAGTATCTAGTAAGGTATAAACTTTGCAAGAACAAGATTAGCTTACCCGTGATCACTTCGTTTGGGTTCCTCATGTTTTGGCCAGTCACGACAAATGCTCTTCTAGGAACCACTGATTTCGACTTATTCGAGACAGCTTTTGGAGTTACCATCCTTGCTGAACTTGGTTTTGCTACTGAACAGTCTCGAGCTATATGGCCCTCCTTTCCATAGTTATAACATACCTTGGATTATTGTGGGCAGTTTGGGCTGATATGTCCCTCTTTCCTGCATTTGTAACAAATGACCGGTGCTCGTTCTCCTCCCCTAGAAATAGTTGATGTTTGTGATGACGTCTTCACGTTATCATTGTTGTACCTCCTCTTTTTGAAATCTCATCCCGACTCGCTCCTTCTATTATCACGGCCACGATTACCACCAGAGTGGTTACCGCTTTTGTCCGAATGTTTTCCTCCCTGCTGGTTTTCATTGCTCCGATGACCGCTGCCACCGGTATGACCCTGGTTGTGTTCCCTTGGTGAACATACTCACTATCTCGCTCTAATAATTGAGCCCTGTTGACAACATCTGAATACAGAGAAAATTTATGAGAGATAAGGTATTGACGAATCTCGGGTTTTAGACCTCTCAGAAATATCCTTGTCATTCGTTCCTCATTCTCTACCAAATGAGGTGCAAACCTCGATAACTCAACAAACTTCGCCTCGTACTGGGACTCCGTCATGTTGTTTTGTTCCAGTCTGATAAACTCTACCTCCTTCATATGACGAATACTTTTAGGAAAGTACTTGTCATTGAATAGTTTATGAAATGTTTCCTAAGACATGTTGAGTGCGGCGGTGAGATGCGCTTCTGAGACTCCCACCCGGTGATACGCCTCACCATGAGAACATAAAGGTGGCAAATGGAACCTTATGTTCCTCCATGCATCCCAAGACATCGAATATCTTGGTAATTTGCTTGACCCACGTTTCTGCCTTGATCGGATCCGGCTATCCAATAAATTCTGGTGGTCCCAACTCCTTGAACTGCTTGGCTGTGACAGACCGCGCGTTACTATCACTTCTACTCATATTTTGTACACGAGTCTCCCTCTTCTGATTTTGCATGAACTGCAAAAAGCTCCTAAACATTCCATCATTCATCGTTTGCTCAGTAGTGTTGTTTATATGAGGAATATTGCCTTCCTGTTGTACGTTCTCCTGGTTTGTGACTAAAGGTTGTTCCACAGTCTCATACACTCCATTGTTAACATTCTCAGCAACCATTCTTAAATACTGCCATAAAACAAGGGTTAATTAAACAAATTAACATATCACATAATATCCCTATATTATGACCGACCAACAAATAAGCTTAGATAGGACACACTAGAGAAGGATTTACTCATCTCTCCCTCCTAGTTCTATTCCCGATCTCGCTTGGAGACCATATCCCTAAGCTCTGATACCAACTGTGACGCCCCCAAAATAGGTATACAACACCCATTTTGAGTCGCCAAATACATAGTACAAAAAGAAAACTACAACTTTAATAATACAATTGTCGTGCAAAATATGACAACACATAGTGTGAGTTTAAATAGAAATATTGTCTTCTAAACAATATCCACACTCAAATAAGTCCTCATTACAATTATTCATACACTATTTTACAGAAATAGTGAGGACTGCTAAAACATCTTTCTAGAACCAGCATTCCATACCCCGACTAGATCCTGCTATGTTCTCACCTCCTGAGAAGAAAAATGGAACAAAAAGGAAAAGGGTGAGCTCAACTAGCCCAGTAAAGAATATTATGACAAAGATAATATACAACAAATTATCATTAGTTTTTAACAAGGAAAAATCTGATAAAATATAATAGACAACAAGTTTTAGGTCAACAACTGCAGCGGAAACAACAATCCATTAGAAGAGTCAAGTAGAGAATGAGTTCTACTATCTTCTAAGATTCAAAAGTCCATCATCAATATTTTATCCCTATAACATCAATCAATATACGTCTTTAATCAAATATTCATCTTTGCACTACAGGCCAAATATATTCATTTGTATCACCAGTCGGTAATGTTCATCTCAACACCTGTTCATATTTGCACTACGGGCCAAATATATTCATCAGTTAATCAATCATCTTTGCACTACAGGCCAAAGATATTCAGTAATATCATCATTTAGGAGTGAGGATGATGAAAAATATTTTAAAGAAAATGAATCTAGTGAGACAAAAGGACAAATAGTAGGGATTCGTATAACAGTTTATTCAAGATCAATAATACTTCATAATAACCAATTGTGAAGCAGAATTCAAAAATAAAGATCAAAACACGGATATAATCAAAGATAGTAACCATAATAGACATCTTGGACAAAAAGGGAAAATTTTATTTTTTCGGTGAATAGTGCTGTATTCGTGAATAGTGCCGTATACGTGAATAGTAACCCCGACACAAAGTTCTAAATTTGATAAAAAGTTCAAACCAATATTTTGGCATAATGATATTGAAGAAAATAATATCATTTAAGAAGAAAACAACATCCTTTACCTCAAAATAACGGTACTTCTAACTGAATTTTGGATATAGTGCTGACAGAAACTTGTACTGAATAGCAACTCTCAAAGTATCAAAATACTCACAAAATACACTCGATAATCTAGAGAGAAAGAAAACTTGTTTCTGGTGTGATTTTCAATTCTAACCTAAGCGTCTATTTATAGGAAAATGCTAGAACGCCATAGGAGACTAAAATAATAAAATAATAATTTATTTCATTTTTTCTCTTATGCAACCTAAGTTTCCAACAAAGACCAACCACCTTTGAACCAAAAATCAGCAGCCCACATGTTTTCAAACAAGAGTGGGTCCCACCCATAATTTTAATAAAAATCATTTTATTTTCTGAAACTTCAGTAATTTATAGAAAATAGCCCGTTTATCAGAAAAATATGAATTTTATGTTCATTCCACACGAAATCGAATTCTCTACAACTTTGTAGCTTTGAGTTTTTCCAAATTCCAAACAGAAAATATCTGAAATCCACAAACGGATGATTTTTAATACCTCCACACCGACAAAATACTGATAAAACACCTCAGCATTAATTCCTTCATTTATAACCACATAAAATGAATCCATCATTTATATCCGCATAAAATAAATATTTCCTTATCATATAAATCAATAATTAATTATTCATAAATAATATTACTGAGAATCATGATAATGGCAACCGGTAGTTTCCGAGGAAAGAGGGGCTTTCAATAAAGATTTCTCCTTCTTGGTAGCTTGCAATTAGGTGACCAAACCTCTCCTTAATGAGAACTTTCTAGACATTGCAATAATGCTATCTAATAATATTATTCAAATAATATGAATTATTGATCCGATAATGGGAAATTGTGCGATGATAAATTGAAATGATAATTATTGAAACAACAATTATTGAATCAATACAATAAAATATTGAACAGTAATTACTGTAACAATAATTTAGTAGTGCCTTCTTACGTAAGAATCAATAATTCAAAAATATTATGCAATACCGGTGTAACTACTGCATGCACGCGCGTATATCGTATTTTAACCACCGGGTATTCCAACAGTGTTAACGGTAACAACTACATCGTTATTTATAAAAACTCAAACTTGTCATTTTCTTAATCCAAGCAGTTATTACATTATGGGGCCCTAAATGGTTGTGCGTGAGTAAATACGAATATTCCCCGACAGACAGAATATTGCACGACCAAACGAATATTCCCCGATAACAAAGAATATTTTATAACCACTTGCTTATTTTGCAAAATTTGCACATTTCACCCATAACCAAAGTATTATATCAAATTAACACCTTATTATTCACAATAATAATTAGAGGATATTCGATTTTATTTATAATAAGTTGGGGTCTTATAACATTACTTTAATTATTATGATATGCATTTTGAGCATATTATTATGTGTTATGTGATGCATGAAAATTGTTAGATTTTGCAGGGCTGTCGAGCTCACTCTTGCAAATAACTATTTTTGCAGGTCAAGATTTTAAGGTAAAGATATGTGCTATGTGAGTTATAGAGATCTATATTCACGAAGATTACTTATGTTTTATCAGAAATGTATTTTATATTTTGAACGTAACATGTTGTTGAATTGTAAGTTGAGCTATCCAATGTATATGGATATTTAGTTATGATGTAAGACTTTGTATAGTCATTTTGTTGTAACGATTCATGATATAAGATTGAATCAAAGAGATGTAATGTAAAGGTTGCGATTCAGGGTAAGAAAGAAGGAAATGTTTAAATGTTTTAAATATTCCGCAATTTTAGTGTTTTTAATATCGAATAATGATGTAAAATTAGAGATTTAATGTATGGTTAACGACCGAAGTTGAGATTTAAATTGTATGGATTTTGGGGTCGTTATAGTCGATCCCCAGTTGCAGTAGTTGCTTGAGCCGACGTTCTCGCTTCAGTTTCATGTGTAGGATGTAGTGGCGGCACCGAGGATGCGGGTTGAATGATGAAGCCTTTTCCCCTCGGATGTGGTTCTCCTCCTGCCCAGTCCTTGAATTTAGTAATCGTCGTATAAGTGATATCTTGACTAGGCATTTGTATCTGTTCATCATCCCACTGGACTCCTTGCTATGCACACAGACCCGCAATCACATACGCATGTGGGATACTCCCTGTAGTGCTCCCCCTCATGTAACGTAATATGTTCCGATTAATGAGATAGCCTACATCGATGTATTTTCCTGTGATTATTCCCCACAAAATGACAGCCCTTTCAGTGGTGATTTCATGCTGATGCGTTGAAGGTACAAGCTTCGCACATATGGACAAATTCCACGCCTTGGCATATCAATTCAGGGTTGAGGCTAGGAAAGTGCGAGGGTCATTAGGTCCTGCCTTACAAGTCCATTGCGTTCCTGGAACGCATAAGTCAATGATAACTTCTGTCAAATCCATCTCAAAACGGGCAAACTCGACCCAATTCTAATTCCCAGTAGGTGGATTGTCGAGTATTCTGAAAGCTTCCCTGATTGCCTGAGGTGTATACTCAACTTCAACTCCTCGAACCATTGATGATCCATTCATAATATCTTTAGCATTAACATAAAGTTCTCGCACAATTCCCATAGGAGCAGGCACAAGAGTTGCACAAAATACTCCCCATCCTCTTTCTCTAATCATAGTACTCTGTTTGTGCCTCCAGATTGAGAAACTTAGTATGATCCACAATGTCCTCATCTTGACTGCTTAATGATGATGATTCAGGGGTGCGAGATCGAGCACGCTTAGGATCCATCTGAGATTGAATGAAAAGAAGATTACTTGCCTGATAGTGAGTGATAGCCGATGACTGATTACCCCCAAACCGATTATGCACAACCCAGTCTGAAACCCTAGATTTATCAATTCCACTGTAGAGGTTGAGTAGAGGTTGAACGTGGGTAGAATCGTGGGTAGTAGAGCAAATGGTAACGACTTGGAGATGAAAAGTCGTGCGTTATGGAGAGAACATGAGAAAACGCCTCTTGTGTGATTTCAAATGATAGAAGAAATGAGTCACAACACCTATTTTAAAACTTAAAAAATTTTCAATGTCCAATGCCTGGCGCGGCCACGCGCATTTTCAATGAATATGTGGCGCGGGCGCGCGAGTGCCTGTTTCTGCACAACATTTCTTGCAGCACGGGCGCGCGATTTCTAAAGCATTCTCAAGCGCGGCCGCACGTCTCTGATTCCTGCACTATCAATTTTCATTCCCAATAATTCAAGACAGTAATGCATTCAATCCACTACACCTACAATATCACCAATAAACATTGTCAAAGCATGAATTAGTAAATAAGCATGCGTGTCTATCTTAACACCACAATTTCTATGCTATGCACGAACAAAATCATATGACATTCAGCTACTAATATATTTATGCAAAGCTATCAAACTATCACAACTACAAATGAAAATGCACTAACAAAAAACAACCTAAACTGAATAAATAAACAGTAGTGATAGAAACAATGGGTTGCCTTCCATCTAGTGCTAAGTTATAGTCAATTAGCTTGACTGTCTCTGAATCTCATGTCGAAGAGAGAATTGAGGTGACTTTCTGTCTGTCCACCTCGCCACCAAAGTAATGCTTCAATCGCTATCCATTCACTTTAAAAGGCTTGTCCGGAAACTTATCAAATACTTCTACCGCACCATGCGGGAAAACTGTTTTCACTGTGAACGGCCCTGACCACCTTGACTTAAGCTTTCCAGGAAAAAGTTTAATTCTGGAATTGAAAAGCAAAACTCTTTGTCCCAGCTCAAATGTTCTCTTTATGATCTTGTGATCATGCCATTTCTTCACCTTTTCTTTGTACATCTTTGAATTTTCATACGCCTGTAATCGGAATTCATCCAACTCATTGAGTTGGAGTAGGCGTTTCTCTCCTATAGCTTTGAAATCAAAATTTAGCTTCCGAATTGTCCAATATTCCTTATGCTCTAGCTCCATAGGAAGATGATAGGCTTTTCCATAAACGAGCTAAAAATGTGACATGCCCAACGGAGTCTTGTATGCAGTCCTATAGGCCCACACAACATCATCAAGCTTTAAAGACCAATCCTTCCTAGTGGGATTCACAATCCAGAATTCTGTTAACTTCTCGATTTGACACTTCTGCTTGGCCATTCGTTTGTGGGTGATAAGCTGTAGCAATGCGATGGTTCACCCCATACTTAGCCAACAAAGCTGTAAACTGCCTGTTGCAGAAATGATTGCCTTCATCACTAATGATGGCCCTAGGAGTCCCAAACCTCGTGAAAATACTTCGTTGTAAAAACCTGAGGACTACTTTGGCATCATTTGTTGGAAGAGCTGCCACTTCTACCCATTTTGACACATAATCCACTGCAAGCAAAATGTAAAGATTTCTATATGAAGAAACGAAAGGACCCATGAAATCTATCCCCCACACATCGAAAATTTCCACTTCGAGGATTGTGTTCAATGGCATTTCATTTCTTTTTGAAATGTTCCTGACTCTCTGACATCTATCACATCTCTAGACGAAACTGTACGCATCCTTGAAAATTCACTACAAAAAAAACTGTCATTGCCGACGGCCACTGCCGTCGCCTATGACTATAGTGCCGTCGGCATTGAGGTCGTCGCCCCTGGTTCCCGTCGTCAGCCGTCGGAATCATTGTCATTGGCGATGACCTAATGTCAATGATGACGGTTATAGCGACGGCAAGTCCGTCGGCAAAGGGTTCATAAAGTTTTTCGGTGAAAACCTCATTCCCGACGGTGTGGCCGTTGGTAATGACTTTTACGGTCGTCGGCAATGCCTTTAACTCATGTATGTCGCTATATGTCATTGGCGACGGCAATACCGTCGCCATTACCCCCGTCGGAAAAGACTATATATATTTTGATTTTTTTTTATAATTTCAAAATTTCCTTGTTCATTTACAAATATAAACGTACACCTGTTATAAACTAATAACAACCATCAAATAATAAGCTAATATCATACAATTCACCATTGAAATAGTAATCCAAATCAAATATATAGATCAAAAATATAATGGTCGTCTGTACAACTCAAAAACTGTACAAGTAGATACATGAAACTCAGAATATAACATAAACTAAACTAACTACAACCCGTCACCTGTCTCCATGTCCTCGGCTCGGCGGTCATCACCCTGTACTAGAGGAGGCTGCTCATCATTAACTCGACGGTAATCGCCTTGTACTGGAGGAGGCAACTCATCATCAGCTCGGCGGTCATCACCAATGCATCCACCTCCACCTCCACGAGTCTCATCAACAAGACCCTACGAAATTAAAATATTAATAACAAAGTCAAAATGAAAACATATTTACATTATTTTAGTTTGTGTTATTCAAGTAAGGCGTACGAGGCTCGAACTCGGGCTCTGTATATCGAAATCGAGTCCCGTTAGTTGTAACATGTGTCTATTGCCTACGCGGTGCTATTACCTATGTTAGCTTGTCATTCGGACGACCGGGTCGTGTTTTGGTCTCTCTTTCGACTATTTTCCTAAGTTTTCTCAAGTTAGGCATACGGGGCTCGAACTCGGGCTTCGTATATCAGAATTGAGTTCTGTTAGTTGTAACGCGTATCTATTGTCTACACGGTGCTATTGCCTATGTTTGCGTGTTAACTGGATGACCGGGTCGGGTTTTGGTCTCTCTTTTGACTATTTTCCTAAGTTTTCTCAATTAAGGCGTACGGGGCTCGAACTCGGGCTCCGTAGATCGGAATCGAGTCCCATCAGTTGTAACGCGTGTCTATTGCCTATGCGGTGCTATTGCCTATGTTTTCGTGTTAACTAGATGACCGAGGTGGGTTTTGGTCTCTTTTTCGACTATTTTCCTAAGTTTTCTCCAGTTAGGCGTACGGGGCTCGAACTCGGGCTCTGTAGATCAGAATCGAGTCCCGTTAGTTGTAACGCATTTTTATTGCCTACGCGGTGCTATTGCCTATGTTTGCGTGTCGTTCGGACGACCAAGGCGGGTTTTGGTATCTTTTTTGACTATTTTCCTAAGTTTTCTCAAGTTAGGCGTACGGGGCTCGAACTCGGGCTTCGTAGATCGAAATCAAGTCCCGTCTGTTGTAACGCATGTCTATTGCCTACGCGGTACTATTGCTTATATTTTCGTGGTCGTTGAAGAGACGACCGAAAATTTGGGTTTTGGTCTCTCTTTCGACTATTTTCCTAAGTTTTCTCAAGTTAGGCGTACGGGGCTCGAACTCGGGCTCCGTTAATCAGAATCGAGTCCCGTCAGTTGTAACGCATGTCTATTGCCTACGCGGTGCTATTGCCTGTGTTTGTATGTTAACTAGTTATTTGATAGTTTATATAAGCAATATAATTACAAATAAGGAAATACATCAATAATAAGTTTTACTTGTCGAATATGTGGAGAAAAGATGATGGCAAAGACACCTGCACATACACGGATGGCCTCCTCCCGGACTACACCCATGAGGTCGTCAGCGGCAGCTGTAGGATCTATGGAGCCGTGGACAACCTCCTGAGCAAGCTATTAGACTCTCTCGCGTGATGGTGCGCCTGACTGAACGACACTGCTCGCCATGCACCCCTCTATAATCTGCCTGAAGAAGTCGTTAGATAATGAAGGGCTAGCGCCTGATCCACTCGCACCACTACCTTCGATGGGTGGGCGACGTCGAGATCTCGTAGTAGGAACTATAGTGTGGGCTGGGACACGGGGAATGCCCACAACTCTACCCTTCTTCGGCCCCCCTGTAGCCTGCAGCCAGTCCTCTATCTCCTCGTCCTCATGCTCATCCTCAGCCACTTGAGTGTCACCTCTTTGGCTGCTCCGGACCACAGAAAGGTCCTCGAACCATGTCTGAAAAAACACAGAAATAGGTGAAAAACAAGTATTACAGAAAAAAATACAAATGAATTTCAATGTCATCAAATGCATACTAAATAAAATAATTAAATTATTTACCGCAATGCGCTCTGCCTCAGGTGAGATATAACCACCGTCACCTTTCTTCTAGTGAGCGTGCCACCAAAACCCGAGGCGGGAAGGTCAGTGCTTTAGACTCAACTCGAGTCTCTCTGTAGAGAGGTCGACGATCGACTCCCAGTCAAAGTGTGGGAGGCGACTTCTTTGTCGGCGGCACCAGACTGTTGGCCGACATCTTCTTGAACGCCTCACCCTCCCAAATAAGGCACATCTGCTCCCACACCGCAACACCAATGAAATTTGGTCGGACATCTCTAAGTGTCTATCCATCCGCCATCTTGGTCTGGGCCTTCTTCTTCCAGTTGTAGACCCACTTGTGCCAATTCATCTCGAGATACTTCCCGAGAACAGTACTGCCGTGGGCTTCTTTCCCGTCCTCGAAGCGATAATATCTTTGCATTACAACATATGAATATCAGCAGTTACTTAGTAGACAACATAAAGCAAAGCGGTAAATAAATGAATGACTAAAACACAAATTAAAACTAAAATATGAATGAATGACTTCTTACCCTAAACTCAACAATAATCAGACCACGTGTGCGGTCATCCACATCCGCCCACCTCATCCACGGGCTGGAGAATCAGTTGCGGACGATCCCAAGATACGTGTTCCTTAGCGTCGCCGTCAAGGATACTAAAATTGAAATTATTAAATTTGAAAATTACAAAGAATATATAAGAACTAAATAATTAATACAAACATAATGTTAAATATGAAATTACCTTGTAGTCCCGATACGACATATAAGCGGCGCTTGGGGGGGATTCCCTAGCAATCCATGTGCTAGTTCCCGCGGAGGCCTACGTCGATCACCTATGTAGTGAAATACAACAATATTTATATAAACGAATATAATGTCAATATTATATAAAATTAAAAACAATAAGATGTATAACAACAAAACAAGTAATTATACCTGATTATCTGGCCTGATCACCATCAGCACTACCTCCACGGCCTTAACTACCAGCACGCCCACCACGATCGCCGTGTGGTGTACGTGCCATATCTGTATATATACTTTCAAATCATCATCAAGAGGATAACATGCGGATACAACTAAAAGGATATAACATAAATATCAGAATCATCATGCACATATAACTAAAAGGATACAACATGCAGATATAACTAAAAGGAGACAACTATTACATTTGAATACAACTAAAAGGACATAAAGAATACATACTCCTAATCATTTATATCATCAAAGCCATCAATATCAGAATCGTCATCTTTGAGCAGTAGATCTTCACTATCGTTGTCATCACCATCTTCGTCATCCTCAACGATTTCTTCAATTATATCTACCTTCTCAACAACCTCGTCTTCACTTTTGACAGCGACAACATCATCCTCTTCTTCACTAGACTCATTAATAATTGTCACATTAGCAGGTGTGACACTAGTAGACTCGACTTATAAAGGTTCATCGTCTGGACGAGGAGCTGTGCCTTTAAAACCACGGGCTTTGGTGGTTATAACAGCATGCCATGGGCTTGCAGGAGTCTTAACACTCTGCACATAGTACACCTGTGTTACTTGACTTGCTAAAATAAAAGGCTCGTCCATACCAGTCATGAGTCTTAGTTTTGACTTAACGTTAACAGTCACCCGTCCTGATTTTTTATCTACTTTAACTCCATTCTCAACATCAAACCAATGACAATTGAAGCAAACTAATTTTTTATGACCCCAATATTTGAGAATGACATCTTCTAGCAAACGTCCATACCAGTCATCCCAAATGTTATCGTAGCAGCTACCTTTCACCACAACACCAGAATCAGCAGAAGCGACTTCCCCAATACCACAACACTTAAAATCTGTAACCATTGACAATGCAGCATGTATAAGTATCTACAGATCTTTTAGGGCCGTCGGCTATAAGCATTAGCCGATTGTCAGCTAACTCGTATGTGAGGACCTAATGTACATTAACACAACATATTCTAAAGTTAATTACGCCATAAGAATAAATCTATGGTGGTAGATTCATTGAACTTGTAAAGGTTAGACTTACATGATCTTTAAACCATTGCAAAAATTGTCCATTTCTCAAATTTTGCAAATCCCCATCCGATATACTCGGATTCGCTTCACGTACTTCCACATCATATTGACTGCAACACAGTTATATACTTAATGTGTTTGTAAAGAAACTTGACACAGTTACACTAGACATATATAGTTATGACTACTTACTTAATGTATGGCACTACTTCATTCATGTTGACAAGTGCATACAATGTGGCAGCTGCATACTCATTATCTTTCAAGAATCGCCTTTTTTTACCGCCGAATGAGCGTACATGATGACTAAAGGCCGTTAATTCTCCATTTTCCTCGTGCGCAATAGCCTCATTCTAACGTAAACGATTGTGCTTCGTCTGAACATTCGGCTCAAAGTACAACGAGCAGAAATTAACAAGTTCCTCTATAACATAACTTTCAGCAATTGACCCCTCTACACGGGCTCTATTCTTTACCTTTTGCTTTAGGCGTCACATATACCTATGTGATATGTGACGCCCCCAAAATAGGTATACGTCACCTATTCTGAGTCGTCAAATACATGGTACAGAATACAAATACAACTTAATTATACAACTATCGTGTAAAGTACGACAAAATATAAGCTGTGAGTTTTAATACAAATATTGTCGTCTAGACAATATTCAAACTCAAATTCAATATTATTACATTTATTTTCCACTATTTCACTGAATAATGAGGACTACTAATGCTATCATCTGGTCCGTCACTCCATTCCCCCGACTAGTCCTGGCTACGTTCTCATTTCCGAAGAGAACAATGAAAGTAAAAGGGTGAGCTCAACTAGCCCAAGAGGGAAATATTATGACTAAGATAATGCGTAATATATTATCGTTAGCCTTCAACAGTGTTAAAGCGATACAATATAACAACCATCAAGTTTAAGCTGCAATGAACAAGTAATCCATTAAAAGAGTCAAGTAGAGAATAAAATCTACTATCTTTTATGATTTAGAAGGTTTTTCATCACTTTTATCGCTGGGACTCAGCTTAATAAATAATCCACATCATCGAATCACCCTTGCACTACGGTCAAGGATATTCTTTAGTATCACGACCACAATTATCCATGCACTACGGGTCAAGAATATTTTTGTATTCAATAATGGTCATGATCATGCCAACAACTGTCCATCAATGCTCTACGGGCCAATGAGGACTTTTTCCACATCATTTGTAACATTACGGTCATGATTACACCGAATAATCCATGGTCATAATCATACCAAGTCCATCTATGCACTATAGGCCACAGATGACTTTCAAAAAAATATAAACATGAGGATGATGACAATAATATAAGAATTCAATAAAACAAGTTCAAGAATTAATTTATCCAGGAACTAATAACGTCCAAATTGTCAACATGATACTGCTTTGTAGAGTAAAATTCAAGAATGCTTAGAAGAATATTTCCATGAAAGATCTTTGGATGAAGAGCAAATATCAAGGATATTCCACTAATTTCATGGAGTATAGAAGTCAAAACTTTAACCAACTGAGTATAATAAGGAATGGAATAACAAAAGAAATCACTAGGCATGCAATAGACTGCACTGGCAGGTTATTCCAACAGAATAATAAATAACAAAATCAGGTCCGGCGTAAAACGCACAGACAAGATATTCCAATAGAATAAAAAAGACGGAATCAGTCCGACTTAAAATGCATGCATGACGAGGATATTCCAATGTAATAATAAAGGCGGAACCCAGTCCTACAGAAAACGCATGCATGTGATATTCCAATGTAATAATAAAGATTTTAATCGAAGTCCCGTAGAACATATGCATGTGATGTTCCAACGTAATGATAAAGAATGGAACAATGTAAGAATTTCACCAAGTATAGGGGTAGCCACAGATACAAAAGTTATTCCAACAGAATAATAAAGAATGGAATAACAGAAGTTCTCTTCATGGATAAGAAAGAAATAATACTCCCTACCTTGGAAAAACTGGATACTGGAATAGTAAGGTAGCAGACTTCTCTTCTTCTTTCTCTCTATAATTTCTCTCTATAATAATCACTCTAAAGCTTTTGTGAATTGGTGAGAAATGAAGGAAGAATGAGCTTCTATTTATAGAAAAATATAGTTTCGATAATTGCACGTTTTGGGGCTCCAAAAATTACAGTACAATACCTCCAATTTTTCCTTTATTTTTAATTTAGTCATGGAAGTATTATCAAACTTGCACCACCTCTCCTAATAGTAAATAATGTGATTCAATAGTAAATTATGTGAATCAATAGTTCTAGACATGTGAAAATATGAATTACAGTATAGTACCTCCATCTATACCTCCATTTTTAACTTAGTCATGCAAGTATTATCAATCTTGCACCAACTCCTCTAATAGTAACAAGAATGTGAAACAATAGTATACACATGTGAACAAATAGTTATAATCATGTGAAATAATAACAATCAATTTCTCATTTATCCGGTTAAATACCCGATTGGTCAATATAACCTCCAGACATCAATTATTATCGAAATAATTGTCGATTTTTACTAACACAAATAATTCCAACACAATGAAACCATTTTTATCAAAAATATAAATTTTGAAATTTTGAAGTTTGACTTTTCCCAAAAAAGTCAACTGTTGACTTTTCGACCAAATAGTGATTTCTGGAAAATTTTGTGTTTATAGACTATTTTTACTAATTTCATCGTTCCGGACTCAAATATCACGTCCGTGTCTCCAAATTCAACTCCGAACATAACTTCAATTTTAATAACATTCATCATTAATATTATAACTCACAATATTTATCAACCAGGTCGTTCCCAGGAAAGAGGGGGCTTTACAATAAGGATTTCTCCCTATTGGCGCGCAATTAGGTGACCAAACCTCTCCTTGACAGAACTTCTAGACATTGTAAATATTGAAATTTAATAATATGAATTATTGATTTAATAAAATAACATATTATGCAGATAATACTATGACAATAATCGAATCAATAATATGAGAGATATGATGCATCAATTACTGTAGCAATAATTAAGTATAATTGAGTGACTTCTCACGTAAACATCAATAATCAATACCGTGTGCTACTATGCAACCACGCGTATTACTGTACTTTTACTACCAGGTAGTTCAACAGTTAATTGTAAAACTTCCGCCGTTATTTTCATAAAGTATTTTTGTCGTTTTCTCAATCCGATAATAATTCCGTTGTGGGGGTCCACCAATGATTGTGCCGTTGTACGAATATTCTCTGTTAAAACGAATATTCCCCGACCAATCGAATATTATATAACAACTTGCGTACTTTGCAAAATTTTTAAATATTACCCACAACTATAACATTATATCAAATCCACACCGTAATATTCAAAAATATATTTCGAGAAAATTTAATTCAAAAAGTTGGGGTCTTACAACCTCCCCTTCTTATGAAATTTCATCCTCAAAATTAGGGTGCGTACCTGGTATGTCGAAGAGGTAAGGATATCTTGATTTCATCTCAGATTCTAACTCCCAGGTCATTTCTTCCACATCGTGGTTTCTCCATAAAACTTTGACTTGAGGTATAACCTTGGAGCGTAGAATATGATCCTTTTTATCCAAGATTTTAACAGGTAACTCTTTATACGTTAAATCTTCCTCTATCTCATCTGGTTCTACTTCAATAATGTGGTTCGGGTCTTTCACATATTTACGTAACATAGATATGTGAAAAACGTTATGAACACGAGACATACATAAGCAAAAAAGCGAGTCTATACGCCACAGTTCCTACTCGATCGAGGATTAAAAATGGGCCAATGAATCGAGGGTTGAGCTTTCCTCTCTTTCCAAATCTCATAACTCCCTTCCAAGGGGCAACACGTAATAACACATGATCTCCAATATCGAATTCCACGTCCTTTCGATGAAGATCAACATAACTCTTTTGTCGATCTTGTGAGGTTTTTATACGTTGTCGGATCATTTGAATCTTTTTCGTAGTCATACGTACCAACTCCGGTCCCAACAACGTTGCTTCACCAACCTCATCCCAGCATACTGGAGAATGACACTTTCTTCCATACAACGCCTCAAATGGAGTCATGCCAATACTTGCTTGATAACTGTTGTTGTAGGAAAACTCCACCAATGGTAGGAACTTATCCCAACTTCCCTTGAAGTCAAGGACATAGAGTTTTAATAGATCTTCAAGAGTTTGAATGGTCCTCTACGATCGCTCGTCCGATCGAGGATGATATGCCGAGCTAAATCATAAATCCGTGCCCATAGCTTTTTGCAAACTAACCCAAAATCTTGAAGTGAATCTTGGGTCTCGATCAGAAACTATGGATACTGGCATACCATGTAGTCTTACAATCTCATTTATGTACATACGAGCAAGACGTTCAAGTGTATAAGTTTCTCGTATAGGTAGGAAATGAGCAGACTTGGTCAATCTATCAACAATGACCCAAATTGCATCAATGCCTTGAGAAATCTTGGGAAGACCAGTAACGAAATCCATGGTAATGTGTTCCCACTTCTATTCTAGAATTTCAAGTGGTTGCAATGGACCTTTTGGTACTTGATGCTCCGCCTTGACTCGTTGACAAGTTAAACACCTTAAGATAAATTTTGCTATCTCTCTCTTCATATTGCTCCACCAAAATGTATGTCAAAGATCACGATACATTTTGGTACTCCCAGGATGGATTGCAAATGGTGTGTTATGCGCCTCCATCATGATTTTATACTTTAAATCAGGGTTGTTAGGAACATATAGTCTGGAGTTGACTCGAAGTATTCCTTCTTCATCGATTTTTGCTTCCGGCATAGTACCTTTTTGTACTTTCTTCCTCATACGTATCAGCTCCAGGTCTGTAGCTTGATCAACTTTAACTTTATCGATTAAAGTCGGTTCTACTCGTATGTTTGCCATCATCATGTGGGTCTCTGGAGTCTTTATCTTTAACTCCATCCTTTGCAAGTCATACAAAATGGGCCTTTGCGTTGACAATATTGCACTCGTACCCGTATATGATCTTCTACTTAGTGCGTCAGCTACCACGTTTGCTTTTCCAGGATGGTATTGGATGGTATGATCATAATCTTTTAATAGTTCAAGCCAACGTCGTTGTCGCATGTTGAGTTCCTTTTGGGTGAAGAAATATTTGAGACTTTTATGATCCGTGTAGATCTCCACCTTCTCTCCATACAGGTAATGCCTCCAAATCTTCAAACAAAAATGGCCGGTTTGCTAACTCTAGATCATGAGTAGGATAATTCCTCTCATATTCTTTGAGTTGTCGTGAGGCATAGGCTATGACTTTCCCATGTTGCATGAGAACACATCCTAACTCTTTGCCGAAGCATCTTCAGAGATGACAAATCCCTCCAAGCCGATGGTATTGTCGAACAGTCTTGAAATGAGTCTCCTCTTGAGTTCTTGAAAACTCTTCTCACATTCCACGCTCCAACCGAATTTTTGTATCTTTTGAGTAAATTTGAGTTAATGGAGTAGCGATTCGAGAAAACCCTTCTACGAATCTCCGATAATAACTAGCTAAGCCTAGAAAGCTACATACTTTGGTCACTGATTTAGGTTGCTCCCAGCTTTGAATAGCTTCAATCTTTGCTGGGTCAACAGATATTCCATGACTTGATATCACATGCCCAAGGAATGCAACTTCCTCAAGCCAGAACTCGCATTTCTTTAACTTGGCATATAGCTTGTTTTCACGAAGCTTTTGGAGTATCAGCCTTAAGTGTTGCTCATGATCTTCACGGCTTTTGGAATATATGAGGATGTCATCAATAAAGACGACCACAAAATGATCCAAATAGTCCTTGAATACTCGGTTCATCATATCCATGAAGGTAGCAGGAGCATTAGTCAATCCAAAAGACATGACTAAGAATTCATAATGCCCGCATCGAGTTTCAAGGCGCGTCTTTGGAATATCCTCGCTTTTAACCTTCGGTGATGATATCCGTAAGCTAAGATCGATATTTGAAAACAATTGTGCTCCTTGTAATCGATCAAACAGTCATCAATACGTGGAAATGGGTACCTATTTTTGATGGTGACATGATTCAACTCCGATAATCAATACAAAGTCGCATACTCCCATCTTTCTTCTTCACGAATAGAACAGAGCACCCCAAGGAGACGTCTTAGGATGAATGAAACCAATGTCTAACAATTTCACGTAATTGGGTCTTTAACTCAAGTTCAATAGGAGCCATTCAATATGGGGCTTTGGAAATGGGTTTTGTAGGGTTCAAGGTCGATACAAAATTCAACTTCACGCCTAGGGGTAGGCGGGAAGTTCTTTAGGGAATACGTCAGAAATTTATTAACAATAGAAATATCCTTCAAATCGGCGTATTTTTGTTTAAATCGTGACATGAGCTAAGAAAGCTTGACATCGCTTTTTCAATAAACGAATAGCTTTATGGCTTGAGATGACCGTGATTGATTTTAATGGTTTGGTCGCTTGAATTCAAGATAATAGATTTATTAGGAATATGAAAGCTAACAACCTTACGAAAATAATCAATTTTAGCATGATGAGTAGTTAACCAATCAATTCCTAGAATCACGTCAAATGCAAGTATTTTTAAGGAGATAAGATCGACAGGTAACGTGCGGTTAATGATTTGAATCAAACAAGACTTATAAACAGTGGATGTAATGAAGGTTTCTCCCAACGAAGTTTCAACAGATAAGTCAAAGTCTAATTTCTCTGGAGTCAAATTTAATCGTTGAGCGCAAGTAGGAGAAATAAAAGAATGGGTAGAACCGGTATCAAATAAGGTATAAACTTCACTAGAGTTTATGATAAGCTTACCCTACACCCTTCCCGCGCGCGGGTAGTGGAAAAGATGGCGCCATATAAGTGAAAACAAGTCATTGTCGACGGCAGGCATTCACGACTGCTAGGCCGTCGCTATTAAGGTTATTACCGACGACTATGCTCCCGTTGACATTACCCCCGTCGCCTATGACCTATTTTTTTGTAGTGATTATCAACCAGTAGAATCCTTCTTGTATCACTCTAGCCGATGTTCGCTCTCTACCATAGTGACCCCCATACAAAGAAGCGTGACAATCCTGCAAAATCCCCTCGGTCTCGCTATATGGGATACACCTTCTTATCATCTGATCAACACATTGTTTGAACAAATATGGCTCATCCCCTTTCACCACAAACAACTGCTCATCTGTAAAGGATTCATTAATTACAACTTTGTCGTCTGCCTCCCTTTTCGGATTCTCTAGTCGAGATAAATGGTCTGCCACTTGATTTTCAATGCTCTTTCTGTCCTTGATTTCCAAATCAAATTCTTGCAGCAATAATATCCACCTGATCAAATATGGTTTGGGATCCTTCTTTTCCACCAAGTGTCTAATGGCCGCGTGATCCGTGTACACTATCACCTTTGTACCAATCAGATATGCTCAGAATTTATCAAAGGCATACACCACTGCCAATAACTCATTCTCTATGGTGGTTTAATTCAACTGCGCATCAGTAAGGGTCTTGCTGGCATAATAGATCACATGAAAAATTTTCTCCTTTCTCTGACCCAAAATAACCCCCACAGCGTAATCACTGGCATCACACATTAACTTAAATGTCGAATTCTAATCTGGTGCAGTAATAACTGGTGCTGAAGTTAACTTCCCCTTCAAGTGTTCAGATGCCGACACGCAAGCCTCATCAAATTTAAACTGTACATCCATCTCCAATAAACTGCATAGTGGTTTAGTTATCTTGGAGAAGTCCTTGATGACTCTGCGGTAGAAGCCTACGTGTCTAAGAAAACTGCGAACACCTTTTACTGAAGTAGGTGGTGGAAAGTTCTCAATTGTTTCTAGTTTAGCCCTGTCCACCTCGAGTCCCTTCTTCGAAACCTTGTGTCCCAGAATTATTCCATCTTATACCATAAAATGGCACTTTTCCCAATTCAGTACTAAATTCGTTTCAACACACCTTTTCAGGACCATCACCAAATTCTCAAGGCATAAATCAAAAGAATCCCCAAATACCAAAAAATCATCCATGAATACTTCCACATTCTATTCCACCAAATCCAAAAAAATAGCCATCATACATCTCTGAAAGGTGGCTGGAGCATTGCACAATCCGAAAGACATCCTTCTGAAAGTAAATGTGCCATATGGACATGTGAAGGTTGTCTTTTCCTGGTCTTGTGGAGCTATAAAAATTTGGTTGTAGCCTGAATATCGGTCCAGAAGGCAATAATACTCGTGACCTGCTAGTCTATCCAACATCTGATCGATAAATGGCAGTGGGAAGTGATCTTTCCTCGTAGCTTTGTTTAGCCTGCGGTAGTCCATGCAGACTCTCCACCCCGTTACTGTTTGTGTTGGAATTAACTCATTATTTTCATTTGTAACCATAGTCATACCACCCTTCTTTGGTACACATTGCACTGGGCTCACCCATGAACTGTCTGAAATCGGATAGATAATGTCTGTATCCAGCCATTTCAATACTTCTTTCTTGACCACTTCTTTCATTATCGGATTAAGTCTTCTTTGTTGATCCACCGACGACTTACTATCATCTTTGTAGACACTCAAAATTTTTCTTTCCTGTTACTAACCATGCAGGAGGACAAAAACAACTTCTTCACACTCCAGAGATAACCCTGGAGGACCACAACATCAATTCCAACCCCGAAGATAACCCCGGGAAATCAGGTTCCAAACCTCGGAGATAACCCAAGGAAAGTCAGTTTTAACCCTGGGGGATCAAGATCAAAGCCTGGAGATAGCCCTAGGAGGTCAAGTTAACCTCAGAGATGACCCTGAGGATAGTCGAAGTCAACAACAAGCCAACCTCAGAGATAACCCTGAGAAAAGACTGCTATAACTGCGCGAAAACTAGAGATAACCCCAGGAGGGGCAAAATAGTTATTTTGCCAACTCAACTTCACTTCAAATCAAATACACTGATGTTAACTCAAAAATGCTTCAATATAAGTCCCACAAGAACCATATCTTAACTTCCGAGCGCAAACTACGCAAAACGGCTCAACGGACTGCCTGACGGAAACCCGGGAATGCCATTTCGGTCATGGACCCATCTTCCTGGAATAAAAAAGGTCAAATCATATATCATTGTGTAGCTCTCGGAAAGAGCTTTCCGGAATGGTATGGTACACTTTCATCGGACTCTCGGATTGAAAGTTATGAGCGACCGAGCTTAACAACGCAGACGCATCTCGACACACGGGACCCACATTGCGGGGCACCGGCACACAGCAGTACACACTCACACTAGGTGCCGCAGGTAGACCTGTGGCTCCCCCCTCTATAAATAGAGGGCTTGGGGTGGCCATTTTGTTAGAGAAAAAGGCGAGGAAGCCCTGCCGAATTTGCTCTGCACTCACCCCGTGCAGTGTACTTTCCCCTTCTAAACACCTGTGAGCTCATATATAGCCCTTTTGTACCTACAAAAGTCAGTGTTTACCCACTCTAAAGATATAGAAGCCTTCTTTATCAGTCAGCTGTAAGCCTTCTCACACACTTTAGAGTCTTTCTCTTCATCTTTGCACACACCCTTTTACACGTTGAGAGTCGTGTTGCTTGCTTTTGGCCGGACTTCGGTCCGTGGTTTCATTTCAGTTTGTATATATATATATATATATATTATATATATATATTTACATATATATTGACTAACATTATCGAGTTATGCCTCGATTAAGCCTAGACTTCGGTCTGGAGCGTTTACTGCTTTTATATATATATATATATATGAACTGTGTGTCGGACTTTGTTCGATAAGCCTAGACTTTGCCCCGATCGTTTACTCGCTTATATATATATATATATATATATATATATATATATATATATATATATATATATATATATATATCGAAGTCGTTTAAAAGCAGTACCAAATAAGCGGACCAAAAAAAAATGGACGAGGCAAAAAACACGGGTTAGGTTTAACTCAAAAAAACACGAGTTAAACCCGGCCGCGTTTTTTTTCCTTGGTCCGTTCTTTGTCCGTTTATTTGGTCCATTGAGATTATATATATATATATATATATACTATATATATATGTCATTGTGATCGAACTCGCTCGATGAGCCCGGTTTTACATCCAATATGCGTTTATTTTGCTTTTATATATATATATATATATATACATATATAGTTTGTCCCGCCTGGAGTTCCCTTCGTGGCGGTTGAACGTATTTACAGTTTTATTTACGTTTCGTCCACTTTGGAGTTTCCTCCGTGGCGGTTGATAGCTTTTAATGACTTTATTTACATTTCGATCCCCATGGAGGTGCTTCGTGATTGGTGATCCCGCCTCGTATATATATATTTACTGACTTTTATATATATACATGCTTATCGCTTTCATACAAATTGCGGTATCTTGTGTGCCTAGGAATCATGTGATCACAGATTGACTTATTGAATCTAGATTCTGGTTCCGTGATGGACATTTTCAAATTGTAGTGACTTTTGTAAATTATTTTTGCGGTGTCGAATTTCCTCGGATGGTTTCCATACCCACGAGGAAGTCGGCATCATTTTGTATATTATTTTCATACGGATGCCTCGCATTCGTAAAATAAAATCAACCAAGCCGAACACTTAATAAAATGGGAGTGTAAAAGGTCTCAATTACTATTGAGCATCAGGGTTTGAAAAAACCTCTCTTATAAAACATCATTGCCATATCTTGCTAAAAATTGAACTTTTACATAAATTCAAACCCTGTGTATATAGGTGCGAACGAGGCCTCGTACTACTTCCAAATAATAGCACATTGACCCACACACACACACATTCAGATAATAGTTTCTTGAAAAGAGGCGGTCACCGTGGTAACACGGATGTGGGGGGTGCCTAACACCTTCCCCACATAACCAAGTCCCCGGACCCTAATGAATCTTGATTCACTCTACCATTTAGCGTTGTCACATCATTTGGGAAAATGTGCAAACCTTTTCTCGGTTGTGTTGGTACAACCATTTAAAAGACCAACTGGCGACTCTTAACAGTCCATCGTCGACATTATACATGTCGGACCTTTTTCACTTGTTTTTCCAAACAAATCTCACCTAAAATGAGAACACCAAAGAACAAGTAATGGAAAGGGACATCCAAAAATCCCGACGTCGACAGGTGGCGACTTTGCTGGGGACTCCAGTAAGAGGACTTAAGCCGCTAGTACAATCTTTTCAAAACTGTTATCTGTTTGTGTGTGGATGTTGAATTTACATTTTGATGAATGTGTACGAATGCATTTCCTTATTGCACTTAGTGCTTCTCACCATAACTGCTTATGATGCTAGTGCTTCGCACCATAACTGCTTGTGATATTAGTGCTTCACATCATATCTGCTTGTGATATTAGTGCTTCGCATATGTCATCATTTTCATACGGTGAGACGCGATGCATTTGAATATATGTTGTGTGGTCCCTCCACCAGGAGGCTATCCCGTCGGTGTTTGATTACTAGATTTGTGAGAAGACTAATTCTCCGAGGCTCAAGAAAGGCACCACCCAAATTCGCTCCAGTTGAAAGACCGGATTAACTTCCCGTCAAGTAGATTGTGATGATTTGGGAACCTTCATGCCAAAAAGCCGCGAGAGTAACCTAAGATAGGTCAGCCTCTGATAAACCCAAAACGGAGGAAAGTATCTTCATGTTCTCTCATTTCAGATTACTTGTAAAACATAATTACTTGTAATTTCATTCCATATCTATCTCCATGTAATGAGAAATATGAAGAAATGTGTACACATACATATTTTATTTAACATGCTACAAACAGCTGACATCCGTTGTGTAGGATAAAATTCCTAAAATGGACACATCACATAGCATGTTATTATATACATTCCCTAAAGACTAAACTATGCAAGTCTTTCGCAGGGAAGCAATCGGTCCTGTTACCCGTTTAAAGTCCAAGAAGGCACTGATCCCACCGTTAGGCATGGCTACATCGGGCCAGCCTGATCCTACTCATGTTTCCCGAGTGGAGTTTGAAGGATTAAGGAATCAGATAGCAGCATTAGCTGTCTTTCTAAAAGAACAAAGTAAAAATACGCAGGGCCAGACAATGCCTACTTAACTAGAATCCTTCACACCAAGGGGCAGTCAGGGTATTGGTAAAAAGATGGAAATCTAGATACATAAACCTCATTCCAATAAAGAACTCACAAATATCAAGGATGACCGAGAAACTGGGGATATAAGAAAAAAAGTCCAACAAATGGAGGATACCATTCGGTCAATTAAAGGGACTGGAAATTATGGGAGTGTCACCTATTCAGATCTCTCAGATATTCCTGGGGCTCAATATCCTACCAAATTCAAAGTCCCGAGTTTGAAAAGTACAATGGGCAAAGCGATCCCTATACGCACCTAAAAGTGTACATTGGCGAGTTGGGGTTTTATCTTTGAAAATGAAAGCCTCGTAATGCAACTTTTTCAAAAGAGTCTCTTTGGAGAAGCTAAAGCCTCGGTATGTCCGACTTGACAATGCCAAAATCCACAACTGGGAAGAATTGGCCCACACCTTTCTAAATCAAGATAGCCAATCATAAATGGCACCAGATCGATACCAAGTGACTAAAGTGAAAAAGAAAAATCTTGAATCTTTCCGAGAATATGCCTAAAGGTGGAGACATCTATAAAGACAAGTCATTCCATCAATGATGTGTTCGAGATGGTAATGACATTTATTGATATCCAAGAGGCTCCTTACTATGAGAGGATCCTAGCAGGCATAGGAAAGCCATTTGCGGAAATAATCAAACACGGCGAAATGGCATAGATGGGCCTGAAGGCAGGAAAGATTAAAGACTTCACTGCCTTGGAAGCAGTCGCCAAGCATATACAAACTGGCAAGTATGCGAGCGATCCCAAAGGGGTACCCGATAAAGGCAATGAAGATGTATCCCTTGTTGTATAAGGGCCAGCTAAGAGGCCAAACTACAGTCCCCCCATTTTTAAAATGCAAGACAATCTGCCATCTCAACAACAGACTGCATTCAACCAATACCCAGACAGGAAAAGAAAATTTGAAAGAACAGAAAATTGGGTATTCACTCTACTAGGCGATTCCCTTGAAAATTTATTGGCGATATTAATGGATCATAAGAAAATTACCGAACTAGCTCCACCTCTGGAACCAGGGAGCAAAAGATACATTCCAAGCCAGAGATGTGCTTACCACTCAGGGTCTCCAGGACACGATACACATGATTGTTGGTCCTTAAAACATAAGATTCAAAATATGATCAAAAGTGGCAGTATTGTGGTCGAACAACCTGACCAACAAAATATCAACACCAACCTTCCGTTGCGACATGATACGGAAGAAGTAAACATGATCGGGTCAGGAAGCGCTAAAATGTATCCAATTCGTAAGTACATATGAAGGATGGAGGAATACCCCCAAAAGCACATAACAAATGTCTTAGAGTGGGAAAACTCGGAGGAGGGTATGCCAGTAATGCAAAAATTGGATGCGATCCAGAATCAAGTAAACCTGCTGGCTAAGCTGATAGTGCGCCAACATCAGGAAACAAGGCAATTTTTCACTCAACTATCAGAAAGGCAAGAGAAAAAGGACTCCACGATGAGCCAACTAAATGAAGAAGATCAAAGCAGGCTGAAAGTACAAGAAAAGGGGATGATAAAATTGCTAGAAGATCTCGCCAGTGGAAGAACCGATCGAGGGAATGCGAATTCTCAAAGATGAAAGATCAAACAACCTCCAAAGGAGTCCAAAAATTCACCCCTCTAAGTAAATCCAAGGAAGAAATGCTACACTTTCTGATAAGCGAAGGAAGGATTACTGAGTTCCTGCCTCCTATAAAGCCCAAGATAAAGAGTTATGATTCCACCAAGATATGTCTCTACCATTCTAACACACTTGGACATACGACTGAAGAATGCTGGTCTTTGCGACATAAAATCCAGGATCTCATTGAAAATGGAGAACTGGAGATAGAATTTCCCATGACCAAAAAAGGCGAAAAGGAAATAAAAAGCTTAAGATGTCCATTCGAGACAGACAATTCAAATGAGGTGAAGGCTATGAGCGACAATTCTGCCAGAACACAAAGTGGACTGATCCTAATACAAGAAATGACATAGGAGACAAAGGCATCCCCAAAGGAGATTCCCCAGCTAACATCAAACGTCCTATGGTTCCAAGATATCAACCACGTTCCTGATTTTATCCCCTTGGATGATGCAGAGGAAATACTAATCCCTTCCAAGGAAGAAAAAACCAAAAAGGAAAGTTCTTTGCAAGAAATGCAACAACAGTTTGAGGGAGATTTCATGGTTGAATCCTTTGAAACCCATGAAGAAGGTGAATGAATAGATGAAAAAAAAGGTGGTAGATTGTCGGGGAATCCAACCCATTAAAGAATCCAGAGTTCATCCCTTTTTGCGATGAGTCCATTTCAAGCGTCCCTAAGGAATGTACTGAATCAGGAAGTGATCAAGTTATGGCCACAAGCGAAGACATTCAGAATCAAGGGGTAACCTCTATCATGAGCCCTGAAGGCGATATAACCACTGACAACTGGACTATCAGGCCTCAACTAGCCAATAAGATGTAGATCCAGGGGATGAAGTTGCGAGTTCCAGAAAATGTTGGAACGGTATCACTTTCTTCGTAGTTTGCCTTTTATTTTCCATGCATGTAAATAAATAAAAAAGAAAAAAAAACATCTCTACACTCTTCTCACCACTTACCCCTTTGAACCTTTTCAAACCAAAGCCTGAACTATGAAAGACCTGATCTCCTCTTCAATAAGAGTACGTAGGCAGCCATCAATGGTGCGGTTAAACCAAACAAAAACCCAAACAAACACTTCTCAAACAGATACACCTCAGACAATGATGGCCCAGACGTAATGGTCATCATTTAGGAGAAAGAGGTTGATGATAGCCCCTCCATCACTGCAGTCCACCAAGACTTTGCCCTCGACAATTAGAGCACCACTCCTTGCATTTGCTGACGAGGGTAAAAAGGGAAGAAACTCTTTCTACCTTGTAGATAGCAATAACTGCTTACTTTTTCTGTACAGTATTAGCAATTACTTTTGTCATTACAGACTAACAGTTTGTGTGATTGAACAGTGTTATATACTAAGTGAAAGCATATTTTGTTTCAGGACTCTGAATTTAGATGTGCCTGTACTTACTGATGAGGTGCCTATTCTCCACAAGGACTGTAACTTTGATGTAAAGTTGGACTCAGACTTGATGGAAATACAAGATAACTATGAGATACCTCAGGAGATCAAAGAATGGGTCGAAGACAAACCCAAGCCAAATCTTGATCAAACCACCTCTTTTAAACCTCAGAACCTTAGAAAACCCCAAACAAGTCCAGATTGGTACAGACCTCAGTCCAAACCAAAGGAATGACATGGTTACTCTATTGACCCTATTCCAGGATGTGCTTGCATGGTCTCACGAAGACATGGTCTGTTTATCCACTGACATTGTCATTCATCGCCTTCCCATCAGAGGGGAATTCAAGCCAGTCAGGCAGAAACTCAGGCGATTAAAACCTGAGTGGAGGTTAAAGGTTAAAGAAGAATTGTGAAACAATTTCAAGTCGGCATCATCATGGTGTCAACATACCCTGAATGGCTATCCAACATAGTCCCCGTGCCGAAACCCGGAGGAGAGGTGCGATTTTGCGAGGATTACATTGATCTGAACAAAGCTTGTCTCAAAGATAGCTTTCTGGTCCCATTCATCCACATACTCATTGACAATACGACATGTACTCCTTTGCTGATTGCTTTGCGAGGTACCATCAAATCATGGTTGCTGAGGAATATCGTGAGAAAATTATTTTCATCACTCCTTGGGGAATCTTTTGCTAACAGACGATTCTCCTTCGGCCTCATCAATGCCGGAGCTACCTATCAATGAGCCATAGGACTCTTTTCCATGATCTAATGCATAAAGAAAAAAAAGAAAAAAAAGAAGAAAAAAAAAGAAAAAAGAAAAAAAAAGAAAAAGAAGAAAGCTCTTCAACAGGTTCTACAGTTGCTGCCTTACCATCGGCAGGTTCTACAGATGGATTCGGAGTTTGAAGAAAAATCCTTCCTCCATATTCCTTAGAATAGGAATTATTTTGCGAGTGCGCTAGCAACCTTGGCCTCCTTGATCAACATACATGACAAGGAAGACATGCCAACCCACACATTTTCCCAACAAAAGCTCCAGCTTATAGGAATTATATTGAAAAGTATCGGATGACCGACCTCCCATCCAGCATCCTTGGTATCAACACATGAAGAAGTACTTACGAGATGGATCTACACCCGCTGAGGCAAGCCCGACTGAGAAAAGGCGGATCCATCAACTTGCTATAAAATTCTACCTGAACGGAGATGCACTATATGAAAAGAGATGGAGAACTAGTTCTCCTCAGATGTTTGGATGAGGACCAAGCTCAGAGGCTCATGGATAAAATCCATGGGGGAGTATGTGGCCCACATATGAGCATCCCTCTACTTGTAAAGAAGATCCTACAACAGAAAAGTCCGACTACGGCAGTTTAAACAACATGACTTGGTTTTGAAAAAGATCATTGATAACCAAGCTCAGTCTAAAGAAAAATTCTCCCTGAACTGGGAAGGCCCGTTTGTTGTTAAGGAAGTATTGATAAGAGGCATTTTCAGATTACAAGAAATGGACGACGATGAATTTCCACAGCTTATCAAATTGAACACCGTGAAACGGTACTATGTCTGAGGTTGCCATCAAGCGAACATCCTAGTTTTGGATCATCAGATTACCAGTCATTCTGATTCTTTAACCCTTTACCACATACAACTCTTCCACACTTTTCCCCTCAGGGAAACATCCTTTCAAGCCAGCAGCCTGGCTTCACTACGATCATACCACTTAGGTCATCTCACCGCGAATTGAACTTCTTACGTTTGCAGTTTGGTTGCCCGTACATGGGATCAAACTTTTCACACTTTTAGTTTATCCTTAACCTAGGATCAAATTTTTCCTTCCCCGCAGTCTGACCTGCTCATGGGATCATGTTTTTCAATTCACCTTGAAAGGCGAACTATGTCGACCTGATCTCCCCAATACACGGGAGTACGCAGGCAGCCATGTTATATGGTCCGATCTCACCACAAAAAAAACAAAAACAAACATACTCCTATCCATAACCACATACAGAAACAAGTCCCAAGACACCAAAGATGGTAGGGAATACACACAGATCGAAGATCCATTTTGAAAATCCTGAGACATCTCACTGTCCATCTATCAAGGAGGAGTTCAGAATACATCCAGATCACAAAGTCCTGGAGAAACAAGCAAATATCAAGCAAATAACAAGGCACAACTAAAAGGGAAGTAAATCAACATATATTTCCCTGCCATATATAATGTTGTTTGATATATACAATGTGTACTGTAAATGACAAAATGGCTAAGCTAGTCTGTGCAGGAAAATACAAGCCCATCTATAAATCAGTGTATATGCGGGCTATCAAGTCCAACATGGATTCCCTCTCAGAAGAAGGAGGTAACACTGTGATCTCCTACCTAAGGGTTTCTACACAAGCCAACAGATCCACTGCCAACTACATGCGATATCTCGGGTGGATATAGCGTCATCCCGCTCAGTAACAACGATATCCCTATGAGTTAGAGCATCATCTCTCTAACAAAGAGACATCTTTACCGAGAAAAGAGTGTCAACATCAAAGCCCACATCCACTATTCACATTCACCGGATGGTACAGATGTAAAAGCCTCTCTTGCGATCTCTTGCGTCTTATCACTCATCTATCAAAGCAAATATCCTGCATAACAAGCGAAAATTTGGGCAATTTCAAAATTGGCGACAACCGTATATTGGATCCCTTACAACAAGATTGGGGACAATCTCGAAAGCAGCAACAACTCACCACTGGGGCATTTATCAATCATCCTAAAATGGAAAATGTACTAGTCAGTGCCATCAGCATGGTCCATCAACATCTCAATGGCGATTCAGATATTATTCAATCACGACTTCATCAACAAAGAGAGTTTTTCATAAGAACCCTCGGCATCAACATGCAAAAGGACTGGGGCATTTTTCCAATTCCAAGAAATGGAAGGAATTTAAGGCGAGATCAAGCTTCTCATCAAAAAGAAAGGGGTAAACTCCTGAAAGAAATCATAGCGACATAAGCATGCCCCTACGAAAGAAGGGGAAACTTCTCAAAAAAGTTCTTAACTCAGAAGCAGAAGGACAACAACGAAAGGCCTAACAAATGAAATCTACACCATCAACATGCGTTAAGTCCTCACAAGCTGGGGCCTCTACACCGACGTTCAAATCTGGGCAGTGAAAGAATGAATTATACCCTCCAGGGATTTCAGCGATATTCAAGTCATCAGTTCAGCCGGGTTGCAAATCAAACGCTTAAGGAAATGGGGCACAAGTAACCAACAGTGAAAGGAAACTCCAAATCACCTCAAGAAGGGTGAGACATCTGGTGGTTGTCATCAATCTAGCGTAACATCAAGTGAAGTCTAGTGACATAATCCATGGAATACTTCAGCGAAGGTATCGGAAGATTCGATATTCTTAAAACCATTGGCATTAATTCAGCACGATATCAAGACAGTTCAGCGATGAAAGCTTTATATACCATCGTTCGAGTGGGAACCAAAAAAGTTTGGCGATCAACCGGATAGGCACCGTTGCAAACTACCAAAGAATACATCGGGAGGGTCTGGTGATTTCAGAGCGTCGTCCCCATCAGAGATGTGGAAAACATCTCAACTTATCTTCATCAAACAAGCATCGGCGATTAAATGCCAAACCATTGGAGTCAACACCAGCATCTGCAGCAGCAATGATCGGTAAGAGGTAAAGCGATTTGCGAATACATTTTAACATTCATCATAATATTCATTACATTGCGATTTGCGATTTTGCGATATGCGATTTGTGATGCTATATGCGAAATGCGAAATGCGAAATGCGAAATACGATGTGCGAGTTATGAAGTGCGATTTGGCCAAATGCGAAAAAGCGATGTGCGATTTACGAACTGCGATTTGCGAAAACATTTTCATATTCATCATAAACATTCACTACATTGCAATTTGCATCATTGAAAGTACCTTGTCATGTTTTAAGTGTCTACTAATCTTTATCATGTCCATTCCATTGCATTGCATGAACATGATAAAGAGGGGCATCTGTAGACACTCGAAATTTCACTTTCCTGTTACTAACCATGTAGGAGGACAAAAACGACTTCTTCACACTCCAGAGATAACCCTAGAGGACCACAACATTAATTCCAACACCGAAGAAAGCCACAAGAGATCCAGTTCTCAACCCCGAAGATAACCCCGGGAAATCAGGTTCCAAACCTCGGAGATAACCTAGGGAAAGTCAGTTTCAACCCCGGAGATAGCCCTGGGGTATCAAGATCAAAACCTGGAGATAGCCCCAGGAGGTCAAGCCAACCTCAGAGATTACCCTGAGGATAGTCAAAGTCAATAGCAAGCCAACCTCAAAGATAACCTTGAGAAAAGACTGCTACAACTGCGCGAAAATCGGAGATAACCCCGGGAGGGGTAAAATAGTCATTTTTCCAACTCAACTTCCCTTCAAATCAAATACACTCATGTGAACTCAAAATGCTTCAATATAAGTCCCACATGAACCATATCTTAACTTCCAAGCGCAAACTACGCAAAATGGCTCAACAGACTGCCTGACAGAAACCCAAGAATGCCATTTCAATCATGGACCCATCTTCCTGGAATAAAAATAGGTTAAATCATATATCATTGTGTAGCTATCGGAAAGAGCTTTCTGGAATGGTATGGCACGCTTCCATCGGACTCCCGGATTGAAAGTTATGAGCGCACCGAGCTTAACAACGCCAGACGTACTTCTTCGACACGGTGGGACCCACTTGCCGGGAAGCTTGCACTGCAGTAGTACACACTACTAGGTGCCACAGTAGACTGCTGGCTCCCCCTCTATAAATAGAGGGCTTGGGGTGGCCATTTGTAAGAGAAAAAGGCGAGGAAGCCTCGCCAATTTGCTCTCAAGACTCACCCCATCCTGTGTACTTTCCCGTTCTAAACACCTGTGAGCTCATATATAGCCCTTTTGTACCTACAAAAGTCAAGGTGTTTACCCACTCTAAAGATATAGAAGCCTTCTTTATCGATTCATTGTAAGCTTTCTCACACACTTTAGAGTCTTTCTCTTCATCTTTGCACACACCCATCTACACGTTGAGAGTCGTGTTGCTTGCTTTTGATTTCTTGATTCAGTGGTTTCATTCGATCAGATATATATATATATATATATTATATATATATATATATATATTTACATATATATTGACTAACATTATCAAGTTATGCCTCGATTGAGCCTAGACTTTGATGCGGAGCGTTTATCGCTATATATATATATATATATATATATATATATATATATATATATATAAACATTTGAGGAAGGATTACAGTATATCCTAGAACTAAATGTTTGAGAGGGAAGATCGAAGTATTAAGGACTTCGTCTTCATCTTCTAACTAAGAAGATCGAAGCTGAAAGCTTCGTCTCCGGCTAACTAAGAGAGAAGGGAGAGGACCTCGGAAGAGCGTTCTCTAGAGAGAGAAGCTCTGAGGCTTTACATTGAATTAAGCCTGAAGAAACTCTAACACTTGAGTTTCTTTAAATAGAAAACAGAAAAGTAAATTACTATTTGATTCACGCAGGAATCACTATTACATTGACTGAAGTAAAAGTAATTTACTTAAGTAAAAGTAAAACGTAAGAAACATTTTACATTTCTGAAACAAAGGATCACTCGATTGGTCCTGATCTATCAGTGAAATCGATCTAAACAGAAGACTTCTTTGTTAACTGTTTAAACAAAAATTCTTTTTCTTGAAGGTCTACTTAGAAAGCCTTACTTGCCTTAAACTCATACCCGTAGATCTAAAGATCCCCTTTGGCCATTCACTGCTCCCACAACGGAGACTTACAAGCAGGGCACTAATCGGGACTTAAGGCGATCTTGGGTGTTTTCCGGCGAAGGTCGGGACTTGTAGAAGTAGAGCAAGAAAAACTGAAAGTTTGAAAAAACATTTAAGTAAACAAATCAAACTGTTTTTGATCAAGATCGCCGATAGCATCAAGAACCAACCGTGTGGCTCTGATACCATATAACAGTGGAGATTAGTTTTTATAATAAAAACTTTAACAGAAAAGAAAAGATTAAGAAGACGACCGGTGAATCAGTAAAGCAATCTCTTTCTTTTATTTATAAACATTTGAGGAAGGATAACAGTATATCCTAGAACTAAATGTTTGAGAGGGAAGATCGAAGTACCTCACCCAAGATCCACGGAGATGGACTACCAACGAAGAAGACGCCAGGAGAGTCTTGATCAATAACCGGCTGTGTGATGGCCCAAAGCCATCGACAAGCTTTTGCTTTCCGTAAAGCAAAAGTCTTTTACTTTAGTAAATGTAAAAGTAAAAGTAAAAGAATAAAGTAGGGGATGGTGACTCATCTGAGAAGATGATCAACAATACCACTTAAACATCCACAGAGACGGACGGTCCAACGAAGAAGACGCCAGAGGAGTCTTCAGTCAACCGACAGGTGATGGCCCAAAGCCATCAGACAAGCTTTTGCTTTCCGTAAAGCAAAAGTCTTTTACTTTAGTAAATGTAAAAGTAAAAGTAAAAGAATAAAACTTTTGCTTTTACTTAAGTTAAATGTTTTTAACTTAGTTAAATGTTTCTTACATTTACCCATGTAAAAGTAAATATATATATATATATATATATATATATAGCGAAATAAACGCACTGCATCAAGTTCAGGCTTATCGAACAAAGTCGACACACAGTTAATATGTAAGTATATATATATATATATATATATATATATATATATATATATATATATATATATATATATATATATATATATATATATATATATATATATATATGAACTATGATCGGACTCTGCTCGATGAGCCCAGTTTTACATCCGGTGCGTTTATTTTGCTATATATATATATACACTTATATATATGAACTGTGGTCGAACTCTCATTCGATGAGCCCGAATTTTACATCAGTGCGTTTATTGCTTATATATATATATATATATAGTCGCCTTGGAGTTCCCTTCGTGGCGGTTGACCGTATATTCTGACTTTATTTACGTTTTCGTCACTTTGGAGTTTCCTCCAAGTGGCGGTTGATAGCTTTTAACATCTTTATTTACATTTTCGATTCCCATGGAGGCTTTCGTGGTTGGTGATCCAATGTCGTATATATATATATATTTACTGACTTTTATATATATACTGCCATTGCTTTCATACAAATTGCGGTATCTTGTGCACCTAGGAATCATGTGATCATAGATTGACCTATTGAATCTAGATTCTTGTTCCGTGATGGAAATTTTTTAGTCATGTAAGCGACTTATAAATTATTCTGCGGTGTCGAATTTCCTCGAGATGGTTTCCATACCCATGAGGATGTCGACATCATTTTGTATATTATTTTCATACGGATGCCTCACATTCGTAAAATAAAATCAACCAAGCCGAACACTTAATAAAATGGGAGTGTAAAAGGTCTCAATTACTATTGAGCATCAGGGTTTGAAAAAACCTCTTTTATAAAACATCATTGCCATATCTTGCTAAAAATTGAACTTTTACATAAATTCAAACCCTGTGTATATAGGTGCGAACGAGGCCTCGCACTACTTCCAAATAATAGCACATTGACCCCCACACACACACATTCAGATAATAGTTTCTTGAAAAGAGGCGGTCACCGTGGTAACACGGATGTCGGGGGGTGGCTAACACCTTCCCCCCCGCATAAGCAAGTCCCCGAACCCTAATGAATCTCGATTTCACCGACCCGTTTAGCAGTGTCACATCACTGGGTCAATGTGCAAACCTTTTCTCGGTTGTGTTGGTACAACCATTTAAAAGACCAACTGGTGACTCTTAACAGTCCATCGTCGACATGTATACATGTCGGACCTTTTTCACCTGTTTTTCCAAACAAATTTCACCTAAAATGAGAACACCAAAGAACAAGTAACGGAAAGGGACATCCAAAAATCCCGACGTCGACAATCTTCCAATAGGATCTTATGCATGCAAAAAGAAGGGCTGATCCCTTTTATGTCTGCTATAGTCCATCCAATAGCCGACTTGTACTCTCTAAGGACTCGTAGCAGTTTTTCTTCCTGAAAAGATGTTAGTGCAGAAGAAATAATCACAGGTAGCTTTGAATCTTTATTTAAAAATGCATACCTCAAATGATCTAGAAGTGGTTTTAATTCAAGGTCTGGAGGTGTCTCAAGAGATGGCTTTAAGTTTACTGACGTTTCTCCAGCTTTCTTCAATGGCTCAACAGGAATTTTGAATTTTCTGAATTTTGGAGTAGTATCAAGAAATTGCACAAGTTCTTCAAATTCCTCATCCTCTAGTTCTAAATTTTCAGCAATAACACTTCTCAACGGTTCATGACCCATCAAACTCTCTACTTTATCATTTAAGACCTGATCCACCAAATCAACCCAGAAGCATTCTTTCATCTGTCGAAAACTTCATCGCATTGAATATGTTAAAGGTAACCTCTTGATCATGAACATACATAGTGAGTTCCCCTTTCTGTACGTCTATCAAAGTCCTTCCTGTGGCTAAGAATGGTCTCCCCAGTATGATTGGTATACTCTTATCTTCTTCATAGTCCAAGATGATGAAGTCAGCTGGAAATATGAATTTATCCACATTTACCAATACATCTTGAACTATTCCCCATAGATACGTGATGGATCTGTCAGCTAGCTGTAGAGAAATATTTGTCGGCCTTGGAGCCGGCAATCCCAACTGATTAAACACTGACAAGGGCATCAAATTGATACTTTCCCCAAGATCACACAAATACTTGCTGAAGCTCATCTTTCTGATTGTGCATGGAATTGTGGCTTGCCGGATCCTTGACTTTTGGAGATTATTTTTACCAAGCAACCTTGACCGCATTCCTTTGTCTAGGCCACTGTCTCAAACTCTTCTAATCTCCTCTTCCTTGACAATATACCCTTCATGAACTTTTCATAACTCGACATCTGTTCCAATGCCTCAGCGAAAGGTATGTTAATCTGCAGCTTTTTAAAAACCTCCAAAAAGTTGATGAACTACTTATCTTCCCTCTGCTTATTCAATCTCCGTGGATACGGAACCGGAGGGTGAACTAGTGGTGTTTTACTCACGGGATTCTCGACTAAACCTGCTTTGTTATCCTCTTCTTGCTGTAACTCAGAACCTTCCTTATTGTCTTTCTTCTCAGACTCAGTTTCTGCCTCGCGCGGCCGCGCGTCCTCCCTTTGTAAACATGGCACTACCGCACCATGCTCATTTACTACAACCTTTTTCCTAGACCTTATTGTGATCACTTGACATTGTTCCTTCCCTTCTCTTCGTGGATTTGCCTCCATAGTACTTGGAAATGAACCTTGGGCCTGTTGTTAAGCATGCTCGCCATTCACCATCATCACCTCTATGTTCGCCATATACTTCATCATCATCTCCTCCATTTCTGATTTCTTTTCCTGCTGAGGTGCAGCTGGAGTGTGATGTTGTTTTTGAGAAAATCCCGGTGGAAAAGGTGGTCTTGGTGTAAACTGAGGTTGAGCTAGCTGTGACTAAAATTGGTGATTCGGCTGAAACTGATTTTGTTGATTTCCCTGATTATTTGACCAACTGAAGTTTGGATGGTTGTGGTTGTTGGGGTTGTATGTGTTCTAAAATTGTCCTTGATCCTTCCGATAATTGCTCACATACTGAACTGACTCCGAACTGATAGCACATTAATCCGTTGCATGTGACCCTGCACAAATTTCGCACACAAAGGCAACTGTCTTCACCTTATTCTCTGTCAATGAATCAATTTTCTTTGCCATGGATGCCATCTGTGCTGACAACTGAGTGATAGCATCCACTTCTAACAAACCTGCAACTTTAGGTTGTGGCATCATAGCTGTAAGGTTTTGAAAATCATTCGCTGCCATTTTCTCGATAAGGTTATAAGCTTCCTCATAACTCTTTGCCCATAACGCTCCTCCTGAAGCTGCATCTATAATCGGTCTTGACTGCCATCCCAATCAATTATAGAATGTGTTGAAAACCATCCAATCTGGCATGCCATGGTGTGGACATTTCCTTAGCAATTCCTTATATCTCTCCCAGGCTTCATATAAAGATTCACCCTGTTGTTGCTCAAACTGGGAAATTTATGTCCTCATCTTCGCAGTCTTAGTCATTGGGAAAAACTTGGCTAAGAATTTCTGTGCTAAGTCCTCCCATGTAGTGATAGATCCTTAAGGTAAAGAGTGAAGCCAACTTCTTGCTTTGTCTCGTAGTGAAAATTGAAACAGCCTTAGTCTGATAGCATCCTCTGTCACCCCGTTGTATCGGAAGGTATCACATATTTCGATGAAACTCAATAGGTGTTCATTAGGATCATCTGTAGCAGCACCCCCAAACTGTACCAAATTCTACATCATTTGAATAGTGCCCGACTTAATCTCGAAGGTGTTAGCTAATATCGCTGGTCTGACTATACTTGACTGCAATCCATTAATATTCGGCATTGAATAATCTCTTAATGCCCTTTGCTCCTCCCTTTTCTCTTCGGCAGCCATATTAGATGTCGCGGTTTCTAACTCTGCTTGAATATTTCTACGTGCTCTTGATTTCCAACCCCACCCGTTGATGTTGTCTTGTAAAGGTGTTAACTCAGGATTGGAGGATCGAGTGCGCATATACTATATACGAGTGCCTAAAATAAGAAACAAAAATAGAAATGAGACAAGATTAGAATTGTCTAAGTGTTGAGTAAAATCTAATTACACACAACACGCAAGTATACGTGGTCAACAAGTAATAAAGTGATAAGTTGAGTATCGTTCCCACATGGAATTCTAATTAATAAATCCCAACTACTAATACTATATCAATTCAATTTTATTCAAACAATGATAAATTGCGATTTTACTCAATTATTAATCTCAAAATTAAACACTTAAAGATCTTTGTACTAAGATAAGCGAATAACTAAGCTAATACTTGAGTGAATGACTTAGATAGGTAAATATTAAGACTTCAATATCCCCAATTATGAACTATAAATCAGTTATCTAATCATCCCAATTATTATGTCTACTGGATTGTTAACAGGAATTCTCAAATGCCAAAAGCCCTCTTCCAAGTGATCAATTGACTTCTATTTAACCCAGATTAATCTTGCTATATTCCTATGCAAAACAATTGAATTAAACTCGTTCCAATCCCAATTCCTTATATGTTATATGCGATGAACAGATATTTCCATTCAATTCACAAACCTAATTATTTACCACGCAAACAACTAAGTCACATGTTATCATGTCTAGTTCTAACCCTAGAATTCCTTTCCCAATTCCTTCTAGAGTAACACGGTAATTATTGGCCAAATAATTAATCAATAGAATCAAAACATGATAAACAATCCACTTCAACATGAATAATTAGAATGAGAGAATAACTAATTTATAATCATAAAAGGTTCAATTGAAATCTTAATTAAAGAATTAGTTCATCACGGAAATAAGAACCATTAATTGTTGACAAATCATCCTTAAAGAATTACAAATTGAAAATAAGGAGAAAAAAGAAGAAACTCAGAGCCAATCCACGAATCTCCAAGTAATCTTGTGTAACCTTCAATGGAAGAACTCGTTGAATCCTCCTCGAATAATAATCAAAAATCCCTTTATTTCAAAGACTAAGTTTTTTTTATAGCCTCCCCAATCCTCATCCAATTAGGTTTTACATTAGCCCCAATAGACAAATCAAGTCCAACCGTAAGTCAAGCCGCTTAATCCGGTCAAAAGCGGTAGAGGCTCGGTATTTGGCGTACTGTAAGTGGTGCAATTCAGTGCCCTTATTTGGACTTCTCTGAAATTACCAGATTGCCATTAAATGCTTGAAATTCCCATAATTGCCCCTCCAATTTCCAAATCTGCAAAACAAGATATAAACACAATAAAAATGCTACTAAATACTTTAAGAATGCAATAATTTAAGTCTAAATATATCCAATTTATGGGTATACTACCCATTCATCAAATACCCCAAACTTAAATCGTTGCGTGTCCTCATGCGACAAAAACATAAGATCACAAAACAAAACTAATCATCATGCACATGCAAACTATTTATATTTATATGTTAAGTAATTCCAAGAATTCAAGAGCTCACGTAGATCCATATGCCTCGAAAATCACGTAAACATGCTAATTCATCATGTAAAAGCAGATCAACAATATCCCAACAATCAACGGATCTAAATCAGGATTCTTCGATATGTGTCGCGGTGTAATCACATGACCATGCTAACCCATGAAAGACAAAAATATGAAAGATAATAACTTTCTTAGTAAGCATCATACTGATTGTGAACTTGAGAACTCATCAAATATACTTGTTTCAACTGAACTCAAACACTTACCCGAATTCAAAAGTCAAAATGGAATACTTTTTTTTTTTTTACATAAATGACTGTGCAACGTCTCATCCCATTAAGCTAACAGTGTTACCCCTTAGCGAGCTTTCGACCAACGACTCCCAGACCATATAAGACCTTAGGGCGCTAGGTTTTAAGATACCCCTTCTAGCGTGCATTTGCTCAAGTAACACAATACAAACAAGACTAGTCACCACATATATTATCATTATTATTTTTTATTAATTTTTTTTATAGATGGTTGGTGAGGCGCTTTTACGCTCCATCTCATGCTTGTGTTTATGGGGAGTGGTTCCCTCAACCCACCACAAGACTCAACATTTTTTTATATTCCAAATGTTTTCCCCAAACTCGAGTTTATGCATGAATTGAATCTCCTCTAGTTATTCAAATTGTTCTTCCATATCACTAGCAATCCTCCTTTAGAACTCTATTATCTAACCATTTAAACTATCATAGCCAACATGGTCGTTTTATTTCAAAGTGCCTTCCTATAATATCAATGTCAAAGCAGATAAAGATCCAATTCAAGTCACGAAAATCATATCACCGAATCAACAATCCTTACTAGACTTGTTCATGCAATTCTACTTTCATCATTGGCCCTGGATATACGCACTATCAAAAAGCTGGAATTAACATGCAATCCTAAATGCAACTTTACTAATAATCAATCCACAAACTAATAACAAACAACAATTGTTAAAATAAAACGTAACCACCCCAAACTAAGCTGAGAGCAATGTCCTCATCACGAAAAATAAGGTAAAATAAAAAGAGGACTTCCACTGACGAACTTATTCTTACGGGGAGCATCATCGCCCTCGGCCATCTCTTGATCGGACGGAAATCTTGGCGAAGCACGGGAGCCGAGGGAAATGGCTAAGTGGAACGCCGGATGGGTTTGGATGGTGGTCAGTGCATTCGTGCAAACAAATTGGTCAACTAAAAACTTAAAAATCACGTCTTGACGTTCCGATAAGCGCACATTCTGGGACTCAATGTTGTAAAACCGGTGATCATCTCCATTTGGGCGACCGGGGACCACACCTCGATGAGCTGCTGTCGAGGGGCCGTAAGTAGGTGGAGCCTGAGGTGGTGGGGCTTGTGTAGACGTAACTTGGGGGATAATGAAACCCAGTCCCCTAGGGTGATTAGCGCCACCTGACCATACTTTATAACGACGGATCAAGTTGTGGTCCAACACGGGCATAGGAGTTTGAATCATCTCGTCGGATTTCCATTTGACCCCAAACTTAGCACATAAGACGCAGATCAGTGACGGATGTGGTAACCCTCCTGTGGTCCCGCCGCGAGATGCGCGGAGCATAGATTGCTGAATAAGATGGCCGACATCAATTCTTAGGCCTTGTATGATGGAGTATAATAGCACAGCCCTTTCTTTGGTGACGTGACTCACATGTGTGCAGGGCATCAATTTAGCGCATATGAAGGCGTACCATGCCTTTCCATATAGACTGAGGTGAGACAATGGGAAAGTCATGCTGCCACGCCATCGCGAGGGACCAAGTAGTGCCGGTTGACACAACTCCCGAATAATCTTTTAATAGTCGGCCCATCACTCACTAAAGCGAGCATATTCATCATGAAGGCCCTCTAAGGGTAGTTGATAGCACCTATTGATATCCTCCTCTTGAATTCCACGGTTTTACCTCGACAAATACCCCATAATGGTTATGCTTCTCGCAAGTTGGCATAGAATTCTTTGACCACCGCAATCATTGCTATGTCAGTCATTCGGTGAGGAGAACCGGTTTAGTTCAAGCCAATCATCTTCGCTATTTCTCCATCCTTGGTTTGATGGGGACGGAGACCACGTTCGGGGACTAGTGAGCGGGTGGCCATGCGGTACAGATGGCGTTCTTGAGCCGCGACACTAACAAAGCGCTTCTTTGTCAAATTTTGGAGGTGAAGTTGAGGCCTGACTACAATTAGCCGATGGCGTTTGGATGCCATGTCGAGAATTTCGCAAATAAAAACATACTCATATTTTAGCTTTAAAAGAATGCGGTTGGATAAATGTGGGCATAGCGAAGACATAGAAAGCTGTATAAAATCTTGGTAGTGTGAGTATGCTGTGGTGGGGGTGAGGCATGAAAGCCGGCAAGTATGTAAGTTGCACATGATTATTGAGTCGGACAATTTGTCAAACACCTAGGCAAAGAATCGAGAACTTATTCACAACCATTACTAATTCCCTGTCTATTCATGCCATGCATTTAGCATGCACGAATCTCGTGTGTAGGAGTATGTCAAACAGCAATGCGTTATCGATGTGCTCTATTGGATTTCCAGATGAAAAGAATAATGAATGAAGAACATCTTAATTCGCAATAGTTGAAATACACATCAAATTATATCTTTTCTACCTTTAAAGAGTTTGGAGGAGTAGAATTCGGCACACAAGACGCAGACGACCAATGTGGAACGAAGGAATTGAAGCGTGGAAGATGGGTGGAAGAAAATTATCCAAAGTTTAATGACCTTGTGATATGGAGAGGGGGAGAGGTGTGACTGACCTGATGTGCTAGCGTGGGGAAGGAAGTTAGGCTAGAATGGCACGGTCGAGGGTTTAAAATACAAGGTTCTATTTGACCCCGGTAGCACGGTATACTGGTTTTAAGTCGGCATGGAGCGCCAAGGTGACTGAATGACAAAATCGACTGGGATGGTCTAGCCGGCTACCTGATTGAGCGGAAGCCCGGCCACGGGCGCTGGGCTTATATATCGATTTAAATTGCCTAGCGCCGGGGCGCTGGAATCCTTAGTGATGGGGCGCCGAGTATACTGGACTTCATCGTGTAACGATGCATACATGGACAAGTTTAAGAGTTAGTTTAGTAAACTTCGGATTCTTCACTCTTGAAAGATAAAAGTAAAATAAGAAAATTTTAAATCTAACAAAAATAAAATCAAATAATGAGAAAAATTATGGAACTTAATGGGTTGCCTCCCAAGAAGCGCTTGGTTTACAGTCGTCAGCCCGACTTTTTGGTGTTGTTCAGTTGTCCACTGGGTCAGAGAGGTACTGGACCGTAGCTTGATGTTCGATTGGTCCACTCCAATAATGTTTCAGACATTGACCATTGACCTTGAATGTACGCTTTGAGTTCGGTTCCTCAACCTCAATGTTTAGGTGTGGAGTGACAGATATAACTACAAATGGCGGACTACCGGATTTCAATTTTCCGGAAATAGACGCATAGCGTGAGTTGAGCAAGAGTACTTGATGGCGGTGCAAATGTTCTATCGAGAATTTTTTTATCGTGCAAGCTTTGACTTTCTCCTTGTAGAGCTTAAGCGTTTTCAGAGGCATTGAACCGAGGAATTCATCCATCTCGTTCAACTGCAGTAACCTTTTCTCACCTGCTGCTTCTAGATCAAAGTTTAATTTCTGAATGGCCCAGTGTGCACTGTGTTCTAGCTCGACCGGGAGATGACACGCCTTTCCAAATACCATTACATGCACGGGACATGCCGATCGGATTTTTGTATCTTCGTTCGATAGGCCCATAGAGCGTCGTCAAGACGCAATGCCCAATCTTTTCGTGACGGATTGACTACTTTTTCCAGGATCCTCTTAACTTCCCGATTCGACACCTCTGTTTGGCCATTGGTTTGTGGGTGATATCTTGTTTTGCAATTTTGTGATGAACTCCATACTTTACAAGCAATTTAGTGAACTACTTGTTAAAGAAGTGAGTTCCTCATCACTTATTATAGCCCTCGGTGTCCCCAATCTGTAAAATGTTCTTCTTTAAAAATCGGATGACAACGTTGGCATCATTCGTAGGGTAACGCGGCTTCTACCCATTTGGAAACATAATCATTGCTAACAAGATGTAATGATTATTCGGAGAAGATGGAAATGGTCCCATAAAGTCGATACCCCACACGCTTTAATAGTTCCACCTCTAGAATTGTGTTAAGTGGCATTTCATTGCGCTTGGAGATATTACCTACGCGTTGGCATCGATCGCATTTCAAAGACAAAGAGATAATCATCTTTGAATAAAGAAGGCCGAAAAATCCCGATTGTAGTACTTTGGGTCAACATTCGATCATTGGAATAATGACCTCCATAATCCGAGGAGGAGCGGTGGCCTAATATACTATCCATTTCTTCGTGAGGTACACAACGTCTTATCATTTGATCTCGCACATGCTTTAAATGTGAAATGGTTCATCCCAAAAGTATTGCTTCACATCATGGAGAAACTTCTTTTCGTTGTTGTGAGGTCAAATCCTGTAACACTTTGGCAACCACATAGTTGACATAGTCGACATACCAAGGCAATATGGTAGTTACCCGGAGCGGTTGCTCATCAGGAAATTTTTCATTAATCATCGAAGTTGTCTTCTTTTCTGTTCCTTTTTATTTTCCAACCGAGACAGATGATCCGCCACTTGATTTTCTGTACCTTTTCTGTCCCGGATCTCCAGATCAAATTCTTGTAACAACAGTACCCACCGTATTAATTGTGGTTTAGCATCTTTCTTTTCAATCAGATATTTAATAGCTGAATGATCAATGTAGACAATTACCTTAGTGCTTGAGGAGATAAGCTCGAATTTGTCAAAAGCAAACACCACTGCAAGTAATTCCTTTTCGGTTGTTGTGTAGTTCAGCTGGGCATCCGTCAATGTCTTACTAGAGTAGTAGATAGTATGAAAAATCTTATCATGACGTTGTCCCAATACGGCTCCCACCGCGTAATCACTGGCGTCGCACATCAATTCGAACGGTAAAGACCAATCGGGCGCTACAATGATTGGTGCAGAGACCAATTTCTTCTTTAATACCTCAAATGCCTCGATGCATGCCTGATCCATCTTAAACGGTACATCTTTCTCCAAGAGTGAGCATAGGGGTTTCGAGATCTTTGAAAAATCTTTAATAAAGCGTCTATAGAACCCTGCATGTCCCAAGAAGCTCCGAATGCCTTTTACAGATGAAGGAGGAGGCAGTTTCTCAATTGTATCAATCTTCGCTCTATCCACCTCCAATCCGGATGCGGAAACCTTATGTCCCAGAATAACCCCTTCTTGTACCATAAAAAGACATTTTTCCCAGTTAAGCACCATGTTAGTCTCCACACATCTTTTTAACACCAAGATCAGATTCTTCAAACACGAGTCAAAACTATCACCGAACACGGAGAAATCATCCATGAACACCTCTAAATTCTGTTCGACCATATCGGAGAAGATTGCCATCATCTGACGTTGAAAGGTTCTTGCCGCATTACATAAACCAAAGGACATACGCCGGAATGCAAACGCATCGTATGGACATGTGAACGTGGTCTTTTCTTGATATTCGCGCTATGGCAATTTGATTGTACCGGAATATCCATCTAACGAGACGAGAGAATTGATGTCCCGTTAACTCCATCCAACATCGATCAATGAGCAGCAGGGAAAGTGATCCTGCGTGTGGCTTTATTCAACTTGCGGTAATCCATACATACTCTCCAAATTTGTAATGATTCTAGTCGGGATGAGCTCATGCGCTTCGCTTTTTACCACGGTCATGCCCCCTTTTTTGGTACACACCGTGCGGGACTTACCCATGAACCGTATTCGAGATTGGGTAGATAATCTGAAGCATCCAACCATTTTATAATTTCCTTCTTCACCACATCTTTCATAATGGGATTTAACCTTCTTTTTGCATCTCAATGGTTGGTTTTGATCCTCTTCCATTAAAATCTTATGCATCTGTAAAGATGGGCTAATACCTCGAATGTCCTCTATAGTCCACCCAATCATTGCATTTTTGAACTCGCATAAAACTCGTAGCAATTTTTTTTTGGGTGTCGATTAACGTTGTTAAAACAATAACCGGTAGAGTCGAATCTTTCCCTAGATAAGCATATTCAAGATGAGAGGGAGTGGCTTTAATTCCAACACCGGTGGCTCTTCTATCGAGGGTTTGCACTTTTTACCTTCCGTTTTGGGCCTATCAAGGGTGTCGAATGGTTGATTACTTTTCCGGTAGAATGATGGTGTGTCTAGCCATTTGACCTGCTCATTGTCTGCATCAGCACTATCGTTGTCTGTTCTAACCAACATGGATTCTATCGGATCCTCTAAGTAATTACCGCAAATCTTGTGATTAACTATCTCCTCCATTAAATCCACCTGCAAACACTCACCTTTTTCCTTGGGATAAGACATTGCTTTAAACACATTAAAAGTGACCTGTTGATCATCAACTCTCATCGTCAATTCTCCTTTTTGTATGTCGATTAACGTTCTTCCCGTTGCTAAGAATGGTCGACCGAGAATGATGGGAAGTTCCGTATCTGCTTCACAATCCAAGATAACGAAGTCTGCTGGAAAGATGAATTTATCCACCCTTACTAATACGTCTTCAACGATACCTCGTGGATATGTAACTGATCGGTCTGCCAACAGTAAACTGATATTTGTCGGTTTTGGTGCTTGGAGCCCGAACTGACGGTAGACTGATAATGGCATCAAATTAATACTGGCCCCCAAATCACACAGTGCTTTCCCCGAAAACTGATTACCAATGTCGCACGAAATAGTAAAGCTACCTGGATCTTTCAACTTAGGAGGTAACTTGTTCTGAATAATTGCGCTACATTCTTCGGTTAGCGCCACTGTTTCAAAATCCCCCAGTTTTCTTTTCTTTGATAGCACATCCTTCATGAACTTAGCGTAACTCGGCATTTGTTCTAAAGCTTCGGCGAATGGGATGTTGATATGCAATTTTTTAAAAATATCCAAAATCTTAAAAGCGCTTATCTAACTTGGATTTACGAAATCTCTGCGGATATGGTATGGGTGGCATTGTTGTAGATGACCCCGGTGCATTTTCTCTCCTATTTCCCTTTATCTTTCCCGATTTTCACAACTTCTTCTATTTCGGTTGTTGCGTTATCCCCTTTTCCTTATCCTTAATCGTTTTGCAACTCCTTCCCACTTTAAGAAGATTATCGCGCTGCGGTGCTCATTTCTGCCCGGATTTATTTCTGTATCACTCGGGAGCGTTCCTAGTGGACGGGTATTCAATGCATGTGCTATTTGCCCCAATTGATTTTCCAGATTCTTTAACGATGCCCCATGGCTTTGCAAAGTCAGATCTAATTGATTCAATTTCTTATCTTGTTCCTCGTTTCTTTTTTCCGAGGCTCTAATGAATTTTTCCAAGGCTGCTTCCCAACTTGATACCCTCTCTGGTTGTTGAGGTTGATTTTGGAATCCGGAGGTGTTTTGTTGTCTAGGTGGTTGAGCTGCAGCTTGATTGTTACTCCATGAAAACCCTGGATGATTCTTCCAACCTGGATTATAAGCATTTTGAGTCGGATACGGTTGAGTTGAGCGATTATAATTTCCTTTAATCGTTTGATTCCGAATTTATGGCACATTGATCCGTAGCATGACCCCCAAAGACACAACTCACAAACCATCGCTACTGCTTGTGTGTGTCTTGTGGATTTATATTTCTATATGCTTAGCTATTGCGAAATACTTGTCTTTGTTAATCGCATTAAGCGTCCACTTCATATTTTCTTGATGCTTTTGGATGGTTGGTCCTCGTCATGGGCCACTGATAGTTGTTGGTGTCCATTGTTTCTAACAATTGATACGCCTCATCAAAATTTTTGGACATAATCGCTCCTCCCGCTGCTGCATCAATACTAGACCTCGTGGATGCGTGCAAACCATCACAAAATATCCCTAATTGCATCCACTGTGGGATTCCATGATGAGGGCACTTACGAGCATATCCTTAAAACCTTTCCCACGCCTCATATAACGATTACGACTCAAGTTGTGCGAAAGTATAAATGTCGTTCGTAGTTTTGCCGACTTATTTGGTGGGAAGAACTTAGCTAAATTTTTTGAGCTAAGTCATCCCATGTGGTGATTGAACCAGAGGCAAGGAGTGTAACCGGTTTTCGTGCTTTATCTTTTAAAGTAAGCGGAACATCCTCAACCTTATAAGCGTCTTCCGATACATTGTTAAATTTGAAGGTATCGCAAACTTCCAAGAAACTCAAGATATGTTCATTAGGATCGTCTCATCGAATTACCCCCAAACCGGCATGTATTCTCAGAGCATCCGAATTGATCCCGGTTTTATCTCAAACTATTCGCATTGATTGATTGCTTGGCCGCTTAATACTTGATCGTAAATCCGTGACATTTGGCGGGCGTAATCCTAAGTGATTTCGCTCGTTCTCCGCCATGTTCATTTAGTATTTCTTAGGTTGTCGCTTTTTCTTCCAAATGTCTAACCTCACTATTCAATCGCACCTTTATCTGGAACTTCTTCTCAAAGTTTATCAGATATCGTAAGAAGTTCCTTTCTAGCTTTCGATCTAGTGTGCATACACGAATTCTCGCCAATCCAAGAAAGAAAGATTAAGTAGCGTTCAAATTAAAACCGAATTGATTATAACTAATATGAAATTAATATTAATAAAATTCCCGTAAGAACTGGCGCAAAAACTTGTTGAGTAAAATCTAATTACACACAACACGCAAGTATACGTGGTCAACAAGTAATAAAGTGATAAGTTGAGTATCGTTCCCACAGGGAATTCTAATTAATAAATCCCAACTACTAATACTATATCAATTCAATTTTATTCAAACAATGATAAATTGCGATTTTCTGAATTATTAATCTCAAAATTAAACACTTAAAGATACTGTACTAAGATAAGCGAATAACTAAGCTAATACTTGAGTGAATGACTTAGATAGGTAAATATTAAGACTTCAATATCCCCAATTATGAACTATAAATCAGTTATCTAATCATCCCAATTATTATGTCTACTGGATTGTTAACAGGAATTCTCAAATGCCAAAAGCCCTCTTCCAAGTGATCAATTGACTTCTATTTAACCCAGATTAATCTTGCTATATTCCTATGCAAAACAATTGAATTAAACTCGTTCCAATCCCAATTCATTATATGTTATATGCGGTGAACAGATATTTCTATTCAATTCACAAACCTAATTATTTACCATAAACAACTAAGTCACATGTTATCATGTCTCAGTTCTAACCACAGAATTCCTTTCCCAAATCCTTCTAGAGTAACACGGTAATTATTGGCCAAATAATTAATCAATAGAATCAAAACATGATAAACAATCCACTTCAACATAAATAATTAGAATGAGAGAATAACTAATTTATAATCATAAAAGGTTCAATTGAAATCTTAATTAAAGAATTAGTTCATCACGGAAATAAGAACCATTAATTGTTGACAAATCATCCTTAAAGAATTACAAATTGAAAATAAGGAGAAAAGAAGAAACTATGTAGCCAATCCACGAATCTCCAAGTAATCTTGTGTAACCTTCAATGGAAGAACTCGTTGAATCCTCCTCAAAATAATAATAAAAAAATTCCCTTTTATTTCAGCACTTAGTTTCTTTTTATAGCCTCCCCCAATCCTCATCCAATTAGGTTTTACATTAGCCCCAATAGACAAATCAAGTCCAACCGTAAGTCAAACGCTTTTAATCCAGATCAAGGCCGGTAGAGGCTCGGTAGCCCTTTATGTGTAAGTAGTGCAATTCAATACCGACATTTGGACTTCTCTGAAATTACTAGATTGCCATTAAATGCTTGAAATTCCCATAATTGCCCCTCCAGCTTCCAAATCTGCAAAACAAGATATAAACACAATAAAAATGCTACTAAATACTTTAAGAATGCAATAATTTAAGTCTAAATATATCCAATTTATGGGTATACTACCCATTCATCACTAAGTCATACAATATAGCTTATAAATGATGATAATAATAATAAATTTAAACGCCTCTCCCCAGCAGCAGTGCCAAAAACTTGTTGCCTCCTTTTTAGTTCTAATAAAAGGACTCTAACTCATGCAAGCATACATGGGTCAACAAGTAATACAGAGTAAGTAAAGTATCGATCCACGGAGAAAGGTTTCAAAATTAAACTATTATGCGTCAACTATATCACTATTTTTTATATGCTTAAACGAAACGCTTATGATTTTTTAATTACTCTAAACTTAAATAATAACTAAAAGAAGAATATTAATGTAATAACTCAAATCTAGAAATAATGGGATCCTAACTTCATTTAATAGTTCATCTAATTACCACCATCATGCAAGATTATTAACGTACCACGAGAAATTAGCCAAGAGCACGACTGTAGACATAATCATTTTCAATAAATTATGACCTACTTACATAATATCCACATACAATAGAAATCATGTAATCATCAATAAAACCAAAATCACTATATTTCTATGTGAAATTGCCGCCATATTGAATTTAAGCACATGCCCTTATATAACTCACACGGTGAAACAGTATATGCCTATCTGATTCACGAAGTATAAAACTGAGCAATTCAGCCCCATACACGCATGCTATCATGATTACAACCATACTTGCATGTTATTTTTCAATTCCATACAAGTACATAAAATGAATGGTGATCAAGCATTCATGCAATCAAATCAACCATAATAGAAATTCTTGATGATACACTACCAATCCAGCAATAAAGTCATCAATTAGACTACATATTAAAATCCGTTAGAATCCCATAATGGAGTTTAGTTCATCGCTGAACCAGAAGCCATTATGGGATTAGAGCAACACATTGAAACTAAATAAGAACAATTGAGAGAAGATAGAATCGATCAAACTCAATTTCTGATTATATTCCAAAAGTTCTATTCAAATCCTCAACAATCTCCAGCAACATAAAAGTAGTTCACAATCAATGAATGAATTCTAAAGAAGAATTATAAAATATTAAGTCTATGCTTAGATCCTCGTTGGAATTCATTCAAAGAGTCAAACCCTAGTTCTATATTATGGAAAACTCATAAAAACTAAAGATGATCGCGTCTGGTACCAACCAGAGTAGTTTATACCAACTCAAACACTTAAAATTTCAAAAATAAAATAAAGTCAGCAAATGCAGTCAATGACGCGCACGGCCGCGTGCGATCCCTTTGTAAACATGGCGCGGTCGCGAGTGTGGAAAATGAGCTCTGTCCGGTTGATGGCGCGGGCGCGCGTGTTCCAGCTTCTACAGCCGCGCGGCCACGCGGCTCCTACACTCTGCAATCTTGTGATCTGGTTTTGCTGCTTTCTTGTCATGTTGCTACTGATTCTTTGACATGCTACTCTTGCCTCTTTTTCCATCAATGCTCAGTTTCTTTTATTCACTCCACCCTCTTGTCATGCCATCACTGATCTCATGCCATATATTAATGCCGAGCTATGCCATTTTCCTGCACTTTTACACCAAAAGAGTTCTCAGTAAGTGAAATGCAAAATAACACAAAATGCAACTAAAAACACACTAAAATGTACTCGAGATGGGCATAGTTCACGTGAATTGATATCCAATAAGTAGGTATAAAACCCACTTATCATGCTCCCACATTGGCTCCACATCTGTCTTATCCTCGAAGATAACATGGAGTTCTTCTTTCAACTCCTTCACTTCCTTAAAATACTGGATGTTTCTATCCAATACTGCCATGAACAGTACTCCCATGTACTCTTCCAGAGTCATCTCTTACTCAGGTGCTATGGGGTTAAAAGACACCACCTCCACCTCCTCTTCAGACATGCCATCGAACATGGCCATAAGGTCTAAGCTCTTTGAGTCTCCAAACTCAACTATCACCAATTCAGGCTTTACCGCTATAGGATTTGGTATGATCTCCACTTGATTCACTGACCCTTCACTGACTACATGCATATCCCTATACACTTCATTTCCTCCTGACATCTACAACAAAACAAATAGTTTGATTAGTACACGTTAGTAGAATAATAAAAACACATAACATATATAATGCATTTTTATAAGGTTAATTTCCATCTTTTATTTCTTTGACTCTTCTTAAGGTTATGACTTAAGGTTCTAATCCCCCCTTAAGTTTTATAACCTAATGCTTTGATACCAACCTGTGACGCCCCCAAATCTAGGCATCTTCCAACCTGACATATACGGTGCTACAGTTCACACATACATTTAATTAGAAATGGCTCAAAAGAACGAACATGTCTTATATATATATATATTCCAAAACAATATTCCCTTCCCAGGTTCTTTATAACCAATACATAAGTTCTTTGTCATAATATCAAATACATTACAACATTAAACCTATACTATTACATAGGAAGTTCAACGGTCTGTCTTAGCCTTCCCCTTATCTTTACCGGATCCTTTGGTCCGTTTGGTCTTAGCTGCATTCATATGGTTCAAGCAAGAGTGAGCATAACTAGCTCAGCAAGTACAACAATTACAACTAAATAACATGCTTGAAACATAGGAATTGTATATCTTCAATAACTGAACAATAATTACGAAGTACTATCGATAATTCAAAATAGCACTTCTCTTTTCCTTCAAAACGTTTTACAATGACAATATTCAATAAAACATTAATTCTGGTCTAAGACCATGAGCATTTCATACTTTCTTTGAAAAGGACAACTCGGCACTAAGTCCGTAAGTCTGGCATATCTTACGAGCACGTCTAGGTGATCAGCCTATAGTACTCTATGTTGATCAACACTATATTCTTTAAACGTATGTACATTTAAGTTGTGGCAACCTCATGTGCCTGTCGTTTAACGACAAAACATTTTAGCATACTCAGTCTTCATTTAAAAACCACACCAACATAGTTTGGTAAAACATTGACAGTACTTTGATAGATTATAAGAAATCCAACATATCGTAAGTCTTTCCAAATGAATTGGCTTTGACTTCATTATACATCAACTCATGCGTAAGGATATATGAATCACAAAGCTTCTCCAGATTGAACTGAAACAAGGGTTAGAACACTTGCCTTTAGCGTCTGCTACTGTTATTACACGTTCACTTTAAGACTTTAAGGTCTCTACAGTAGATGATAACATAACACATTAGGTCATGAATAATATACATGGTTCCTAATGAATCTTACCCTTCTTCTCAATCTAATTATGTATTAGATTTGTTACTATTAGTTTCGGCTTGCCATTTATAGTTTACATTGCCATTATGTTCATGTTCGATTGATTATCTTCAACCTTTAGTTACCATACTTAAGGTTTAACAATGTCTTAACAATGTTATAATTAAGCTTTACTTCGTTACTAATCAATTAACATTCATGCTCTACTTATAACCTTTTTTTACTGTCCAAACCCTAAAGCTGGCGCTGCGGTGCCAGCTTCCCTTCCTTAAGTCACGCTGCGGCGCCATACTTCAGTGGTTGAGGAACGGACTTGGCGCGTGTTCCAACGTTACGTGCATATTAATGTAAAACAAGAAAACTCCGAAGAGGTGATGGCTTTCTCTGCCGCCACGACGCCACCTATCTGACCTTGAAATTTGGCAGCTGGCAACCAACTGTCTGCACTAGAAATGTTTTACATACTTTTAACTTTGTGAACTTCCCAGACTCCAAATTTGATCATTTTAAGTCTGAATTGGCTCGTTTAGAAGCCATTTGTTCACAAATCACATGTTCTACGTGTTCATATAAGAATTTTACATTTTCAACTTCGTTAACTCAAAATTCACCCATGAGTTCATTTTAACAAAAACGATAAACGTTCGTGAACGTTCAATGCTTGTTTCTTTGTTCTAAGTCAGAATTCGGTCATTTTTTAGTCTGCAACTCTATAATGCCAAATAAGACTTGTTCCCATCGAAAACCAACATTTCCAAACTCAATATCAAACTTCGACTTCCATTCTGAGAATTTCACGAATTCGACGATTATCGTCTAATCGTGAGAATTCTGGCATAACTTCGTTATTTATGATTTGTTCATCGTTTTAAATAGATTCTTTCCATCATATTGACATTCCAACATACATATTACATCAACTTATTTTCATGCTAGATTATTACTTGTTATTCGTGAGTTTATAACTTATAAAAGTATAAACTACATACAATTTCATTTCTCATGACTTATAATGGATTAAGTCTTCTAACCACCATTCTCACATCTCACCATCACACAAACTTCTTAAGGTATACATATGATAAGTGGGTTTTATACATACTTATTGGATAGCAGTTCACGCGAACTGTGCCCTTCTCAAGTACATTTTAATATGTTTTTAGTTGCATTTCATGTTATTTTGCATTGCATTTACTTAAAACTCCTTTTGGTGAAAAATTGTAGGAAACGACCTAATTTGGTGGAATTAGAGGGCACGAGGCGAATGGACGCATGAAGCGAGGCACAAGCTGGGATATGCGTGGCATGAGGGTCAAGGAGCAGAAGACTAAGAGTGGATGGACAAAGGAAGGAGCAGTGGAACAGATCAGTTGCAGCAGCAGAACCAGAACTCAGAGTTGTAGAAGCGGCGTGGCCGCGCGGTAGGACAAGCTTGGGGACGCATGGCGCCATGATGAAAGTACACGGCTTGACAACATTACACCGCAAGTTGTCTTTCATGCGAGGATTACACTCGGGGAAGCCGCGGCGCCATGCGATGCCTATAGTCTGTCTTGATTTGTTTTATTTTAATTTTTAATTAAAAGGGTTGTAATTAATTTAAAATGAGTTTCTGACTGGTGTCAGACGTATCATTATTCAATTTTATGTATTTTAATTTTGGTAACTAGGGTTTATACTCTGAGAGAGATTCCAACGTGGACGGAAGCCTAAACTATACTTTTCTAATTCTTCGTGGGATTCTCTATCACTGTCGATTTTTACTAGTATTTTGCTGGATTTTTATGAGGATTTGAATGTTACTAGTGGATTATAATCAGTAATTGGTTTGATTGTTTCTATCTTTCATCTTTCAATTGTTTGCTTATTAGCCATGTTTATCTTAGATCCCATAATGGCTTTGGTTCAGTCATGAACTAAACCCCATTATGGGATTCTAACAGATTTTAATATGTAGTTTGGTTGCATGCTTGAATGCTGGATTGTTTTACATATCATATGGGATTTTTATCATGATTGTTTTGCATGTATGAATGCTTGATCACCATTCGCTTTTAGTACTTGTATGGAATTGACAATGAAAATGCAAGTATGGATTGTAGTCATGATAACATACGTATATGGGGCTGTTTTGTATGGCTTGTGTATTTCGTGAATCAGATAGACATATATTGTTTCACCGTATGAGTTAGAATAAGGGCTTATGCTTAAATTCAATTTGATTGCAGTTTCACGTAGACATATAGTGATTTTGGTTATATTGATGATTACATAGAGTCTATCGCTTGTGGATGCTGTGTAAGTAGGTCATAGTACATTAAAAAATGGCTATAACTCTTTTAGTGCTCTTGGCTACTTTCCTGTGATATGTGAATAAGACTTGCATGATAGTGGTGATTAAATGAAAAATAAAATGAAGTTAGGATCCCATTACTTTCAGATTTGATTTCTTACATCTTTATTATTGTTTTTGTCGTTATTGGCGATTAGCGTAATTCACCGATCATATTCATTAGTTTGAGTATATAAATATAGTTATTTAATTGATTCATAGTAATTTAAATTAAACAGCTTTCCCTGTGGGATCGATACTTTACTTGCTCTGTATTACTTGTTGACACGTGTATGCTTGCATGAGTTAGAGCTCTTTTGTTAGAACTGAAAATGAGGCAACAAGTTTTTGGCGCCGTTGCCGGGGAAAGGCGTTTAAATTATTATTATTATCATTAGTTTTAAGCTATATCGTATGACCTAGACAAATCTATTCTTATCTCATTTCCATTTTTGTTTTTGTTTCAAGAACTTGTATAAATTTGTATGCGCACGCGCTCATCCAACCCCACTTAACACCTGTTCAGGACAACATAAACGGGAGAGGTTGGAAAACGAGTGTTCGTAGAAATTTACAAGCACAGTTAGAAAGTACTACATCTAATATGGCAGCCGAGGCACAAGGAGATGAGCAAAGAGAGGAGCATAGGGCTCTGAAGGAATTATTCATGCCCAAGATTAATGGATTACAGTCTAGCATTGTCAGACCAGCGATATCAGCCAATACATTCGAGATAAAAATGGGCACTATTCAGATGGTACAAAATTCGGTACAGTTTTGGGGTGCCACTATAGATGATCTGAATGAACACCTGTTGAATTTCATCAAAATTTGTGATACATTCAGATACAACGGTGTGACAGAGGATTCTAGCAGACTTAGGCTATTCCCTTTCTCATTGAGGGATAAAGCAAGAAGTTGGCTTCATTCTCTGCCAACAAGATCCATAACTACATGGGAGGACTTAGCACATGAATATTTAGCCAAGTTCTTCCCAATTGCTAAGACTGTAAAGATGAGGACAACTATCTCTCAGTTTGAGCAACAACAGGGCGAGTCCTTGTATGAAGCATGTGAGAGATATAAAGAGATGCTGAGAAAGTGTCCACATCATGGTATGCCAGATTGGATGGTGATCAACACATTTTATAATGGATTGGGATGGCAGTCGAGACCGATTGTAGATGCGGCTGCAGGAGGGGCATTATGGGCAAAAAGCTATGTGGAAGCTAATAACCTTATCGAGACAATGGCATCAAATGATATTCAGAATCCTACATCTCGAATGCCATAGCCCAAGGTTGCTGGTGTGTTGGAAGTGGATGCTATCACGCAGTTGTCAGCACAGATGGCAGCCATGACGAAGAAAATAGATACATTAACAGAAGGTAAAACGAAGACGGTTGCCTTCGTATGTGAGATTTATGCGGGGTCACACTCGACAAATCAATGTCTTTATCATTTCGAATCGATGCAATTATGTGAGCCATTACAAAAAAGACCAAGGTCGGTTTGAACATATATACCCCCAACAACAAAGAAATCATCCAAATTTTAGTTGGTCAAATAACCAAGGGAATCAGCAGAATCAGTTTCAAATAAATAATCAATTTTAGTCACAACTAGTGCAGCCACAGTTTAATCCTAGACCACCTTTTCCATCGCGATTTTCTCAACAACAACAACATCACACTCCAGCTGCACCTCAGCAAGAAAAGAAATCAAAAATGGAGGAGATGATGATGAAATACATGGCAAACACAGAGGTTATGATCAAAAACCAAGCAGTGGCTATTAAGAATCTGGAAACTCAGATGGGGCAGATGGCGAACATGCTTACCAATGGGCCCTGGGGTTCATTCTTAGGAAGTAATGAGAAACAAATCCACGAAGAGACGGGAAGGAACATTGTTAAACTATCACATTGAGGTGCAGGAAAAACTTTGCGGACACTATATAAGTCGCGCTATGAGTGCCCAATTATCTTGAGGAAATGCAGCATGTGCCATGTGAGAAATGAGCAATCGATTGCTAAAGAAGAAAATCTGGAAAAGTCTGAGGTTCGGCAGGAATAGAAAGATAAAGCAGGTTCAAAGGAGAAGCTTAAGAGTTTAGTACCACCAATTCACCCTCAAGTTCCGTACCCACAAAGATTAAATAAGCAAAGGGAAGATAAGTAATTCAGCAAGTTTTTGGAGATATTTAAAAAGCTGCAAATCAATATACCTTTCGCCGAGGCATTGGAACAAATGCCAAGCTATGCAAAGTTCATGAAGGGTATACTATCAAGGAAGAGGAGATTAGACGAATTTGAAATAGTAGCCTTGACAGAGGAATGTAGTGCAGTGCTTCAGTAGAAGTTACCTCTGAAGCTGAAGGATCCAGGCAGTTTCACAATCCCGTGCACAATCGAGAAGATGAATTTTGAAAAGTGTTTATGTGATCTTGGGGCAAGAATAAATTTGATGCCCTTGTCAGTATTTAATCAGTTGGGATTGCAGGCTCCAAGGCCGACAAACATTGCGTTACAGTTAGCTGATAGATCCATCACGTATCCACGGGGACTTGTTTAAGATGTCTTGGTGAAGGTGGACAAATTTATCTTTCCGGCTGACTTCATCATTTTGGATTACGAGGAAGATAAAAATATACCAATTATATTGGGGAGACCATTCTTAGCCACATGCAGGACTTTGATAGATGTGCAAAAAGGGGAACTCATGATGCGTGTACATGATTAGGAGGTGACCTTTAACATCTTTAAGGCAATGAAGTTCCCAACAGATGAAGAAGAATGCTTCCGGGTTGATGTGGTGAACCAGGTTCTAAATGATGAAGTACAGAGTATAGTGGATTGTGAACCATTGAGAAGTATCATTGCTAAAAATTTAGATGTAGAGGATGAGGAATTAAATAAATTTGTTCAATATCTAGATACCACTCCACAGTATGGAACCATTGCAGTATGTGATAAGTTTCCGGACAAGCATCTTAAACTGAATGGCTAGAGATTGAAGAGTGATTCTGGTGGTGAGGTGGATAGAAAGAAAGTCACCTCGATTCTATCTTCGACATGAGACTCAAGGACAGTCAAGCTAATTGATTATAACTTAGCGCTCGATGGGAGGCAACCCATTGTTTCCATCTCTACTTAGTATTTATTTGGTTCAAGTTGTTTGGTTTAGCTTATTCTCATTACTTGTTAGGATAGTATGAGTACCTTTATATGCTTATTCATCGTAGTCGAATCACAGAAGAGCATGTTCGTTCATTGCATTGAAATTAGGGTGACAGAATAGGCATTCATTTTTATTTAGTAAACGATGATTTGATAAAGTCTATTGATGTTATTGCAGGTGTATTGGAGAGCATGCATTTCTGTCTTGCAGATTCTAAAAAAATAAAAGCTAGCGAAAGGTGTGTCGGGGGCCACTGACAAGACAACAATTTAAACCTGAGACAATTGCTTGCATGTAATATACTGCTAGACAGAGTTACCAACTGTCGCTTTCGCGACCAAATTTATTAAAACTCTCATGGCCAAGACGCGACATCAGACGTGGAAAAATTTTTTACGTTTAAAAATGTGATGGAGATCAGTTGGACTCTCATTTGCAATCAAAACAGAAGCGCAATCACAGTGTCTCTCCATAACTCATGTCTCTATCTCTCTATCAGTTACAAATTGAAGCCATACATCTCTCAATCACATATCCACGATTCTCTCCACGTTCAAAGCTCAAACCCACGCTCTCATCCATTGATATAAACTAGGGCTTCTGATTTAGTTGGGCAGAAATGAACTTGAGAGTACTCTCATCACTAGTTCTTCTTCATTCTCAGTCAAATCATCTACATTATCTGTCTAAAAAAAAATGGGTCCGAAAAGAGCTCGCTCTATTTCATCTTCTTCTTCATCTTCCTCGGGTAGTCAAGGGGAGGATATTGTTGATCACACCAAGTTTCTAAACTTGGAAGCTCAGCAAGAGTATTATAGAATTGTGGCGAAGACGTTTGTCAAGGAGCGCGGTTTCAAACCAGAGGGGCAAGATGGTCAACTATGTGCCATTATTCATGAGAGAGGCTGGGGTGGACTGAGTGTAACTCCCACGCCCATTTCGATGAGCATAGTCCGAGAGTTTTATGCCAATGCCAAGGTCACCATGAGCGGTATATATTTGGTTTGTGGTTTCGACATAGATTACAGACCCCATGCCATCCGCACCATTTTTAGACTTACCGATACACCACCAACGGGGGCTGCTAATTGGGTCACCGGTGCACATTTGGAGACAGACATGGAGTTGGTTATTGTTGAATTGTGCGTGCCTGGCACAAAATGGACCTATAAAGTCTGCACGAATCAACCTCGCATATTCCTAGCCACCCTGAACCGATAGGCAAAGGCGTGGAATCTGTTCATATGTGCCAAGCTCGTGCCTTCCTCTCATCAACACGAAATCACAGCGGAGAGGGTAATTATTCTGTGGGGCATAATCACCGGGAAATACATTGACATTGGTCATCTCATCCATCAGAATATGTTGCGATATCTGTGGGGAGGCACCATTGGGAGCATTCCACACGCATTAGTGGTTGCTATGCTATATGCTAATCATGGATGCAACTGGGGCAACAAACAAATGGAATACCCAAGCCAGGACATAACTCATGCCACAATTGCAAATTTTAAGGATTGGGCAGGAGGTGTATCGCATCTGCGAGGATTAGGTTTTATCATTCAGCCTACTTTTCCAGTGACATCACAGTAGCCACCTCAGATAGATGAGGCAAGCCCGTCCACGCAAGCATCTTCTGCCCATGGTGATCGCCATCTCCAAAGGTTGAAGCGAAAAGTCGATGCCATGTACGATAATTTCGGAACGTTTGCGATGGGACTCACGAGGGCCTTGGTCGAGGCTTTTGCACAGCAAGGAACGACGCTAGAGTGGCCTCAGTTCGGAATAGCAGTGCCATATCCACCACCAGATTCGCCACCCGAGGAGGGTAGTACCACTGATCATTAGGGGAGTTTTTCGTTACCATTTACCTTCATTCAATGGGGCATTGAATATTATAATTTTGGGGGTATTGGGGTAGTAGTATAGTTGCATGTAGTTGTTTTTGCATTATTAGTTTAATGTTTGCATCATATAGTTTATTTTTGCATAGAGTTGCATGTTTATTTTTAGTTTGTATATCTCACAGTTCTTGCCATATGGAAATTTGTCTAGCCGATGATGATAGTGAATTTTTTGAAGATGTTTGAGTATTTTGGGATAACATGAGCTGAGATATAATGTTTTACACAATGCAGTTCATAATGTTGTTTAAATGCTTTCGGTTTGCACGGACGTGTTCACAATCATTTGTAGGTATAAGAATTATGTGTTGCATTGCTCGATAGAAATTGTAGTTTTAAAAAGGGAAATATGTGGAAAGTGAACTTAGACGGTTTAAAGCATTGGCATTCAAACTTTGGGAAAACATGGGTATCTATGTATAAAAAAAAATTCAACTAGCAATAATGTGACTAGTCTTATTTCCGGGCCCTGACTACTTGAGTAAGTACGCCCGAGGGGATTGTCTCTACACCTAGCGCCCTAAGGTCTTTCATTGTCTCGGAGTTGTTGGTTGAAAGCTCGCTAAGGGGTAGCAGTGTTGCCTAATGGAGTACGACATTGCACAGTCATGTGGAAAAAAAAATAAAAAGAAAAAAAAATAGCAATAAATACCGCGAGAAAATGCGAAAATCGCCCTCGTGAGTAAAAATAAAGCAGTTAAGCCCATTGTTGAACCTTAGGTTGTTTTGATATATTGGAATAGTCTTCATTGCATATATATACATGAGTCTTGATTTGAACTATAATTTTCTGTTTTAAGCAATTTAGCATCTGTATTCTTTACTTAAATCAAATTTTGGTGAACATGACACACACACACAACATATCTATAGCATTTATGAATTATCTTAGTGTACGACAGTATGCCTACAGTTTGGTTTGAATCTGTATTCTTAAATCTGGAAAAATTCGCTGAGGCATTTTGGACTGAATTTTTGTGATAGTTGGAACAATGTGAGATTAGTTGCATCATAATTTAGTTTCATCGTAATATAGCTGCATTTTCATTGTTCATTAGTATGCATTGCTTGAGGGAAAGCAACAGTTCAAGTTTGGGGGTATTTGATAAGTGGGTTTTATACCTACTTATTGGATAGAAATTCACGCGAACTGTGCCCTTCTCAAGTACATTTTAATGTGTTTTTAGTTGCATTTCATGTTATTTTGCATTGCATTGACTTAAAACTCCTTTTGGTGAAAAAGTGCAGGAAACGACCTAATTTGGTGGAATTAGAGGGCATGAGGCGAATGGATGCATGAAGCGAGGCACAATCTGGGATATGCGTGGCATGAGGGTCAAGGAGGAGAAGACGAAGAGTGGATGGACAAATGAAGGAGCAGTGAAACATACTCGATTCTGATGGCGAACCGAACTCGAGATTCTGAGATGCCATCTGACCGCATGCGGCGGAGACAAGCTTGGGGCCATGGCGCTAGTGTGAGCACACTGGGTGGACAACATTACACTGCTTTGCAAGTTCTTGGCGCTGTGAGGATTACAACTGGGGAATCGCGCAGCACACATAGGCTCTTGATTTGTTTTATTTTAATTTTTAATTAAAAGGGTTGTAATTGATTTAAAACGATTTTCTGACTGGTGTCGGACGTATCATTATTTAGTTTTACGTATTTTTATTTTGGTAACTAGGGTTTACACTCTGAGAGAGATTCCAACGTGGACGAAAGCCTAAACTCCACTTTTCAAATTCTTCGTGGGATTCTCTATCACTGTGGATTTTTACTAGTATTTTGCTAGATTTTTATGAGGATTTGAATGTTACTAGTGGATTATAATCAGTAACTGGTTTGAACGTTTCTATCTTTCATCTTTCAATTGTTTGCTTATTAGCCATGTTTAGCTTTGATCCCATAATGGCTTTTGGTTCAGTTATGAACTAAACCCCATTATAGGATTCTAACAGATTTTAATATGTAGTTTGGTTGCATGCTTGAATGCTGGATTATTTTACATATCATATGGGATTTCTATCATGATTGTTTTGCATATATGAATGCTTGATCACCATTCTCTTTTAGTACTTGTATGGAATTGACAATGAACATGCACGTATGGATTGTAGTCATGATAACATACGTATATGGGGCTGTTTTGTATGGCTTGTGTATTTCGTGAATCAGATAGACATATACTGTTTCACCGTATGAGTTAGAATAAGGGCTTATGCTTAAATTCAATATGATTGCAGTTTCACATAGACATATAGTGATTTTGGTTATATTGATGATTACATAGAGTCTATCGCTTGTGGATGTTGTGTAAGTAGGTCATAATACATTGAAAAATGGCTATGACTCTTTTAGTGCTCTTGGCTACTTTCCTGTGATATGTGAATAAGTCTTGCATGATAGTGGTGATTAAATGAAATATTAAATGAAGTTAGGATCCCATTACTTTCAGATTTGATTTCTTACATCTTTATTATTATATTAGTCGTTATTCGCGATTATCATAATTCACCAATCACATTAATTAATTCGAGCATATAAATATAGTGATTTAACTGATGCATTGTAGTTTAAATTAAACAACTTTCCCTGTGTGATCGATACTTTACTTGCTCTGTATTACTTGTTGACACATGTATGCTTGCATGAGTTAGAGCTCTTTTGTTAGAACTGAAAAAGAGGCAACAACAAGTTCATATATGTTCTTCATAAGTTCATAACTTATTTAAGTTTGAATTACTTATTCATGACTTGTACGGCTTAAGTCCATTGATTATTCATTCTCTTATCAACCTACCTTACAAGAGTTGGAAGATTAATGGACAATAGTCTTACCCTTGATGATCTCTTGAATATTTCTTGTTCTTACTTCTTGCTTCAAAGTCTAACTTTTCCTAACTTATTATCCCTAACCAATAAGCACTTTACAAGTTGAAAGTTGTTGGATGAAATGAGCAACCAACAAATGAAATCCATGCTCTCTATATATAGGATTGCTAAGGTTAGGGTAGTTTAGTCATTTAGGCCATCCCACCTCCTTATTCAAACCTCATTACTATTCATTACTTACTTACTAAGTTAACTTGCTTATCACCTTATTTGCTTGCTCATCACATTCTTTTCTTGGCCATCACATAAAGGTCTTACTCACCATGAATAACCATATGATCATGGGTTGCCCCATGGATCACCCTAATCCATTGGATCTTAATTTAGGCTTTGATTCAATTAGCTTAGCTGTGACAACCCGAGAATTTGGATATTTATAAAATCTAAAAATATTGAATTAAGGTTAAATAATAAACCTAGATAGAAAATAAGTGAATAGATTTGATATTTCTGTGAAGAAATTTTAAGGATTTCAAAATTCTGTGATGAATTTTGGTAGGTTTTAAATCTTTTGGTGAATTATTCAGGATTAAGTATATAAATGAATATGTTCTGTGTATATGGCATTATATGTTTACAGTATGTGGTTAAGGGTCAAGGGTTGACCAGATAACCTATATCAGTGGCAAACCCTAATATTATATTAAGAACGTCAACGTTCAGTTAAAAAACCCTAACGACTAATAAGAAACCCTAGAAACCGATCCCTAATTTCAGTTCTGGGAATTCGAAACCCTAATTCGGAATATGAAATCCTAATTTGAGAATTCAAAGGCTAAATTTAATGATTTAAGTATTTATGATTATAAATATAATTAGGGATAACCCTAATTGACTATTTAGAAAACTCAATTCTTGGGTTATAAATCCTAATTCCCATTTTGGGGAAAACCCTATTTATTATTAGCAATTTTAATTAGGAAATATTAATCCTAATTAGCAAACTTGAATTATGATTGAGAAATTTTAGTATAATTAGAAAACCCTAATTATAATGTAGAGGTATTAATTTTCTATTTTGAAAACCGAAATTTAGAAATCTTAGAATTTAAATTGCAAAAATCTAAGGGTTAAACTCTAAACCCTAAGGGTTAAACCCTAAATCCTAAGGGTTAGGGCAAATGACAAGTATGCCTTAAAAATATGAAATTAAATGGCCAAAATGCCCTTTTCTTACATTTTAAGTAAAAGATCACACCAAATCTTGGTGACTCACTACAATTGATATTGCAATTGTGTTAAATCATCCAAGTTCATATTTTGTGCCACCAATGATAGGATACATTGAATCTAAAAATCAAAAATTTAAGTAAGTAAAAATCTTACTTTACTTCTCATAATGCCCAACCCTTTCTCTCTCTAGCTTTTCGAAATTTAGAGAGAGAGAGAGAAGATGAGCCATGATCATTTCATAGCCTTCCAACAACAGAATCCAAGATCAGATTCAAAGATCTAAGCTTAGAAGGTATAAACCCTAAAATTTCGAAATCATGAGATCTTATGTTATTTGTTGTAAGTTGTTGGTTAAAGTTGTGTATTAGGTTGTCTTTGAGTGATCTGGGTTGTTAGATCATAGATCTATAACATCTAGAGGCACGAAAATCAAGTTTTTAGAAACTAACTTTGAACCCTAAAATGTTGTTTGACAACCATATGTCAGGGCTCGTAGATCAGTGTGTGTTAGGTGTTATGCGTGTTTTATGTTATAGATCTGTTCTATGCCATGTGGTCTTTGTTCTGAAACTTGAATCATGGTCAGATCATGTCTAGAACGCAAGTTATGAGTGGTCAAAGTGAGTTGACCAATCAGAAATTCTGAGTTTCTAGGCTACCCAGAAACCCAGAATTTCTGACATCCACTTTTGACGGTTTAGATCTTGTTGTGTGTTAGTAGTTAGGCCTTGTTGTTGGTTGATATTTGTAGGCTGTAATGCAAAATACATATTCAAGACAGTAGATTACTCAGATCCTGATCAGGAACGAAAATAATTGTGGTCAAAGTAGGTTGACCAATCTGCCTTAAGAACAAATCTTGAAAACCAAAATTCTTCAAGGCCCGTTTTCTCTGACAAGAGTTGACCGGATTGAATCTTGTGATTTTGATATTGTTATGATGATCTGATAATATATATTTGTTCCTTGACATGAGAACTACAGGGTTAAAGCATTATAATACCAAAAAAATGACTAGAACCACTACTACAAAACAGTAAATAGATAACGCGGAAAAAACGTTGTGGTTTCAGTCAGAAAAACGTCGTGGTTAAGGGTGTCATCTATTTGACATCCTTATATAATGTTTTTAAAACGTTGTAGTTAAGTACATTACACAACGTTTTTAAGAAAAAAACGTTGTAGATTTGTTTTCCATAAACTAGCAGATGCTTAAAAACGTTGTAGAAGGTATGTTTCAACAACGTTTTCTGTATAAAAACGTTATGGTTTAATATATTAGACAACGTTTTTAACCAATTTATACAACACTTTTTAAATGTTGTAGATAAAGAAAAAAAAAGAAAAAAAAAGGTTGTGGTTCACCTATATTACCAATGCACCTGCAATATGCTAATGCCATGATATATAGCTAAAAGGTCTAAATTCTCATTTAAATTTAAAGCCAAAATGTATCAACCATTCAAAATACATCCCAATAATATCGTTCGTTTACAGTTTCAAATTACTACATCCACAAAATATACCAAACTATCCATAAAAGACAACAATGCCAACTGCTGAACAGTCAATAGTTCCATTTCCATTCAACTGGGTTTTGAGCCATGTAGGTCTGCACAAGCTTGAGATTGCACATGATGCTATTTGAGCTTTATTATTGATCTAATCCACCATCAACACTTTTGAATGAAACACAAAACAAAATGGATACACAAAGGGACAAAATCCTAAGAGAAGTAGGACACAAACGAGGCCAGATAAAACTGAAGAGCTGCAAGAACAATACCTGAAAGCATAGCTGATATAGAAAGAATTTCATTTGAACAGTTGAATTCAGCGCTGACTACGAGCATCTTCCCCATAGAAATTGTCAATGGATTGCTTTTGTGTACTACATTAGTGTTCCAAGACTTGAACACTTTTTGCTGCAATGGAGAATCGATAAAGGTCAGAATTCATTCACTCCTAAGATCAATCCTAACTGCAAGACAAATGGTTAGAAGAGTTATTCAATCCTAAAATGGCCCGGTGAACTTCTGTCAGATTTCTGGAATGTATATAGGTAGCATACATTCTAATGTTTGCTACAAATCTGCACCCAACTCATGACAATGTCAATGAGTGAACAACAGTTAAGTAAATGCACAGTCCAAAATTATATAAAATGTGTGAGTATGTAGCTATACATTCTACCTATTTAAGCATGTGTTTTCCTTACACACAAAATTAAAGAAGGATGGCATTAGCAACAAGTAAGATACTTGTTCCATTATGCCACATATGGATGTGATATTAGAGTTAATTCCCCCTACAAACAGAAATCAAAGTTAGAAAATATGAGAAAAATTGGACAAGCATAATTGCCTCTCTTATGTGGCATTTGGGAACACTCAAATTTTGATAAAAATGCTCCACCAAAAGTTGCTAGACCACTAAATGGCATATCAGCATGAACAACTATTGTGTTCCCAGGTATACTCCTCTCATCAGGTCCAAACTGAGTACAAGATTGCAATAAGTGAAATATCAGATTGCATGATATATCAAATAATCTAACAATAAGAAATAGCTAACAGAAAAAACACTACGATTGACGACAAAAACTAGTAAATCCATTATAAGAAAATTATAACATAAATATGAAATAGACAATTTAGGTGAATTCTTTTCTCATTTCCATAATTAAGGTAGACAAAGTCTCATTAGACATATTACCATAACAACGACAAAATGATCGATGAGTTGGCTCTACGGTCCAATGTGAGCTCCCCGCACCCAAAAAATTAAAATGTTAAGAGTAGATATTGTAAGATTGTAGCACTATTGTAAATTAGTATTATATGCAAAACAGAATTCTCAAGAAATGTACAATTTAACCTAAGCGGCTGGGTAGTTGTATTTGAGCAAATGTTTAAAAAATGTTGTTTTCCCAGTTGAGTACTGACCTAAGAGCATAACCATGGGTTTAGCATCAAAATCACTATTTCTCGCACTTTGAATGTCAGACTAAGAATAGCACATTCTAGAGCACAACCTTTAGCAACCTGTCAGATTAGATTCACATTTGCAGGATAGATAAACATAATCACCTCAACTAGTTCACATTTGGTCTTCACAACAAGGGTAATAAGAATCCACATTCAAAGCAGACAGAGAAAACCAACTAAACGCAACGTATGTGATCCAGTCAAGTAATTATTCATGCAAGGTTCACTTACATGACTCAGTTTAGAATTCAGAAATGTGAGCAATTTTAAAGGTTAATTCCCATAATAGGTGAGACCTAAATACATCCCAGCAGCCAAAGCTGAAGTAAATAATATGCTTGTTGTGAATAATGTCATATTACAAGCATTGTTGTGGCTTCAAACCATGCACTATGTTCCTACCTTTGCGTATACATTACATGTTTGTACAATATAGTCATGTAATGTATTTGGGTTTATATCATCACCAATATAAATTGAATGTCACCAAAATTCTATCCAGATTAAACTTTTCTGTTCAAAGTAAAAGACTAGAAATTTATTGTGGGAGTACTCCTAAGATGCGCCAACTAAACTATCGATTATTTATCGCAAATACTCCCTCTGTTTTAAAATATAGAGCATTTTATTATTGCATTTTCCTGTAAGAATTCTCCATTCAAAACAATGACTAAACGTTATGACTCTTATAATATAACGATTTGATTCTTTCATACGATTTGATTCAGTGTCACAAATGTTATAAAAAAAGAAGAAGAAAAAAAGTCAACGTTAAAGATTAGAAAAAATATGTATACAATCTTCATGACACGAAGATAGACCACATGTGTTTTGAAATATCAAACCTGGAGAATCCAATGTGCAGAACTAAGGAACCTTGCAACTCCCAAAGCAAATATGTAATGTGCTGTGAACGGTTCAACAATCTAAAGAAAATTGAAAGCGGTAAAAGCAGGATAAGTTATATATAGAAACAGAACAACTCTAGAAAGGCTTGAAGCGAGGATGTGATTCTCGTCTTCACCTAGTTTACGAGTGTTACGTATCACATGGGCCGAGGAATCTTGAAGCGATTCAAGTAAACGCAAAAGGCCCAACAAATCCTATGAAAAAAGATTATGATGCGTCCATGGATGAATAACAATAGACAATATAGTACATGGTATCACCTAGAGTCATCATAAATTAAGTAAATTAAACAACAAAAAATGGCTATAATGATATCCGTTAATACTCAATATCTACCATGTTAATTATTTTTCCTCACGTCATTAGATTAAACATGAGTTAAGTCAGTCTTAATTTAGAATATAAAGCTCTTAATGGTGATATTTTACAGTAATGGTAACAACCATCGTAAATTTGTATAAAAAATAAAAAATAAAGAAACACTGCAAGAGACTGAAGACACATACCACATGATAATGCACAAAGTTGTCTTTGTCATCCATGTAAGTAGATTTCAATACAAAACGAATCATATAAATGACCCAAGCGGTTGTTCCCAGTGTAGCAAAATCAAGTAGCGTGTGTATGTCATATTCCATTATAAAGGCTGCAGTGAGTCTAAGTAGCTAGAAACAAAGTCATTAGTTCTTGTGATTTTAGTGAAAGACCTGTGGAAAGTTAAAACCACATAGCTAAAAAAGAGAATACTGATAAAACAAAATTCCTCATAACTAACATATTAACAACTATTGAGCCATCATAAATTTTCTTCCGTGAAGAAGATTTATGAGGAAAAAGCAACAGATAGAAAAAGCAGTGATTCTTTAAGCAGGTCATAAGCTATTTCAGGTCATAAGCAGGTCAAAACAGAGTGTTAGATTCTGCACCATCTAGTCCACCACCAGAAATAGATGGTGCAGAATCTACTGCCTTAATAGTTTTCTTTGGAACTGCAGATGCTCCCTACAGAAAATAGTACTCAAAATATAAGCTCGGATAGGGAAAATTCAATAGTAAGGGAAAATATTGAGAACTGATCACACCTCAAATGGAATTTTCTCATACTCGGCATCAAGTGTACTCAAATGGAATTTTCCAAGTATAATGGCTTTAAATGGGGATAAAGTTGAAACACCTCATAAGCCTATAAAGTTTATAAAATCAATAAAAATTGTCAAACTCAAACAAATTTACTGCATAATAAACTAATTCAATTTTAGCACAAAACCTTCATCTCGTGTGTAAGACCCCGAATTTTATGAAATAAAAGTATTCAATTTTCTTATTTAGTAAATGATAAAATTGATAAAATATTAAAGTTAAGGGTGATATATGAATTTTTTCAAAATACGCAAGTGGTTATAAAATATTCATTGTTGTCGGGGAATATTCGTTTAGTCGTAGAATATTCTTTCCGGTGTGGGAATATTAAGTTAAGACGCACGATCATTTGTGGGCCCTATACTTGAGAAAAAGCATCGGATGAAGAAAATGACAAATTTGAGTTTTTATAAATAACGGCGTAATGGTTCACAATTAACCTTTGTTGGAATACCCGGTGGTTAAAATCTGATGTCTGGCGTGGTTGCTGATGAAAGACACGGTATTGCATATTATTTTTGAATTATTGATTCTTACGTGAGAATGCACTACTCAATAATTGTTACAATAATTATTGTTCAATATTTTATTTTATTGAATCAATAATTATTGCGTTGATATTTTATATTATTGTTGTTTCAATAATTGTCTTTGCCACAATATCTCCATTATCGGATCAATAATTCATATTATTTGAATAATATTATTAGATAGCATTATTGGCAATGTCTAGAAAGTTACATCGAGGAGAGATTTGGTCACCTAAATTGCGCCGATGAGGAGAAATCCTTATCGGAAAGCCCTCTTTCACAGGGGCCGCTGGTTGTCATTATTGTGATTCTATAATATTATTTGTGAATAATTAATTATTGATTTATATGATAATAAAATATTTATTTGATGTGGATATAAATGATGGATTTATTTATGTGGTTATAAATGAAGGAATTAATGTTCAGGTATTTTATCAGTATTTTATCGGATTAGAGGTATTACAAGATCAAATCAGTGTTCTTACAACTTTATTGCGTGAGTTATAATTTTTAATCTGACCGTTGGATCATTGGGATTTTTGGATATGTTATACATATATAAGTTGAGTATATGTTCACAAATTTTGAGCGAATTAAAAATGAGCGTTATAATTTGTTATGAATTTTAAGAGGTGATTGATTCGGAAATTAGTTTTATAAATGATTTTGGTGGAAAATTCTAGAAATGGGTGGGCCCCGCTTTTGGTTGTTGGGGAAGATGGCTAATTTTTGGTGGGTGGAATAGTATCGGTAAAGCCATCGGTGGCGAGTCAAAATCAGCTTGGCGTGCTTAACATTTTTTTCTATAAATAGAGGGCTAAGTTAGAATTGAAAATAGCACCAGAATTCATAAGTTTTCTCTTTTTTTCTCTCTAGATTATCGAGTGTATTTTGTGAGTATTTAGATACTTTGTGAGTTGCTATTCATCAGTGCAAGTTTCCTTCAACGTCATATCCAATATCCAGTCAGAAGTGCTGCTCTTTTGAGGTAAGGGATAGTAAGGGATATTAAGGAATGTTATATTCTTCATAATGATGTTATTCTTTCAATATCATTATAATGACATATTGGTATGGATCTTATTGTGGAATTTCTACCTTTTTGAGTTGGGATTACTATTCACGTATACGGCACTATTCACGTATACGGCACTATTCATGTATATGGCACTATTTACGTATATGACATTATTTACGTATACGGTACTATCTACTAATACGGAGTACTATTCACGAGTTACTATTCATGGGTACTATTCACGACAAAAATTGGTTTTTTTTCTGACCAAATTATAGTTGATTTATGATTGTTGCTCTTGAAAATAAATGCAGTTGTTGATCATATTGTTTTTATTATCATATATAACATTTTTATAACCCTGATGTTGAATTTCTCTTTCACTTGAGTGTAAAGATGGGTAGATTATTGGTATGATCGTGACTATGGGTTCTCTTTGGCGATGGTGCAAAGTTGAATCGTTATTTGGTATGATCATGACCATTGAATTTACAATTGAATATTTTTTAGCTTAAGTGCAAAGGTGAATTGATCAACATGGTTATAATTATGGTTTATATAGATTTTGAAATGATTAATATATTAATATATTTGGCCTGTAGCGCAAATATGAACTGTTGATGAATATCTTTGGCATGTATTGCAAAGATGAACTGTTGATGAATATCTTTGGCGTGTAGTGCAAAGATGATCTGTTGTGAATATCTTTGGCCTGTAGTGCAAAGATGATCTGTTGTTGAATATCTTCAGCCTGTAGTGTAAAGATGAACTGTTGTTGAATATCTTTGGCCTGTAGTGCAAAGATGAACTTTGATGAATATCTTTGGCCGTAGTGCAAAGATGAATTTATTAGTATGATTATGAACAGGAACTGTGATTTGGTATAACCATGATCTTTGATGTTTCAGGTAAAGACGGTGATAAAATTATTCCTGTGTCCGGATGAGAAGAGGAATTTAGAACTACAATTATGATTATGAGTTATTCATATGATTGTGGACTAGAATTGTTGATTGATGTTATAGGGATAAAACATTGTTGGTGGATTTTTAACATGGAGAAGGTAATAGACTTTATAGTCTATTTGACTCTTCTAATGGATTGCTCGTTCCGCTGCAACTATGGTTAAAAAGTTTTATCATCTACCATATGTTCTAAATCTCTGATTTATTACTGATGAAGGCTATTGATAATTTAATTATCTTTAGTCATGATATTCTTTTTCTTGAGCTAGTTGTGCTCTTATACATTTCAAAATTCCTTTCAGGTAATAAGAGTGTAGCTAGATCGAGCGGGGGTAACATGGGAATAGAACGGTGGTCATCATTTAGTAGTTATATTTGGTGAATCAAATAGGGTGAGGCGAACCCAACGTTGGAAGGGTGTTTTGCCACTATCATACAAGATGTTTAATGACATACAACCTCGTGTCATCATAAGACAGGGTTGTTCACATCCACTTGCTGAGTATATTTACGAGCACTACCTATATAATCTTGGTGTTTGTTTGAAGTATAATTCACGATTAGAGACAGTGGAGATAATGATATGTCAAGAGAAGACTCACCATTGGAAAGAATATGATAGTAATCTTCTCATTTTTTCTTTGGGGTTTATTGGGTCAACCAAGGATTATTTTGTGGGCATATGATATCTATCATAACCTAGACGCATGGCCTCCCATGTACGAAGGTTTCCTTGAGCACTTTCCAAAGATTATAATTTCTAAAGCAGTTTTTTGATTTGTACCTTTATGTAAGGTGTCATTGTGACGTCTTTATCAAGGTTGGGACATGAGTCGCGGTTGGTATATATTTGTATCAAAACTCACGGCATTTATGTTGTTGTATTTTGCCACGACAATTGTTGTAATAAAGTTGTAGTTGTTTTCTGTACCATGTATTTGGCAACTCAGAATGGGTTGGATGGAATGGACCTATTTTGGGGTTGTCACATTTGGTATCAGAACTTAGGGATATGGTTTCTGGCGGAGATCGAGGAATAGAACTAGAAGGGGAGAGATGAGTAAATCCTTCGCTAGTGTGTCCTACCTAAGCTTATTTATTGATCAGTCATAATATCGGGATATTATGTGAAATGTTAATTTGTTCAATTAACCCTTGTTTTGAAGCTGTATTCTAGAATGATATCTGAAATACAGGAGATGAGCAATGGAAAAATCATGAGGACATGGAAGATGGAATCTGAAATGAAAGTAAGGTATTCTCAACTCTTGAAATACCAGGTACGTAAATTTTAGGGACAAAATTTCATAAGGAGGGAATATTGTAAGACCCCGAATTTTATGAAATAAAAGTATTCAATTTTTCTTATAATTATTATTAGGTAAATTATTCTGAATTAACACTATTGGATTACGGTGGTTAAAAAAAGCGAATACTACGTAGTTGCACAAGATGCACACACGATGTTGCATAGTATTTTTGAATTATTTATTCTTACGTAAGAAGACACTAATCAATAATTGTTACGATAATTCTTTATTCAATATTTTATTTTATTGGTTCAATAATTCTTTGCGTTGATATTTTATATTATTGTTGTTTCAATAATTGTCACTACTACGATATCTCCATTATCGGATCAATAATTCATATTATTTGAATAATATTATTAGATATCATTATTGGCAATGTCTAGAAAGTTACGTCGAGGAGAGGTTTGGTCACCTAAATTGCGCTTGAAGAGGAGAAATCCTTATTGAAAGCCCCTCTTTCACAGGAGCGGCACGGTTGTCTGTGTTTGTGATTACGTAATATTATTTTTAAATAAGTAATTATTGATTATTATGATAAAGAAAATATTTATTTGATGCGGATATAAATGATGGATTTATTTATGTGGTTTTAAATGAAGGAATTAATGTTGAGGTATTTTATCAGTATTTTGTCGGATTGGAGGTATTAAAAGATCAAATCAGTGTTCTTACAGCTTTATTGTGTGAGTTATAATTTTTAATCTGACTGTTGGATCGTTGTAATTTTTGGATATGTTATACATATATAAGTTGAGTATATGTTCACAAATTTTGAACCGTTAAAAATGAACGTATAATTTGTTATGAATTTTAAGAGGTGACTGATTCGGAAATTAGTTTTATAAATGATTTTGGTGAAAAATTCGAGAAATAGGTGGGCCCCACTTTTGGTTGTTGGGGAAGATGGCTGATTTTTTTTGGGTGGAATAGTAGCAGGTAAATCCACCAGGTAGCAGGTCAAGTCTGCTTCGGCATGCTAACATTTTCCTATAAATAGAGGGCTAAATTAGAATTGAAAATCACACCAGAATTCATAAGTTTTCTCTCTTTTTCTCTCTAGATTATCGAGTGTATTTTTTGAGTATTTAGATACTTTATGAGTTTCTATTCATCAGTGCAAGTTTCCTTCAACGTCATATCCGATATCCAGTCAGAAGTGCTGCTCTTTTGAGGTAAGGGATAGTAAGGGATATTAAGGGATGTTATATTCTTCATAATGATGTTATTCTTTCAATATCATTATACTGACATATTGGTATGGATCTTATTGTGGAATTTCTACCTTTTTGAGTCGGGGTTACTATTCACGTATACGACACTATTCACGTATACGACACTATTCATGTATATGGCACTATTTACGTATATGACATTATTTACGTATACGGTACTATGTACGAATACGGAGTACTATTCACGAGTTACTATTCATGAGTTACTATTCATGAGTTACTATTCACGAGTTACTATTCACGGGTACTATTCACAACAAAATTAGTTTCTTTTTCTGACCAAATTATCGTTGATTTATGATTGTTGCTCTTAAAAATTAATGCAGTTGTTGATCATATTGTTTATATTATCATATATAAGATTTTTATAACCCTGATGTTGAATTTATCTTTCACTTGAGTGTAAAGATGGGTAGATTATTGGTATGATCGTGACTATGGGTTCTCTTTGGCCAGTAGTGCAAAGTTGAATCGTTGACTAGTATGATCATGACCATTGAATTTACAATTGAATATTTTTAGCTTAAGTGCAAAGGTGAATTGATCAACATGGTTATAATTATGGTTTATATAGATTTTGAAATGATTATATATATTAATATATTTAGCCTGTAGCGCAAATATGAACGGTTGATGAATATCTTTGGCATGTATTGCAAAGATGAACTGTTGATGAATATCTTTGGCGTGTAGTGCAAAGATGATCTATTGTGAATATCTTTGGCCTGTAGTGCAAAGATGATCTGTTGTTGAATATCTTTGGCTTGTAGTGCAAAGATGAACTGTTGATAAAAATCTTTGGCCGTAGTGCAAAGATGAATTTATTAGTATGATTATGAACAAGAACTGTGATTTGGTATAACCATGATCTTTGATGTTTCAGGTAAAGACAGGTGATAAAATTATCTGTTTCCTGGATGAGAAGAGGAATTTAGAACTACAATTATGATTATGAGTTATTCATATGATTGTGGACTAGAATTGTTGATTGATGTTACAGGGATAAAACATTGTTAGTGGATTTTTAACATAGAGAAGATAATATACTTTATAGTCTATTTTACTCTTCTAATGGATTGCTCGTTCCGCTGCAACTATGGTTGAAAAGTTTTATCATTTACCATATGTTCTAAATCTCTGATTTATTGATGATGAAGGCTATTGATAATTTAATTATCTTTAGTCATGATATTCCTTACTGAGCTAGTTGTTCACCCTATACATTTCAAAATTCCTTTCGGGGTAATAAGAGTGTAAATTTGGATCGAGTGGGGGTAATGAGGGAATAGAGCGGTGGTCATCATTTAGTAGTTATATTTGGTGAATCAAATAGGGTGGCGAACCCAACGTTGGAAAGGTGTTTTGCCACTATCATACAAGATGTCTAATGACATCTGACCTCGTGTCATCATAAGACAGGATTGTGCACATCCACTTGCTGAGTATATTTTCGAGCACTACCTATATAATCTTGGTGTTTGTTTGAAGTATAATTCACGATTAGAGCAGTGGAGATAATGATATGTCGAGAGAAGACTCACCATTAGAAAGAATATGATAGTAATCTTCTCGTTTTTCTTTGGGGTCTATTGGGTCAACTGATAAGTGATATTTTTACTCACTTATTGTATATTAATCCATGCGAATTGTGCCAACCTCGAGTACATTTCATTTTGTTTTAGTTGTATTTCACGTTATTTTGCATTGCATATACTTAAAACTCCTTTTGGTGAATAAGTGTTGGAATCGGCTTCATTTTGGTGGAATTCGAGGTATCGGTGAGCGGATGCGTGAAGGCTAGTTGAAAGGCGAGGATGTACATGGCATGGGGGTACAATGAGGCATGGAAATAAAGCAAGCATGAGGGTTAAAACAAGTAGCAATGGCGAAACCAGACTCGGGAATTGCAGGACACGAGCCATTGGCCATGGCCCTGGCAGCGATATAAAAAGACTTCAGCGGCGCCGAAATCTGAAACTTTTACATGGGTACATACGTAAGTCAAACGCCCGTGAGGCAAGGGGCCTTGCGCCCACGTAGTATGATAAATGCGCCCATGACCGAAGCGTCTTGCCGTACCGCATGGCGAAGACGTCTGGGGGAACTGAGCTTACTGGAAGTCTTGTGGCGTGATGAGCGGATATATACCCGAAGGAACACTGTATGCATGGCGTGATGATGCCGATCTTGTAATTTGTTTTATTTTTATTTCTCAACTTAATGATGTGTAATGTGGTATAAAACGATTCTGACGTGTGTCAGAGAAGTAGACCAGACTTTTATTACGTAACTTTCATAGTAGAAACTAGGGTTTACACCTTGGGAGAGATTCCAACGTTGGAGAAAGCCATAACGTCTATTTTTCCCTACTTCTTCTTGGAGATCTCTGTCATCGTGGATATTGATTATTGTTTATGGGAATTCTTTGTGGATTCAATAGTTAATCATTAGTTTCTATTCAACGATTGGGTTTGATCAATCTAACTTTCTTCCATTCGTTTGTTTATTGATCATGTTTAGCCTTGATCCCATAATGGCTTTTGGTTCAGTCATGAACTAAACTCCATTATGGGATCCTAATGGATTTTAATATGTAATTTGGTTGCACATCTAAGTGTTAGATTTGTTTTGCATATCATTGGATTATCTATCATGGTTGGTTTGTATGTATGAATGACTGATAATCTTCATGTTAGTATTTGTATGGAATTGGAAATGAACATATGAATATGGTTGAAATCATGATAGCATGCGAATATGGGGATTGCATATTTTGTGAAACAGATAAGAATATACTATTTTGCCGTATGAGCTAGAATAAGGGTTGTGTTTAAAATCAATAGGATTGCAATTGCGCATAGGAATATGGTAATTGTGATGGTATTGGTGATCATATAGATTCTAACATCTGTAGATGATATGTGAGTTGGTTATAGTGCATTGGAAAATGGTTATAACTCGCTTTTATGCCCTTGGCTATTATCTTGTGATATATGAACACTTCTTGCATGACATATGGTGATTGAATGAAATATTGAATGAAGTTAGGATCCCATTGTTTTCACATTATATTTAGTCCATTTATACTCTTATTTTTAGTTGGTAATCATAATTAGTTTAAATCAACAATTAAGTCCATAGTCTTACCATATAAATATAGTGAGTTAATTAATGCATAGTAGTCTAAAGTTAACACTTTCTCTATGGGATCGATACTTTACATACTCTGTATTACTTGTTGACCCGTGTATACTTGTATGAGTCAGAACTCTTTTATAAGAACTATAAAAGAGGCAACAAGTTTTTGGCGCCGTTGCCGGGGAAAGGCGTTAATTTAGATAATTATCATTAGTTCAAAGCTTTATTGTATGACTTAGACAATTCTATAATTTCTCATTTCTATATTTGTTTTGTTTTAAGTACAGGTGCTTGTAGAATTTTATGCACACGCGATCCTCCAACTCAGAGTTAACACCAGCACAAGCTAATATAAACGAAAAAGGTTGGAAAGCGAGTGTGCGGATAAATCTGCAAGAGCGATTAGAAAAGCATTACGATCGATATGGCGAGAAGAACAAAGGATTGATCCAAGAGAAGAGCATCGGGCTCTAAGGGAATATTCCATGCCAAACATAAATGAATTACAGTCTAGCATAGTCAAACCGGCAATAGCAGCAAACACCTTCGAAATAAAAATGGGCACTATTCGGATGGTGCGAATTGATCTGATTTAGGGTGCTTGCTATAGATGATCCGAATGAGCACCTATTAAGCTTCATCGAGATTTGTGACACATTCAGATATAATGGTGTGACGAAAGATACCATCAGACTATGGTTATTCCCATTTTCATTGAGGGATAAAGCAAGGAGTTGGTTACATTCTTTGCCAGCTGGATCGATTACTACATTGGAGGATTTAGCACAGAAAATTTTAGCCAAGTTTTTCCCAATGGCTAAGACTGCAAAGATGAGGACAACCATATCTCAGTTTGAACAACAATAGGGTGAATCCTTATATGAAGCATGGGAAAGATATAAGGAGATGCTTAGGAAGTGTCCACATCATGGTTTACGGTGGTACGGTAATTAATTCATTTTCTGATGGCTTGGGATGGCGGTCGGTGATTGTAGATCACTTGACTTGAGGAGGGGCATTATGGGCAAAAAGCTATGATGAGGCCTATACGCTTATCGAGATGATGGCCACAAATGACTATCAGAATCCTACAACTCGGATGTCTCAACCCAAAGTTGCAGGGATGTTGGAGGTGGATGGGATTACACAGCTATCGGCACAAATGGCAGCCATGGCTAAGAAAATAGAGACGTTGGCAGAGAGTAAAGTGAAGACGGTTTCTTTTGTTTGTGAGATTTGTGCGGGGTCACACTCCACGAGACCAATGTCTTTATCACTCGAAGCGATTCAATATGTAAACTCCTACGAGAAAGGACCAAGGCAAATTCGAACACATACCACCCAACAACAACGCAATCATCCAAACTTGACTAGTCTAACAACCAAGGACAACAATAAAATCGGTTCAGTAGAATCAAGCAGTTTCAACAACAATCGACCATGACATTACGGTTTATACCGAAACCACCATTTCCATCGAGATTTAATCAACATCAACAACACCACACTCCAGCTGCATCACATCCAGAGAAGAAATCAGAAGTGGAGGAGATGATGTTGAAATACATGGCAAACACCGAGGTCATGATCAAAAGCCAAGCAGTGGCTATCAAGAATTTAGAGACGCAAATGGGGCAAATGGCGACCATGCTTACTAATAGATCTCAAGGTGCTTTGCCAAGTAATACAGAGGAAATCCTAGAAGAGACGGGAAGGAGCAGTGTCAAGCAATAACATTGCGATCTGGGAAACACTTGACAGTATCTGCAAGTCGCGCCCGCGCATGATACCACTAAGGAGGCCATGCGGCCGCTCGATGCAGAGAAAGAAACTGAGGAGAATAAAAATTTGGAAAATTATGAGGTTCAGCAAAATGAAACGAATAAAGCAGGTTCAGAAGAGAAGGTAAAGAGTCCACTACAACCACTACACCCTCGAATACCATATCCGCAAAGGTTAGCAAAGCAGAAAGATGACAAGCGATTCGATGAAGTTTTAGAGGTCTTCAAAAAGCTGCAAATCAATATACCTTTTGCCGAAGCATTGGAATAAATGCCAAGCTACACAAAGTTCATGAAAGGTATACTATCAAGGAAGAGGAGATTAGATGAGTTTGAAATGGTAGCTTTGACAGAAGAATGCAGTGCATTTCTTCAACGTAAGTTACCTCCAAAGCTGAAAGATCCGGGTAGCTTCACAATTCCGTGTACTATTGGGAAGATGGAGTTTAACAAGTGTTTATGTGATTTGGGAGCAAGTATAAATTTAATGCCACTGTCTGTATTTAATCAGTAGGGATTACCGGCTCCAAGACCAATGAACATATCATTACAGTTAGCCGATCGGTCTGTCACATATCCGTGAGGAATTGTTGAAAATATATTGGTTAAAGTGGATAAGTTCATCTTTCCGGCTGATTTTATCATCCTAGATTTCGAAGAGGACAAGAATATTCCGATCATACTGGGAAGACCATTCTTGGCCACGGGCAGAGCTTTGATAGATGTACAAAAAGGGGAACTTACGATGCGAGTTCAGGATCAAGAGGTCATTTTTAATGCATTTAAAGCTATGAAATTCCCAACGGATGAGGAGGATTGTTTCTTCGTTGATTGGGTGAATCGGATTCTAGATGGTGACATACAGAGTTTAGCAGACTATGAACCTTTGAGGAATATCACTGATGAGAATTCAGATGCAGAGGATGAAGAATTTGACGAATTTGTTCACTATCTGGATACCAACCCCCAATTCAGGATATTTAGACCCCCTGCAGAGCCATTGACGATAGCTGGAGATACCTCAATAAAGCTAAAACCATCTCTTGAGACACCTCCTGACTTGGAGTTGAAGTTTACCTAAAACATCTCGGTATGCATTTTTAAGTTGATTCCAAATTACTTGTGATTATTGCTACAGTCTTAACATCTTGTCGGGGAAGAAAAAGCGCCCGAAAGTGCTTACAGAGTTCAAATCGGCTATTGGATGGACCATAGCGAGATATCAAAGGAATCGACCCTTCAGTATTGTATGCACAAGATCCTAATGGAAGATGGTAGCAATGAAGCGGTTGAGCAACAAAGGAGGCTTAATCCAATAATGAAGGAGGTGGTCAAGAAATAGGTACTAAAATGGCTAGATGCAGGAATAATCTATCCAATCTCAGGCGGTAGATAGGTGAGTCCAAAGACGAGTGTGTTCAGAAGAAGGGTGGCATGACCGTTGTGACTAATGAGAATAATGATCTAATCCTAACACGAACAACGATTTGGGGTGGAGAGTTTGCATGGATTCATAAGCTAAACAAGGTTACAAGGAAAGATCATTTCCCGCTCCCATGTATCGATCAGATGTTGGACAGACTAGCAGGGCATGAATACTATTGCCTTCTGGATGGGTATTCGGGTTACAATCAAATTATGATAGCTCCAGAAGATCAGGAAAAGACTACTTTCATATGTCCATATGGCACTTTTACTTTCAGAAGAATGTCTTTTGGGTTGTGTAATGCTCCAGCCACGTTTCAAAGATGTATGATGGCTATATTCTCTGACATGGTGGAACAGAATGTTGAAGTATTTATGGATGACTTCTCAGTCTTCGGGGATTCATTTGACTTATGTCTCGAGAATCTAGTTATGGTGTTAAAGAGATGCGTTAAAATAAATTTAGTGCTAAACTGGGAAAAATGCCACTTCATGGTACAAGAAGGAATCATTTTGGGACACAAAGTTTCAAAGACGGGACTTGAGGTGGATAGAGCAAAACTGGAGACTATTGAGCACCTACCACCACCTACATCAGTAAAAGGAGTTCGCAGTTTTCTGGGACATGTAGGGTTCTACCGCAAGTTCATTAAGGATTTCTCCAAAATCACTAAACCATTATGCAACCTATTGGAGAAAGATGCAAAAAACAATTTTGATGACACTTGCGTATCCGCATTTGAACACTTAAAGAGAAAACTGATTTCAGCACCAGTAATACTTGCACCTGATTGGACTTTATCGTTTGAATTGATGTGTGATGCCAGTGATTACGCCGTAGGGGTTGTGTTGGGCCAGCGGAAAGAAAAGATATTTCATATGATTTATTATGCCAGCAAGACCCTAACGGATGCGCAATTGAACTATACCACCACAGAAAAAGAGTTATTGGCAGTGGTATACGCTTTTGATAAATTTTGAGCATATCTGATTGGAACAAGAGTGATAGTATATACAGATCACGCAGCGATTCGACAGTTAATGGCCAAGAAGGACGCTAAACCATGGCTAATTAGATGGATCTTACTACTGCAGGAATTTGACTTGGAAATCAAGGACAGAAAGGGAACTGAAAACCAAGTGGCGGACCACTTATCTCGACTCGAGAATTCGGAAAGAGAAGTACAGGATAACGTTATGATCAATGAGTCCTTTCCAGATGAGCAGTTGTTTGTGGTGAAAGGGGAAGTGCCATGGTTTGCAGACCTCGCCAATTATCTAGTAAGTAAGACGGTATCTCCTGACTTGGTGGGATATCAGAAAAAGAAATTACTGCATGACGTCAAATGGTATATATGGGATGAGCCTTACCTGTTCAAAAAGTGTTCAGATCAAGTGATAAGAAGGTGTATTCCGTATAGCGAGACCGAAGGGATTCTATAAAAGTGTCACTCATCAGTCTATGGAGGTCACTATGGCGGGGAACGGACAGTAGCGAGAGTCATTAAAGCAGGGTTTTACTTGCCAACTATCTTCAAGGACGCTTACCGTTTCGTCCAGCGATGTGACAGATGTCAGCGAGTGGGTAATATCTCTAAAAGAAACGAGATGCCATTGAATACCATCCTAGAAGTAGAAATATTAGATGTATGGGGCATTGATTTCATGGGACCTTTCGTTTCTTCCTGCGGCAATCTCTATATATTGCTCGTAGTGGATTACGTTTCAAAATGGGTGGAGGTTGCAGCTTTACCGACCAACGATGCCAAGGTAGTCCTCAAGTTTCTGCACAAAAGCATTTTTACGAGGTTTGGAACTCCAAGGGCTATCATTAGTGACGAAGGCAGTCATTTCTGCAACAGGAAATTCACCGCCTTACTAGCTAAGTACGGTGTGAAACATCGCATCGCCAGAGCATATCACCCACAAACAAATGGCCAAGCCAAAGTATCAAACCGAGAAGTCAAAATAATCCTGGAAAAAGTTGTTAATCCAACACGTAAGGATTGGTCATTAAAATTAGATGATGCTGTATGGGCCTATCACACCGCATACAAAACCCCGTTGGGAATGTCACCTTTTCAAATTGTGCATGGCAAAGCCTGTCACCTCCCTATGGAGCTAGAGCATAAGGCTTATTGGGCGTCTGAAGCTCAACCTTGACTTAACATCTCGCAAGAGAAAAGGCTACTTCAGCTCAATGAGCTAGATGAGTTTAGATTACAGGCTTATGAGAATGCGAAATTATACAAGGAAAAAATGAAAAGGTGGCATGATCGTAGGATAATGGATAGAACGTTCGAGCCGGGGCAAAGGGTGTTGCTCTATAATTCCAGACTTAAACTCTTCCCTAGAAAACTGAAATCACGTTGGTCGGGTCCTTTCACAGTGAAAACTGTTTTTCCGCACGGTGCAATTGTAATATACAACCAATTCCCAGACAAACCTTTCAAATTAAACGGACAGCGGTTGAAGCATTACTTTGGTGACGAAGTGGAAAGACACAATGTCACTATGATTCTCTCGTCGACATGAGCCTCCGGGACAGTCAAACTAAAGTGACTATAACTTAGCGCTAAATGGGAGGCAACCCATCAAATTTCATCTTGAAACTCTTTTCAATTCTTAAGTAAAATAGAAATTAGAGTCATTCTATGTTGCTTGATACCTACTCTGTGTTGCACTTATCTTGTTATAGGTGATTTAGGTCACACACATCACAACCTCCACTTGGAAGTTCAGAACTATAGCTCAGATAAAGCAGCTCGCGGCCGCGTATGCCCCAACAGGTGTTACCTCGCACCCACGTAACTTGCAGACAATTTTCACATCCTCGCGCGCCCGTGCTAGATCAACCATACCAGGTCATGCGGCCGCGCGCTACGCCCAGTAGAGATATTATTATCACAAAAGGGGGTTTACTTATTCTCTTTACGTGGTTTATTATGAGTCTACTCTCACCTAATAAAAGGCCCCTTCCCTATCAATACATACGTAAATCACCACCATCCTCATTGGAGTCAACCTAGGGTTTATCTTGTGGGATTGGGTGAAAGCAAGTTTGGGGATATTATCATCTGCTGCAAAACACTCGCATTCTCTCTATAGCAGTTGGTCATGGGTCCAACAAGAAGCCGTGAAACCTCAATTTCTTCACCCTCTGATTCCTCATCCAGTGATCCCGATGACGATGTCACGGAACGAAGAAACTTCTTAAGCCGGGAGGCTCATCACATCTATTATCACCTTCTGAGTAAATCGTTTATGAAGGAACGAGGCTTTAGACCCACCAAGACGGATGGGCGATGACTATGGAGCATGCTCCGAGAAAGGCCCAGGTTAGCTCGGTAGTAACACTGTACCTATCCCAATGGAAGTCGTTCGGGAATTTTACGCAAACGCAAAAGAGATGGAGCAACACGGCATAACGCTTGTTCGGCAGGTGCAAGTGGATTTCCGCCCCTCAGCTATTAGATTAGTGTATGGAATAACTGATCACCACCTACTGGGTCGGCCAATTGGGTCCAAGGTGACCATTTAACGACTAACTTGGATGTACTGATTTCGAAATTGTGCATCCTGGGCACTAAGTGGACCTGTAAGGTCGGAACAATCGAGCCTCTCTCGTTTCCAGCTTGCACTTTGAATCGCTACGCCCAAGCATGGCATCTGTTTATATGTGCCAAACTAATTCTGTCCACTCACAAGCATGTCGTCACGAAGGAGCAAGCCATCATTCTATGGGGTATTATCGAAGGGAAGTACATAGATGTGGCCACCTCATTCATCAAAACATGCAGCGTTATTGACGAGGCAACATGGTAGGAGCATTCCAGTATGCAATGGCGGCAAGACATTACTTTAATATCTGACGAGGAGTTCCATGGACGGGACGGAGAGGACGGCGAAGCGTTTAGTCATGACATTACATCAGCCACAATAGCTAAGCTCCAGGATTGGACGGGTGGTGAACCACACCCGCACAGACGTGGATTCATTATCCGATTCACCTCACCAGAGCCAACCAAGCAGCCCCCACAGCCCGTTACAATAAGTCCATCCACCCGTGAGCAGCCTGTCTTTGGCGATCGACACCTCTGAAGGTTGGCGCGTAAAGTCGACGCATTATATGAGAATCTTGGGACTTTTGCTCTGGGAATCTCCAGGGCTTTGACCGAGGCATTCGCCCAGCAATGAACCATGCTTGAATGGCCCCAGTTCGGGACCGCCGTGCCGTATCCACCACCAGATTCACCACCCGAGGAGGGTGGTCATGCAGATAATTAGGGGAGTTTTTCTCGTACCCTTTACCTTCATTCAATGCGGACATTGAACATTTTAAGTTTGGGGGTATTGGTGTACTTGCATAGTAGTTTAGTTGCATTTTATTTTAGCATGTTTAGTTTAATTTTGCATGAATATGTGTTAGTTAAATTTTAGCATAAAATTTTTATTTTTTATTCATTGATAGTATGTTTAGTTTAATGTCTCACATAAATTCTTGCGTATAAATAGAAATTTTTGCCTAAGCCAATGATGATAGTGAATTGTGAACGATTTCAGAATATGTGCATAACACAACTTGGATATAATGTTTTTCATAATGCGATTCATGTTGCTATTTATATGCTTTCGGTTTGCACAATTGTGTTCACATTCACTTGTAAGTCTACGATATGTGTCTTGCATTGATCAATAGAACATGTAGTTTTAAACAGAGAAACATGAGGAAAATGTTGTAGATTGTAAAGTCATTGAAGTGCAAATTTTGGGGAAACATGGGCATGCTGTGTATAAAAAAAAACATAATAGTAATAACATGATTAGTCTTAATTTGGGGCCCTAGCTACTTGAGTAAAATACGCTGAGGGGATTGTCTCTACACTAGCGCCTTAAGGTCTTTTCATGGTGCAGGAGTCGTTGGTTGAAAACTTCGCTAAGGGGTAGCAGTGTGCCTAATGGATTAAGACATTGCACAGTCATGTAAAAAAATATAATAGCAATAAACACCGCGGGAAAGAGCGAAATCGCCCTCGTGAGTAGTAATAAAGTAATAAACCCATTGTTGAGCCTTAGTTTGCGGTGATATGTTTAAACAGTCTATGTTGCATGAATATACATGAATCTTGATTTAGACTATAATTTTTTGTTTGGAACAGTGTAGGATATATAATCTTTTCTTGAATCAAGTTTTTGTGAAAAACACACACACACAGCATCTCTATAGCAGTCATGAATTATCTGAGTGTATGATGTTATATCTATGGTTTGGTTTGGAACTATGTTCTGGGATCTGGATAGTTCACTTAGGTAATTTGGGCTGAAATTCTGTTATGGCTAAGATTATGTGAGACTAGGTTGCATCATGGAGTAGTTGCATAGTTTAGTAGTTACATTTTCAGTGTTCATTCATATGCATTGCTTGAGGGCAAACAACAGTTCAAGTTTGGGGGTATTTGATAAGTGATATTTTTACTCACTTATTGTATATTAATCCATGTGAATTGTGCCCACCTCGAGTACATTTCATTTTGTTTTAGTTATATTTCACGTTATTTTGCATTGCATATACTTAAAACTCCTTTTGGTGAATAAGTGCAGGAATCGGCTTCATTTTGGTGGAATTCAAGGTATCGGTGAGCAGATGCGTGAAGGCTAGTTGAAAGGCGAGGATGTGCATGGCATAGGGGTACAATGAGGCATGGAAATAAAGCAAGCATGATGATTAAAGCAAGTAGCAAGCAGCAAAGGTGAAACCGGACTCGGGGATTGCGGGACCTGAGAGACCGATGCGGACCGTGTGGTAGTACAAAAGGCGGACTAAGCGGCGCCAGCGTGAGTCTGAGCTTTACATGGGAACCTTCGCAAGTCAAGCGCCCTTGCATGAGCAAGGGACGACGCCGTAGGTATGATGCCGTCGCGTCGCATGGTGAGCATGATGACAGCGAGAAGACTTCTAGGGAGGCGAAGCTATCGCAAGTCTGCCGCTGAAAGCAGATATACCGAGGGGACGCGCAGCGCACGCGGCGGCGTCTTGATGCTGTAATTTATTTTATTTTTAGTTCTCGACTTAATGATGTGTAATGTGGTATAAAACGATTCTGACGTGTGTCAGAGAAGGAGACCAGACTTTTATTATGTAACTTTCATAGTAGAAACTAGGGTTTACACCTTGGGAGAGATTCCAACGTAGGAGAAAGCCATAACGTCTATTTTTCTCTACTTCTTCTTGGAGATCTCTGTCATAGTGGATATTGATTATTGTTTATGTGACTTCTTTGTGGATTCAATAGTTAATCATTGGTTTCTATTCAATGATTGGGTTTGATCAATCTAACTTTCTTCCATTCGTTTGTTTATTGATCATGTTTAGCCTTGATCCCATAATGGCTTTTGGTTCAGTCATGAACTAAACTCCATTATGGGATCCTAACGGATTTTAATATGTAATTTGGTTGCACATCTAAGTGTTAGATTTGTTTTGCATATCATTGGATTATCTATCATAGTTGGTTTGTATGTATGAATGACTGATAATCTTCATGTTAGTATTTATATGGAATTGGAAATGAACATATGAATATGGATGAAATCATGATAGCATGCGAATGTGGGGATTGCATATTTTGTGAAACAGATAGGAATATACTATTTTGCCGTATGAGCTAGAATAAGGGTTGTGCTTAAAATCAATAGGATTGCAATTGCGCATAGGAATATGGTAATTGTGATGGTATTGCTGATCATATAGATTCTAACATCTGTAGATGATATGTGAGTTGGTTATAGTGCATTGGAAAATGGTTATAACTCGCTTTTATGCCCTTGGCTATTATCCTGTGATATATGAACACTTCTTGCATGACATATGGCGATTGAATGAAATATTGAATGAAGTTAGGATCTCATTGTTTCCACATTATATTTAGTCCATTTATACTCTTATTTTTAGTTGGTAATCATAATTAGTTTAAATCAACAATTAAGTCCATAGTCTTAGCATATAAATAAAGTGAGTTAATTAATGCATAGTAGTCTAAAGTTAACACTTTCTCTATGGGATCGATACTTTACTTACTCTGTATTACTTGTTGACCCGTGTATACTTGCATAAGTTAGAGCTCTTTTATAAGAACTATAAAAGAGGCAACATCAACCAAGCATAATTCTGTGAGCATATGATATCTATCATAACCTAGACGCATGGCCTCCCATGTACGAAGGTTTCCTTGAGCACTTTCCAAAGATTATAATTTCTAAAACAGTTTTTGACTGTACCTTTATGTAAGGTGTCATTGTGACGTGATATCCAAGGTTGGGACATGAGTCATAGTTGGCATAGCTTGAGCTACCATGTTTGCAAAGTGATGCATTGGATCTGGTTGTTGTCCCCCACCGTTGTTGACAGATTCTTCTGCCCTTCGATTTCTAGTTTGACGTCTTGGCGGCATTTTCTGATTAAATAAAATCATAAATTTAACTTACATTCTGAACCTTATCACATAAGTTTAATATATTAAACTTGTTTCATTACTCAAACATAAGTTCATTTTCATTAAGTTGTAGTAATTTACACACCATATCCCATATTGCTATCCCTTTGTGACCACAAAAGTCGGGATTTACAGCCTTAACTTATACAAAAGTTGAGAATATTACATTACACAGGCATACATATTACAAATATTACATTAAACACACCTACACCACAGAACATATACTACTTATGTATTACACCTTTTTCTTGATCTTGGACAACTTTTTTCCTAATGACCTCCTATTCCACAATTAAAACAGACACATTACGTTGGATTGGGACAATGAGGAGAGAAATGTCCCTTCTGTCCATAATTGTAGCAAACATATTCCCCTTTCCTGCATATACCTTCATGTTTCTTGTCACAATTTGCACACCTTTTTATTCGATTAATTTTTCCTTGGTTGTTATCAGGATTTCCTATATTACGGTCTTTCATCTTTCTTTTCCCCTTCTTGCTCGGAGCTGCACATGCTTTGTTGCTTTTAGCTCGTATTTGGTCAATTTGGATTTTAAGCTTATCTTGTTCTTCCATTGTTTCTATTAATGATTTTTGCAGTTGGCTATTTAGTAGTTTATCTATTTCCCACAGCTTTTCCAAAGTGGAAACCTGGTTCCGTAGATTCTGTACTTCGGTTGATGCTTGATCAGCTCCAACTTCAGTGTCCGAATCACTATCTGTCAATTCCACCATTTTCGAATCTGGTCTTATGTTTTCCACAATCACCACCTCATCGAGGTTGCTTTCACTTTGAGCCTTTATTTTAGTTATTGGCATTGATATTGGCTCATTCTTTACGATCTGAGGGTATTCTAATCTTTTTTCACCTGACATCTACACACATAAATTATCCTGATTAGCATATAATATATACACATAACAAACAATAATTTTATATAGGTTAATTTTTATTGTGTTTGACGATGAATTTATCCGATTCATCTCTTTTTAAACTCTATATGAGTTGTTTATATTTTCAACGTTTCCCTCTGTTCTAAGGTTATAGCCTAAGGTCTATGTAACAACCCGATATTTTCTGTATAAATAAATCAGAAATTTTGCATATAATTTTTTTTTTATTTTAAGGATGAGGATTTGTACAAGATAATGTATGTATGTAATTATGTAATAAATAAAAATATATTTATTACATGAATGTTTTTACAAATAATTTTATTTTAGAATAATTGACTATTATAAAGTTTATTCTTACAATAATTAATTTTATAAGAGAAATGTTTTTATTAATTATTTTCTATGAAAATATGATTATATATTATTTAAATAATATATGAAATGATTTTTAGAATTATTATAATAATTATTCTATTATATGAATTTTTCGTATGATTATTAAATTAATTATTTTACATTAATTATTAAGGTTAAATATGGAAGAATAAATCAGATATGAAATCCAAACCCTAATTTTAGATTTTTATCAAGGAATGAGAATAATAATATTATATTATTATTTTTCAGTGTTATAATTAGGTATGCTATGTGTGTAAGGTTAATGTGAGGATCAGTTTTGATGAAACAATTTTAATGTTACTAATAAACCCTAGTTTGAAGTCAAATCAGACTTTAAAATTTGTCTAGTAATTATGTTATGTGATTAATGATATTTATTATAATATTATTTTATTTTAGTACTGTGAATATGTACAACATATGTGTACACTGATAATGGTTGGTCAATTATGATACAATATTACAAAACTCTGGTATTCTTTTAATAAACCCTAATTCGATAGTCAAATAGGAATGTAAGATTTCAAGTAATTACGTTATGTTCTGAATGTCACGTGTTATGTGGTATATGATTTGTATTGACGGTTTAAAAGTTAATTAAGAAACCCTAATTATTATTTAGGAAACCTAATTAATTAAACACCCTATTACAAATTTATAACCCTAATTTAAAACTCAATTTGAGTTCGAGACTGCTATGTAACGGTGTGATTACGATTAAGGTTAAGTATTATATAATTTTATGATTAATTAGGTAGACCTTAAATAATATTTAGAAATATTAATTTCTAGAAACCCTAATATTTATTTTATAAACCCTAATTTATTTAAATTATAAACCCTAATTGTTGATTGGAAAGCTTAATACTAATTAGTGGGTCTTAAACCTAATTAGCAAGTTCTAAGTAATTAGAAATCTAAACTATTTTAGAAAACCTAACTAATTAACAAACCATAATTTTCCAATTTTAAGAAACTAGATTTTTCATTTTTTTTGCAAAATCCTAGAAATCCTACAACACTTTGTGCTAAAACGTTAGGGTTAAACCCTAAGGGTCAAACCCTAAGGGTTTGCCAAATGACCTTGGTGCCATTAAAATTACAATGGAAAGGACCATTTTACCATTTTGTACATAATTGAAGCTAACTTGTATTTTGGACAACACTTTAGTGGGTGACCTAATATTACCAACCCCATGTGACAAAAATTTACATCATATCAGCCATATATCTCAGCAAGATTAGTGCATCTAGCAAGTATATAAGGTTCATGTGAGAGAAAAGTGCTCATTTTATTGCATTATTTACCAACACTCAATCTAGAAGTCTCTCTCAAAAACCCATTTAAATATACTAGCATACGGTCCCAAAACACACATTACGTTTATCATTAACAAATCACGAGGATCGAAGCAAGGATAAGGTGTAAAGAGGTATAAAAACCCTAGTTCAAAAATCATGTGATCTGTTGTAAGATGTTGTATTTTTGTGTTAAAACATGTTATATGTAGTGTGTATAGATGATCTGGGTTGGTATTTGATAGATCCATAACCTTTAAATACAAGAAATTGGTGTTTTAAAAAAATCTGGGAAATTTTTTTTGAGGTCTGACAACGAATGTTAGACCCTGTAGATCGATGTTAGACGTTTTTGTTGTTTAAATGTTTGGTCTTGTAGTATGCTGTGCGATCTGTGTTCTGGAACTGGTATCATGACCAGATCATGCATAGATATCAAGTTATTAGTGGTCAAAGGTCGTTGACCGACCATAACTTTTTAAATCTGGGTAACCTGAATTTTTCCGTAAGTCGACAAATGTTTTGCGCAGGCTCTTATCTTGCTGTTGTTAGTTATATATGCTATGTTATTGTTATGGTTGTGTAAACGGACTTGAGTAATATCAATGCATGTCTTTATAATCCTTAAATATTACACAGAATCCTAGGAATTTGTGGTCAAAGTAAGCCAGACGAAACTGCCGGATGAAGATTCTGGGTAACCCAAAAATCTTCAAAAGCGCGTTCTCGACCACTACTTGATTCTAAGCTTAGATCCATCGTATGTGTTAATAAAATGTTATAAAATTGTTTGATAATGGTACTCTGACATGAATACTACAACTATGAAGCATTATATCTCACAAACTAGAACCAGGACGTAAGATATAAGGATTCTAAGTAGCACCCATGAATCTTTCTTCATTTCATTTCAGGTAACCTGTAAATGAAAAAAACGACTGATAATCGCTTTTGAAGGATAGATCTTTCTATTGTGTTACGCTTTGGTCATGAGACTTGTTTAGAGTTGTAGTACTACATCAGTACTACAACATTAACTTAATTTCAAACCGATAAACATGAAGATCAGTGTTCTGGACTTGGTCAAACTTGTTACCTTACTAACTGCCGATGAAGATCTGGGCAGCCTCAAGAACACATTCAGTGACAGTTTTGTCGCCTAAACTACCTTTAGCGACAATTATTTTCTAAAAATTAATTATTTTTATTAAATAAATAGAAAATTTAGTTTTTAATTATTAAAAATACAAAATAAATTATTAAAATTTATTTTAAAATCCAAAAATTAGTTTTTAATTATTTTGAATATATTTCATAAATATTTAATATTTTTGGAATAATAAAAGTATTTAATTTATTTAATTATAATATTAAATAAATTATTTAAAATAATTTTAATACATGAAAAATCATTTAAAATTATATTATGGTATAAGAAAATAATTTAAGTTATTTTTGATAACTTTTAATATTTTGTAATGAATTTTATTAATTAATTAATATTAATTGTAATTAATGTTATTTAATAAATGTATTAAATAAATTATGAAAAATAGAATTAATGATTTAAAAATTATTTAAAGGTTATGAAAATATGTTAAGTTATAAATGACTTTTGATATTTTATCATGAAAAATATTAATAATTTAATATTAATGATATTAGATTTATTTAATAATTATATTAAATAAATTATTTTAAAATGATTTTAATATTATAAAAATCATTTTAAATGAAAATAAAGATTTTAAAAGTATTTTAAGTTATAAAATATAACTTTCAATATTTAAAGGTAAATTTCATTAATTATTTACTATTAATGATATTAGAATTATTTAATAAATATATTAAATAAATTAGTTTAAAAATGATTTTACAATTATAAAAATCATTTTAAATGAAAATAAAGTGTTTAAAGATATTTTAAGTTATAAAAGATAACTTTTAATATTTAAAGAATAATTTCATTAATAATTTAATATTAATGATATTAATTTAATAATAAATGATATTAAGTTTATTTAATGATTATATTAAATAAATAGTTTTAAAATGATTTTATTTATTTAAAAATCATTTAAAAGGATATAAATGAATTCAAAATATTTTAAGTTATGATTAAGGACTTTTAATATTTTGATAAATAAAACATTAATACTTTAATATTAATGATAATTATTTAAAAATAATTTTAATTTTTTAAAAATCATTTAAGGGTAATATTAATACTTTAAAAGTATTTTAAGTTATTATAAATAACTTTAACCTTTTGGCAATGGTTTCATTTATAGTTTAATATTAATTAAATATTTAATGATAATAGGATGGTTTAATATATAAATCATTTAATAATGATTTTGATGTTTGAAAATTTATGATAAATGATAATAAATATTTAAAAATTATTATAAGTCATTTAAAAATAATATGACTGATACTTACAGATATTGAACTACTGGATAGAGTCTTAGACTCGATAATTACCTCGATTAAAGCGCGTCAAATGCAAAACATATTTCAGAAATTGATCTGGACTTAGATATTTTGACTGTAATTATGTTTATTTGTGATTCAATGGTTGTGGAACATATGTGACAATGTGATTAGGTTATGTGCTAACTGCGATACGCAGTGCTATGTGTTATAGTATGTTATTCTAATCGATCAAATGATCTTATTAATGATAGGTTTCGATATAAAGATAGAACTAAGTTACGAACTCTAAGCAGCGCATCAGGCAAGTATCTTACCTTTGCATTTCCTTTATTCAATGGACATGAGTAAGAAGTTTAAGAATTATATTATTATTATGCTATATTATTAACCCTATTGTGATATATTCTATATCCGATCATTGATTATCAACATGTTAGTTTATAGATAATTCATATATATATTTTTGTTCGTTAATTTGAATATATGGTTATACAAGTGTCCCCACTTGGATAATCATTATATTTTTAATCACATGTTATATATATATATATATATATATATATATATATATATATATATATATATATATATATATATACATATCTAAGCTATTTGAATGTTAGACACATATCGAAAATCGTTGAATAAGTTAAAACTTTTTTGTATCCAATCAAATTGTTTTGGTTCGGATTCCAGACTAAGTATGAACATCCCAATCATGGGAAAATTTTTATGCGCCAAGGCGGACAAAGGATGAACGATAATATCATTCTAGCAATGTAGTATTGATCAATACAGGGCTCATTGGGATGATCACCCTCGCGCCCATAAGTTATGACAGTTTGCAGATGAAGTTCTGCTAAACCTTATCGAAAATTTAAAACAATGTTCATAGTATGTCGACTACCCTATATATATAGTCTATACATAGTTCCAAAAATTTGAGATAGAATTGTTATGTTGTTATTATCGGTTCAGTTTACTTCACAACTATAAATTCATTGTAGAAGTGATGTACAAAGAAAATATTTATTTATTTCAGTTACTTATATTTCTAATTGTTATTACATGCTGGGCACCCAAATGCTCACCCTTGCTTAAATTTAAATGTTTTCAGCTAGGCATGAACAACTTGAAGGTTCAGACAAGAACAAGTAAAAATGAAAGCAAACAGAACATGTTTAATAGTATCTTTTGTAATAGTTAGACTGTATTAAGATAATGATATGTATTATATATCATGTAAAGAATTATAGTAAAGGTTACGTACTTGGGATTAGACTCTAATAAATGTAAGTTAAGTTTGATATTTATATTATTGTTTTTATTATTAGTATTATTCCGCTCATAGAAATGGTATCGTGAAGAACCGAGTTCGGGTTTCAAGTACTCGAGTTTGGAGTCTTTACAAGATGGTATCAGAGCTTAGGGTTTGAAACCTTAGGTGGGTTAGACCTTAGGCTATAACCTTAGAACAGAGGGAAACATTGAAAATATAAATAACTCATATAGAGTTTATAAAGGAGATGAATTGAATAAATTCATCGTCAAATAAAATAAAAGATAACTTATATAAAACTATTATTTGTTGTGTATATATATTATATGCTAACCAGGATAACTTAGGTGTGTAGATGTTAGATAGAAAAGAATTAGAATACCTCTTATTGTAAAGAAGGAGCCGATCACCATAACCGAGCCAATATCAAAGCCAATAGCTGAAATAGAGGCTCACATTGAAAGCTACCTCAATGAGGTGGTTGTTTTGAAAAGTATAGTACCAGAACATGAAATAATAGTATGACTGATAGGTAGAGTATAATTAAAGAATATGTGATTAATGTCGAGTTCTTAAACTCATATATTTGTGGTGAGTTCCTAAACTTATAATGTGTTGTAAGTTGGACGAACTAAGTGTAGTTAGGTGTGAATGGATTATTGAGGATAATGGAAATATATAGAATACTAAGCAATTAATCCTTAGTGGATGCGTAAGAAATAAGTAGTACTAGTATTACTGGATTATGTATAATGTTATGTAGTGTATATGATAGGTATGTTTGTATAAGGTAATATTTGTCAAATTTTATATAAGTTGTGGCATCGATTCCCGACTTTTGAGTCACAAAGGGATAGCGGATGTTTAAAGCAATATGTGCTATGGTATGTCGAGTGATATGAGTATGAATTTATATGAGATTAATGAAATAAGATGGTAAAAAGATAGTAGTTAATTGTATGAGTACTGGTTAATGCAGAAAACCAAAATTTTAAAATAGATAATATTTTGAGTACATGATTATTCAAATAGAAAGTTTTGTGTTATATGATTACGCGTATACCGTAAGTTTTAGAATATAAGTTAATAAGAATAATTTATGATAATGTCGCCAAGACAAAAATGAAACTAAAGGGAAGAAGAACCTGTCAACAAAGCTGGAAGACAACCAGACCCGATACAGAATTTTGCGAATATGGGTGATCAAGCTATGCAGAACGGAATACCAGCCGTGGAAAGATCAGCCAGATAATCGATCAACGAACGTCAAAGACTTCAAGACGTTCGTACTGCCAGGATTTAGTAGATCAACTGACCTTGTTGACGCATTTATGATAGCTAGGATAACGAAGGGGCAAAAGATAGTTTTGTCACCTATACGATAAAAGGAAAGACTGTGTGTTTTAAGTATGAATCAATGGAGTATAAGGTGGAAGATTGTCCAAGAAGGAGATGGGAGGCAAGGAATGCGAATACAGGAAAAGACAGCAGTACATCGGTGACGACGGGACTAACATCAACAATCAAACCAACGAGGTCAACCGCGAGCGTCTTCAATATGACCGTTCAAGATATCGTGGCAGCCGGGGATGCAACTCCAGGTATTATTCTAATCAATATTATTTTCTTATATATAATAACTTATTTTATAAAGATATTTTGAAAGAGGAATTGAGTTCTCTTAGAAATCAAATTTTCGTTTAATAAGATAGATAAGCTTTTGCTGAATATTTAAAGATCGGTTCGATTAATTATGATCGAGATCTACTTGCAATGATTCTGTACGCTCTCTACCCTGGTATGTATAGGTTTTAAAACGGTGATTCCGGGGACAGAATCTTTATAAGGGAGGGTGAATGTAACAACCCGATATTTTCTGTATAAATAAATCAGAAATTTTGCATATAATTTTTTTTTTATTTTAAGGATGAGGATTTGTACAAGATAATGTATGTATATAATTATGTAATAAATAAAAATATATTTATTACATGAATGTTTACAAATAATTTTATTTTAGAATAATTGACTATTATAAAGTTTATTCTTACAATAATTAATTTTATAGCAAAAATATTTTTATTAATTATTTTCTATGAAAATATGATTATATATTATTTAAATAATATATGAAATAATTTTTAGAATTATTATAATAATTATTCTATTATATGAATTTTCGTACATATTATTAAATTAATTATTTTACATTAATTATTAAGGTTAAATATGGAAGAATAAATCAGATATGGAATCCAAACCCTAATTTTAGATTTTTATCAAAGAATGAGAATAATAATATTATATTATTATTTGCCAGTGTTATAATTAGGTATGCTATGTGTGTAAGGTTAATGTGAGCATCAGTTTTGATAAAACAATTTTAATGTTACTAATAAACCCTAGTTTGAAGTCAAATTAGACTTTAAAATCTGTCTAGTAATTATGTTATGTGATTAATGACATTTATTATAATATTATTTTCTTTTAGTACTGTGAATATATACAACATATGTGTACATTGATAATGGTTGGTCAGTTATGATACAATATTACAAAACTCTGGTATTATTTTAATAAACCCTAATTCGATAGTCAAATAGGATTGTAAGAATTCAAGTAATTACGTTATGTTCTGAATGTCACGTGTTATGGGGTATATGATTTGTATTGACGGTTTAAAAGTTAATTAAGAAAACCTAATTATTATTTAAGAAACCTAATTAATTAAACACCCTATTACAAATTTATAACCCTAATTTAAAACTCAATTTGAGTTCGAGACTGCTATGTAACGGTGTGATTACGATTAAGGTTAAGTATTATATAATTTTATGATTAATTAGGTAAACCCTAATTAATATTTAAAAATATTAATTTCTAGAAACCCTAATATTTATTTTATAAACCCTAATTTATTTAAATTATAAACCCTAATTGTTGATTGGAAAGCTTAATACTAATTAGTGGGTCTTAAACCTAATTAGCAAGTTCTAAGTAATTAGAAATCTAAACTATTTTAGAAAACCTAACTAATTAACAAACCATAATTTTCCAATTTTAAGAAACTAGATTTTTCATTTTTTTTGCAAAATCCTAGAAATCCTACAACACTTTGTGCTAAATGTTAGGGTTAAACCCTAAGGGTTAAACCCTAACAGTCAAACCCTAAGGGTTTGCCAAATGACCTTGGTGCCATTAAAATTACAATGGAAAGGACCATTTTACCATTTTGTACATAATTGAAGCTAACTTGTATTTTGGACAACACTTTAGTGGGTGACCTAATATTACCAACCCCATGTGACAAAAATTTACATCATATCAGCCATATATCTCAGCAAGATTAGTGCATCTAGCAAGTATATAAGGTTCATGTGAGAGAAAAGTGCTCATTTTATTGCATTATTTACCAACACTCAATCTAGAAGTCTCTCTCAGCAAAACCCACGAAAAATACTAGCATACCAGTCCCAAAACACAGCCCCACGTTTATCATTAACAAATCACAAGATCAGAAGCAAGGATCAAGGTGTAAAGAGGTATAAAAACCCTAGTTCGAAAATCATGTGATCTGTTGTAAGATGTTGTGTTTTTGTGTTAAAACATGTTATATATAGTGTGCATAGATGATCTGGGTTTGTATTTGATAGATCCATAACCTTTAAATACACGAAATTGGTGTTTTAAAAAAATCTGGGAAATTTTTTTTGAGGTCTGACAATGAATGTCAGACCTTGTAAATCTCAGGATGTTAGACGTTTTTGTTGTTTAAATGTTTGGTCTTGTAGTATGCTGTGCGATCTGTGTTCTGGAACTGGTATCATGACCAGATCAAGCATAGATAGCAAGCTATTAGTGGGTAACCTAGAATTTTTCCAGAAGTCTGACAATGTTTTTGCAGGGCTCTTATCTTGCTGTTGTTAGTTATATATGCTATGTTATTGTTATGGTTGTGTAAACGGACTTGAGTAATATCAATGCACGTCTTTATAATCCTTAAATATTACACAGAATCCTAGGAATTTGTGGTCAAAGTAAGCCAGACGAAACTGCCGGATGAAGATTCTGGGTAACCCAGAAATCTTCAAAGGTAGTTCCTGACCACTACTTTGACCGGCTTAGATCCATCGTATGTGTTGATAAAATGTTATAAAATTGTTTGATAATGGCACTCTGACATGAATACTACAACTATGAAGCATTATATCTCACAAACTAGAACCAGGACGTAAGATATAAGGATTCTAAGTAGCATTTCCATGAAGCATTCTTCATTTCGGGTAACCCGAGAAATGAAGAACGATTTCAACAAGCGTTTCTGAAGGATAGATCTTTCTATTGTGTTACGATTTGGTCATGAGACTTGTTTAGAGTTGTAGTACTACATCAGTACTACAACATTAACTTAATTTCAAACCGATAAACATGAAGATCAGTGTTCTGGACTTGGTCAAACTTGTTACCTTACTAACTGCCGATGAAGATCTGGGCAGCCTCAAGAACACATTCAGCGACAGTTTTGTCGCCTAAACTACCTTTAGCGACACTTATTTTCTAAAAATTAATTATTTTTATTAAATAAATAGAAAATTTAGTTTTTAATTATTAAAAATATAAAATAAATTATTAAAAATTATTTTAAAATCCGAAAAATTAGTTTTTAATTATTTTGAATATATTTCATACATATTTAATATTTTTTGAATATTAAAAGTATTTAATTTATTTAATTATAATATTAAATAAATTATTTAAAAATGATTTTAATACATGAAAAATCATTTAAAATTATATTATGGTATAAGAAAATAATTTAAGTTATTTTTGATAACTTTTAATATTTTATGATGAATTTTATTAATTAATTAATATTAATGATAATTAATGTTATTTAATAAATGTATTAAATAAATTATGAAAAATAGAATTAATGATTTAAAAATCATTTAAATGTTATGAAAATATGTTAAGTTATAAATGACTTTTAATATTTTGTCATGAAAAATATTAATAATTAAATATTAATGATATTAGATTATTTAATAATTATATTAAATAAATTAGTCTAAAATTGAATTTAATATTATAAAAATCATTTTAAATGAAAATAAAGATTTTAAAAGTATTTTAAGTTATAAAATATACTTTCAATATTTAAAGATAAATTTCATTAATTATTTACTATTAATGATATTATAATTATTTAATAAATATATTAAATAAATTAGTTTAAAATGATTTTACAATTATAAAAATTATTTTAAATGAAAATAAAGTGTTTAAAGATATTTGAAGTTATAAAAGATAAATTTTAATATTTAAAGAATAATTTCATTACTTAATTTAATATTAATGATATTAATTTAATAATAAGTGATATTAAGTTTATTTAATGATTATATTAAATAAATAGTTTTAAAATAGTTTTATTTATTTGAAAAAAAAAAGGATATAAATGAATTCAAAATATTTTAAGTTATGATTAGGGACTTTTAATATTTTGATGAATAAAACATTAATACTTTAATATTAATGATATTTATTTAAAATGATTTTAATTCTTTTAAAAATCATTTAAGGGTAATATTAATACTTTAAAAGTATTTTAAGTTATTATAAATAACTTTAACCTTTTGGCATTGGTTTCATTAATAGTTTAATATTAATTAAATATTAATGATAATAGAATGGTTTAATATATAAATCATTTAATAATGATTCCGATGTTTGAAAATTTATGATAAATGATAATAAATGTTTAAAAATTATTATAAGTCTTTTAAAAATAATATGACTAATACTTACAGATATTGAACTACAGGATAGAGTCTTAGACTCGATAATTACCCGATAGAGCCGTCGGTACACCGACATATTTCAGAAATTGATCTGGACTTAGATATTTTGATTGTAATTATGTTTATTTGTGATTCAATGGTTGTGGAACATATGTGACAATGTGATTAGGTTATGTGCTGACTGCGATAAGTAGTGCTATTTGTTATAGTATGTTATTCTAATCGATCAAATGATCTTATTAATGATAGGTTTCGATATAAAGATAGAACTAAGTTACGAAATGTAAGCAGCACATCAGGCAAGTATCTTACCTTTTTATTTCCTCTATTCAATGGACATGAGTGAGAAGTTTCAGAATTATATTATTATTATGCTATAGTATTAACCTTATTGTGATATATTCTATATCCGATCATTGATTATCAACATGTTAGTATATAGTAATTCATATATATATTATGTTCGTTAATTTCAAAATATGGTTATACAAGTGTCCCCACTTGGATAATCATTGTATTTAAACACATGTTGATATATATATATATATATATATATATATATATATATATATATATATATATATATATAGCCGTCTAAGCTATTTTTGACTAGACACACACATTCAAAAAATATCGTTGAATAAGTTAAAACCTTTTTGTATCCAATCAAATTATTTTGGTTCAGATTCTAGACTAAGTATGAACATCCCGATCACGGGAAAATTTTTATGCGCCAAGGCGGACAAAGGATGAACGATAATATCGTTCTAGCAATGTAGTATTAATCAATAAAAGGCTCATTGGGATGATCACCCTCATTTCAGTAAGTTAGTTATGACGGTTTGCGAGATGAAGTTACGCTAAACCTTATCGAAAATTTAAAACAATGTTCATAAGATGTCGACTACCTATATATATATATATATATATATATATATATATATATATATATATATATATATATATATATATATATATATTCTATAACGTAGTTTGAAAAGTTTGAGATAGAATTGTTATGTTGTTATTATCGGTTCGAGTTTACTTCACAACTATAAATTCGTTGTAGAAGTGATGTACAAATAAAATATTTATTTCTTTCAGCAACTTATATTTCTAATTATTATTACTTGTTGGGCACTCAAATGCTCACCATTGCTTAAATTTAAATGTTTTCAGCTAGGCATGAACAACTTGAAGGTTCAGACAAGAACAAGTGAAAAGGAAAGCAGACAGAACATGTTTAATGGTATCTTTTGTAATAGTTAGACTGTATTAAGATAATGATATGTATTATATATCATGTAAAGGATTATAGTAAAGGTTACGTACTTGAGATTAGACTCTGATAAATGTAAGTTAAGTTTGATATTTATATTATTTTTTTTATTATTAGTATTATTCCGCTCATAGAAATGGTATCGTGAAGAATCGAGTTCGGGTTTCAAGTACTCGAGTTTGGGGTCTTTACAGTCTATCCCACCTAAGGTTTCTAACCCTATAGCTCGATACTACGTTTGGACGCCCTAAATTCGTGTAATTGAAACCCGAACTCAGTGCTTCACGATACCATTTCTACGAACGGAATAATACTAATAATAATAACAATAATATAGATTATCAAATTTAATTTACATATTATCAGAGTTTTTAATCCCAAGTACGAAACCTTTAAACATTCGTTACATTACATGATAATTAATATATATCATGATTATCCTAATAAAGTCTAGTTATTACAAAAGATAGCATTATCATTCATTCAGCGACCTTCCCTTTCCCTTTATTCTTGGCAGAGCCTTCAGGTTGTACATACTTAGCTGTAAACATTTAAATTAAGCAAGGATGAGCATTTGAGCGCTCAGCAAGTAATAGCAACAATTACATTTAGTTGAATGAATAAAATATTTTCTTTGAACGATACTTCTACAACGAATCAACAGTTGTGAAGTAAGCTGAACCAATAATAAACAACATATCATTTCGATTTCAAAATTTTGAAAATACGTATTGACTATAAATGAGGATCATTTGACATACTATGAACATTATTTTGTATTTTTGAAAAGGTTAAACAGAACTTCATCTCAGAAACCTGTCATGACTTACACGCATTGTGGGGTTGATCAAATGAATTATGCCCCAGATTGATCAATACTACATTAAAGGACAATATTTTCATCCAGCATTTCCGCCTTAGGTGCATAAATGTTTCCCATAATTGGGATGTCCATACCAGTCTAGAATTCGAACCAAAATATTTTAGTTGGATAACAAAAAAGTTCTTATCTTATTCATCAACAATTTTAAGTTTGTGTCTAGCCAGATCAAATAGCTTAGACGAATTTTAATTCAATAACAGAATATATTTCTTGTATAACCAAGTTTAGAAATTAACGAACAGAATATATTTCTTGATTTACAATAACAGAATTAAGGAACTTGTAAAATAGATTATAATTTAATAACTTACTTATACAGAATCATTGCATAAGTATATACAAAGGTTGAAATATTTGAACAATTGAAAAGAATAATTCAGATATTATCTTACGCATGTCCATTGCATAAAGTAAATGCAAAGGGTTAGATACTTGCCTTGTCTGCTGCTTACACAACTTAGATTTATCTTTTATATCAAGCCCTATCATTAAATAGATCATTCGTTCGATTAGAATAACATATGATATCATATTATACTGCTATTTCCAGTCAGCACATAACCTAACCACATTGTCATATAAGTTTAACCACCATTGAATCTCAAATAAACATTTATCAAGTCAACCTATCTAAGTCCAGATCAGTTTCTGAAATATGTCGGTGTACTGACAACTTTATCGTGTATTTATCGAGTCTAAGACTCTATACAGTATGTGACGCCCCCAAAATAGGTATATATAACCTATTCTGAGTCGTTAAATACATGGTACAGAATACAAATACAACTTAATTATATAACTGTCGTGTAAAGTAAGACAAAACATAAGCTGTGAGTTTTAATACAAATATTGTCGTCTAGACAATATTCAAACTCAAATTCAATATTATTACATTTATTTTCCACTATTTCACTGAATAGTGAGGACTACTAATGCTATCATCTGGTCCATCACTCCGTTCCACGACTAGTCCCTGCTACGTTCTCATTTCCTGAAGAGAACAATGAAAGTAAAAGGGTGAGCTCAACTAGCCCAATAGGAAATATTATGACTAAGATAATGCGAGAATATATTATCGTTAGCCTTCAACAAATGTTAAACCGATACAATATAACAACCATCAAGTTTAATCATAGTAATGGAACAAGCAATCCATTAAAAGAGTCAAGTAGAGAATAAAATCTACTATCTTTCATGATTTAGAAGGTTTTTCATCACTTTTATCGTTGGGACTCAGCTTAATAAATAATCCATATCATCGAATCACCCCTGCACTACGGCCAATGATATTCTTTAGTATCACGACCACAATTATGCATGCACTACGGGCCAAGAATATTTGTGTATTCAATAATGGTCATGATCATGCCAACAACTGTCCATCAATGCTCTACGGGCCAATGAGGACTTTTTCCACATCATTTATAACATTACGGTCTTGATTACACCGAATAATCCCTGGTCATAATCATATCAAGTCCATCTATGCACTATAGGTCACAGATGACTTTTAACAAAATATATACATGAGGATGATGACAATGATATAAGAATTCAATAAAACAAGTTCAAGAATTAATTTATCGAGGAACTAATAACGTCCAAATTGTCAACATGATACTGCTTTGTAGAGTAAAATTCAAGAATGCTTAGAAGAATATTTCCATGAAAAGATACTGGATGAAGCGCAAATATCAAGGATATTCCACTAATTTCATGGAGTATAGAAGTCAAAACTATAACCAACTGAGTATAATAAGGAATGGAATAACAAAAGAAATCACTAGGCATGCGATAGACCGTACATGCAGGTTATTCCAAAAGAATAATAAATAACGGAATCAGGTCCGGCGTAAAATGCACAGAAAGGATATTCCAACAGAATAATAACGACGGAATCAGGTCTGGCGTAAAATGCACAGAAAGGATATTCCAACAGAATAATAAAGACGAAACCAGTCCCACAAAAACGACATAGACAAGATGTTCCAATGAGAATGATAAAGAATGGAACAATGTAAGAATTTCACCAAGTATAGGGTAGTTCACAGATACAAAAGTTATTCCAACAGAATAATAAAGAATGGAATAACAGAAGTTCTCTTCATGGATAAGAAAAAAATAATACTCCCTACCTTGGAAAAATTGGATATTGGAATAGTGAGGTAGCAGACTTTTCTTCTTCTTTCTCTCTATAATTTCTCTCTATAATAATCACTCTAAAGCTTTTGTGAATTGGAGATAAATGAAGGAAGAATGATCTTCTATTTATAGAAAAATATAGTTTCGATAATTGCACGTTTTGGGCCTCGAAAATTACAGTACAATACCTCTAATTTTTCCTTTATTTTTAATTTAGTCATGGAAGTATTATCAAACTTGCACCACCTCCCCTAATAGTAAATAAATGTGATTCAATTGTAAATTATGTGAATCAATAGTTCTAGACATGTGAAAATACGAATTACAAAGATAAGTACCTCCATCTATACCTCCATTTTTAACTTAGTCATGCAAGTATTATCAATCTTGCACCAACTCCCTAATAGTAACAAGAATGTGAAACAATAGTATACACATGTGAACAAATAGTTATAATCATGTGAAATAATAGCAATCAATTGCTCATTTATCCGGTTAAATACCCGATTGGTCAATATAACCTCCAGACATCAATTATTATCGAAATAATTGTCGATTTTCACTAACACAAATAATTCCAACATAATGAAACCATTTTTATCAAAAATATAAATTTTGAAATTTCGAAGTTTGTCTTTTCCCGAAAAAGTCAACTGTTGACTTTTTGACCAAATAGTGAATTCGGAAAATTTTGTGTTTATAGACTATTTTACTAATTTCATCGTTAGGACTCAAATATCACGTCCGCGTCTCCAAATTCAACTCCGAACACAACTTTAATTTTAATAACATTCATCATTAATATTATAACTCACAATATTTATCAACTGTGTCGTTCTCGTGAAGAGGGGCTTTCCATAAGGATTTCTCCCTATCGACGCCGCAATTAGGTGACCAAACCTCTCCTCGATGTAACTTCTAGACATTGTAAATATTGCAATTTAATAATATGAATAACTTTTTCGTCTCAATTATTGATTTAATAAAATAACATATTATGCAGATGATACTATGATAATAATCGAATCAATAATATGAGAGATATGATGCAATAATTACTGTAGCAATAATTGAGTATAACTGAGTGACTTCTCACGTAAGCATCAATAATCAATATCGTGTGCTACTATACAACTACGCCAGACATCTTGTACTTTTCTTTTACTACCGGGGTAGTTCAACAGCTAATCAGTAAAACTTCCGCCGTTATTTTCATAAAGTATTTTTGTCGTTTTCTTAATCCGGACAATAATTCCGCTAATGGGGTCCATTAATGATTGTGCCGTTATACGAATATTCCCTGTTAAAACGAATATTCCCCGACCAATCGAATATTATATAACAATTTGTGTACTTTACAAAATTTGTAAATATTACCCACAACTATAATATTATATCAAATCCACACCATAATATTCAAAAATATATTTCGAGAAAATTTAATCTTTATTCAAAAAGTTGGGGTCTTACACAGTAGTTCAATATCCATTTAGATAACTTATATATCAGTCATATTATTTTTAAATGACTTATAAATTTTTTAAATAATTATTACAATTCATCATAAATTTTGAAATACTAGGAATCATTATTAAATGATTTAAATATTAAGTAATTTCATTATCATTAACATTTAATTAATATTAAACTATTAATGAAATCATTTCCAAAATGTCAAAGTTATTTATAATAACTCAAAATACTTTTAAAGTATTAATATTATCCTTAAATGATTTTTAAAATATTTAAAATCATTTTAAATAATTATTATTAATATTTAAATATTAATGTACTATTTATCAAAATATTAAAAGTCATTAATTATAACTTAAAATATTTTTAATTCATTTATATCCTTTTAAATGATTTTAAATTAATAAAACCATTTTAAAACTAGTTATTTAATATAATTATTAAATAAATTTAATATCATTAATAATAAATTATTAATCATTAATATTAAATTATTAATGAAATTATCTTTTAAATATTAAAAGTTATATTTTATAACTTAAAATATCTTTAAACATTTTATTATCATTTAAAATGATTATTATAATATTAAAATCATTTTTAAACTAATTTATTTAATATAATTATTAAATAACTTTAATATCATTAATAATAGTTAATTAATGAAATTTACCTTTAAATATTAAAAGTTATATTTTATAACTTAAAATATTTTTAAACTATTTATTTTCATTTAGAATGATTTTTATAATATTAAAATCATTTTTAATTAATTTATTTTATTTAATTGTTAAATAAATCTAATATCATTAATATTAAATAATAAATGAAATTTACTTTTAAATATTAAAAGTTATATTTTATAACTAAAAATATTTTTAAATAACTTATTATCATTTAAAATAATTTTTAATATAATAAAATCATTTTTAATTAATTAATTTAATGCATTTAATAAATAAATTAATTACCAATAATATTTAAATAAATACTAATATTTTGTAATTTTTGGAATTAAATTTCTATTTTTAAATGATTTTTGAAAATTTAATTAATTAAAATTAATAAAATTGTCGCTATAGGCCTATAGCGACAGACAATGTAGTCTATGGTATTCTTGAGCTTTCAAGAACATTCATAGCCAGTGTTCAAGTACACTATTTTGACCAGTGATAATTGTCAGATCGTAATGTTTCTGCCTTTCTGGGCATGATCTTGGTCAGATCTTGTAGTACTCACGTAAGACTACACGATCCAGCCATCAACAGGTTCATAACATAACACAAATGCAAGATCTAGGCTGATGAACAATGCAGCCGAGTTGTTCTTCATTTCAGGTTTGCCAAAAATGAAAACACGGTTTGATTTGTTCATATTTGGGCTTCCACAACTTGAAATCATTTTGATGTTTAATCGATCTAAGGGTTCCAGTTGTAGACCACATGTAGTACTATAGATCTATTACAAAAATGCATCATAACAACAACAAATCAAGAATATATGGTTCGGTCAAACTATGTCAGAAATCATGCTATTGTGTTTTCTGGGTTACCCAGAAAACACAACCCGTGAGCTTTCTGCATGGTTTGACCTTTCCCCAAATCCAATCAGTTTACTTATTAAGTGATATAAGAGCATAATCATGTAGTCCAGGTAACAAACTATAAATTTATTACAACATCATGACTAAATCATCAATAATTTGACATATCAGGGTCTGTGAACATCTTGTCAGACGTTTATGGGCCTGATCTGGGTTACCCAGATTTCATATGGTCATGGCCGGTCAACAGTCTTTGACCATTAATAACATGAAATATGTGCATCGTGTGACACTAATTCTAGTTCCAGATTAAAGATATCATAACACACTACCAGATCATAGCTTAAAAACACAAAAATCATAAATATCCAAAGATCTACAGGGCCTAACATTCGGTTGTCAGTCAACATAAAATTTTTTCCCACATTTTTAAAATCATCAAATTCGAGTCTCTAGATGTTATGGATCTAACATCTAGCAACCCAGATCATCATTATACACTACATACAACATATTTAACACAAAAAAACTAGCGTCTAACATAGGATCAAAAGTCAGATTTCATTTTAGGGTTTATACCTTCTATGAGCAATCATTGATTCTTGGCCACTGATTTGGTTATGGAATTCGTGGGGCTTGATTTGAGACTGATCTTAGCAAAGGATTTCGTGGGTTTTGAGTTGAGAGAGTCTAGTTGAGTGTTTAGGAATGAATGAGCAAAAATGTACATCTTTCTCTCTCTTAATCTATTTATATAACTTAGATTCAATGTATCTAACTTGCAAGGTGTTAAAAGAGATAAGCTTGGATGATATATAGAGCATGTGCTATAATCTAGAGTGATGACTTGACAAGATATGGAAAGATTTGCATGAAACCTATTAAAAATAAATCCAAAAAGGGTATTTTAGTAACTAACAAAACATTTTAAGGGTATTCTTGTCCATGTCACTTAAATCTAGGTTTTAATCAATAGATTTTAAACCTTAAGGTTTCCCAAATAATTTCTAGGGTTTGAAAAATTAAGTTTAAAGTTGAATAAAATTTTAATTAGACCACACTAATTAAAATTAGGGGTTTTAATAGAAAATTAGGGTCTTAAAATAATTAGGGTTCCTAAATAATAATTAGGGTTTTTAAATATTACTAGGGTTCCCTATTTAGCAAATTAGGGTTCCTAATTTAATAATTAGGGTCTCTAATTTATAAATTAGGGTTTCAAATAATTAGGATTCCTAAATAATAATTAGGGTTTCCCTAATTAACCTTAAATCTATAATACTCAACATTAATCAAATAACACAATTTCTTACCAATAAAACTCTGGTTTGAGTTTCAAATTAGGGTTACTAGGGTTTGTCATGATACACCATAATTGACCAACCATTGTCAGTCCGTATACATACAGTACATATTTATAGCACTAAAAATTAAAATATAATTAATATTATATTATTATTATCATTCCTTATTCCAAAACAAGAATTAGGGTTTGGATTCCATATATGATTTACCTTGCATAAACAACTTTATTAATTATAAGTTAAAATACTTAACTTAATAATCCGAGCTAAAAATAATAATTATAATTATTCTAAAAATCATTTCATATATTATTTAAATAATATATATAATTATATTTTCATGGAAAATAATTAATAAAAATATTTCTATTATAAAATTAATTATTATAATTTATAATAATCAATAAATCTAAAATAAAATTATTTGTAAACATTCATGTAATAAATATATTTTTATTTATTACATAAATACATATACTCCTTATCTTGTACAAATCCTCATCCTTAAAATAAATAAAAAAAATTATACACAAAATTTCTGTTTTAATTATATAAAAAATATCGGGTTGTTACATGAACCTTAGGTAGGAATACCTGAGACTAATAACTGCATTGATTAGGATAAGGACTAACTCAAATAGATTTAGTGTGTCTGTAGGAATTCCTTAACTTTGATAATGAAGTTGATCGAACAATAGTGGTGAATAGATAGAGTATAAAAGACTAAAAGTACAGGAGCAAGAGATCGTTAAAAAAAGATCATCGTATAGAAATGAATCGTAATATATACGATGAGATCACCCCATGATCTGATAAGGTTATAGTATGGAGAAGGATCAAGTGAATAATTGAAAAGTTTACAACAAGAATGCTGTGTGTCAGTTGTACTATGAATTGTTATAGATTCAGGAAAGGATTATGAATACGAGTCAAATGAAATTCATATTGAGAAGGGAGTTAAGATTAGGTTTGTGTCACGCTATTTGCTATATGTGTGTTGAGAGGGTAATTCCTTTCTCATGTGTATAACAGATAGATATGTTATAGTAAGAGAATATCAGGTTAAGTACGAGTTCTTAAAACTCATACTTATGGTACGTTCGTCACTCATGATTATATGAAATGTTTATGAACCCCTCAGCGAATGAACGCCAAAGGTCTGACTAGGACAAGTTCTTAAACTCATATGATTGTGAAAAGTTCCCGAACTCAAGAGTGTGGTTTGACAAACTAGGAATAGTTATATGTATTAAGGATAATAGGAATAGATAGATTACTAAGCAATTGATCATTAGTAGAGACATAAGTTTTCCAAATCATCTAGCTATACTAGACTCAAAATTTTTGACATCAAGCTAAACACATATTATGTGCTTTTTGAAATGAATTTTTATTCTCAACTCCTGGTGACCATTGTGTATGAGTGGACTTCGGGCCACCGACACATCGTTACCTGTTGAGGTAATAAAACAGATTTGTAATGATTTGTGAATGGTTTAAAGAATAGTCTATGCTACTTGTTTCGGCTAGACGATAATGATTTGAAATATCAACTGTGACGCCCCAAAAATTAGGTATACATCACCCATCTTGGGTCGTCAGATACATGGTACAAAATTCAAATACAACTTACTAATACAACCGTCGTGGGTACAATATGACAAAACATAATCGTGAGTTTGAATACAATTATTGTCTACTAGAGATTATACAAACTCAAAAGGAGTCCTCATTACAATTATTAACACACTATTTCACTGTAATAGTGAGGACTACTAATGCTATCCTCCGGACCGTCACTCCGCTCCTGACTAGTCCTCGCTATGTTCTCATTTCCTCAAGAGAACAAAGTGAAAGAAAGGTGAGCTTAACTAGCCCAAAGAAGAAATATTATGACTAAGATAATGCAAAATAAATTATCGTTAGCCTTCAACAGTGTTAAACTGATAAAATATAACAACATCAAGTTTAACTGCAGCGGAACAAGCAATCCATTAAAAGAGTCAAGTAGAGAATAAAATTTAATATCGTTTATGATTTAAAAGGTTTTTCATGACTTTTATCGCTGGGACTCAGCTTAATAAATAATCCACATCATCGAATCACCCCTGCACTACGGTCAAGGATATTCTTTAGTATCACGACCACAAATTATCCATGCATTACAGCCAAGGACATCCGTGTATTCATTAATGGTCATGATCATGCCAACAACTGTCCATCAATGCACTACGGGCCAATGATAACTTTTACCACATCATTTGTAATATTACGGTCATGATTACACCGAATAATCCCTGGTCATAATCATTCCAAGTCCATCTATGCACTACAGGCCACAAGTGACTTTCAACATAATATAAACATGAGGATGATGACAATGATATACGAATTCAATAAAACAAGTTCAAGAATTAATTTATCCAAGAACTAATAATGTCCAAATTGCCAATATGATACTGCTTTGTAGAGTAAAATTCAAGAATGATCAAAAGAATATTTCCATGAAAAGATACTGGATGAAGCGCAAATATCAAGGATATTATACTAATTTCATGGAGTATAGAAGTCAAAACTTTAACCAACCGAGTATAATAAAGAATGGAATAACAAAAGAAATCACCATGCATGCAGATTTCAGATAGACAAAGTTATTCCAATGTAATAATAACAACGAACCAAAGTCGTGCAAAATTTGCACCAATGTAATATTCCAACAGTAATAATAAAGACGGAACAAAGTTTGTAAAAAACACATGCATATGATGTTCCAATGTAATAATAATAAAGATTTTAACCATGTCCGGTGTAAAACACATGCATGTGATGTTCCAATGTAATAATAGAAGAATGTCACCAAGTATAGGGTAAATCACAGATACAAAAGTTATTCCAATGTAATAATAAGCAATGGAATAACAACAGTTTTCTTCATGAATAAGAAAGAATAACACCCCTTACTGTAAATAAACTGAATATAAGAGTAGGGAAGGAGCAGGTCTATAGCTTCTCTATAATTTCTCTCTCAAGAGTTTCAGTGAATTCGTAAGAAATAATGAAGGAATGAGCTTCTATTTATAGGAGAATTGAAGGGACACTGTGTAAGAAAAATTCACGGATGTACAACTCACGGACGCTTTAATAATTCACAGATGCTCTAATAATTCACAGATGCATTATTTAGTCTCGCTGATGCATGTTTTCAATCAATTAACAATATAATATATATATATATATATATATATATACACATAAACACACATGTTATAAATATATATAATAATCATTACCTTTTTATAAAGAAAACTCTCTCCCCCATTTCTACCCGAGAACAAATAAATCCACCCCCCAAAAGTCATTATTCTTCCAACATGTGGGCCCCCACCATTATAAAATAATTTTTCTACCGATTATTTTGAAAAATGGATAAGTGGAGGTTCAACTAACAAACAAAATTAACAACAATTACTATAACAATAATTGAACAAAACTGAGTGACTTCTCACGTAAGCATCAATAACTAATACTGTAAAGCCATCGGCAATTACGCCAGACATCGCATTTCTTTTAACACCGGTGTTTCAATAGTTAATTCAGTAAAACTTCCGCCGTTATTTTCATAAAGTATTTTTGTCGTTTTCTTAATCCGACAATAATTCCGTTAGGGGTCCACCAATGATTGTGGTTGCATTTAATATTCCCCGTTAAAACGAATATTCCTCGACCAATCGAATATTATATAACAACTTGCGTACTTTGCAAAATTTATAAATATTACCCACAACTATAATATTATATCAAATTTACTCCATAATATTCAAAAATGACATTTATAGAAAATTCATCTTTATTTATAAAAGTTGGGGTCTTACATCAAATATATTTTTATTTATCGCTTATGTACCATGTAACATGGTGCAGAGATGATAAAAAGTTGATGGAGTTGTAAATGGATGAATACTTAGTGTTGAATTTGATCTAAAATCGTTATTCCACTATTGTATGATGTGTTATGACAAAGTCACTTGACGATGGCATCCTCAAACGGGCTGTTAATACAGTACGACATCATGACGTCATTTTCAAACAATTTTCAAAATATTAATTTGCCAACGGGGTTTTGGCTACACACATTCCTATTTCGATTGAAGTGATTATTAATATTAGTCCAAGATATTTGATTTGGCTAGACCAACTTTTATGAAAATTCTAAGCGTTCTTTGAAAGTTTTTCCCGAACCAAATTATTTTGCTGCGGATTCCGATAAAGACTGAGGTAAGAAAAAGTTTATGTGCCTAAGGCGGATACGAGAAACAGATTAGACCAGCAGTACTTCATAAGTACATGGCATACCTGGCTAATTACTCACTATGTCCATAAGTTATGACAATTTAAGGATGAATTTTAATATAACCTTTGTGAAAATGACAGACAATAGTCTATATAACTCCTCAGCAATATTTGAAAATTTTTACACTTGTGAGGGATGTATTGAGTAACATGTGATGATGAGATGGTGAATGGTTCAAGGTGTAAGGTAAATTTCGGGGACAAAATTTTTAGAAGAAGGGGTGAATGTGACAACCCGAGAATTTGGATATTTATAAAATCTTAAAATATTGAATTAAGGTTAAATAATAAACTTAGATTGAAAATAAGTGAATAGATTTGATATTTCTGTGAAGAAATTTTAAGGATTTCAAAATTCTTTGATGAATTTTGGTAGGTTTAAAATCTTTTGGTGAATTTTTCAGGATTAAATATATAAATGAATATGTTCTATGTGTATGGTATTATATATGTACATTATGTGGTTAAGGGTCAAGGGTTGACCAGATAACCTATATCAGTGGTAAACCCTAATATTATTAAGAACGTCAACGTTTAGTTAGAAAACCCTAACGACTGATAAGAAACCCTAGAAACCGATTCTAGAAACCCTAATTTTAGTTCTGGGAATCTGAAACCCTAATTCGGAATATTAAACCCTACTTTGAGAATTCAAAGGCTAAATTTAATGATTTAAGTATTTATGATTATAAATATAATTAGGGATAACCCTAATTGACTATTTAGAAAATCTTAATTCTTGGGTTATAAATCTTAATGCCCATTTTGGGGAGAACCTTATTTATTATTATCAATTTTAATTAGGAAATATTAATCCTAATTAGCAAGCTTGAATTATGATTGGGAAATTTTAATATAATTAGAAAACCCTAATTATAATGTAGAGATATTAATTTTCTATTTTGAAAACCGATATTTGGAAATCTTAAAAATTACATTGCAAAAATCTAAGGGTTAAACTGTAAACCCTAAACCCTAAACCCTAAGGGTTAAACCCTAAACCCTAAAGGTTAGGGCAAATGACAAGTATGCCTTTAAAATTTGAAATCAAATGACCAAAATGCCCTTTTTCTTACTTTTTAAGTAAAAGATCACACCAAATCTTAGTGACTAATTACAATTGATATTGCCATATGTATTAAATCATCCAATATCAGATTTTGTGCCACCTTGCAAGGATAGGATACATTGAATCTAAAAATCAAAAATTTAAGTAAGTAAAAATCTTACTTTACTTCTCATACATGCCCAACCCTTTCTCTCTCTAGCCTTTCGAAATTTAGAAAGAGAGAGAAGATGAGCCATGATCAGTTCATAGCCTTCCAACAACAGAATCCAAGATCAGATTCAAAGATCTAAGCTTAGAAGGTATAAACCCTAAAATTTTGAAATCATGAGATCTTATGTTATTTGTTGTAAGTTGTTGGTTAAAGTTGTGTATTAGGGTGTCTTTGAGTGATCTGGGTTGTTAGATCATAGATCTATAACATCTAGAGGCACGAAAATCAAGTTTTTAGAAACTGACTTTGAACCCTAAAATGTTGTCTGACAGCCCATATGTCAGGGCTCGTAGATCAGTGTGTGTTTTATGTTATGGATCTGTTCTATGCCATGTGGTCTTTTTTCTGAAACTTGAATCATGGTCAGATCACGTCTAGAACGCAAGTTATGAGTGGTCAAAGTGAGTTGACCGATCAAAAATTCTCGAAGTTTCGGGCAACCCGTAAACCTGTAATTTCGGATGACCACTTTCGGCGCTTTAGATCCGGGCCGTGTTAGTAGTTAGGCCTTGTTGTTGGTTGATATTTGTAGCCTATAATGCTTACTACATATTCGAGCCAGTAGATTACTCAGATCCTGATCTGGAACGAAAATAATCGTGGTTAAAGTAGGTTGACCAATCTACCTAAAGAACAAATCTGGAAAACCCAGATTCTTCAATGCCCGTTTTCTCTGACAAGAGTTGACCGGATTGAATCTTGTGATTTTGATATTGTTATGATGATCTGATAATATATATTTGTTCCTTGACATGAGAACTACAGGGTTAACGCATTATAATACCAAAAAAGTGACTAGAACCCTGAGATATTTGAGCCACATAGTGAGCACTCGAACCTGTCGGGGTTTCTGGGTAACCCAGAAAACCCAGCAAGCCTCTGACAGTAACTTTGCAAGCTTGGATCTTGCAGTTATGTGATGTTATGGCCATGGAACTTGTTTGTGATTGTAGTATTACACTAATACTACAATCATAACCCATTAGCAAGCCTAGAAACATAATAACCAAAGATTAAATGGTGGTCAAACAAGCTAACTTGTAAACTGACTATGAATGCTCAAGAACATGAAGAACACCTATAGCGACAGTTTTTTCGCTATAGGAACTCTTTAGCGACAATTTCTTAATAAATTAATTATGTTATTAAATAAATAGAAAAAAATAGTTTTTAATTATTAAAAATTCATAATTAATTTATAAAAATTATTTTAAAGCCTGAAAATTAGTTTTTAATTATCATGAATATATTTCATAAATATTAATATTTTTGGAATAATAATGGTATTTAATTTATTTAGTTATATTATTAAATAAATTATTTAAAAATGATTGTAATACATGAACAATCATGAATAATTATATTATGGTATAAGAAAATATTTTAAGTTATTTTTAATAACTTTTAATATTTTGTGATGAATTTTATTAATTAATTAATATTAATGGTAATTAATTTATTTTATAAATATATTAAATAAATTATGGAAGAATAGAATTAATGATTTAAAAATTATATAAAAATAATTTAAGTGTTATAAAAATATTTGAAGTTATAAAATATAACTTTTGATATTTTGTCATGAAAAATATTAATATTTTAATATTAATGGAAATTATTGAATAATGGATTTAATTCGATTTAAAAATCATATAAATATGATTTTAAGGTATTAAAATACTTTATATATATTATAAATATATTATAATATTATGTTATGATTTTTTATTAATATTTAGTATTAAATAAATATTAATGATAAAGGAATTAGGTGGTATTTATTTCATTTAAATACGATATTAATGATTGAAAAATTATGATAAATAGTAATAATTATTTAAAGATTATTACGAGCTTATGAAAAATATCTTGACTGATAATAAAATTATCTAAGATAATTGTTAAATGTTTAGACAGAGTTTAATTGAACTTAAACTCGATTTTTATTCGACTAAGCCGTCGGGATGTCAGAATTTTACCGAACTCGACTCAGACTGTAAAGGTTTGACTTGAGGTTAAGTTTTATGTTTGTTATAGACTGGTAGGGTTATGTGTTAATGTGTTTAGGTTATTTAAAAATATCGTGATGATATTATTCTAATGTGTAGATCGATATTATTTATATTAGGTTTTCAGGCAAAGCTAAATAGAATGTGTAACGGTAAACATCGGAACATGCAATTTTTTCTTAACTCGACCTCGAGTTGTTTCATTCAAATATACTTGTGGTTAATCATTGCTGATTTCCATGTCTAAGAATTATTAAATAGCACTGTGCATATTGCATGTATTCATCAGGTATGAAAGGCTGTTCACCTTCATTACCATTCGATCTAGATATATATATGTTCATGTTCAATGTTCGTTCAGCTATGTAAAATTTGTTCATGCTAGTTCGCAATTATATTATAGAACTGTAGCTAGCTTTTGTTCAATTCTTTCAATCATGATATATCCTTAATTTATTGAACTTAAACTTGCTGGGCAAACTTATTAATCACCCTTGCTATATCATTGTAAACATTGTAGATAAGGCGAATACGTTCGGGTACAGGAAAGGATAAGCCAAGTTCAGCTAAATTGTAATAGTATAATATGATAATAATGTTATATGTTAGATAGTTTATGAATTGTGTATAAGTTAAGGTTACTCGACCTTCGAGAATATTGTGTAAAGTTTATTGTATAAACAATTTATGTTTATATCTTCCACAATAGTTATAGAATGATTGTACCAGATTCGCAGTAATTTGGGACCCAAATTTGGGGCTCTCACATTAGCTTATTCTTTTAGGCTAATATTAATCCATTTTGGACTTTACACTAACAACCACTTGGGCTCTAACATTACTCATACATGAGCTTTCACATTAACTTCTATTGGACTTTACAAATTGCTACACAATCCTACAAGTCCATTACATTTGGCTTAAAGCCTTAGAACGTATTCTTTACGTATTATTCTTGTATTCTAGCTCGTATACTCAATCATCATATATGACATACCATCATTCATACATAATCATATAATACTTTGTATCATACTCGTATTCATTACCTCGTACAATACCTACGTACTATACGATCATTATTTTCACTAGTTAACGCTATACTTTCCCTAACGTTCTTGAATTAAGTCTGCATGCGAAAAATAACGTTTTCCATACTGGAATTATTATTACATAATCCATCTCACCTCGATATTCTATCGTTACGTATTTCTTGAAAATTCAAAAATAATTCCCGAGCGGAAATCGATGAATAGTGTTTTTTGGAAAATTTCTTAGAAAACTTTTATTTTTGTTTGGGAAATTCAAACACTTTAATTCCTTCACGTAGTCAAAATACTACGACTTTTCGATGTTTCTAGGTTATAGAACGACATTCATCTTACTAACACATAATAATAACAAATAATATAATTTTATTCATTATTTAATTAAATAAATATATTTTACAATGGATCCGAATTTCTCGGTCGTTACACTTATTGACCATTAAGCCCTCATTTAGGATTTTCTATAAATAAGAGACGTCTTAGTTCATTTCTTACTTGTTAGATTTTCCACCAACAACTTATAACTTATTGGTTGGAGAGAAAAAGCTAGAAAGTTAGACTTTGCAATTCAAGAAGAAGAACAAAGCTTAATCAAGTGATCTTTAAGGGTAAGATCCTAATCCATGAATCTCTTTCTCTTCATTTGTTAGAGAAGTGAGTAGTGGTAGGATTTGTATGCTAAGAAGAAGTAGGAATGATTAATTAAAGGACTTAAGTCTTAATAAGCCGTGAATAAGCACTTCGTTCATATATAAGTTAAGAACTAAGGGAGAACTTGTAAGAAATTGTAATATGTTTGCATGAATGAAGTTGGTATGATAAGAGGATGTAAGGATGATGGTTAGAAGACTAAAACCATGATAAGTCATATGAAATGAAATCATAAGTAGATTATACTTTTATAAGTTATAAACTCATTAAGAACAAGTAATAACTTATCTTGTAAATAAGTTAATGAAATGTGTATGTTAAGATGTTAGTATGATGGAATGAATCCATTTGAAACAATGAACAAATCATAATTAACGAAGTTATGCCGAAATTTTAAGATTAGACGATAATCGTCGAATTCGTGAAATTCTCGGAATGGAAGTCGAATTTTGACATTTAACCCGGAAATGTTAGTTTTCAATGGAGTATAGTCTTATTTGGCATTCTAGAGTTGCAGACTCAAAAATGACCAACTTTTGACTTAGAACGAAGAAACGAGCGTTGAACGTTCACGAACGTTTATCATTTTTGTTAAAATGAACTAATAGGTGAATTTTTAGTTAACGGATTCAAAAATGGAAAATTCTTACATGAACACGTAGAGTATGTAATTTGTGAGCTAATGTCTTTTGAACGAGCCAATTCGGACTTATAACGAAGAAGTTATGAGCCTGGGAATCTCACCTAAGAAATTAATTGTCAAACATTTATGGGAGTGAGGTCTGGCACCGCAGCGCCATACAAAGCCCTATAAGTCATGCAAACAAAGGTTTCGGGGTAAGGAATGGCTATCGAGTTTAGCCGCAATACCAACTCTAGTTATAATCCTCGTGTGCTTGGCAAATATGTGCAGGTACAAGAGGGACCGGCATGAAGAGTGGAGCCCAGTCACCACTATAGTAAAGGGATGCCACGTCAAGCACCCCAAGTAAGTGAAAATTGGTTGACCAAGTTAGGTTCTGTAATTCCAATTGATTAGGAATGAATAATAAAGTGTACATGTACTTAATATAAATGGTAAGACTAAATTTAAATCACTTTTATAGTAATGACGGTATGAATGTAAGTATGGATTTAGAATAATGAAACGAAGAACGTGAAGGGTAAGTAAGTAAACCGTGAATGATATTCAACATTGGTACTTCACCAATGACGATTGAGTTTCGATTAATAACGTCAGAACGTTAGTAAGCCATAAGTAAGATTAATAAGTCAAATTGATCTTTATTAATGAATTAAATTCACTTTAGACATAGAAGAGAAAGAAGTTGGTAAGAATGATGTAAATTATAATGACAAGCCGGAACCAATAATAACAAATCTAATACATGATTAGATTGAGAAGAAGGGTAATATTCATTAGGAACCATGTATGTTTATTCATGACCTAATGTGGTATGTTATATGGTTATGTGTTGTAGAGACCGTAAAGACTCAAAGGAAAAGTAATTTTACTGTAGCAGACGCTGAAGGAAAGTTTTCGTATCTCTTGTCTAACCTTCGTGTTAGCCATGTTTTCAGTGATTCATGTTATGAGACGCATAAATTGTTTTACGAAAGGGTCGATGTCAGTTTTTACTCTGCTATACTATTCTTGAAAGATTGATTGATTTACTTACAAGTCTTTTAATATAGAATTGTTAACGCTATCCTACGCAAATTGTTTGGTACGGATTCAAGGTAAGCCTGAGTATAAATAAACAAATGTATTTTACATTGATTATTCTATGGGCATGCGAGGTTGCCAAAACTTAAACGTAAATACGTTTAAATGGATGAGTGTTGATCAACATAGAGTACTATAGGCTGATCACCTAGAACTGCTCATAAGATATGTCGGACTTACGGACTTAGTGTCGGGTTTTCCTTTTCATGAATAAAAGCTAAAGAGAATGTTCATGGTCTATGGACCTACTCAGAATTTCCAAACTACTATATGTACTTTGAAATTGTTTTATGAGATGAGAAGTGTTATTCAATTTTTCATAGTACTTCATAACTATTGTTCAGTTATTAAAGAATAATCATATGATTCTCGAAGTGGTATCTATGTAATATATTGTTAGACTTGATGAGCTAGTTATGCTCACTTCATGCTTGAATCATATGATTGCACTAAGGTCGAGCGAACCGAGGGTTCTAGTAGAGATAAAGGAAAAGCGAAGATGAATGATTAGTTTATCTTGTAATAGACTAGTAAGTGTATGTATTATATTATGATGAACAAAGAATGTAATGGTTTAAGAACTTGGGAACGTGATTTATTATTATTAATGTAATAAGAATGTCGTTGATACACACATTTTGATGTCGTTTCAATAGAATGAATGTACAATTATGAGTACCATGTAACACCATCTGTCAAGTTGGAAGATACCCAAATTTGGGGGTGTCATAGATAATGCGGTTCAAGATAGACTCCAAGCCACTATGTCTGATATATCTCTCAAAATCATAGTGAGAGATCAAATCTATCTAAAGGCCATGAATGATCAGAAGGAAGAAGCTCTATTAGCACAGAAGACTAATGAAGAGCAAATCATATCCCTCTCTGATAAGATTGACAATCTGAATCAGTCACTCTCCCTACAAATTGAGTTGAGCCAACAAGAACTTAAGATTGAGGTTGGTAACTCATCTTACCTGATGGAACAACTTATGTCCAACATGGAACACCTTTCACAAGTGATTAAGGACAAAAGGGGGAAAAAGAGACATAGAAAGAAGCACTCAAGGAGGAGAAAGGAGAAAAGAAGACAAGAAGACAAGAAGGCCAAGAGAAAGGCCAAGAAGAAGATAGCAGCAGCAGAAACAGAATCATCATCTCAAGGGGAGCCAAAGGATGATGATCCTATGAATACAAAGTTTGAGGGGGAGCCAGAAAAAGAAGAAGAACATGAATCTGAGGGGGAGCAGAGAAAAGAAATGAAGTCACCATCCTAGGGGGACCAAGAGAAAAAAGATCAAACAGATGAATAGCTGATCAACAGACATCCTAGAGACACACATTGAGCCAAAAAGGTACATCTCTATGTAGTTAGGTATGTTCTGTAATTCCATATTATTATCAATGACATTCATGATTATCTGTTTTAGAAATACTACTGCTAACTGTATATAAGATTCATTCATCTCATGCATATGCTATTATTGTTTTTGTCATAATCAAATAGGGGGAGATTATCAGGAATAAACATGTGAATGATATTCATATTTATATATAATTTGATTATGATATGAATGAATGAATATGCAAGTATGTTTGCATTAAGAAAAGCTGTAAAGTCCTTTTATAGATAATATGAACATATGTATAAGGACATAGAATGAATTGATCAAAAATGTTAGGTTGATCCTACATAAGAAAAACAGCTTTGTAAAGTACTTATAAAGAAATGATGTACAAGGACTATAAATATAGAAAGATCAAGCTTGTTAGGTTGATCTTATAATGTAATAGATAGACTTGTCTAATCGTCGAGCACTGCACCAGAAATCGTAGTCTACGAGGAGAGTCGAGAAAAACTCAAGACCTATCAAGGCAAAATCGTAGTCTGCAAGATAGTAGATCTCAAAGTTCATAGAATGCCAGGAGAGATGAGGAAAGATCGTAGTGTGTTGAGAAGAACTTCCTCGGAGCCGTAGTTTGCTAAGGAAGTCATGTTCAGAATCGTAGAGACAGCCTGTCTACGAGTCGACCGAGCATCTGCCGAAGCCAAGTCAAGAATCGTAGAATACACTCTGAATCGTAGAGTCTACTGATCACATCAGAGGCAAAGATCGTAGTCGAGCAAGATCAGATGAAGACAACGAGCAAAAAGACAAAAATCGTAGATTGTCGACATCTGATCTCGAAGTCGTAGTGTGTGTGCACAACCAAAGCTAAATCGTAGAGTGCAGAACTAAGACTTCAACAGAAGTGCTCACAACGCCAAGGCAGAATTGTAGAGTAAACACGATTCTCAACAAATGATCAATCCCAGAATATCCAGAGTATGAAGCCTCTGGTCTAAGCTGCAAAAATACATCCCACCTGAAGGAAACCAGAGAGCACTTAACGAATGGCATACAAGTTAACATAAGATCTAAGCACCAATCCAATCAACATCCAGATTGAATTGTGAAGCCAATCAGGATGAAGTCTTCCACAAGTTGATTAGAAGAAGACTTCAATAAAAGTGACTGACTAAGGAAAGTCAGCAAGTGCAGTAGATGTTAAGTGAAAAGAAGACAACGATCTTGAAAGTAACCAAGATCGTAGTGTTTGCCAAACAAAGCAGGAATTGATGAAGTGTACACAGAGATACTGGTCATCTTATGAATAACAAGGCTAAAGTGATTAAGCATTGGGTCAGTCCATTGATGATAAGTGAACGGGAGATCACAAGGAGAAAGCGAGCTGGACATGAAAAAACTCTGAAGTGTCTTAATATTCAGAAGAGGCCAAAATAAGGAGTCAAGCTATCAGTTCCTGACATCTGTCAAGGCAAACAGAAGTGTTGAAGCGCTGCACAAGGGAAGGAAGAGGTGTCTACTTTGAAGATCCAATAAACATTCTTCAGGATTGTAGTGTTGTCTCAACTTGTCAATGAGCAACATTCAACAAGACACTGCGATCAGGTCCTAGAACAGCCGCATCAGAATCATAGAGTTCGCTCAACTGAAGATTAAAGCATTACCAACAGTTCAATCTGAACATTGATATTCTAATAAAGCTTATTGAGAGCATCGATGCAAAAGGACAACCTCTGATTGAGAAATCAGAAAGAGGATGTCGTGTCACATCTGCAGTCTACACCAAATAACTTGAGATCTGCAAAGCAATTCAAATAGCTCCCAACGGTTACATTCCAACGGGAAGGTTGTGAAGGAGTATAAATCAACAAGAGCTTCTAAGATCAAAAGTTACTGAAGTTGAAAAGTTGAAGGATCGTTGAGTTGTTGGAATGCTATAGTGTTGACTCTACGAGTTCCACCAGAGTTAAATAGAACAAGTCTAAATGATAGTGAGACTACAAAGGTGGAAGTGAAGCAGATTTGAAGAAGGACTCAAACAAATTAAAGCTTCACTCAACAAAGATTAGAATGTCACTGAATATGGCAGCTAAGCTGAGAGCCTAGAAGGACAAGAATATAGCATTTAGAAAAGTGGCAGAGCAAAAAGAAGATCTAGAGAGCCACTCTACGAATCACCGTGAACCAAAAGATGAAACATAACAAGTACAGAACCATGTTTACAAACCAGTCATGAAGGGTTCAGGGAATGCTAAGTGCCAGACGAAGTCTATCAAAAGCTCATAGCAAACCTAAATGGTGATGGTGCACAGCTGACATCGGATGAGGATGAACAGAACAGAATGAAGATCAGCTGCACCAGAGAAGATGTGGTCCATACTCGATGCAGAATGCAAAGAGGATCAGGCCAAGCTGCTAAGTACTAAAGGTGTTCAAGCTTAAAGACATCTTAGCAGCAAAGCACCAACAACAACATCAACACCAACAAGTAGCCAGGGCCTGAGGGGTCCTTTTTTAGAGGGACTAAATGAAGTTCCAAGCCTATTGGGCTTGAAGAGTTCCTAGGGAACTAGAGGAGTTCCAAGAATGCTGACCTTGAAGAGTTCTTAGTGAACTGGAGTTCCAAGGCTGCTAGCCTTAAAGGAATCTTAGTGATTCAGGGTGCTGCCCTTCCTTAGTGGAAATCCTACTAGTTAAAAGCAGAAGATTGGAATAGGAGCTTGAGTTTCTGAACCACATAAAATCCCTTGTGTCTTTTACATTTAGTCATTTACTTACTGTCATTTACATTACGCACCTAACTACTAAAAATGCTATGTGTCGACGTCGGGATTTTTAGTTGTCCCTTTTCGTTACTTGTTCTTTGGTGTTCTCATGTTAGGTGAGATTTGTTTGAAAAAACAAGTGAAAAAATTCCGACATGTATAATGTCGATGATGGACTGTTAAGAGTCACCAATTGGTTTTTGAAATGGTTGTACCAACACAACTGAGAAAAGGTTTGAACATTGAACCAGTGATGTGACACTTCTAATCGGGTTAGTGAAACCGAGATTTATTAGGGTCTGAGGACTTGATTATGCAGAGGGAAGGTGTTAGGCACCCCCCGACATCCGTGTTACCATAGTGACCGCCACTTTTCAAGAAACTGTTATATGAATGTATGTGTGTGGGTCAATGTGCTATTTATTTGGAAGTAGTGCGAGTCCTCGTTCGCACCTATATACACAAGGTTTGAATTTATGTAAAAATTCAATTTTTAACAAGATATGGCAGTGATGTTTTTTAAAAGAGGTTTTTTTAAACCCTTGTGCTCGATAGTAATTGAGACCTTTTACACTTCCATTTTATTAAGTGTTCGGCTTGATTGCTTTTATTTTCGAGATGCGAAGCATCTATAAGAAAATAATATACAAAATAATGCCGACTTCCTCGTGGGTATGAAAACCATCTGAGGAAATGCAGACACTGCAAATAAATTTACAAAGTCGCCATAAAAAAATGTCCATCACTAGAACCGAATCTAGATCCAATAGATCAATTGGTGATCACGTGATTCCTAGGCTCACATGATGCCATAATTTGTATGAGCGGTAAGCATAGTATATATATATAAAAGTCAGTAAATATATATATAGACATGATCACCACCACGTAAGCACCTCTATGGGGAATCGAGAAAATGTAATAAAGCTATAAAAGTGTATCAACCGCCATGAAGTAAACTCAGTGCAGATGAAATATATATATATATATATATATATATATATATATATATATATATATATATATATATATATATAAAAGTGATAAACGCACTGCATGTAAAATCTGTGCTCATCGAATGTAGTTCGACAATATAGATTCATATATATATATATATATATATAATAAGTAAACTATCCTGGATGTGAAATCCAGGCTCATCGAATAAAGTCCGACAACATTTAATATATATAAGTATATATATATATATATATATATATATATATATATATTAAAGCAGTAAACGCTCAAGACGTAAGTCTAGGCTCATCGAACATAGTTCGACACACAGTTCACACACACACACACACACACACACACACACACATATATATATATATATATATATATAAGCAAATAAACGCTCCGGACCGAAGTCTAGGCTCAATCGAGGCATAACTCAATAATGTAAGTCCATATATATATATATATATATATATAAATATATATGTATATAAACTGAAATAAAACCACAGATCAAAGTCCAGGTAAACACACGCAACATGACTCTCTACGTGAAGAAGGGTGTGTGCAAAGATGAAGAGAAATGCTTTAAAGTGTGTGAGAAGGCTTACAATGGGCTGCAAAAGAAGACTTCTATATCTTTAAAGTGGATGAACACTTGGCTCCCTCCGATACAAAAGTAGCTATATGTGAGCTCACAAGTGTTTAAAATGAGAAAGTACTCAATATATGGTGAGTACGGAGAAAATTTAACAGAGCTTCCTCGCCTTTTTTTCTCTTATAAATTGCCACCCCAAGCCCTATATTTATAAAGGGGGGGGAGCCGCAGGTGTACCTATGGCTGAACGGGTTGCCCCGGTCTTCGTGGTCCCGTCTGTTCTTCGTAGTCGACGCGTACGCATGCACCGTAATGTCTCGCCGATCTTTCGTAATCACAACCGCATCCGATTGAGGTATGTAAGACCTATTTCGGACCGCCGTTGTCGAAAGTTACGCAATGGCATGGGATTAGAGGTTGTACGAAGTTAGGAAGATGGGACGGTGCCCTCCGGTCTTCAATCTTCAAATTCTATCCGTTACCCTGCGTAATAGTCACTCGGGATTGGTTTTCCTTGATTCTTGTGGGATATTGTTGTGTAGAAATGTATGTATGTAATGTTGAGACGACGTGATGTGGCGTCAAAGTGGCAAGATGATGACTTTGCCCCTCAGGGGGTTATCACGGTTTTAATCGCTAAAGCAGACGTTGCTCAGGGTTATCTCTTAGATTGGACTGCTGCAGGTGTTGAAGGTCCTCAGTGTCATCTTTGAGGTGTGCCTGTCTTCCCGGGGTTATGTCCGGGTCTTGTACTGAGTGCCTCGATGTGAGTGCCAAGGATGAAGCTGATTGCATGCATTTGAAATAAGCATTTCTAGGGTTATCGCCGGAACTGCATTCCTTGGGGTTATCACCAAGGTTGGTAAATTCTACTCCTAGTGTTGGGACTTAGACTGGATACCTCGGGGTTATCTCCGAGATTAATCGGTCTTTTCTGGTGGAATTTTTGGTATTGGAACTGCATGCCTTGGGGTTATCTCCGAGGTTGGCACTGTTATTCCCAGTGTGTGTTGCAGGGTTGAGATTGAACTTCCGGTAGTATCCGGTTTTGACATGAACTATCTTCCAGGGTTATCTCCCGAAAGACAAATCTGCCCTCCTGCAATGTCGGTGATAGGTGTGAAAATTTTTTTGAGTGTCTACAGATTCCCCTCTTTATCATATTCATGCAATGCAATGTATGGGTAGGATAAAGAATCCTAGACACTTGAAATGCAATATGTTTTAATTGTATAATGCATATGTGCGGGGTTGTTGCCCAACATGTTGGAGCTGATTACCGGCTCCTTGTAGCTTCTACCAGGGATTGGCAACTATAACCCAATTGGATGCGTGATCCAACTCTTTTAGGATGTTGACGTTGGGGCTATCACAAAAGTCCTTAATCCTTGATACAGACTTGATTCCGAAGAAGTGCCTCTTATGTGTAAGAGATTTGTTGTGATAAAACTTTGTCTACTTGAGGATGTGTATAACATACCCATCATCAATCCTCCTTGATGATGTTAACCTATCCTAGTTTGTATCGCCAGGATATGTCAAGGTTCTATTAGATTTACTGCCAACAACATATGATGTCATGGTTGCCTGACTTTCGTTGAAGTGTGAATCAACGGCTGATATCTGTTGTAACCCCTGCCGGGGCTTGAACCTCAGAATGCGTTGCGACCCCCATCGGGTTTGAACCTCAGAATGCGTTATGACCTGTGCCGAGGTTTGAACCTCAGAATGCATTGTGACCCCCGCCGGGGTTTGAACCTCAGAATGCGTTGTGACCCCCGCAGGGGTATGCTTGATCCTCGCTGATGTGTGTAGCAACGGCGGAAATCATCGGATGGCTTCTGACGCTTCATTGGATATACTTGCCAACGGTTACACAGATGTCAAGGCTGCTTGACCTTCATTGATATGTATGTCAATGGATGACATTGTTTGATACCCCCCGTCTGGGATGTCTTTTTGAGACTGTGTGATGCCCACGTCGGGGATCTCTTTTTGAGACTGTGTGATGCCCCCGTCGTGGATCTGATTGAAAATTACGGTGACGACCCTGAATTGGCGGCATTGGACCCGCGCAAGGTATTACCGAGAGTGACTTGTAACATTTGATATCATCGACATAGTGTACCCTATGCTTTGGCGAATACCAATGAGTGATGTGCAGACCCAATGTTCAATTTGAGAAGACCAGGATTTGTAAGCTATTCTGCTCAATCGCGTAACATTTTTATTCCTGATTCGACCTTTTCAGTCTGTAAGAACTCCTTTGCAACTCGAACTAGACCGAGTCGGAGGGGTGGGACCCACATAGGGGTGCCGCATGTACACCTGCTGTAGCCGCAGATGGACCTGCGGCCAACCGTGGATACTAAAAGCTAGTAGGTTGCTTTCATAAGTCATTTTCAAGTTGCGCCGAGAAGGAAATCCGAGAGCTCTTCTTCAGATCTGCTGAGTTCGGGCGACTTTCTTCAAATTCTGTCACCGTACAAGTGTTCTACACTATCATGGTAACGTATGTATGTATTTTTTTTCCAGTTTTTATCCGTTGGAAAATGACTTATCACGTAAAATGCATCTAAACACATAGTAGTGATTATGTATGCTCAAATGACTTGATAAAAAATATTCAGCTAGTAAATATTAGTATTAAACCATGTTGAACATAATGATGTGAAAAAATTTGACTTTTGAGATAGTCAAATTGGCACCTTTTCTGCTATTTCTTATCCTATTTGAGGACAAATGAGCAAAAGGTAAAAAGGCAAAGTACTCCTGGTATTGAGGTTAACCTTATGTATTGATGACTTTGATTTTTAATGCATATATTATGTATATGACTGTGGTCAGGTGTGCTACTGAATGGCCACCTAGTCATGCCTATGTGCATGTGGATAGTCCTACTTACAAAGGGGATTATGTCAAAATTTTCCAAAATGTAATCACGCATTTTTAACTCTACTGTAAACGTATGTTAAAGTAATGCATGCATGCATGTAGTCATAAAATGCATTTTGAAAAGCTCCAAGTTAGAAAATACCACATCCTTTCTGAGGTGATTTAGAGACTTGTTGTCCAGATATTATGGATCTGGATCAGCCGAGTAGTTTTCACAGGACCACTTCTGGTGTACGGAGGTTGGTTTCTGAAGTGCCTCGACCCCGTTCTGTTAGACAGCCTCGCCGGTTGGTGGAGGCGGTGATATGTCAAGTCCGGGTTATTGTACTAGATATCGAGGATGAGGAGGAAGATGTTCTGATTGCGGACCCCATTCCTGCTGCGCATGTTCCCCATAGGGACCTCCCAAGTATTCAGGTGGTAAACCTAGAGCTTCTGGATGATTTGAGTCGACATCCCTTGATGTATTTGCATGCCAACAAGGTATGACGTTAGATCTCAATCTTCCTTCTGTTGATCTTCATTTCATGCAGATTCCTGGCTTTACACAACATCAAGGGAACTGGTTCAGCATACACTCTATGTACCAAGCTCTTCATCCTGACTATAGAGCGATTATGCATGACTAGGGATTTGGAGCTTTCTTTTCCATCCTTCCCCGTCGTTGTCCCTGGGGTTACCTCAGGGCATTGTCTGAGTGCTGGTTTCACTAGACTCAGTCACTCCAATTGTTGGACTGTGAGGTGATGATGACGCCGATGGATTGGCAGTTTATCACAAATATGGAGTTTGGAGGGGCACCAGTGCCTTACATGGTGGATATTACCCCTACTACCGTCAGATCATTGCTAGGAGTTCCGGCGGAGGCGCTCAAGGGCAGGACCGTCCGTACAGGTCCTTTGAGCGTGGATGCTATGAGTGGGCTTTTGAGTGAGTACATGCCAGATGATGTCAGAGTCAGGGATCACATTCTTCGGCTATTGTTCCTGATGATCATTAGAGGCTGCTTCATAGCAGATAACTCTTCTACGGTGTCGTTCGCTTTAATCAGTGCCATACATCATGTGGACTGTATTGGAGAGTATGATTGGGGTTCCTACACCTTTGCCTATTTTCTTAGGGGCATGCGTATGCACTCGCAAGGTTTGACTGAGGCTTGGTTAGGATTCTACCCATTTCTGCTGGTGAGTATTTCTCTTGTAGTTTCCCATGTATAGGTTAAGAGTGTTTACTGACCGCAAATGTTTGCCTTTGTGTTGGCAGTTTTAGGCCTATGAGAGGCTTCCATGTTTGCGCCCTCTGAGTGTGTTAGGTTTATATACCTATCCACGAGGACGACAATGACATCATTCTATACTGCCGGAGGTCCTTGTAGCTGAGGGTTTCACTCATTGTAGCCTACAGCTGGAGTTGTTGACAGCTGACATTATTACATGGATTCCCTATTATGAGGAGCACTTGGTCATGGGTTTTGAGGATGGGTACCCGACTGGTGTCGAGTACGTGATTTCCACCCTAGGGTTCCTCTCTTCTCTGATGGAGGATGTGATCTCTGTTTAGGAGAGCGTGCTATTAGGAGCACCACATGAGAGATTCGTATGCCGATCTTGCCTCCTGTTAGGTGTTGTTGGCCTGTATCGCAGTCACCCGTCACAGACATCCCATTGTTGGGGGTTGACGATTTTGCATTATCAGAGGGTACCTGCACTCAGGAGATATTCCAGCATTGGTGGTTCCCTCGCACTATTGGAGCCCAAGCCCGCGCCACTCAGTTCATGGGGGATATGGTTCCAGGATCCGTGATGATGACAGATTGGCTAGCCTATGTTCGAGATCCGACTCATGTGACACAGATTGATAGTTTAACCCAGCGACTGAACCAGGCACATTTCTTTATTTGGCATTTGGGCAGAGATCCGGCAGAGGCAGATTCGTTTGATCCTTCCAGCTCAGGCGCTGGCCCCTCAAATGAACCATTTGGCTTTGCCGGCGCAGATCCTCCTTTGTATAGGCCTGACATCCCTATTGATAGAGATTCAGTGACTCAGGAGGAGTTACATCAGGTGGACAGGATTGATGATGTAGACATTGACACCATTGTCTTCTTCTGATGTGTATTCTCATTATCTCTTTTGATAGGCCTCTGTTAGCTATTGGGTGGATGTGCTCCATTCTCGTTATATCTTTTGATAGGCCTCTATTAGTAGTAGGGCATCTGTGCCCCCATTTCCCTGTATTTTTAGCTGTACAGAGATGATGTATTAGATGATGATATACTTAGGAATGTATGCACAGTTTTTCATTCCCTATATCATATTGTCATCTATTATCTACAATGCATGTATCATGTTATGTATATGTATGTATGTCCAGAGATATTCAACATTGACCCCTGGATGGTCTTTTGACACGGCCCGTACAGATGTCTTCTTCGATAGTTAGCCGTATTGATCATACCCCACCATTATTGGTGGCATCTGGTATGTGATCATGGTATGATAACATGTCACCATCAGACAGGGTGACTGTAGATCATTTGTTGCAGCATACTATGACCTTGTTGATATTTCAGGTTCCCGCAAGATTTATTGAAGGTATACTGGATCATTGGGTACCGGAGAGGCAGGTTTTCCAATTTGGGACCCAGGAGTTGACTCTCATTCTAGAGGAGTATACACAGTTGACGATGCTGCCACTGGACAGACCTTGCATGCATATGGCTTTGGGGAACATGAGTCAACGGTTCATAACCCTTACTGGATTTAGGTGTAGGGTTGTTCATGATGAGCTTACATCTGGCCACGTTATATCCTAGTGTTTTCAGTTTGACAGATTTGTCTCTGAGGATAGTTATACACGACATTCCGGGGATTTTACCACACCAGAGGATCAATGGTATTTGGCCAGAGTGGATGTCCTGCTACTGTGCGTGCTGTCATATGTATATATGCCATGGTACATGGATGATCTAGATATTGATGTCATTATGGCAGTGAGAGCTCTAAGGGAGGGTCATACCATCATCTCAATGATTGTGGCGAAGACGCCGAGGTTGGCCACATTTTTGCATCACTTACCCTGCAGGGGTATTCATTGGCAGTTCGGTCATGTTGTACGTGTGGTTTATGTCACACTTAAGACCGGTCGTCCATTTTAGATGCCATGGGTATTGTTTCACCCATGATATAGCCATGTCATACTCCTTTTAACCTACGGAGTGTTTAGACGCTATATCTTGGTCAGTATTTTTGATGGAGATCAGTGATCTGTTTAGTATACTGTCGTGCTCAGGGTTCAGCTCACCTTACAACTTTATTAATCACTCTCCAGGCATGGATTATCTCCCTCTGACTGGTTTTAGGGGCATGACTACCTATCACCCGATGGCCGTGATGTCGCAGTTTGACCAGTTCTAGGATTTCCATCCTTTTGAGGGGGCGCTAGGTCAGCGTTTAGCTTCTCACCATCTATCAGCAGAGGACCGATCATGGGTGTATTCATGTTGGGATCAACATGAGATAGTTTCTTTCTCTATTAGTCATCCAGGTTGTTCTTCAAAGTATTCTGTACGGATGGAGATAGAGACTGCATCGGCTGCAGTAGTATCCACAATATCGAGTAGTGATTCAGACGATGAGGAGCCTATGGAGGAGGCTGATATTCCCATCCACGAGGAGCCATTTATTGGGTTGCCAGCATCTCCTTTAGATTCTCCCAGTACTAGCATTGTTGTGATCCAGCATTCGGCACAGTACTTTGAGAAGAGTCTTCATCTGATGACCTTCGAGAGAGATCGAGCTAGAGCCTTGATGTTGACTACTATTGATGGGAGAGACATAACTCTATTAGAGAGAGACGAGACATTAGCTGGTAGAGACACCGATGTTGTTGAGCGGGATGAGGCCAGATCAGCCAGAGATGACGTGACATTTGAGAGGGATAGTGCCATATCTGCCCAAGACGTAGCCATTACAGATAGCACCACAATGAGGTCCCTTACCACTGGCATGATTGTAGAGATGAGCACATACACTGATGAGCATAGAGTCACCATGCAGATGGCTGTAGATCTGTTAGCTCGTGTGGATACTATTGTACATGAGACCACTACTTTACCTCCTTCTGCTGAGAGGGATGCCATGTTAGGCTTGATAGCTTGCATATACACTTATTTATAGATGAGCTTGAATTTTCCTGCACATACTAGCTTAGCCATTTTGTCATGTACAGTTTATATTATGTATATCAAACAACATTATATATAGCATGGAAATATATTTTTGATCACTTCCCTTTTAGATATGCTCTGATACTTGCTTGATATTTTGCCTTCTTCTTCAGGACTTGTGATCTTGATGTATTATGAATTCCTCCTCGATGGATGGACATTGGGTTATCTCTGGATAGTTCAAAATGGATCATTGATCTGTGTGCATCCCTACCATCTTTGGTGTCTTGGGACTGGTTTCTGTATGGAAATGTGGAGAGGGGTGTGGCCTTCCTCTCTGAGATTGACCGCGCCACAGATGGTCGCCAATACTTCTATTTGGGAGAAGCCTAGTTAATTCCATCTCTTATGGATTGGTGTTGCTCTTTGAGGTACAACCATAGCTTAGATGGTCGCCGAATCTCCTATTTGGGAGGAGTTCAGGTAATTCCATCCCTTTGGTCTGAAGCCAAATGAAATGTGGTGAATTGAAGTATGATCCCAGTACCGCTGACAAGTATTTATGTTTTGGTAGGGGGTGAGACCAAACCATAAATTGCTGCCTACGTACTCCTATTAAAGAGGAGATCAGGTCTATGTAGTTCGAACCTGGTGTAAGAGGTTCAATGTTGTATATGGCAGGAATGGTGTAGGAATGTTTTTGTTTTTGTAAGGAGAAGGGTAGAAATGTTTTTGTTGTTTTTGTTTTATTGCGACCGGGCCATTTAAATGCTTGCCTATGTACTCTTATTGAAAAGGAGATCAGGTCGGTGTAGTTCGTCCCTCAAGATGAGTTGAAAAGTTTGATCCCATGTGCAGGTCAGACTGTGGGGAAGAGAAAGTTTGATCCAAGGTTGAGGATAAATTGCAAGTGTGAAAAGCTTGATCCCATGTTTGGGGGGACAAACTGTAAATGTGAGAGGTTCAATCCCTAGTGGAATAACAAAAGTTGTAAGAGCGCAGTGAAGCCAGGCTGCTGGCTTAAAGAGTATGTTTCCCTAAGGGGCAAAGTGTGGAAAAGAGTTGCATGTGGTAAAGGGTTAAAGAATCGGAATGACTGGTGATCTGATAATCCAACACCAGGATGTTTGCTTGATGGTAACTTCAGACATAGTACAGTTTCACGGTGTCCGCATTGATGGGTTGTGGAAATTCACCGCCGTCCATTTCTTGCAATCTAAGAGCACCTCATGTCAATACTTCCTTGACAACAAATGGGCCTTCCCAGTTAGGACCAAATTTTCCCTTAGATTGATCTTGGTTTTCAATGATTTTCTGTTATAGGATATGGGGATCCTTTGTTGATATAACTGACCATGGAAGATAGCTGCGGTTCGCCTTTCGTCTATTATAGACAATTGGTGAAATCTGTCTTGTACCCATTGGTCTTCAAACAGCTGAGCGTCTATCAACACTATGAGGGATTCCATTTCCACTTCTATGGGGAGCACTGCTTCCATCCTATAAGTTAATGTGTAAGGGGTTGCCCCAGTGGAAGTGCGCATTGAGGTTTTGTAAGCTAACAGAGTAAGAGGCGATAAGTCAGGCCATCCTTTGTGATTGGCGGGCATCTTTTTCATAATCTTCTTAATGTTTTTATTAGCTACTTCAACAACATCATTCATCTTCGGAAGATAGATGATAGAGTTCATATGTTTGATGTGAAATTTACTGCATAATTCCTCCATCATCTTGTTGTTGAGGTTCTTAGCATTGTCAGATACAATCACCTTGGGTTGTCCATATCAACAAATGACATTATTTCTAATGAAAGTAATGATGACTTCTTTAGTAACCCTGGGGAAGGAGGCTGCTTCTACCCACTTGGTGAAGTAGTCGATCATGGTGAAGATAAATCGATGTCCATTACTGGCTTTAGGCTCAATGGGCGCGATCACGTCCATTCCCCACATTGAGAAGGCCCAAGGCGAACTCATATTGTGGAGTTCCCGTGGAGGGGCGTGGATATCATTCCCATGACTTTGGCACTGATAACATCTCCTGATATGGTCATTGTAGTCAGCTTTGAGAAAGAGCTAGTAATGTCCTGTCCTTAGGATCTTCTTAACAAGGAGGGGGCCACTCATGTGTGGGCCACAAACTCCACCATGGATCTCATCCATAAGCCTTTGAGCTTGGTCTCTGTCTAAACATCTGAGGAGACATTGTCCTGCATCTATTTTATAGAGGGCATCTCTGCTTAGGTAGAATTTCATAGCTAGTCGATGGATCCGCCTTCTCTCATTTGGGCTCGCCTCAGCGGGTGTAGATCCATCTCGTAGGTATTCCTTGATATGTTGATACCAAGGATGCTGGATGGGAGGTAGCTTATCCGATACTTCTCCAACGTAGTTCCCAAAGGTTGGGGCCTTGTGTAGAACAATTGTGATGCTTGGCAAGTGTCCCTTGTTAGGAATGTGAATCAAGGAGGCCAAAGTTGTTAATGCGCCTACTAAGTCATTCCTATTATGAGGAATGTGTAGAAAGAAGATTTCTTCGAACTCCAAAACCATCTGTAAAACTTGTCGATGGTAAGGAAACAAATGTAGCTCTTTGGTTTGATAGATTCACGTGGATTGTCTGACCACTAACTCCGAATCTCCAAAGATAGTTAACCGCCTGATGCCCATTGAACGGGTAAGTTTTAGCCTCATGAGACAACCTTCATACTCAGTTATGTTGTTGGTGCTGACAAACTGCAATTTGACGGCGACAGGATACTGCTCCCCCATACCGGATACTAGAACTGCTCCAGCTCCAGAACCTTCCATATTAACAGCTCCATCAAAATACATCTTCCATGTTTGACGTGTATCGTACTAATGGTGTTTCTAAATTGTCATTACCCCTTCATCGGGGAAGTATGTCTCCAAGGGTTTGAAGTCCCCTGAAGCTGCGGCGGCCAATTGATCCACAATTCCTTAACTTTTGATGGACTTTTGAGTCACGTAGACGATGTCAAATTATTGTAGGATCAACTGCCATCTGAAAAGCCGACAATTTAACATGGGTTTATTGAACACATACTTGAGAGGATCCACGCGGGATATGAGATGGGTTGTGTGACCATAGAGGTAATGTTGTAACCTCATGGAAGCACATGCTAAAGCACAACAAGTCTTCTCAATCAGAGTATACTTGTGTTCACTGCAGCTGAATCTTTTGTTGAGGTAATATATAGCTCGTTCTTGGCCTCTATCATCTTTCTGTCCCAGCATGTAGCCCATGGCATTATCACTTATGGACATGTACATGAACATGGGAACATTATCCCTGGATGGTACCAAAATGGGAGCTTTGACTAGCTGTTCTTTGATCGTAAGGAAGATCTTCTGGTAGTCATCATTCCATTTCATGGAGGAGTTCTTCCTTAACAGCTTGAAGATTGGCTCACAGGTTACGGTGAGTTGAGAAATGAACCTGCTAATGAAGTTGATTCTTCCCAAAAATCCCCGTATTTCCTTCTCTGTCTGAGGAATGGGCATTTCCGTGATGACCTAGATTTTGGTGGGATCCAGCTCAATCCCTTTGTGGCTAACTATAAATCCTAGCAACTTGCCTGATTTAATGCCAAAGGCACACTTGGCTGGATTCAACTTCAAGTTGTACTTATGCAACCTATTGAAGAGCTTCCTGAGATGGTCTATGTGGTCTTCCTCCTTCCGGGACTTGAAAATGATGGCATCCACGTAGATCTGAATCTCTTTATGCATTAAGTCATGGAAGAGAGCCATCATAGCTCGCTGATAGGTGGCTCCGGCATTGATGAGGCTGAATGACAACCGTCTATAGCAAAAGGTTCCCGAAGGTGTGATGAAAGCAGTTTTCTCACGATCTTCCTCAGCAACCATGATCCGATGGTACCCCGTAAAGCAATAAGCAAAGGAGTACATGTTGTATTGAGTAGTATTATTAATGAGAATGTGGATAAATGGCACCAGAAAGCTATCCTTAAGGAAAGCTTTGTTCATGTCCTGATAATCCATGTAAACTCGCACCTTTCCTCTAGGTTTAGGCACGGGAATGATGTTGGATATCCACTCAGGATATGTGGACACCATGATGATGCCAGCTTGAAATTGTTTCACAATTTCTTCTTTCACCTTTAAACTCCACTCAGGTTTCAATCGCCTGAGCTTCTGCTTGACTAGCTTTAATCCTTATTTAATGGGAAGGCGATGAAGGACAATGTCAGTGGAAAAACCCACCATATCTTCATGAGACCATGCAAACACATCCTGGAATTGGGTTAGTAGCATAACCATGTCATTCCCTTGGTTTGGGGTAAGGTCTGAACCAATCTGGATTAACTTAGGGCTTTCTAAGGTTCCGAGATTGAAGGAAGTGGTTTGATCAAGGTTGGGTTTAGGTTTGTCTTCAACCCATTCTTGAATTTCTGGAGGCACCTCAATGTCCTCATGTATTTCCATCAAGGCTGAATTCATCTCCACATCAAAGTTACAATCTTTGTGGAGAAGAGGCACCATATCAGCAAGTACATGCACATCTAAATTCAGGGTCCTGAAACAAAATATGCTTTCACTTAGTATATATGAAATTATTTAATCATACACAGTGTTAGCATATACTGGCTAAACGACTGCTAATAATCTACAAAAAAGTAAGAAGTTACGATATCTACAGGGCAAAAAGAGTTTCTGCTCGTTTTACCCTTGTCGACCAATGCAAGGAGTGCTGCTCCAATGGGCAAGGGTAAAGTCTGGGTGGACTGCAATGATGGAGGGGATGTCATCGTCTTCCCTATCCCGAATGATGAACATTATGTCTGGGCAATCATCGTCTGGGGTGTATCTATTTGTATGTTCATCATGAATGATGATGCGTATGCCTGACATCATTCTGACGATATCTTGCTTGATTCTTCGTTCCTTTTCCTCCACTGCGGGATTTGGAACAAAGACTTCTTTCACCTTCACCGGTACCGGATTGGGAAATAATATAGCCATTACGTTGGCTGGCACCTTTACCGGAGGTTGTACGGACTCAGAATTCGAAGATTAAAATAATCGCCATGTGGCTAAAGCTGAATGAATCTGCTGATGCTTAGGAGTATTCCTATTACTAGAACTGGCAGAATAGCATAGTCTAACTGTCCTAGTTTGACTGGATACTTGAATGAGGTGCTTGATACCATGGTGATCTTTACCCATTTCTTATCCCTACCGATGACCCATCGATATCATTTTCTTGAGTAAAGCAGAGACATTACTTCTATTTGAAATCTTGCACGGAAATGGCGTTCCAATAGCATGGTACTGAGTGTTGCTTATTTCCAAGGCATAAAAATTGACCGGTTCAACATTTGAATTAACATTGATGTATGGTATGTCACCATGTTGAGGACATTCCGGTTCAGTGTTGACCGTGACTAGGCTATTGTTGATAACGTATTTCAGTTGTTGATGAAGGGTGGATGGGACTGCCCCAGCCATATGAATCCACGGCCTTCCCAAGAGCAGGTTTTATCCTGAATCTATCTTGAGTACGTGAAAAGCCACGCATAATATATGGGGACCAATTTCGATTGGCAGCTCAATTACTCTGACCGAATTCCGGCGAGCTCCATCAAAAGCTTTGATAACCGTATGGCTGCTCTAGATTCGGTTAAGATTGACATTCATCTTCAACAAGGTAGCGTATGGACATATATTTAGAGATGAACCCCCATCTATCAAGACTCAAGCTAGCATATACCCGGAGGATAAGACCGCAATGTGTAACGGCTTACAATGACCAGTCCCTGCGGGCGGTATATCATCATCAGTGAAGGATATCACATTATTGTTAAAAATGTGATCGACCAAATGTTGAAATTTTTCCACATCCAATGATTTTGGTAGATAAGCTTCTTCTAAAACCTTCAGTAAGATCTTCCGGTGATCCTCGGAAGTAAAGACCAAGTCCAAAATTGAAATTTTGTGTGGAGCTTCTCTTAAGCTTAAAACCACCTTGGCTTCGTTATGACCCATAGTGCAGAGGAATTTTTCAATCTTCTCCATGGGTATTTTCCCCTTTGATTTGATGGTAGACTTCATCACCTGTTGGGGAAGATACAATGGATTTTTCTTCGACACTGCAACAGTTGTATGCGAAGTGGATCCTTCACCTTCTCCATAATTCCATGGAACTTTCTGTGAGCTGACAATAGGATATTGTTCTCTGCATGGTAAGTTGATTGGCTCTGGAGCGGCCACTTTCAAAGGATTGTTGCTTCCTCTGAGTTGAATTGCTGGTATTGTGACTGGTTTGCCAGTGTCATCGGCCTCATCGGATACAACTGCTACCATTTCATTCCACTTAATGGGACATGTATTCTCACTCTCACGTAGCACAATATCATCTTCTGCTAGTTACAGGACACCACTGTCAATTAGATTTTGGATAAGGTATGAGTGCCCAAAGATTCTTCCGTCTTTGTGACCGCGAGAATGGGAGTGATATTGACATACTCCATTAGAATTGAACTGTCCTGAACTGGGATTAATTGGAGGTAGAAGGGAAGTGATCCTTCCTTCATTGATTAGCATCTGAAGGATTTCCTCCATAGGTTGGCCTAGGTATTTAATTCCCTTATATTGGCAAAATCCCGACGGGCTTTGGCATTCACTCTCTTTGTCACTTTGTACTCCAGTGTTTCATTTTTTGAAGGCAACGAGGGAATATTCATTACAAGAGGAAGGAGACTAGCATGCTCCTGGTTGACTAACTGGCGTGTTACTTGATGCTGATAGATCACCTGTTTTGCCAATTGCTCAATTTTCTTGCATAGATCTTTCATCTTACGTTCCATTGAGAACTGGAACTTGGCATAATCCCATTTGTCAACACCGTCTTTGGTGGTCTGAGATGACTCGCCGTTGAAATTGGAACTATGTCCATTGCTCCAATTAATCATATTGACCTCTTCTTCTTTGTGTTGAGGAAGAGGATTGTCTTGTACGTGAGGTTGATCTGGCTTGGTGACCACGATCTCACTGTTGTCTATTAGGTCTTGGATCTTGTGTTTCAAGGCCCAACAATCCTGAGTATCATGTCCAGGTGCCCCGGCATGATAAGCACATTTTCGAGTAACATTAAAACCCCTTCCATTAGGGCTGGCTGGAGGAAGAAGATGCGTGATTTTCTTTTGCGTTGTTAGAAGAGTGAGATATTCTCGAGTGAATCCCCTAAGGGTGTGAACACTCGAGGGCGTTTGACTTCTCCACCTTTCGGTAATGTAGGGTTCGAAGACTGAGCTTGAAAGGGAGTGTAATTTCTCCTCGGGATAGGCATATTTTTATGGCCTTTCTGACCTTATAGTATCAAGGAAACATCCTCCTCTTTCTTTTTATGGACCCTCCGGAGGTTGTTTCCATAATTTCCAGATTGGATGTGCTCCGCAACAGCTTTAAGGGCAGCTAGGTCTTGAATCTTTCCTGACTTCAATCCCATCTCAGCCATCTCCCCATGTTTGATCATTTCTGAAAATGGTTTACCGATGTAGGCTAAGACTCTTTCATAGAAAGGAGCTTCTTGTATGTCTATGAAGGTCATGACCATTTCTAATTCTATCATGGAAGGAATAACTTGAGCAACCATATGCCTCCACCTTTGAGCATACTCTCTGAAAGACTCGTTGGACTGTTTCTTGACCTTGATAATCTGATACCGGTCAGGAGCCATCTGAGACTGGAAGCTGTATTGAGTGAGGAAGGCGTGAGCTAGCTCCTCCCAACTATGGATCTTTGAAATTTCTAATCTGGTATACCATGAACGTGCTTCTCCAGTAAGACTCTTCTGGAACAGTTGCATTCTGAGCTTCTCGTCCTCTGCATAAGATCTGAGTTCTCCAATAAACACATTCAAATGTGTGTAAGGTCTCCTAACCCGTCATACTTTTTGAAGTCAGGAGTCTTAAAATTTTATGGATAATGAACACCAGGGAATATACACAGGTCAGCATATGAAACACTCCCGTGTGCTCCAATTCCTTGGATAACACGAAGGGTTTCTTCCAATTGAAGGACTTTCTTTCTGATGTCACCGGTGTCTGGATCTCTTGTGAGATGAGTGGCATCATGAATTTGTTGGTCGTATCCAACTGTAGTTCAGGTATCGTAATGGCTTGAGTTCCCCCTTGTGTAGAGGATTCAGCATGTATGGGTATCTTTGGAACCTGAGTAGACTGGTGTAGTTCTTTAAGTAGAACAACCAAATCTGTGATTTGTTTGCTTAATCCGTCGAATTCTTTGCAAGAAACTAGATTAAGGTCAGTCTGGTCGGTTGTCGACATAATTGACTGTAGGCTCACGGCCTTTTTGGATTTTGACCGGGTATTAGGTCCGATTGTTTCCTTACGAAAGACTTGCATAGTTTAGTCTTTAGGGAATGTGTAAATAATAACATGCTATGTGATGTGTCATGTTTTAGGAATTTTTTCCTACAAAACGGATGTTAGCTGTTTCTAATGATAACATGTTAAATTAAATATGTATGTATACACATTTCTTCATATTTCTCATTACATGGAGATGAATATGGAATGAAAACACAAGTAATTGATTTTATGTGTAATTTAAAATGAGAAAGCATGAAGAGACTTTCCTCCGTGTTGGGTTTATCAGAGGCTGACTTATCTTAGGTTACTCTCGCGGCTTTTTGGCATGAAAGTTCCCAAATCATCGCAATTTACTTAACGGGAAATTAATCTGGTCTTTCAACTGGAGCGAATTTGGGTGGTGCCTTTCTTGAGCCTCGTTGGTATTAGTCTTCCTACGAGTCCAGTAATCAAACCCCGACATGATAGCCTCCTGGTGGAGGAACCGCACAACATACATTCACATACAACGTGTCTCACCGTTTATGAAAATGATGACATGTGCAAAGCACTAATATCACAAGCAGATATAGTGTATAACATTAACTATAGTAAAGATATGAATTCTTACACATTCATCATAAATGTAAATGCAACATCCACACACAAGCATATAACAGTTTTGAAAAGTTTGGAATAGTGGCTTAAGCCCTCTTACTGGAGTCCCCAGCGTAGTTGCCACCTGTCGACGTCGAGATTTTTAGTTGTCCCTTTTCGTTACTTGTTCTTTGATGTTCTCATGTCAGGTGAGATTTATTTTAAAAAAACAAGTGAAAAAGGTCCGACATGTATAATGTCGACGATGGATTGTTAAGAGTCGCCAGTTGGTTTTTTAAATGGTTGTACCAACACAATCGAGAAAAGGTTTGCACATTGACCTAGTGATGTGACACTGCTAAACGGGTCAGTGAAACCGAGATTCATTAGGGTCCGGGGACTTGATTATGCGGAGGGAAGGTGTTAGGCACCCCCCGACATCCGTGTTACCACGGTGACTGCCACTTTTCAAGAAACTGTTATATGAATGTGTGTGTGTGTGTGTGTGGGTCAATGTGCTGTTTATTTGGAAGTAGTGAGAGGCCTCGTTCGCACCTATATACACATGGTTTAAGTTTATGTAAAAATTCAATTTTTAACAAGATATGGCAGTGATGTTTTATAAAAGAGGATTTTTCAAACCCTTGTACTCAATAGTAATTGAGACCTTTTACACTTCCATTTTATTAAGTGTTCCGCCTTATTGCTTTTAGTTTCGAGATGCGAAGCATCTATAAGAAAATAATATATAAAATAATACCGACTTCCTCGTGGGTATGAAAACCATCTGAGGAAATGCAGACACTGCAAATAAATTTACAAGTTGCTTACAGCTGAAAATGTCCATCACGGGAACCGAATCTAGATCCAATAGACTAAATATGTGATCACATGATTCCTAGGCTCACATGATGCCACAATTTGTATGAAAGCAATAAGCAAATATATATATAAAAGCTATAAATATATATATACAGACATGATCAGCCACCACGAAGCACCTCCATGGGGGATCAAAAAATGTAAATAAAGCTGTAAAAGCCATCAACCGCCACGGAGAAAACTCCAGGCGGGACGAAACGTAAAAAAGTTGTAAAAACGATCAACCGCCATGAAGTAAACTCCAGGCGAGAGGGAATATATATATATATAAGCAAGTAAACGCTCCGGATGTGAAATCCAGGCTCATCGAACAAAGTTCGACAACAGTTAATATATATAGGTATATATATATATATATATATTAAAGCAGTAAACGATCCAGACGTAAGTCTAGACTCATCGAACAGAGTTCGACACACGATTCATATATATATAAGCTGTTAATGTTAGTCCATATATATAAATATATATATATATATATATATATATATATATATAAATATATATGTATATATAAACTGAAATAAAACCACGGACCGAAGTCCGGGAAAACACACGCAACACGACTCTCAACGTGAAGAAGGGTGTGTGCAAAGATGAAGAGAAATGCTTTAAAGTGTGTGAGAAGGCGTACAATGGGATGCCAAAGAAGACTTCTATATCTTTAAAGTGGATGAACACTCGGCTCCCGTGCGGTACAAAAGTAGCTATATGTGAGCTCACAAGTGTTTAAAATGAGAAAACACTCAATATATGGTGAGTACGGAGCAAATTTGACAAGGCTTCCTCGCCTTTTTTTCTCTTACAAATGGCCACCCCAAGCCCTCTATTTATAGAGGGGGAGCCTTGATTGTACTACTCATGGTGGGCAAGGTTCTACCCGGTCTTATGGGTCCCATCATCTCGCATGAGACGTACGCATGCACTATAATGTTCGCTTGATCTTTCAGAATTGCAATCCAGGCATCCGATTGAGGTATGTAAGACCTATTTCGGACCGCCGTTGTCGAGAGCTATGCAATGGCATGGGATTAAAGGTTGTACGAAGTCAGGAAGATGGGACGGTGCCCTCCGTTCTTCAAGCTTCAAATTCTATCAGTTACCCTTCGTAATAGTCACTCGGGATTGGTTTTCCTTGATTCTTGTGGGACATTGTTGTGTAGAAATGTATGTATGAAATGTTGAGACAACGTGATGTGGCGTCAAAGTGGCAAGATGACGACTTTGCCCCTCACCAGGGTTATCACCGGTTTGGGCTGGTAAAGCAGACGTTGCTCAGGGTTATCTCTGAGATTGGACTGCTGCAAGTGTTGAAGGTCCTCAGTGTCATCTTTGAGGTGTGCCTGTCTTCCCGGGTTTATGTTCGGGTCTTGTACTGAGTGCCTCAGTGTGAGTGCCGAGGTTGAAGCTGATTGCATGCATTTGAAACAAGCATTTCCGGGGTTATCGCCGGAACTGCATTCCTTGGGGTTATCACCAAGGTTGGTAAATGTTACTCCCAGTGTTGGGACTGAGACTGGATACGTTAGGGTTATCACCGAGATTAATCGATCTTCTCCGGTGGAATTTTCGGTATTGGAACTGCATGCCTCGGGGTTATCTCCGAGGTTGGCACTGTTACTCCCGGTGTGTGTTCCGGGGTTGAGACTGAACTTTCGGTAGTATCCGATTTTTACGTGAATTGTCTTCCAGGGTTATCTCTGAAAGACGAATCTGCCCTCCTGCAATGTTAGTGACAGGTGTGCAAAAAAATTTGAATGTCTACACTATGTATGTATTAACTGCTTACAACTAAACTAACTCTACGAACAATGTATGTATGTTCATGATTATATCAAGAAAGGGGATCTTTCACTAATTCCGCTGTGCTTAAAAATATTCTTATGTTTGTCATATGCTAAGTCATTAGCAATATAAAATAAATGAGAAAAGTTTTTGAAATTAAAAGGATCTATTCAACCCCCCCTTCTAGATCTATTGTGTGTCTACTGGGAACTAACACTTATATTAACAATGTTTTACCTGATGTAATATTTACATGTGATCATGTAACATATTAAAAGATACTAAAAGATAAACAAAGTTGATTCAACAATTATTTGACATTGATATAAAAGAAACATTACAAGTCATTCACCTAAACTACCAATTAATAGATAAACCAACTCATTAACACACAAAACTACCAATTAACCAAGCAGTTCTCAAACAAGGACTTCCATTAACAAACAAAATATACACACAAAAGTTACTAACAAAACTATGGGAAGCTATTGACTTCCATTCACCAAATTCTCCATTTTTCTACCTAAGTGGAATAAAAGAAATGCAGATAATTGTAACTACAAATAACATAGCAATACACTTCCTATTCAAATAATCTACTTCTATAATTTGATTCACAGAAGATTCATGTCCATTTGACTTCAAATTCTTTAGCTCCAGAACCAATTCTTTCAATTCAGATGCCCCTTCAACGTGAGGAAATTTATTCAGTTCCTTATTCAGTAAAATCTTGTCCTCCCTCTTCAAATCATTTATGACAACCTTTTCCCTATCACACATCTGTGGATCATGCCATATAAAGAACCCACATCCCCTTTCCTGAAACCAAAAAAATAAAATTTTAAGAAATTATTGTAGGTAAAAACCTTTTCCAAACATTAAATCAAACTATATTATATAAACTTACTCTGAATTTTGAGCATGAGAAAAACCTCATTCCAGGATTTGTTTCGCTCCATGAGGTCCACAGAGGAGCTCTTATCCCACAATAACACAACGACATAGCTTCGTAACAAACATCAATGGTGCGATTTCGAGCAGAGGATGAAGATGACGACGAATAGTGAGCCATGACGATTCTTCGATCAATTTTAGAAATGATGGAGATGACGATTAGGACTGTGTTTTCTTCTCCTCTCTACGACTAAAGAAAAGAAATGGCAGGATTAGGGCTTCGCCTCTCCTTCTCACATATTTCTCCTCTCTTCTTCTCTACGGCAAGAGATGTCGATTAGGGATTTTTTCCTCTTTTGAAAAAGGAACATCTGTTTTGTCTGAGTTTGAAAAAGGCTTTGTTCTGACTTTGTTTGTAGCCTCGTCAGCAAAATAAGGTCACGTCTGAGTAACTTTATTTTATGTGGTAACTCCGTTCGAATCAGGGGCACAGTCAACCCAAGAAATGTAACGTTAAAGGTATTAATGCAGTCAAGGTGAAGGATTTGAGTTGTTAAATGCTGACGACACTGGTGGGGTAACATACAAGGTAATGAATATGTTCTTCATTCTAATTGACATAATATGACGTGCAAGGTTAAAGTGGCAAAGAATGATGTTCTTTTGTATATATGTAGAGTGGCACATCTTCAAAAATTCTCAATGAAGGAAGTCAGACACAGCCACCAATTATTGACCCTAACACCAAATTTTCAATCCCCAATGAAGCTCAACTAAGAGCAGTCAAAGCTACAAACAAAGTATCATCTTCAGAGAGAAGTAGAAAACTAAACCACAGAGGTGATGGTGGCCCTGTAAACATGTCCAACATGCCTTTCAAACCTCCAGGACTGTAATGGAGAGGTAGTGGTTGCATCATTACCACACAACTTATGACAGATAAGGTTGAGAGGATTAGTGTGAGCATCAATGCAAGCAAGTCACAAGGAATTCATCCTAATGGTAGTGTAGATAACTGAACTTCTAATTGTTGTGTCTTTTTTGGGAATTTGTCCATTAAACTTATTTTGTAATTATGCTTTTGGAACTGAGCAATATATTTATAAGTGTTTATGCTCAGTTAAAAGTGAATGTACTGGACATGCTTTTGAAGCCTATATTTTGGAAATATAATTTGGCACTATCTTTTGGTATATGTGTTTTGTTCATTGTATTAAACTTACTCAACTCATTGACAACCAGATTATTTGATTAATGTGTTAAACTCCATTGTACCTCACTATTTCCAGACTTCAGGTCAAGGACAATGGCATCCTATTGTTACTCTCATTATCTTGTAGTATTTACACTGTCATTTTATAATGGGAACTTATATCGATACTGTTTTACCTGATGTAATATTAAATGTGATCATGTAACATATTGAAAGATACTAAAAGATAAACCAAGTTGATTCAACAATTATTTGACATTGATATAAAAGAAACATTACAAGTCATTCACCTAAACTATTAACAGATAAACTAACTCATTAACACACAAAACTACCAATTAACCAAGCAGTACTCAAACAAGGACTTCCATTAATAAACAAAATATACACACAAAAGATACCAACAAAACTGTGGGAAACTATTGATTTCCATTCACCAAATTCACCAATTACATTAATTTAACTTCATATTTCAAACTGCATTACATTATAATTCTCCGCACTACCAATTCATCTAACACAATTTTTCTACCTCAATAGAATAAAAGAAATGCAGATAATTGTAACTTCAAATAACATAGCAATGCACTTCCTATTTAAATAATTTACTTCTTTAATTTGATTCACAGAAGATTTAAGTCCATTTGACTTCAAAGTCTTTAGCTCCATAACCAATTATTTCAATTCAGATGCCCCTTCAACGTGAGGAAATTTATTCAGTTCCTTGTTTAGTAAAATCTTGTTCTCCCTCTTCAAATCATTTATTACAACCTTTGCCCTATCACACATCTGTGGATCATGCCATACAAAGAATCCACATCCCCATTCCAGAAACAAAAAATAAAATTTTAAGAAATTGTTGTAGGTAGAAACCTTTTCCAAACACTAAATAAAACTAAATTATAAGAACTTACTCTGAATTTCGAGCATGAGAAAACGGTCCTTCCAAGATTTGTTTCGCTCCATGAGGTCCTTAGAGGAGCTCTTATCCCACAATAACATAATGACATAGCTTCGTAATCAACATCAATGGTGCATCTTCGAGCAGAGGATGAAGATGACGACGAATAGTGAGCCATAACGATTCTTCGATTAATTTTAGAAATGGTGGAGATGACGATTAGGATTGTGTTTCATCTCCTCTCTACGACTAAAGATAGGAAATATTAGGATTAGGGCTTCGCCTCTCAGTCTCTCCTATTTCTCCTCTCTTCTTCTCTACGGCAAGAGATGTTGATTAGGGCTTTTTGCCCCTTTTGAAAAAGGAACAGCTGTTTTGTCTAAGTTTGAAAAAGGCTTTGTTTTGACTTTGTTTGAAGTCTCGTCGGCAAAATAAGGCCACATCTAAACAACGTTAATTTATGTGGCAACTCCGTTCGGGCCAGGGGTACAGTCGACCTAAGAAATATAACGTTAAAGGCATCAATGTTGTCAAGGTGAAGGATTTCAGTTGTTATATGATGACAACACTGGTAAGGTAACATACAAGGTAATGAATATGTGCTTAATTCTGATTGACATAATATGATGTGCAAGGTTAGAGTGGCAAAGAATGATGTTGTTTTGTATACATGTAGAGTGGCACATCTTCAACAATTCTCAATGAAGGAAGTCAGACACAACCACCTATTGTTGACCATAACACCAGATTTTCAATCCCCAATGAAGCTCAACTAAGAGCAGTCAAACCTACAAACAAAGCATCATCTTTAGATAGAAGTAGAAAAATAAACCACAGAGGTGATGGTGGCCCTGTAAACATGTCCAACATGCCTTTCAAACCTCCAAGACTGCACTGGAGAGGTAGAAGTTGCATCACTACCACACAACTTATGATAGATAGGGATGAGAGGATTGGTTAGAGCATAAATGCAAGCAAGTCACAAGGAATTCATCCTAATGGTAGTGGAGATAACTGAACTTCTAATTACTGTGTTTTTTTTTGGGAATTTGTCCATTAAACTTATTTTGTAATTATGATTTTGGAACTAAGAAATATATTTATAAGTGTTTATGCTCAGTTAAAAGTGAATGTAATGGACTTGCTTTTGAAGTCTATATTTTCGAAATATAATTTGGGACTATCTTTTGGTATATGTGTTTTGTTCATTATATTAAACTTACTCAACTCATTGACAACCAGATTTTTTGATTAATGTGTTAAACTCCATTGTACCTCACTATTTCCAGACTTCAGGTTAAGGACAATGGCATCCTATTGTTACTCTCATTATCTTGTAGTATTTACACTATCATTTTATCATGGGAACTTATATCAACAATGTTTTACCTAATGTAATATTTACATGTAATCATGTAACATATTAAAAGGTACTAATGAAAGTAGTATGCACACAAGCCAATCATGTTTGATGATAAAGCATATACTTTGTAACAATCTTATTCATTTATTAATAAAAAGTATTAATTTATTAAAGGCTTTTAATTATCTACATGATGTTGTTTTATAATATGTGATAAACCCAAAGTTTTAAGCAATGCTTTTAGAATAATGATGATGATCATTCTAATGAGATCTAAATTCTTAGAAAGCTTAAAACTAAAATAGTTCCCAAACGTTGGATTACTAAATTGGGGATTAGTGAATCCGGTTAGATTGGTACATACGTTACTTGCTCATTGGATGAGGATGATTGATCTCATGATCATTTGTGTGGAGACACTAAAGCAAGTATGTAGGTGCTTATTAGAGAATAAGTTCACTGAACGTGGCTCGCTAAGGAATACCTAATGGAGTTTTACTTGCCTGTCAATAGGAATTCCTGTAGTGATAGTAGTACAAGTGATCGTTGGACTTGAGATCATCATAGTATCTTGTGTATGATGAGTTATACTTTGACTTATTCCTTAAGACCCTTAGGGTATATCAAAGGGTATGCTTGGGTATAATAAGTTATTCATGGAGATAATGTATGATCAATAAAGAATCTACCACTTCTAGTAAAAGAAGAGAAATGTCCTATGTGATTCGATAAATGACAACCCAAGAGTCCTTGGTTAAGCGAGAATGAAATTAGAAAGGAGTTTCTAATTTCCATTATTTAAGTTGTGCATTTAAGAGTCGAAATACATATAATTAAATAAAATAAGACTTGGTAAGTAATTTCATGTCTTATATTTAATTGGGACATTGTATGGTGGAAGGATTGAATTGTACGGTAACTATTTACTCAAAGGTTCTTTTATGATTAATGTTGAAATCTATATTATCCGGAAAGTCGTTGATCGCTAGGAGGCTTATCCTATTATAGAATAAATATTATTTATTTAAATAAATTAATAGTTTAATTTATTTATTTAAATAAGATTAGAATTGTTCTAATTGATTTATTCATAACCTCAGTTTAATATGGAGAACCTAAAGGGTCACACCATAAAATGAAGAATATTTATTTAAGAAATTAATGGCATAATCGTAATAATATGTTAAGTATATTTAATTTAATCTATGGTGATAGAATAAATTAAATAGCTTAATATTTATTATTTAATATTTTAGAAATATTAAATATAAATTAATAAGAGGAGTCTTATTAATATTATTACAATTATTATTATTTTAATTTCTAAAAGAGTTTAGGAATTAATTTAATATAAGTACTCTCATTTATTCCTAATAGGATTAGGAGGGAAAATTAGTTAGAGGAGTTTAATTAATTATACCTAATAAGATTAGGGAGCCCATTTAATTAAAAGATTTTAATTAAATAAATAATAGCTTATTTTTAATTAAATAGAGTTACCTGATATCTTTATAAGGTGGGTCTTATATCAGATATATATATATACACGCAATTCCAATAGTTAGGAGAGAAAATTAGTTAAAAGAGTTTAATTAATTATCTCTAATAAGATTAGGGAGCCCATTTAATTAAAAGAGTTTAATTAAAATAAATAATACATTATTTTTAATAGGGTTACTTGATATCTTTATAAGAGGAGTCTTATATCAGATATCGATATACGGTATTTCCAATTGTTGGAGAGTACGCTCCTTTTCTATAAAGATAGAAAACAAGGGTTTAGCCAAATACCATCTTCTTGAATTACTCTTCTTCCTTGGTGGATCACCTCTAGAGGCCAAACACTTGGGTGGCTAACGTTGATCAAAGGAAGGAACCAAACCCGGTGAATTCAAGTTGAACGCGAAAAGAATTGGAGGTGAACTTGTACCTGAGGAAGCTCGGATCTTCAAGGGTATGATTCTTGTTCTTTCTTTTTCGTTTAATTAATAATTGTGCATAAAGGATGATTCGGGTATAAGGTTTGTAAAATTTTTAAAACTCTGATTTTTCACGTTTCCGCTATTTTGTGCAATTTGATTGCGTTCATGAATATTACAAACCTAACAGTGGTATCAAAGCCAAACTTTTATCCAAATTATTAATTATTTTGATTTGATATGTATATTGATATGTGTTTAGAACAATTTAATTGGGCATAAATTGTTGTATAAAATTTATTAAAAAAAAAAAAGAAGAAAAAAGTCGTAACAATTTTCGGTAATCTGCACATGCCTTTTGAAATTCCGTGAGCACGCGTATCATGTACGATACGGTTGGATGTTATGATGGAATCCAGTTTATATATATTACGTTAATTTACTAAGGTGGTCATATGTGATCTGATTTCATTTTTTATCAAGGGGCTGCTGAATCACATGCTTCCCCATGTAATGGTGCTGAACCAAATGAAATTTGTTACAGGATTCAAGTGATTGTAATAATGATTATTACCATTCATGGTTTCCTGGTGCTTATATATTATATATATTATATCTATTACCGTAATATATATTATATATATAATATATATTCTTAATAACTTTATTATTAAAATAAAAAAGTTTATTTTAATTTTAAAATAAAAAGTTTATTTTAATTTTAAAATTGAATTTCATGCTAACTAATTAGAGTTGGAATTGGATTCCATGATAACTAATTGGAGTTGAAATTTGATTCCATGTTTCCTTTAATTAAAGGAGTTTATTTTGATATGAAATAAGATTTCATATTATTCAAAATAAAGTAGTTTATTTGTGAATAGGAAAGAGAATCCGTATTTCCTTAAATAAATGAGTTTATTTAGATATGGAATAAGATTTCATATTATTCAAAATAATAGAGTTTATTTGTGAATAGGAAAAGAATCCGTGTTTCTTTGAAATAAAGGAGTTTTATTTTTATTTTTTTTACTTGGAATTGGATTCCATAATTAATTAAAATAAAGGAGATTTATTTTGATTAAAGATTTTGATTAAAATAAAATAGTTTATTTTATTCAAAATTGGATAAATTAAAATAAAAGAGTTTATTTTAATTTAAATTTGGATTAAAATAAAGGAGTTTATTTTGATTCAAAATTAGATTTTATACTAACTAAATTTGCCCATTAAATGATATCAATATATATATTGAATGTTTATTATTCATGAGATGAATGTTATTTATTGATACATATGGTGATGTGTATGATAATAAATGGGATTGATTATGGACTATTGAGCAATGTAATTGAATTTTATTTTAGTTGGATGCATGAATGTATGGGTTTTATTAAATGGGGTTTGCGTACCTCGTCTTCTCTAATTATTCTTAATGTAAATTCTATCTCCCTCCTATGTACTTCCTCTTGATTGCTGATCAAGGTTTCTATTTATTTTAAATAGTTTTGTAATAGGAATAGTTAGAATTAATTTTGAAGAATTGGAGATCTAGTAGCAAAGAGCGCGTGAAGACCCGTTTGTAATGGAGCCCGCATTTAAATATAATAGTTATATTTAAATATTAATTCTTGCACCCCTAGGGTTTGACCTTTTGGTTCACTTGGTGGCTCTAGTGAACCAAACTAGAATAAAAGTCCATAATCAATCCGGGTAGAATATATTATTCTATATGTGCATGCTTAAACTATATATATAATATATTATGCAAACATGCTTCGCATGTTAATTAATATGACGCGTATTTTATATATAAACAAGATGAGACAAATTAATAACAAAATCCCTCAAATTTTTTTATATTAAGTCCTAAGCGTTCAAAGTTATTTGGAATATCGAACATCGCCTTCTAGCATGATAAAAATTAATAGAGTATTAAATATTTAATATGAGTTTGTTGTGTCACCACAAGGCAATTATTAAGTATTTAAGATGTTAATTTATCACATTTGATGCTTATAAAGAAAATTGAACAATATTGTTTTGTTGTGTCACCACAAGGACAATATTTATTCTTTCATTATCTTCACCTTCCTTCTCTAAGGTTATAGCATAAGGTACGCCTACCTAAGTTTTGTAACCTATGGCTCTGATACCAACTATAACGACCCCAAAATTCATAACACATGCTATATTAACTAAGTCTAGACTGTATTTTATCTCTCGAGTTCATAAAAGTCCACAAAGAATCGTTGATCAGGAAATTCACAAATTCACGCTCAAATTAATATAGATAAACTGGGAAATAACTAATTGAATTGGAAATCAAAGTTACAAAATCATCGTTTCACCTTCGGATCCATCATAAGCCTAAAAAGTGAATTAGTTCATAATAGATGAAATAAAAACTGAACAATTTAAAGGAAACATCCTTTCAATTACAAATATAGAACTAAGATGAAGAATAATGTAAAACCACCCTTCACGTAGCCTTAATCTGCAATCGTCACAAAAATCTCTTCAAAATACTCCTCCAAAGCTTGCTATGAAAAACTGAAACTAATCTCTGTACTTTACCTTCTGTGATGCTTAATTCGTTGTTTTTAGTGCAATATATATCTCCCCTTGTGTTCTAGCCGAAGTCCCTCAGTCACTAGAGTCCACATGCTACACAAAGTCATAACAATCCATGTTCCAGCCGAGTTTCAAATGCAACAGGACTCCAGATTTCATAACAATCCATGTTCCAGCCGAGTTTCAAACTCCAATATATTTCTGTTTTTTTAATAGATGGTTGGTGAGTGCGTTTTACGCTCCATCTCACGCTTGTGTTTATGGGGAGTATTTCTCCTCAACCCACCACAAGACTCAACTTATTTCCAATATATAATTTTTTTCTTGAAGCTTATACACCCTACGTTCCCCCGCCAAACTTAGATTATTGCCCAATTTGTTATCTTCACTGCCTATTCTTGTCATTCTCATGTCTATACTAGCATTATCCTTTAGAAACTATTTATGTATCGATTTAAACCAATCAGTCAACACATATGTCATTAACGTGCTAACCTTTTATACTAGTTTCAAATACGCACAAAATCCGAGTTATGATTCGAAACTACCTCACAGTTCTAACAATCAGTACTGTATTCGTCTACTTAATCTCAATTTCATCATTGGCCATAATAAACATGACTACAACACTGCTGGACATATACAAAAAGAACACAATAGCTAACTAAATTAAAAAAATTTATTATTGTTTTTAATATTTTTTTAGATATAACATGAATGCATACATTAAACAACATAAATTAAAATTAAATAAGCTCCTAAGCTACTATGCAACTTTATGATTACATCAATGCAAAAACTAATACGCAAAAAAAACATGCATTCCTAAACGCAAACCTAACTAATGACATTATGCATGTAACATAAATATGAAAAATAAAACAATTCCTCCAAACTTAACAATAACAATGTCCCCATTGTAAGGATATAGAAATTAAAAAAACGAGGACTTCCCTGTAATTTCCTAAGTCCAGGGTGGTGGTGGTTGTTCTTCTCCCTCGGAGTCGCTCGGTGGAAAACCTTGGCATGGGCATGGGTTGCTGATATGGAAATTGTGTCGCTGGATTGAAACTCTGGAGTGTCGTATTTAATTATGCGAATGACATGTTCATGGTATCAAACATATGGTCTTGTCGCATTTCAATCCGTCTCATCTCCCGTCGTGCTGCTCTATTGTGCTCCTCCATATGTTGTTGAAATGTAAGAAACTGAGGGTTAGAGATGGCGTCAAAAGATGGTTCCGCCTCAATCCCTTGATCTTCTATAGTCTCGTCCTCATCTCCGAATGTATATTCAGCGTCAGCTTCGTCTTTCGAAGTTGATGGAAATACAAAACCTAACCCTCTAGGATGAGATCATTTTGTAGCCTAGTAGCTGCAGCGGCATCTGAGTGGGCTCATCATCAGACCATCGAACTCCTGCTTGACGACACAACCCACAAATGAGGGATGGGTGTGACAAGCCGCCCAAAAAATTTCCCCATAGACATCGGGGAATTGAAAAACTGATTATGGCCCCGACGTCGGTGATAAAGTCTTGCACAATAGCATAAAGGAGCAGTGCATTCTCTTTGGTTACGTCAGAGGTGTGCGTGGATGGCAACAGTTTCGCCCATAAGAAGGCGTACCAAATTTTCCAATATCGACTGAGATCTTTGCTATAAAACACCGTGCCTCCCTTTCGACCCTGGATCCACGTTGTTCCCGGCTTGGTCATTTCCTTGACGACCTCCTCAAAGTCAGGGTCGAAATCCCTCAAATGAGCATACTGACACTATCGAGGCACCCGCAATTGATAATACGTGTTGATGGCATCAACACTGAATGGGACCAGTTTACTTCGCACCAAAGCATTGAACGGTGCCTTGTCCTCGTCATTCGCATTAAACTCCTTGCATCATTTAACCGTCATGATCCTCCGGTGCCAACCCGCGCTTCGGTGTAAGAGCCTTTGTGACCATATAGTCGTATCGGTCGGCGGCGGCGGCACTTTTGAACTTTCAGCGGTCAAATGTGCGGGATGGTGGGGTTGTCCTTGAACTCTCTCTGCGTTGTCCTTTGGATGTAGGTTGAGATGCCATTGAATGCTTTAGACACAATAATTCCCCCCAAACTTGGTTCACACAAACTGTCGAACACTTGGTGTGCACAGTGGTTTATCCTCCCCAAATTGAAACTATGATCTATTATGGTACTTGGAAGTGATGAATTGGAACACCAAGTATTCACTCGAAATTGCTCTATACTCACCTCTATGGAAGCCCTAATTCGTAGCCTTATGAGATGTTAATGAAAGTTTGTGACGAATTTGGGTTGTGAGGGTGTGACTATATATAGATGATGATGTGAAGTAATTGGGTAGTGGAAATCGTGGGGTTGAAGTGGATTGAGGTGATGGGTAGAAGTAATGGGGTAGGAGTAGTAAATCATGGGGGTTATGTATGTGAATGGGTAGTTTATGTGAGGAAGAGGGAGTAATGGGCGTGTAGTTGGGAAGAAGTGTGATAACCCGGGATTTCGAATAATCAAAATTTTACGAATAGTTTTTTTTTTTAATATTAATATTGATTATCAAGTTTGTGACAAGTATTGGTGATACGAGTCTTGAGAATGTCAAATTGTGTATTGACTAATAAATTTACAGTAGAGTTGTGCTTAACAACTTTAGAAACCCTAACCCTAATTTCTGGATAGGGATTCAATAGAAAATATAATTAAAATAACTATATTAATGAGTACGTGTTTGTAATGTTTAGAATATTGATCAATGATTGATCGGATAAGGTTTAAAATTAATTAACCGTAATAAGAGATTAGAAACCCTAATCTCAGGATTAGGAACCCTAACGCGTAGTTAGAAACCCTAATTGTATGACAGAAAACCCTAATTCTAAATCCGGGATTCCTAAACCCTAATTAGGAAATTCTAATACTAATTAACAAGCCTAAAGTGATTAGTATGTGTTAATATAATTAGGAAACCCTAATTATACTTTAGAAATATTAATTTCTATTTAAAACCCTAATTACATTTTCAAAATTATTAATTTTCTATTTTTAAACCCTAATTAGAAAATTCTAGAATTGGAGTTTGTAGAACCTAAGGGTTAAACCCTAAGGGTATGTGCATTTGTCTAGTATGCCATTAAAATTAATTTGCTAATGACTAAAATACCCTTTTTCATTTTCTTTAATTGGTAACTTGTATAATTGCTAGCAACTTTAGTTGGTGAACCACTACATTGACTTGGTGACACAAAACTCTAGCCAAATCAGCCAAAATTTTCATATCCAAGCAACATATAATCATATATATATGTTATAAGAGAGAGAAAGTCCATTAATTTGCTCATTTGGCCAACCTAGCTCTCACGAACTCTCTCTCACTCAAGACCTCCGAATTTAGCAGGTATTTCAGTCACAAAATAAACACTAGAAACATCAAGGTCAGCTAAGGAGATCATCGATCAAGAATGGAACAAGAGAGGTATAAACCCTAGTTCACATTTTGATCTTGTATGGTTAGATAATTTTTGTGTTTATGTGTTTAGATCTTTGCTAGATGATGTTTAATGATGATCTATGTTGATATAACATAGATCCATAGCATCAAAATGCTTTAAAATCGAGTTTTTCCAAAACTGTCAAGAACACGATTTGTGTTCTTACAAGCTAATGTCAGGAGCCACAGATCCGTGTCTATTTTTGATTTTTTCTTGTTTGATCTTTTGGATTAATAGTCTGGTATGAGGTCTTTCATCTACAAGTGGTAGTATAGCCATTAGATGTCTGGATTGGAAGTTATTAACGGTCAAAACCCGTTGACCGGGCATGACCATGAACTTTCTAGGTAACCTAGAAAGTGAAATATAGCGTCTGACAATTTTTTCAAGGCCCGGATCTGACAGGTTTTAGGTTGTGTTTGTAATCACGTTATGGCCTGATAGATCTATTATAAATATATGTCCTTACATCTTTGAAACCATCATTGTAGAGAATGGAGTGGCTAGTCAAAGTAGCCTACTCGACATGAATGTCTGTTTTCTGGAATTTCCAGAAAATGTATGAACCGAGGTTTTGTCAGAGATTGACCGAGTCATAACTTTTGATTCTGTTATTGTTGAAATGTTATGTTGATGTATATATGTTCCTTGACATATGTACTAGATCTATGAACAAAGAAACCACCAATAGAATGATCGGAACTAAGCTAAAAATGAACCACAAAATGGTACCTCGCGACTGTCTGGGTTTCTAGGTTACCTAGAAAACCCAGATTAAGTCTGACAGTGACTTGGCATGGCTAGATCTTCATGGTGTGGTATTATATGACCTAGATATTGGTTTCAAGTTGTAGTGTTGTATACTGACTACAAGTTCATGGTTAAAGATTGCTCAAAAACAAAACGAATTGAGAATTAAGCCTGGTCAAACAAGGCAGGTTGATAACGAAGCTGTCAGTGTTCTTAAGCTCAAGAACACCAACATCGACGCTTTGTGTCGCTAAAGGCCTATAGCGACGGTTTAATTAGTTTTGATTTTCTGATTTTCCGATAATTATTTAAAAATAGAAATAAATTTCTAAAAAATACAAAAATGGTTTTAAAAATCATTTTAAATTCTGAAAAAATAACTTTTAATTATTTGGGACATTTTTCATTAATATTTATAATTATTTGAATATTAATGATATTTAATTTATTTAATTAGTGTATTAAATAAATTAGATGAAAATGATTTAATATTATGAAAAATTATTTTAAATAAGAATAAAGAGTTTAAAAATATTTTGAGTTATAAAATATTATTTTTAATATTTTTAGAGAATTGTCATTAATAAATTAATATTAATGATATTAAATTTATTTAATTATTAAATTAAATAAATAAGTTAAAAATGATTTTATTAATTTAAAATCATTTTAAATAAGAATAACGTGTTAGAGAATATTTTGAATTATAAAATATAATTTTCAATATTTTTGGAGAATTCTAATTAATAAATTAATATTAATGATATTATATTTATTTAATTATTATATTAAATAAATGAATTAAAATGATATTATTGATTTAAAATCATTTAAAAATGAGAAAAATATTTTAAAAATATTTTAAGTTATAATTAATGACTTTTAATATTTTGATAATAATTTCCTTAATATTTAAACATTGATGGTGATGGTTTTAAAATGATTTTAATTAATTTAAATATCATTTAAGTAGAATATTGATGATTTAAAAATATTTTAAGTTATTAACAATAACTTTAATATTTTGACAAGCATAATATTAATATTTTTATATTATTAAATATTAATGATAATAAGATCATTTGATAATTAAATCATTTAAAAATGATTTAAGTGTTTGAAAAATTATTATAAATAATAATAATTGTTTATAAATTATTAAAATCTTTCGAAAAATATTATAAACAATATTTAACTTATCTAAAATAATATTGAAGCTTAGAGACCAAGTTTAATTGACAATCAATGTGTTTATGTTCAGATAGTCTGACTAGAACACCGAGATGAGACTGAAGTCCAACCAGACCGAACTAGTTAGAATTGTTTAGTGTTTATATAGGTTATAAACACTAATGTGGTTATGTGATAATGTGCCTAGGAGAAGTTTGACTGTAGAATACAGTGATGCGTGTTGAGAATTATTGTGTTAATTGTGAGGCCGATATTGTGATTATAGGTCTTTCAAACGCAGATAAGTTTATTGTGTAGCTGTAATCAGCGGAGAATGCAAGTTTCCTAACTCAACCTTGAGTTAATATTGTTAAATTATTATAGTGGTTAATTATTGTTAATTATACCACGTCCAAGAATTTATTGTTGATTATTCGCAGTTAGTGCATGTTTAATAATTCAAATTGAATTACTAATTCAAAAAATATACATTCGTAGAATAACTGTTGTTGGATATTCATATCCGTAAGAAGCTAATATTGACAGTATAAATAATTCCTGTTTATTATCGAATTATGTTGAGAAATGTCTTAGCTAATTATTATGGCTAGACGAACATTGGTTAGAACTTGATAGGTTCGAGAAGAGAAGAGAAGAGAATTTAATTATTATTGATAGATCAATGCCAGTTGTATCGGTTAGATCGAAAAAAAAAACTTGATAGGTTTGAGAAGAGAAGAGAAGAGAAGTGATTAGATATTGAAATCTTTGCATTTCGTTGTTAAATCAAATTCTGATTCAAAGACTGAGAAGAACAACCTTTTATATAAAGGGAACATTTTAGGTTCTATATTTGGCCATTGCACACTGTTAAGTATTATGCATAATATAGGGTACAAGGAGTTAGCCAGCTATAAGTACTTGCAGAGGGGTATGATTTAATCTTTATGATTATCTGATACACCTGCGTATGTATCAAAGTAAATCTTTGATAGATACCCGAGAAGAGAAGTTCTAGATCTAGTGTGATCACTCAACATAAATCTGGAAAACATTCCACTTTGTAATTCCGTAGAATTGATTATTATTTATTTAAAATAATATTGTAGAAACTTTGAAAGTGTTGTACTATTTCATTATCAGATTATTGCGTTGCTTAGAATACAAGAAGACTTGTTATTGATTAACGATTTGTTCAGCTATTTCAAAGTTCCCCGAACTTTGATTTCATTTTATCAAAATAGATAGTCTGTTCTTATTGATTCGTATACATTTATTGTATGTCTTAACTTGCAGGGCAAACTTGTTGCTCACCCTTGCTAAATAAAATATTTCAGCTAGGTACGAAGAGGCCAGCGGGTCAAAGAAGAACAAAGGCGAAGGCAAAATGCTTGATTAGTTTTTATAAACATTATGAATATGTTGTATTTGTAAACCCTTTTTGTATATCTAAAAGGTATGTTTGTAATGTTAAGGTTAGAGAACCTGGGACTAATGTATTAACAATCTCTGTTAATGACTTATGTATTACTGTTTCTATATGAATGGGTAGTTAGATGTTATTATATTGTGGATCGTGAACACCAAACTCGGGGGTCAGGTAACCCGGATTCGGGGGTGTCACAAGGAGAAGGAGGAAAGCGTGTAATAGCGCTGAGTTTACCCTAAATCGATTCAAGGACCCTGCCTCGCACAAGCCAGGGTACAAGGCCAAATGAGTTCTTCGCTTCACGGCTAGTCCCCGCTAAGCCGACCTCCTTTTCTCTTCTTTTCTTCATGCTATGCCACTTAATGATTCTTTTCTCATCCTGCAAGCCACACAACATCAAAATTAGTAGATTGTTGATCAAGAGGGGCATGGTTGAGAGATTAAAAAGAAAATAAAATAAAAAATAAATAAAATAAATAAAAAAACAAAAACTACCTAATGAAATTAGTAATTCCTAACTAATATTCTAAGCTATAATATAAATAGTACGAATATCAATAAAAAACAAAATAATAAAAATAAAAATAAAATAAACTAAAAAGAAATGATTGGGTTGCCTCCCAAGTAGCGCTAGTTTTAACGCTGTGAGCCCGACTACTCCTTGTTTCATCAAGGATCGGTTGGGCTATCCGCGACTTGATTTTTATTTGTCGCATAACACCAACACTATTGTAATGCATGTCCGTTCACTTGAATATTAGGTGATGAATTTGAAATTATATCCTCGATTAACGCCTTTAGACTATTATCCTCCTTGCAAACCCTAAACATGACGCGTGTAGATTTTTTGAGCAACTCGCACTCTACCTTATTAGTCAGGATTGGGATTTCTTTAAACATCTTCACCGTTACTACTTGATCAAACACTTTCATTATCAGTTCTCCGTTAGGTACATCAATCAGTGTTCATCCTGTCGCCAGAAATGGTCGTCCCAAAATAATGGGGATGTTCTTATCTTCCTCAAAGTCTAGTACCACGAAATCAGTCGGAAAAATCAATGAATCAACCTTAACCAATACATCTTCAACTATTCCTAATGGATATATTAATGATCTATCTGCTAGTTGTAAGCTAATGTTGGTCGGTTTTGCTTCCTTTAACCCCAGCTTTCGGTAAATGGACAGTGGCATAAGATTTATACATGCTCCTAGATCGCATAGTGCTCTCCCCACATCTTGATTACCAATTGCACACGGGATTGTGAAACTCCCCGGATCTTTTAATTTAGGAGGAAGCTTTCTCCACAATATTGCACTGCATTCTTCGGTTAATGCCACTATTTCGAAATCCTGAAGCTTGCGTTTCTTCGATAGTATGTCTTTTATGAACATAATGTAACTCGACATCTGCTCAAGTGCTTCGGCAAATGGAATATTAATATGTAATTATTTGAATATATCCATAAACCTCGAAAACTGGTTCTTCATCTTTGCACTTTCTGGCCTTTGAGGAATGGGTACATGTGGTGTAATTTTAATTTGTTTGTCTTTCTTTCCTTTTTCCACCACTTTCTCTGTAGATTTCGTGTTTAAGTCATTCCCTGCATCCTCACATTCATCTCTTGTACTGGATTTCTCATCAAAATTAGGACCCAACTCCTTACCACTACTGAGCATGATTGCATTACACTGTTCATGATTTCCCTTTGCATTACTCAGTAGCGTTCCCTGAGGCCTATTGTTTAAAGCAAAAGTTATCTGTCCCATCTAATTTTCTAAATTCGTGATGGCTATTTCTTGTGTTTTCATGGCGATTGCATAGTTTTTCATGGCTACCTTGTTACTCGTTATATATTTTGAGAACATCTCCTCTAAATCAGATTTCATCTCTTGATGTTGAGCTGGTTGTTGTTGATTCTGAAACCCTGGGTGATACGATGGTCGTAAAGCTTGCTGATTCTTATTAATATTCCACAACTGATTGGGATGATGTGAGGGCCCCGAATCCGAGGACCCGAATCACCGAATATCCGGTTCGATCATTCTATCACTATTACTGTAATAACACGATATTTTGCATATAAATAAATAAGAAATTTTTGCATATAATTTTTTTTTTAATGATGAGAATATGTGTCAAGTAATGTATGATAAATGCAAATATATTTATTACCTATAAATAATTTTAAAATTATTAATCACCACAAATTATATTCCTATAGTAATTAATTTTTGTAAGCGAGAAAAGTTTTTATTAATTATTTTCCATGAAAGTATGATTTTATATTAGTTAAATAATATATGAAATGATTATTAGAAGTATAATAATAAATATTTTATTATATGAATTTGTTCGAGAATATTTAATTTAATTATTTTAGCTTAATTATTGATGTTGTATATGAAGAATAAATCAGATATGGAATCCAAACCCTAATTTTGGATTTTGAGCAATGAATGAGAATAATAATATAATATTAATTATATTTTGATTTTTCGATCTTTATGGATATGTCTTTATATATGTAGGATCGATAATGGTAGACCAAATATGATAAATTATGTCATAACCCTCATGTCGTGTTATTAAACCCTAATTGTTAAATTCGGTTTTGAGTTTGGGACGGTGTAGTACTTGTGTTATATGAATTTTACGGTGTATTATATAATTTCTGTAATTAGGAGAAACCCTAATTATTATTTAAAAATCCTAATTTGCTAAAATTAGAAACCCTAATTACTATTTTAGTAAATTATAATGATAATTAAGAAATCCTAATTGTTAATTTGGGAACCCTAATGATGTTAAGGAACCCTAATTATTTAAACCCTAATTTTCTATTAGAAACCCTAATTTCTATTAAAACCCCTAATTTAATTAGTGTGTTTAAAATTAAAATTTTATTACACTTTAATTTTTAATTGTCCAAATCCTAGAAATTATTTGGGAAACTTTAAGATGTAAAATCTAGTGATTAAACCCTAGATTTAATAACCTTGGACAAGAATACCCTTGAAATTAAAAATAATTACCAAAATACCCTTTTGTCCCATATGTTGAATTATTGCTAGCCAAATCTTTGCAAGATCTGGCCAGCCACCCTACCCTATCAACCTAGCAGCTACATGACCAGCATATCAAATTCAATTCAAATGACTAAGTTCAATGCATCAATTTAATTACATAGGTTAAGAGAGAGAAAATGCATTATTACCTTATTTGTGCAACAAACACTTAGCCATACTCTCTCAAGACCAAACCCACGAAATTTCCTTGCTAGATCAGTCCCCAATCAAGCCCCACGAACACTAACATCAAATCAGAAGTAAGAAATCAAGAATCAAGGTGCAAAAAGGTATAAAAGAACCCTACTTAAAAATTCTGTGATTTGATGTTAGATCTTATAATTGATTGTTAAAATATGTTGTATGGGGTTTTAATCAATGATCTAGGTTGCTAGATGTTAAACTCATAACATCTAGAGGCTCAGATTTGATGATTTTTGAAATCTGGAATTTTTGAAAATAAGGGTCTGACAGTGAATGTCAGATCCCATAGATCTCTATCTGTTATGGTTTTTTTGTGTTTTAAAGGTTTGTACTTGTACTCTGTCAGGAGATCTTGAATCTGGAACTTGAATCCGATTCATATCTGTTGTAGATTAAAAGATATTCGTGGTCAAAGTGAGTTGACCGATCAAAAATTCTGAGTTTCTGGGCAACCTAGAAACCCAGAATTTCTGAGAGTGATTTTTAGAGGTTCTGTTCTTGCTGATCCGTTATATTATGGTCATGTTCTTGTTATAGACTTGTAGTTTGACACGACTACTACATCTTAAAACTCATAGAACAACCAGATCGGTTACATGATCAAAGATATGGGTGGTAAAACTAGGGTTGACCACCAGCCTTATGAGTTTCTGGGAAAAACCCAGATTCATGAAGAACAGCTTCTCTGGCATAGTTTGATCAGATTATATCATCTTGTTGTGTTGTTATTTTAGTGATGTTTTGTAATAGATCTATTTAGCTACATGCGATATACAACCTGGAACTTTTAGATCACAAAAATGATACACGATCATCATGTAGTGGGAGCTCAAAAGTGAACAGTCGAACTGTTCTTCATTTCTGGGCAAACCCAGAAATGAAGAACAGCTCTGATAGTGTTTTGGTTAGATTAGATCTTGCATTTGATGCATATTATGACCATGATTGTTGTTGTATATTGTAGTATTACATTAGTTCTACATACTGTGATCATTAGATAGTCCATCAACACCACGATCGGATCAGAAATCGTAGTTAAAGTACCCCACTCGAAATCTGACATTACTTTTCTGGGTATGATGAAGAACACCATTACTTTTCTGGATTTAGACTCTGATATATGTAAATTAAGTTTGAATTTTATATTATTGTTATTATTATTAGTATTATTCAGCTTATAGAAATGGTATCGTGAAGCACCGAGTTAGGGTTTCAAGTACCCGGATTTGGGGACGTCACATGTTGGTATCAAAGCTTTAGGGTTAGAAACCTCAGGTGAGATCGACCTTAGGCTATAACCTTAGAACAGAGGGAAACATTGAAAATACAGATAACTCATATAGAGTTTAAAAGGAGATGAATTGAATAAATTCATCGTTGAACAAAATAAAAGATAACTCTTATAAAACTATTGTTTGCTGTGTGTATATATTATTATTAATCAACATAAGTTGTCTGTAGATGTCAGGTGGAAAAGAATTAGGATACCGTCTGATCATAAAGAAGGAGCCGATATCAAAGCCAAAAGTTGAAATAGAGGCTCATAGTGCAGACAACCTTGATGAGGTGGTGGTATTGGAAAACGTAGTACCAGATCCAGAAAGGGTGGAACTAACAGATAGTGATTCAGACACTAAAGTTAGAGTTGATCAAGCATCAACTGAAGTACAAAATCTGAAGAACAAGGTTTGTTCTCTAGAAAAGCTGTGGGAAATAGAAAAGCTACTAAATAAGCAATTGCGAAAGGAATTAATAGAAACTATGGAAAAACAAGATAAGCTTAAAATCCAAATTGATCAAATGGGAGCCGGAATTAACAAATCGTGTGCAGCTCCGAGCAAGAACGGGAAAAGAAAGAAGAAAGACCGTGACTTAGGAAATTAGTAGGATTAGTAGTTGATTATGTGTGTTTGATAATGTAAGGGTGTAATGTAATATTCTCAAACTTTTGTATAAGTTATCACAGTAATTCCCGACTTTTGTGGTCACAAAAGGATAACAGTATGTGTTATGTTATGTAAAGTACTTTGAATTGATGAATATGAATCAATGTTTCATTAATGGAATAAGTTTTGTATAAAACTTTGTGTTACATGTTAAACTTATACAATAAGGTTTAGAATGGAAGTTAAATTTATGATTTTATGTAATCAAATAATGCCGCCAAGACGTCAAACACGAAATCAAAGGGCAGAGGAATCTGTCAACAACGCTGAGGGACAACAGCAAGACCCAATGAAAAACTTTGCGAACGTGGTAGCTCAGGCTATGTAGCAGGGAATACCAGCCGCAGAAAATTGACCAGACAATCGCTTGGCAAACTTCAAAGACTTTAAGGCAGTAGGACCACCAAAATTTAGGGGAACAGCTGACCCTATAGAAGCCCATACATGGGTTAACGAGATAGAAAAAGCATTCGTATTTGCTAGGGTAGATGAGGGGAAAAAGACCTCTTTTGCCACCTATATGATGAAAGGCGAGGCAATCTTTTGGTGGGAAGCAAATCAAGCGAGGGCAGGAGAGGGAGTAGTTACTTGGGCTAGGTTAAAAACTTTGTTTTTCGAAAACTACCTCTCAGCTAGCATGCAGGCTAGGATGGAGGTAAAATTTCTAGAGTTAAAGCAGGAGAACATGACTGTTGCGGAGTATGCCACAAAGTTTAATGAGTTGGCTAGGTTTGCTCCGTATCAAGTTGATACAGAGGCTAGGAAGGCAAGAAGGTTCAAGCTGGGATTAAAACCCTGGCTCTACAACAAGGTGGCAGTTTTGCAGATCAATACTTTTGCAGCACTCATGGAAAAGGCTATCATAGCTGAGGAGGGGAGTGAGGCCATAAGCCTCTATAACAAGGAGAAGAGGAACAAAGGCAAGACTGTAGGAGCTGTGAAGGTGGAAACTAATAGTGGGAATAGGGGTGAGAAAAGAAAGGGGAATTATTTTGGGAATGTTCAGGTGAAACAGGAAGGTGTGAAGAAGCAGGTAGTTTAGCATGGGAAATGTGGGAAGAATCACTCTGGTGAGTGTCTGAAGGGTAAGTTTGTATGCTACAAGTGCGGGCAGGAGGGCCATATCTCTCCCAACTGTCCCAACCCAAGGATGAACAATGGGTGTTTTCTATATGGATCGACTGAACATAAGGTGAGGGATTTTCCAAAGAGGAAAATGGAGGCAGGGAGTGTAACCACGGGAAAAGGAAGCGGGACTATGGCAATCACATGACCGACTTCAACCAAAAAACCAACCGCACGAGTCTTCAATATGACGGTCCAGGATACTGTGGCAGCTAGGAATGGAACTCCAGGTATTATTCGAATAACTTTATTTTTGTGTAGATATTTGATATTCCTTTATATAGAAAATTATTTTATAAATAAATTTTGAGGGAGAAATTTGAGTTCTTTTAGAAATCAAGCTTCCGTTTAATCAGAAAGACAAGCTTTATAGTGAATAATTAAAGATCAATTCGATCAAATATGATCGAGATCTACTTGCAATAATTGTGTATGTATGTACCCCTGTATGTACGTATGAGTTTTTAAAACGGTGATTAGGGACGGAATCCTTATAAGGAGAGGTGAATGTATAATAACCCGATATTTTTATATAAATAAATAAGAAATTTTTGCATATAATTTTTTTTTTTATTTTAATGATGAGAATATATGTCAAGTAATGTATGATAAATGCAAATATATTTATTACCTATAAATAATTTTAAAATTATTAATCACCACAAATTATATTCCTATAGTAATTAATTTTGTAAGAGAAATGTTTTTATTAATTATTTTCCAAGAAAATATGATTTTATATTATTTAAATAATATATGAAATGATTATTAAGTATAATAATAAATATTTTATTATATGAATTTGTTCGTAATATTTAAGTTAATTATTTTAGCTTAATTATTGATGTTGTATATGAAGAATAAATCGGATATGGAATCCAAACCCTAATTTTGTATTTTGATCAATGAATGAGAATAATAATATAATATTAATTATATTTTAATTTTTCAAGTGCTATGAATATGTTTGTATATATCATAGATCGATAATGGTAGACCAAATATGGTAAATTATGTCATAACCCTCATATCGTGTTATTAAACCCTAATTGTTAAATTAGGTTTTGAGTTCGAGAGCGATTGTAGTACTTGTGTTATATGAATTTTTTTGTGTATTATATATAATTTCGTATTTAGGAGAAACCCTAATTATTATTTAAAAACCCTAATTTGCTAAAATTAGAAACCCTAATTACTATTTTAGTAAATTATAATGATAATTAGGAAACCCTAATTGTTAATTTGGGAACCTTAATTATTAAAACCCTAATTTTCTATTAAAAACCCTAATTTCTATTAAAAATCCTAATTTAATTAGTGTGTTTAAAATTAAAATTTTATTACACTTTAATTTTTAATTGTCCAAATCCTAGAAATTATTTGGGAAACTTTAAGATGTAAAATCTAGTGATTAAACCCTAGATTTAATAACCTCGACAAGAATACCCTTGAAATTAAAAAATAATTACCAAAATACCCTTTTGTCCCATATGTTGAATTATTGCTAGCCAAATCTTTTGCAAGATCTCGCCAAACACCCTACCCTATCAACCTAGCAACTATATGACCAAACATATCGATTCAATTCACCACCAAGTTCATCAGATCAATTTAATTGCATAGATTAAGAGAGAGAATATGCATTATTACTTAATTTGTGCAACAAACTCTTAGCCATACTCTCTCAAGACCAAACCCATGAAATTTCCTTGCTAGATCAGTCCCCAATCAAGCCCCGCGAACACTAACATCAAATCAGAAGAAAGAAATCAAGAATCAAGGTGCAAAAATGTATAAAAGAACCCTACTTAAAAATTCTGTGATTTGATGTTAGATCTTATAATTGATTGTTAAAATATGTTGTATGGGGTTTTAAACAATGATCTGGGTTGCTAGATGTTAAACCCATAACATCTAGAGGCTCAGATTTGATGATTTTCGAAATCTGGAATTTTTGAAAATAAGGGTCCGATAAAGATGAATGTCGGATCCCATAGATCTCTATATCGTTATGGTTTTTTGTGTTTTAAAGGTTTGTACTTGTACTCGTCAGAGATCTTGAATCTGGAACTTGAATCAGTTCATATATATTGTAGATTAAAAGATATTCGTGGTCAAAGTGAGTTGATCGATCGTGAAATTTCGAAGTTTCGGGCAAACCTGCAGAAACCTGCACTTTCGATGCGATTTTAGAGCTTCATTCTTGCTGATCCGTTATATTATGGTCATGTTCTTGTTATAGACTTGTAGTTTGACACGACTACTACATCTTAAAACTCATAAAACAACCAGATCGATTACATGATCAAAGATATGGGTGGTCAAACTAGGGTTGACCACCAAATTTTATGAAGTTTTCGAAAAACCAGATTCATGAAGAACAGCTTCTCTCGCATAGTTTGATCAGATTATATCTTCTTGTTGTGTTGTTATTTTAGTGATGTTTTGTAATAGATCTATTTAGCTACATGCGATATACAACCTGGAACTTTTAGATCACAAAAATGATGCACCATCATCATGTAGTGGGAGATCAGTGAATAGTTGAATCGTTCTTCATTTTCGGGCAAACCAAAAAATGAAGAATACCGATAAATGTTTTGGTTAGATTAGATCTTGCATTTGATGCATATTATGACCATGATTGTTGTTGTATATTGTAGTATTACATTAGTTCTACATATCGTGATCATTAGATAGTCCATCAACACCACGACGGATCGTAAATCGTAGTTAAAGTACCCACTCAAAATCGACATTACTTTTTCGGGTATGATGAAGAACACCATTAGCGATAGTTTTGTCGCTTTAATGTACCTTTTAATGACAGCTTTAATTTCTAAATTAGTTATTTTAAGTAAATAAATAGAAAAAAATAGTTTTAATTATTAAAAATACCAAATAAATTATTAAAAATTATTTTAAAGTCCAAAATTAGTTTTTAATTATTTTAAGTATATTTCATAAATATTTAATATTTTTGAAATATAAAAAGTATTTAATTTATTTATGTATAATATTAAATAAATGATTAAAATGATTTTTATACATGAAAAATCATTTAAAAATATGTTATGATATAAAAGATATTTTAAGTTATTTTCTATAATTTTCAATATTTTGTGATGATTTTCATTATTAATTAGATATTAATGATGATTAAGTTATTTAATAAAGATATTAAATAAATGATAGAAAATAGAAATAATGATTTAAAATTTATATAAATATTAATGGTAATTATTTTAAAAATATTTTAAGTTATAAAATATAACTTTTGATATTTTATCATGAAAAATATTAATATTTTAATATTAAGGATATTAGATTTATTTAATAATTATATTAAATAAAGTAATGTAAAAATGATTTTATATTAGAAAAATTATTTTAAGTGAAAATAAAGTGTTTAAAGATATTTTAAGTTATAAAATATAACTTTTAATATTTAAAGGATAATTTCATTAATAATTTAATCTTAATGATATTTATTTAACATTAATGATATTAAATTTATTTAATAATTATATTAAATAAATAGTTTTATTAATTTAAAATCATTTAAAAGGATATAAATGAATTAAAAATATTTTAAGTTATAATTAATAACTTTTAATATTTGAATAAATAGAACTTAATACTTAAATATTAATGGTAATTATTTAAAAATAATTTTAAATGCTTAAAAATCATTTAAGGGTATTATTAATACTTTAAAATATTTTTGAGTTATTATAAATAACTTTAATATTTTGGCAATGGTTTCATTAATAGTTTAATATTAATTAAATATTAATGATAATAGAATTAATTATTATTTAAATTATTTAATAATAATTTCAGTGTTTGAAAATTCAAGATAAATTATAATAATTATTTAATAATTATTATAAGGCTATGAAAAAAAATATAACTGATATTTAAAATATCTAAATGAATATTGAACTACACGATAGAGTATTAGACTTGATATTTACCCAATAAAGTTGTCGGTATACCGACATGTTTTAGAAATTGATCTATACTGAGATAATGTAATTAGATATATGATTATTTGTGATTCAATGGTTATTAAACATAGGTAACAACGTGATTAGGTTATGTGCTGCTGCAATAGACAGTGTTCTGTGTTAGGATATATTATTCTAATCGAACGAATGATCTTATTACTGATATGTCGTTGTATAAAAGATTAATCTAAGTTGTGTTATTGTAAGCAGTAGCTCAGGCAAGTATCTAAACCTTATGCACTACTTTTATTTCGTGTAAACATGTATATCATGTTATGCAAGTTTCCTAAACTTACTCCAATTATTATTGAGCAAGTATTCGAACTATTATTTATATTGTGCAAGTATCCTACTTTTGCATTTACTTTATGCAATGGACATGAGTAAGAAAGTTTCAGAATTATATTATTATTGTGCTAGATTATTAACTCTATTATTATTGATTATGTATCCAATCTTTGTATTCATACAAGTTCTTACATTATCCGATCATTGTATTATTGTATAATTCAGATATTTATTCTATTCGTTAATTCGTCTATAGGGTTAGACAAGTGTCTCCACTTGGATAACCATTGTATTTAATTATATGTTGATACATACTTATTGATTTCAAGTATGTATACGTTAACTTAAAAGTCGTCTAAGATATTTGATTTAGCTAGACATAAAAATATTGTTGAACAAGATAGAACGTTATTGTATCCAACCAGATTGTTTCGGTTCGGATTCCCGACTAAGTATGAACATCCCGAATATGGGAAAACTTTTGTGCACCTAAGGTGGATAGAGTGAACGATAATATCGTTCTTGCATGTAGTATTGATGATCAAGGCAGGTATAACGATCGATCACCCCCTCCGCGTTCGTAAGTTATGACGGTTCATGATGATGAATTTTGTTTAACCTTTTCAAAATTGAAAACAATGTTCATAGTATGTTGACTGATCTCTAGTTATAGTCTATACGTAGTTTCAAAGATTACATATGGAAGTGATATGTTGTTATTATTGGTTCAGCTTACTTCACAACTGTTGATTCGTTGTAGAAGTGTCTTTCAAAGAAAACATTTAATTCTTTCAGCTAATATATATTGTTGTTTTTACTTGCTGGGAAATCCAATGCTCATTCTTGCTTTAAATTTAAATGTTTTCGCTATATGATCAACCGTAAGGTTTGAGAGAAAAGAACAAGGGGAAAGGAAAGTTGTTCGAATGAAATTTATAATATGTTGTGTAATAGTTATAGTTTATTAAGACAATGATACTTATTATCTATGATGTAATGAATGTTTAAAGGTCTCGTACCTGGGATTTAGACTTTGATATATGTAAATTAAGTTTGAATTTTATATTATTATTATTATTATTATTATTATTATTATTATTCAGCTTATAGAAATAGTATCGTGAAGCACCGAGTTAGGGTTTCAAGTACCCGGATTTGGGGGCGTCATAATTACTATATTTGCGGAAGATATAAACATAAATTGTTTATACAATACATTACACACTATTCCCCAAGGTCGAGTAACCTTAACTTAATACACAATATCATAAACTATCTAACATATAACATTATTATCATACTATACTATTACAATTTAGCTGCACATTGTATCCCAAGCTGAACTTGGCATTATTCTTTTCCTGTATCCAAACGCATTCGCCTTATCTGCAATGTTTTATCATGATATAGCAAGGTGAGCATAAGGATTGCCCAACAAGTTTAAGTTCAATAATATAACGATATATCATGATTGAAAGAATCTTAATAATAAGTTGGCTATAATTCAACAATATAATTGTGAACTAGCAGGAACAAACTTTTGACTGAACAGGTATTGAGCATGAACAAATATATATGAACCAACTGGTAATTGAGGTGATCAACCTTTCATACTTGACTTATACATGCAAAATGTACAAAGTACAATTCATGGCATCCAGCAATGATTAACCATAAGTTTATCCGAATGAAACAACTCTTAGTCGAGTTAAGTAAAAACAAACTTACCTGAACCGTTGATTACCGCTACACAATTTATATTCCTTTATCTGAAGACCTAATATTAGTAATATAGATCTCCAATATTAGAATAATATCATCACAATATAATACTATTATATATATAGATATACATAGAATAATCTAAACACATAACACATAACCCTATCAGTCTACAACACACATAGGACTCGGTATCAAGTCAAACTATTATAGTCTGAGTTGAATCCGACAGAATTCTAATGTCCCGACGGTCTAGTCAGACAAATATCGAGTTTAAGTTCAATTAAACTCTGTCTAAACACCCAACCATTAACTAAGATAATTTATTAACAGTCGAAATATTTTTCTTAAGCTCGTAATAATTTTCAGATAATTATTACTATTTATTATGAATTTTCAATCATTAAAAACGTATTTAAATGAATTAAATACCACATAATTCTTTTATCATTAATATTTATTTATTAACAAATATTAATGAAATACATGTCATAATATTATAATATATTTATAATATCACAAAGTATTTTTAATACTTTAAAATCATATTTATATGATTTTTAAACAATTAAATTCATTATCCGATAATTGCTATTAATATTAAAATAGTAATATTTTCATGACAAAATATTAAAAGTTATATTTTATAACTTAAAATATTTTTATAACACAATTAGATTGCAATCCAATTAGATTGCAATTAGATTGCAATCCAGCAAGCTGGATTCAACATATTTTCAATTCAGTAAACTATTTTTCAATCCAGTAAGCTGGATTCCAGATCCTTATCACGCAAACACCAAATCAATTTATTATTTTTCTATCCTTTGACTAAACACATATACATATAAATCATACACAAAAAGTATTTTTCCATAATTTTCCAACTTCCTTTAATATTTTTCAAAAATTATTTTTAGTTAATTCCTTAAGAAATTAGCTACCTCGTGCTTAACTCCGGAAATTTCCATCTTTTGACACAATCTTATACGTGTTAATGTGACACTCCAGTTTAAATTTTGTAGCCATCGGAGTTATAGAACTCCGGTTATAGCAATTTTCATCTTAAAAACCTAAATATTGAAATGGTCATAACTTGGTCATTTTAAGTCGGACTGAGCTCATTTTTGGACAAGAGCTACTTAATACCATATATTTTCATGTCCCAAAAGTTTGGAATTTATTTCACAAATTAAGTGGCCGAAAATGAGATTTTAAAAGTTTGGGCAGAAACTATTTGGCGTTTTGCAGTTTTTTCGTGCTTTGTTAAACATAGTCCATACGAAAATGTACAACTCCTTTTTCAGTGATTCCACTTGGAGACGTTAGAATACTCACAGATGTAACTCTAGGACTTTACCACACTAAAAAATTCAAAATATAATAGGAGATATGGTCGTTTGAATTTCATGTTCCGTTTTCATCAAAATCTAATTTTTGAATCTTGATGAGTTCTAAGAAAACTTTCATGTTCACACATAATAACCAACCTAACTCATCATAATATTTACTAATACCTCATATACCCATTATTCTACCATAATACATGATCTATTCCATCAAACAATCATCAAACACAAGATTAACACAATCGGGGCTAAGAAAAATTAGGATTTTCTACATTTGAAAAACCTAGTTTCCATTTCATACTTTAGATCTAACTTTTAACACTCAAGATTGATAGATCAACACATAAAACACTCTAGATCATGTACATCTAGAGTTATGAAGTTTTGAATCATAGATCCAAGTTTTGATTTTTAAAAAGTCAACAATAAATTACATAATATAGTTGAAGTATACCTTTGCTTGATTTTCTTTCTCCTTCTTGCTAAGATTTGATTATGGAGCTAGATACATAAAACACACACTCTCTCTCTATGGATGACCGAAAATGGTCTCTCTTGTCTCTCTCTCTACTTGGTTTTCTTTTGTTAGCTAAAAAGGAAGTAATAGGATGAGAGAGAACTGAAAGGTTTTTGTGGTTTAGTAAAAAAAATGTATAGATATAATTGCATATCTAATATTCATCCCCCATTCACTCTCTCTTTCTCTTTCTTCATCATTACATTGATGCTTGCACTCTTGGATAAAATAAGTGGCCAAGTATTATGGTGACACCTAAGGGTGTTGTTCACCAACTAAAGTAACAATTATCACATTCATCTCCCTTTCTCTCCGTCTCTTCCATCCGGCCACTTGGCCTTAGAATGCTACCAATTTTGCTTTATCTTTATCTCTTATTTAGCATACAAAAGTTCCATAATACCACCTCTCAATTGGGCTACAAGTTGGGCCACTCATTTAATGTTTTGGGCTTTCCATATATAATCTCTTGGGCTTTGAATTTAATTTCTTTGGGCCATCCAATATTTCATTTGGGCTTCCCAATTAAAAATGTTTGGGCTATAACAAATAACATATTTCAATACCTTTAATTCTTATCCTTTCCTAATTATTTAATTAGGGTTTTCATTTACTCTTAATAATTACATAAATCCTTACTCATGCACACTTATTTCCTTAACCCAATTAGACTTGCTATAATTAGGTTATAAAATTAATTAATTGAAATGTGTAAAATAAATCTCTTGAAATTAGTATAAATTTTAAATACCAATATTCTCTCATATCATAACCCTTAAGTTAAATAAATTTTTCATTCCTAATATATAATTAGCATCACCCTAGTTTCTTTTATTTGTTTATATAATAAACAAGTATAAACCATCACATAATATTCATATTCATTACTCACATAACTTTAAACCCTTAGGGTTTTATACTTAGCATTAGGGTTCCCAAATTAGGTTTCTAAACAACTCGCTAGGGTTTTTTAACTGAACGCTGACGTTCTTAATATATACCTAGGGTTTGTCACTGATATAGTTTATCTGGTCAAACCTTGACCCTTAACCACATTCTGAACACATATACACAAATTGTATTCACGTATACACTTAATCCTGAATAATTCACTTAACTCCTTCACAGAATTTTGAAATCCTCAAAATTCCTTCTCAAAAATATCAAACGCATATACTTATTTTCTGTCTAGGTTCTAATTTTGAACCTTAAATCAATAATTAAAATTTTAAAAATTTTCTAAATTATCAGGTTATCACATTCACCCCATCTTCTAAAAATTTCATCCCAGAAATTTACCTTACACCGTACACCATACACCATACACCATACACCATACACCATACACCATACATACACTTCATCACATGCTACCCAATACACCACTCACAAGAGTAAAATTTTTTAAATTTTGCTGAGGAGTCATATAAACTAATTGTCTATCAATTTCGCAAAGGTTATACGGAAATTCATCCACAAACCGACATAACTTCCGAACACAAAGGGTGATTAGCCCGATATGCCTTGTACTGGCCAAGTACTGCTTTTATCTGTTTCTCATCACTGCCAAAGGCAGAAAAATTCTACCTCAGTCTTATTGGATTCCGCACCAAAACAATTTGGTTCAGGAAATTTCTTCAATGAACACTTAGAGTTTTCATAAACTTTAGTCTAGCTGAATCTAATAGCATAGACTCATCAATAATTCAATTCAATCGAATTATTTAGGTGTAGCCAAACCCCGTTGGCAAATTAAAATTTTTGAAAATATTTTTGAGAATGACGTCATGATACCGTACTGTCCGTTTGAGGATGCCGTCATTGTATGACTTTGTCATAGCACATCATACAATAGTGGAATAACGATTTTAGATAAAATTCACACTAAGTATTCCTGTATTTACAACTCCATCAACTTTTTATCATCTCTGCACCAGGTTACATGGTACATGAGTGATAAATAAAATATATTTTGATATTTCAAACCATTTGCGTCTAGCTGAAATGAGTAGCATAGACTATACTTTAAATCGTTTCAAAAATGATTATGAGTCTACATATTTTTTTTAAAAGCACATAGTGCGTATTTAGCTTGATGTCAAAATTCCGAATTCTAGCATAGCTAGGAGTTTTGGAAAACTTATGTCTCCACTAATAATCAGTTGCTTAACAATCTATCTGTTCATATAATCCTCAATACTCCATTTACACACAACTATACCCAATTCGTCAAACCACACTTATGAGTTCATTTACTTGCCACAATCATATGAGTTTAAGAACTTTTTCCAATCAGACCTTTAGCGTCCATTCGCTGAGGGGTTCATAAATATTTCATATAACTATGAATCAAGAATGTCACATAAGTATGAGTTTTAAGAACTCGTAAATAACCTTATTTTCTCTACCTATAACCTATTTATCTGTTATACACATGAGAAATGAATCACACTCTTAACAAGCATATAACAAATAGCGCGACACAAACATTTCAATGATTATCATTACCAGAACTAAGTAGTTATTACACCAAGTACAATTCCCCGCCCACACAAAGAATCATACAACTCAGGTGCCGACATGTATCCTCAATTGAATCCCCACCTAATCTTAACTCCATTCTCAATACGAATTTCATTCAACTCGTATTCATAATCCTTTCCTGAATCTGTACCAATTCATAGTACAACTAACACCCAGTAATCTTGCTGTAAACTTTTCAATTCTTCGCTTGATCATTCTCCATACCATACCCTTATCCGATCACGGAGTGATCTCATCGTATACATTACGATTCATTTCTATATCTTGATCGTTTTGTTTTACGATCTCCTATCACTGTACTTTTAGTCTTTTAGACTCTATCTATTCATCACTACTGCTCAACTTTATTATCAGAGTTAGGGAACTCGGTATCTTTTATAACCCGCCGAGATTCTTCGTTGAATCTTACCGACCAACTAACTCTATGTGAGTTAGTACTTATCCTAATCACTGCGGTTATTAGTCTTAGGTATTCCTACCTAAGGTTCATAACCAACAGCTTTGATACCAACTGTGAGGTCCCCGAATTCGAGGTCCCGAATCACCGCGGATCCAGTTCGATCATTCTATCACTATTACTATATTTGCGAAAGATATAAACATAAATTGTTTATACAATACATTACACACTATTCCCCAAGGTCGAGTAACCTTAACTTAATACATAATACCATAAACTATCTAACATATAACATTAATATCATACTATACTATTACAATTTAGCTGCACATTTTATCTCAAGCTGAACTTGGCATTATTCTTTTCCTGTATCCAAACGCATTCGCCTTATGTGCAATGTTTTATCATGATATAGCAATGGTGAGCATAAGGATTGCCTAACAAGTTTAAGTTCAATAATATAACGATATATCATGATTGAAAGAATCTTAATAATAAGTTGGCTATAATTCAACAATATAATTGTGAACTAGCAGGAACAAACTTTTGACTGAACAGGTATTGAACATGAACAAATATATATGAACCAACTGGTAATTGAGGTGATCAACCTTTCATACTTGACTTATACATGCAAAATGTACAAAGTACAATTCATGGCATCCAAAGAATGATTAACCATAAGTTTATCCGAATGAAACAACTCTTAGTCGAAAGTTAAGTAAAACAAACTTACGAACCGTTGATTACCGCTACACAATTTATATTCCTTTATCTGAAGACCTAATATTAGTAATATAGATCTCCAATATTAGAATAATATCATCACAATATAATACTATTATATATATAGATAAACATAGAATAATCTAAACACATAACACATAACCCTATCAGTCTACAACACACATGGGACTCCTAGATCAAGTCAAACTATTGTAGATCCGAGTTGAATCAATGTAATTCTAATGTCCCGATGATGCCAATCGGAGACAAATATCGAGTTTAAGTTCAATTAAACTCTGTCTAAACACCCAACCATTAACTAAGATAATTTATTAACAGTCGAAATATTTTTCTTAAGCTCGTAATAATTTTCAGATAATTATTACTATTTATTATGAATTTTCAATCATTAAAAACGTATTTAAATGAATTAAATACTACATAATTCTTTTATCATTAATATTTATTTATTAACAAATATTAATGAAATACATGTCATAATATTATAATATATTTATAATATCACAAAGTATTTTTAATACTTTAAAATCATATTTATATGATTTTTAAACAATTAAATTCATTATCCGATAATTGCTATTAATATTAAAATATTAATATTTTCATGGTAAAAAAGATCAAAAGTTATATTTTATAACTTTAAATATTTTTATAACACTTAAATCATTTTCATATGATTTTTAAATTATTAATTCTATTTTTCCAAAATTTATTTATTATATTTATTAAATAAATTAATTATCATTTATTATAATTTTTCAATCATTACTATTATATTTATATGATTTAAATACTTTAATCTCATATGTTAAAAGTTTTCTTGAACATAAAAGTCAAATACCAATCCAAAGAACCTAGATTTGGAATCAAAGAAGCTGGATTCAAAATCCAATAACTAGATGACCAATCCAAAGAAACTAAGCGCAATCCAAAGAAATGGATTTCAAATCCAAGAATTAGATTGCAATCCAGCAAGCTAGATTCAACATATTTTCAATTCAGTAAACTGTTTTTCAATCTAGCAAGCTGGATTCCAGATCCTTATCACGCAAACACCAAATCAATTTATTATTTTTTTATCCTTTGTCCAAACACATATACATATAAATCATACAGAAAAAGTATTTTTTTCATAATTTTTCAACTTCCTTTAATATTTTTCAAAAATTATTTTTAGTTAATTCCTTAAGAAATTAGCTACCTCGTGCTTAACTCTGAAAATTCCCATCTTCTGACACAATCTTATACGTGTTAACTTGACACTCCAGTTTAAATTTCGCGGCCATCGGAGTTATAGAACTCCGGTTATAGCAATTTTCGTCTGAAAAACCTAAATATTGAAATGGTCATAACTTGGTCATTTTAAGTCGGAATGAGCTCATTTTTGGACAGGAGCTACTTAATACCAAATATTTTCATGTCCCAAAAGGTTGGAATTTATTTCACAAATTAAATGGCCGAAAATGCCATTTTAAAATTTTGGGCAGAAACTATTTGGTGTTTTACAGTTTTTTCGTGCTTTGTTAAAAATAGTCCATACAAAAATTTACAACTCCTTTTTCAGTGATTCCACTTGGAGACGTTAGAAGACTCATAGATCTAACTCTAGGACTTGACCACACTCAAAAATTCAAAATATAATAGGAGATATGGTCATTTGAATTTCATGTTCCATTTTCATCAAAATCTGATTTTCGAATCTTGATGAGTTCTAAGAAAACTTTCATGTTCACACATAATAACCAACCTAACTCATCATAATTGTGACACCCCCGAAATTAGGTATACATCACCCATTCTGAGTCGCCAGATACATGATACAAAATTCAAATACAACTTCATTTATACAACTGTTGAACTGTCATATAGAATACGACCACAGTTAACTGTGAGTTTTAATACAAATGTATATAACTCTCATGGTGCCTCGACCACAACCTTATAATGGTATTTTACATAAAAGTATAGTCAAAAACTATTTTAGAAATTAAAATCTTTGGGAAGTGCTCAAGGAAACCTTCGTACATGCGAGGCCATGCGCTCAGGTTATAATAGATATCATATGGCCTGTAATTATCCTTGGTTGACCTAATAGACCCCAAAGAAAAACGAGAAGATTACTATCAACTTTTTCCCAATGCTGAGTCTTCTCTTGACATATAAATATCTCCGTTGTCTCCAAGTGAAAATTATGTTTCAAACAAACTCCAAGATCATACTAGTGCTCGTAAATATATTCAGCTAGTGGATGTGCACAACCATGTCTTATGAGAAAACGAGGTTGTATGTCATTAGACATCTTGTATGATAGTGGCAAAACACCCTTCCAAAGTTGGGTTCACCTCACCCTATTTTATTCACCAAATATAACTACTAAATGTTGTATAGAATACAACACACTTTTCTATATCTTGTTTAGGAGGACCTCCATGCCTAGAGAGACCATCGTTCTATTCCTGTTATCCCCACTCGACCCGGCAACACTCTTACGGAAACACTCTTATTGCCTGAAAGGAATTGTGAAGCAGAAAGGGTGAGCTCAACTAGCCCAGTAAGGAATATCATGAATAAAGATAATTAAATTTTCAATAGCTTTCATCAATAATAAATCAGAGATTTAGAACATATGGTAGATGATAAAACTTTTCAACCATAATTGCGGTGAACGAAAGCAATCCATTAGAAGAGTCAAATAGACCATACGGCCTATTATCTTCTCTATGTTAAAAGTCCACCAATACTGTTTTATCCATGTAAAATAAATCAACGGTTCATGTCCACAATCATATGAATAACTCATAATCATAATTGTGGTTCTAAATTCCTCTTCGCAACTAGGACGAAGATAATTTTCATCACATATCTTCACCTGAAACATCAAAAATCATGGTTATACCAAATCAAAATTCCTTCTCATAATCATACTAATAAATTCATCTTTGCACTACATGCCAAAGACATACAACTATATTTTAGAAGAGTCAAGTAGAGCATGATCTCTACTATCTTCTACGAATTAAAAGTGTATAAAAAATATTTTATCGCTGGGACTCAGCTTAATAAATAATCCACATCATCGAATCACCCCTGCACTACGGCCAAGGATATTCGTTAATATCATATCCATGAATTTATATTTCATCGCTAAGACTCAGCTCGATAATCAATCCATATCACTGAATTATCCATGCCCTACGGCTAAGGATATTCGTTAATATCACGACCACGAATTATCCATGCACTACGGAAAAAGATAATCGTGTTTTCATCAACGGTCATGATCTTGCCATAAAACAATTCATCTTTGTACCCTTGGCCGAAGAGAATCCATAGCCATAATCATACCAAAAACTGTTCATCAATGCACTACGGGCCAATGAGGACTTTTTCCACATCATTTGTAACATTACGGTCATGATTATAAGAATAATCCTCAGTCATAATCATACCAAGTCCATCTATGCACTACGCCAAAGATGACTTTCAACATAATATAAGCATGAGGATGATGACAATGATATAAGAATTAATCAAATGAGATAAGGGATAAATATTAAACATTTATAATACAATTTATCCAAATAAGTTCAATAATAACCAAAAGTTATCAATTACTTAATAATCTCATAATCTAATATCATTAATATTATAACAATATTTTAATCATTTCTTAAACTTATAAACAATTTATTTCAATTGTTTACACTTTATCAAATAATACATTTAATCATTCAAAATGCCATACTCATAAGATTTCATAATCAATGATCAAATCCTCATCAAAAATCAAGATATAGCCTATATAGGATTCTCAAGCCATAAAATCCTATTTTTCAATTTTATTACTTCACATAACATATTTAATTCATTTACTCATAACTAGTTTATTTTCATGAAAAATACCAAATCAGTCTCAAAAATATTTCTTTTTGGGATTTAGCAGAATATAGTCCCATCTTAAACATATATTTTTCTCAAAATTTTTAAAATTCATTTACTATTTTTCATATGTCTAAAATTGCCGAATATTTAGACATTTATCATAAATTGTACTTTTGTCCAAAAATTCCGAAATTTACAGGGTATATTCCTGTTATATACATGTACTCCCAATAAAAATTTCACCAATTTTAGAGTTAACCACAAGGCGTTATAAGAGTTTACTTTTAAAATAGTCTTTTCCCATAAAATCCATAACTCTTAATCTATACTTCCAAAAATCGCAATTTTTGGGCACAATCTAGAAAACTCATCAAATTATCATTTCAAATTTTTCCAGAATTTTTGAGGGTCGGAAAAATTTAAACCGCGCCTCGTAAAACCTCTTTTTAATGAAAATACTATTCATATGAATACGAAGGATCATTTATAATGCATGCGGTAATCCACATAGACAGGTTATTTCAACAGAATAATAAAGAATGGAACCAGGTCATGCGTAAAGCATAGACAGGATGTTCCAATAGAATAATAAATAATGAAATAACAAAAGAATTCACCAGGCATGCGATAGACCGCACAGACAAGTTATTCCAACAGAATAATAAATAATGGAACAAGGTCATGTGTAAAGCATAGACAGGATGTTCCAACAGAATAATAAAGAATGGAATAACAGAAGAGTTTGACCATGTATGCGGTACTTCACATAAACAGGTTATTCTAACATAATAACAAATAATGGAACTGTGCCATGAACGCATGCATGCAGGATATTCCAAATGTAATAATAAAGAATGGAATAATAGAAGAATTTCACCAAGTATAGGTAGCAGCAGTACAAAAGTTATTCCAACAGAATAATAAATAATGGAATAACAGAAGTTCTCTTCATGAATACAAAAGAAATAACACCCCTTATGAGTACAACAAATAATATCCCTTACATTAGTAGGAGATTGAATACTGCAGTAGTGTAGTAATAGAATACTCTTCTTCTTTCTCTCTTATTCTCTCTATACTTTCTCTCTCTATAGCTTGAATGAATTCGTGAAAAATAATGAAGAACTAGGCCTCTATTTATAGAAGATTTCTAGCTTAGCACTTGCAATGTGAAAAGGCAAGCTATTGACGATCGTGATGTGAAAAGAAAAGTGGTTTGATGCCTGTAATGTGAAACACCAAGTGGTTTGACGCCTGTAATGTGAAACACTAAGTGGTTTGACGCATATAATGTGAAACACCAAGTGGTTTGACGCCTGTAATGTGAAACACCAAGTGGTTTGACGCCTGTAATGTGAAACGACAATTGGTTCGACGCCTGTAATGTGAAACGACAATTGGTTCGACGCCTGTAATATGAAATGGCAAGTGGTTTGACGTCTGGTAAAGGTAATTATTATTGACGAAAGAGACTCTTAGATGATGACATATGGCCCCCCATAGAATAACCAAATTTACCACAAACGTCTCATAATAGACTCTTTATATACATCAAGGATTGAATAAATATTACCACAAATCATTTTATTTTTAATCAACACATATTTAATCTTTCAACAATTATTAATCATTAATATTATAACTTGTCATCTCAATTATTGATTTAATAATATAACATATTATACAAATGATACTGTGATAATAATTTAATCAATAATATAAGAGATATGATGCAACAACCATCTTTAGCAATAATTGAGTATAAATCGAAAGTGACTTTCGACGTAAGCATCAATAATCAATATCGCAGCTACTATGCAAACCACGCCAGACATCGCATTTTTTACTACTAATGAAAGTAGTTCAACAGTTTTAACGGTAAAACTTCCGCCGTTATTTTCATAAAAATATTTTTGTCGTTTCCTAAATCGGACAATAATTCCGTTGCGGGGTCCACCAATGATTGTACCGTCGTACGGATATTCTTCGACAAAAAGAATATTCTTCGACCAATCGAATATTCCCCGACAAAATGAATATTTTATATCAACTTGCTTACTTAGCAAAAAAAAATTCACATATTACCCTTAACTTTAAACTTTTATTAATTTAACTATTTACCAAAATAAAAAAAATTGAATAATTTTATTTCATAAAATTCGGGGTCTCACAATAATATTTACTAATACCTCATATACTCATTATTCTACCATAATACATGATCTATTCCATCAAACAATCATCAAACACAAGATTAACACAATCGGGGCTAAGAAAAATTAGGATTTTCTACATTTGAAAAACCTAGTTTCTATTTCATACTTTAGATCTAACTTTTAACACTCAAGATGGATAGATCCACACATAACACACTCTAGATCATGTAGATCTAGAGTTATGAAGTTTTGAATCATAGATCCAAGTTTTGATTTTTAAAAAGTTAACAATAAATTACATAATATAGTTTAAGTATACCTTTGCTTGATTTTCTTTCTCCTTCTTGCTAAGATTTGATTATGGAGCTAGATACATAAAACACACACTCTCTCTCTCTATGGATGACCAAAAATGGTCTCTCTTGTGTCTCTCTCTACTTGGTTTTCTTTTGTTAGCTAAAAAGGAAGTAATAGGATGAGAGAGAACTGAAATGGTTTTTGTGGTTTAGTAAAAAAAATGTATAGATATAATTGCATATCTAATATTCATCCCCCCCCCCCCCCATTCACTCTCTCTTTCTCTTTCTTCATCATTACATTGATGCTTGCACTCTTGGATAAAATAAGTGGCCAAGTATTATGGTGACACCTAAGGGTGTTGTTCACCAACTAAAGTAACAATTATCACATTCATCTCCCTTTCTCTCCGTCTCTTCCATCTGGCCACTTGGCCTTAGAATGCTCCAAATTTAGCATACAAAAGGTCCATAATACCCCCTCTGAATTGGACTACAAGTTGGGCCACTCATTTAATGTTTTGGGCTTTCCATATATAATCTCTTGGGCTTTGAATTTAATTTCTTTGGGCCATCCAATATTTCATTTGGGCTTCCCAATTAAAAATGTTTGGGCTATAACAAATAACATATTTCAATACCTTTAATTCTTATCCTTTCCTAATTATTTAATTAGGATTTTCATTTACTCTTAATAATTACATAAATCCTTACCCATGCACACTTATTTCCTTAACCCAATTAGACTTGCTATAATTAGGTTATAAAATTAATTAATTAAAATGTGTAAAATAAATCTCTTGAAATTAGTATAAATTCTAAATACCAATATTCTCTCATACCATAACCCTTAAGTTAAATAAATTTTTCATTCCTAATATATAATTAGGATCACCCTAGTTTCTTTTATTTGTTTATATAATAAACAAGTATAAACCATCACATAATATTCATATTCATTACTCACATAACTTTTAACCCTTAGGGTTTTATGATTAGCATTAGGGTTCCCAAATTAGGGTTTCAAAACAACTCGCTAGGGTTTTCTAACTAAACGCTGACGTTCTTAATATATACCTAGGGTTTGTCACTGATATACTTTATCTGGTCAAACCTTGACCCTTAACCACATTCTGAACACATATACACAGAACGTATTTACGTATACACTTAATCCTGAATAATTCACCTAACTCCTTCACAGAATTATGAAATCCTCAAAATTCCTTCTCAAAAATATCAAACGCATACATTTATTTTATTTCTAGGTTCTAATTTTGAACCTTAAATCAATAATTAAAATTTTAAAATTTTTCTAAATTCTCGGGTTATCACAGATGATTTTTATTCCCCTGATTATATGTATTCTGGTATGTATTTTGTGGGATTTTGTTGTAGCTACTCATGAATTTTACTGACTCTGGGTTGATTGCGCATTGATCCGTCGAATGTTCACCCGCGCATAATTCACAAATTACTGAAACTTGCTGTGTCTTTCCCCCTGACCAAGCGTCAAACTTTTTAGAGAGTGTTGAAATTTGTGCTGTTATTGCCATCACTCCATCTACCTCTAACACTCCAGCGACCGTAGGTTGTGTCATTCTTGTCGTCGGCCACTGATAGTTGTTAGCAGCTAGGGTTTCTATCAACTGATATGCCTCCTCATAAGTCTTTGCCATAAACGCTCCCCCCGATCCTGCATCAATACTCGTCCTGAGATTCCCATGTAGTCCGTTGTAAAATATATTCATCTGCAACCACTTGGGCAATCCGTGATGTGGGCATTTTCTGAGAAATTCTTTGTATCTCTCCCATGCCTCACATGATTGACTCCCATGTTCTTCGATCAAACATGGTAATCTCTTTCCTCATCTTTGCAGTTTTCGTTGGCGGGAAGAATTTTGCTATAAATTTCTGAGCCAGGTCCTTCCATGTCGTTATCGAACCTGCTGGTAGAGAATGTAACCAACTCTTCACCTTGTCCCGTAGATTAAATGGGAACAAGTGAAGTCTGACTGCCTCATCCGACACCCCATTGTACTTGAAAGTGTCGCAGATTTCCAGAAAACTGATTAAATGCTCGTTAGGATCGTCATTTGCCATTCCCCCAAACTGTACTGAATTCTGTATCATCTGAATTGTCCCAGACTTGATTTCAAAAGTATTCGCAGCTACTGCAGGCATGGTGATACTCGACTGCAACTCTGTCACCTTAGGTGTTGCAAAGTTCCTCAACGCTTTCTGGTCTTCGGCAGCCATTGCTTCTTCCTTATCAGAGTTTTCTAAGTCGTCCCTTGTCTCCTTGATCCACTTACTTAACCTCTGAAACCTTCTCTCAATGTCGTCCTCAAAAGGAAGCAAGTCTGGATTTTTGGATTGAGTTTGCATAAACTAACTTCAAAAACCTGAAATAAGGAGAACAAAACAAAAACAAAAAGTGTTTAAGTAAAACTGGACTAATTAAACTGATATTGCAAAAATAATAAAATCTATACTAAAATCCCCGGCAACGGCGCCAAAAACTTGTTGGGTAAAATCTATATATGCACAACACACAAGTATACGTGGTCAACAAATAATATAATAGTAAGTAGAGTATCGTTCTCTCATAGACTTAGTAAGAATTTAAACCTCACAATTACCAATTTCCTATTAATCCTAATTTTATCAAACTATCAAATTCAATGATTAAAATTATAAAAACTAAATTATTAATAAATATTCTATCACAAAAAAAATGCCAATATCAAAACCAAATTTTCAAACAATTAATGGAGATTTGGACTTATGATTTCACCCTAAGTTCCACTCTGACTTCTACACCTCTATTCCAATTCAAATTATTATACCAGTTTATTAATCAAGAAAACGAACGTAGTACTAGCCACCTCTCGATGCACTAATACCATATTAACTTAAATTCACAATTTAAGATTAAGTTCTCTATATGGTTACATGCGATGTCAAGCATATCTCTACGTTAACATTCATCAAGATTCCGCTATTCACAAAATTCAAGAACACATGCTATATTAACTAAGTCTAGACTGTATTTCATCTCTCGAGTTCATACAAGTCCACAAAGAATAATTGATCAGGAAATTCACAAATTCACGCTCAAATTAATATAGATAAACTGGGAAATAACTTATTGAATTGGAAATCATCGTTTCACCTAAGGGTCCATCATAAGCCTAAAAAGTGAATTAGTTCATAATAGATGATATAAAAATTGAATAATTTAAAGGAAACATCCTTTCAATTACAAATATAGAACTAAGATGAAGAATAATGCAAAAACACCCTTCACGCAGCCTTAATCTGCAATAGTCACAAAAATCTCTTCAAAATACTCCTCCAAAGCTTGCTATGAAAAATTGAAATTAATCTCTGTACTTTGCCTTCCGTGATGCTTAATTCGTTGTTTTTAGTGCAATATATATCTCCCCTTGTGTTCTAGCCGAAGTCCCTCAGTCACTAGAGTCCACATGCTACACAAAGTCATAACAATCCATGTTCCAAATACGAAGTTTCAAACTTAACAGACTCAGATTCGCGACCCCTTGCTTACGGGGTCTATATAAAGAAAATAGGCACAAGCAAGTGCTAGTCCACTATTAACTGACTTTGATCATTTCAATTTTTCTTCCAATTTTCCTCCAAATGATCTCCTTTCTTCACGACAACAACAACCACCTTGCACATAAAAGAACACGAAACGAGTAAAAACGAACATGAAAACACGAGAGTAACAACGAATTAAGCTTGAAATGGACATCGATTCATAGATATAAAATCCACTTATTAATAATACTTGATTCTTTTGGGTTATCAGTTTAATATTGGTAATTCTAGTAGATGTTCAATAGTCCTTAGTGACTGCTCAGTATGAATTATTTTATCCAGCTGGATACGTTGATAGCTTTTGAATTCATATATATCGGTTGATCTATATTGAACTATCATTTCATATTCCAAAGGTTTGATTCGAGAAACGTTGATATTCATTGATTCATGATATTATTCTAATACCCTGAACTATCTTGGAGACTATACTTTGATATTTCAAACTTGTGAGAGAATACTCATCACCATTGTTGTTTATTACTTGCTGGGCAATTTCTGCTCATTCTTGGTTATTTAAAACCTTTCGGTTAAGGCGGAATAGGGAAGTGTCTCTGGGAAAGACAAGGGCAAGGGCAAGGCTACCGACTAGCTCATTCCTTTATGTTCTAAGATTTTTATGTTGTATTAAGACTATTTTCAGACTATGTTTAAGCTTAAGTAAGATTATGTAATAAATCTTTATTCGATATCATTATGTAATCTATTAAGTACTGTATGTTGCGAGGCTTTGGGGAATAATTATAATAAATCATTGTATACTATTCTAGATTAGATCTTCCATTGTGAATGTGTAAATTTTAGTTATTATTGTATTACCATGAGCACGTGATGAACCGAATTCGAGTGACCAAGTGGCGGTCTGAATTTGGGGGCGTCACACCAGTAGCAAGAGTTACTTCCATTCGAATTCTTTTTGCCTTAGCTTCATTGTTTGATCTTTACGTTCATCAAATGGATGTAAAGACTGCATTTTTGAATGACAATTTGAATGAGGAAGTATATATGGAACAACCCGAAGGGTTTGTTTCTCCCGAAAGTGAGGCTAAAGTATACAAATTAGTTAAGTCCCTTTATGCTCTAAAACAGGCACTAAAACAGTGGCATGAGAGATTTGGTGCTGTTATTATAAACTTTGGGTATTAATATGATAGGTGCATATACTCCAAAACCACTTCTGATTATATAGTGATAGTCTGTTTGTACGTAGATGATATGTTGATCATCAGTACGAATATGGTTGGAGTAAATGAGACTAAAAAGTATTTATCCTGTCTTTAAGATGAAAAACTTAGGTGAAGTAGATACTATTTTAGGCATCAAAGTTAAAAAATATAGTGGGGGTTTTGTATTGAATCAATCTCACTATATTGAAAAAATATTAACTAAGTTTAGTCATCTCGAGTTCAAGGAGGTGAATACTCCTTTTGAGAATGGAGTTAAACTCAAAGAAAATGATGGTAGAGCTATTGCACAGCTAAAATACACAAGTGTTATTGGTAGCCTTATGTATGCTATGCATTGTACTCGACCAGATATTTCTTTTACAGTTTCTAAACTTAGTAGATATACGAGCAGTCCTAATATTGATCATTAGAAAGCTATTAGAAGGGTACTTGGATATCTAAAAAGAACTAGTGGCATAAGATTGTTCTATTATAAATTCCCTAGTGTTTTGGAGGGATACTCTGATGCAAGATGGATTAATAGTGTAGGAGATAATAAATCTACAAGTGAATGGATTTTCACTCTTGCCAGTGGTGCTGTTTCTACCGCAAGTAAGAAACAAACTTGTATTTCTCACTCTACTATGGAGTCAGAGTTTATTGCTGGCTCAAGCAGGAAAAAAGGCTTATTGGATTAGAAATATGTTGTTAGACATAAATCTATGGCCAAATCCAATGCCTCCAATTTCACTATACTGTGATAGTGAAGCTACGCTAACAAGAGCGTATAGTGGTACCTATAATGGTAAGTCTAGACATATTGGTCTAAGACATGAATTTGTGCGACAGTTGATAAATGATGGTATCATAACTATTGTCTATGTGAAGTCAAGTAAAAACTTGGCTGATCCACTTACTATGCCTCTGACGAGAGATTTAATAAATTTGACTACACGAGATATGGGACATAAACCATTCTGAGCCAAGGGTGATGGGAACCCAACCTATTACTAGGTTACCCCTAGTTTATAGGTTGAATGGGAAAAAAAGTCATAGTTGTTGGTTGTGTTACTATCAATTTGGTCTCATATGTAGTATATGATAGTAACATTTGTTGCACGATCGAGGATGAGCTACGCTCTTAACAAAGTGTTTCACTTATATCAACAAGAATGCCAGAGAAACATTTTGCCTATATGAACTACAAGTGAAGCTACTTCTTATAGAGAGTTATGGTTTACTCTCTTAGAGGTTCAAGAAACAGGATATTGCGCATGGCTTTAATAGCGCAAAGCGATTATTATGCTCACCGTAAAGGGAGGTTTGTGTGTGTATGATATCTCCGGTCATATTATTTGAAATAGAGGTTCAATCTACCGACACCATCTATTTTGATATGACTTTTAGTTATTTATACTAAAAGAAGGTTCAATGTTGGTTACACCTTCTATTATGCATACAAATCTTAGAGTTGATAGATAAAGAATTGTTTGAAGAAACGTAGTTTTTCAAACAAGTGGGGGATTGTTAATTGCACCTTTTCTTACATGAGTTTTGATAGTCTATTACAAGGAGATTAATAGAGAGCAATACATGGTTCAAGTGGGAGTTATATATTGTGATTTAATTGTATCCAAAGTGGAGTACTTGAAAAGGTTCATTGTTGTTTAAGAAAACTATTTTCTTTAAGTCCCACATTGAGTAGGAATAAAACTATTTAATACTTTATAAGTATATGTGGAATAGTTTAATTTACTAGTGATACTAAAGGAAAGACCTGAATTTGGTTACAATGACGTGGTGCAAAGCAGCACCCGCCCTTGACCCGAGGTGCAGGGTGCAGGTCGTAAAGTCCCATTGGCGCTTTAGGCGCACTTTGAAATTGCGCATCGTCGCTAAGAGCCTCGCCCGAGCCAAGAGCTTACTTTTTAGCATTAAACCAGATTAATGGACTCATTGATGGTTAAACATTTTTGTGTTTAATCATTATGAGATATAATATAGTTTCAAAACTGATATGTGATTAATATATCATTTACTTTGTAAATGATGCTTTATTCACAATTCAGTTATGAAACTGAAGAGTCTCCATATTGTTCTTTATAATCATCTTTACACAGCAACATATATTGAGGTTCAGATAGTGAGTTGCTATCACTTAGAACAATTATAGGCTTGACATAATTCCTGGAGGTAAATTGCTAGTACCCTTTAGTAAACCTTAGTGGTAAGGGCCAATAAACACCTTAAGGACATGGACTACCCATGTCAATCCTTGTTCCTAATTGTCTGTATTCATTTTAGTATTTTACAAAATATGCATAAGAAACAAAACAAACTCTTGTAAATATAAAGGGAATAAGGTGATTACAGAAGTTGATGCATTCGATCTCAAGGCTAGGCAAGTAAAATATATAGATGAAATGAAAAACTGATAAAATATTAATATATACAGAAACCTTAAAAATAAGCTTTAATATTCTTTTAATGACACTAGTGTTGCAGATAGCTGAATCAAATTGTTAGCATTGTCCCGTCTTACGATTGGAGCAACAACTTTCTCAAGAACAGAATCTGTGAAGACAATTGAAATTATTATTGATCAGGAATCAACTATTCAGTGGAAAACTTTTGTAGCAAATAAAAGATCCAATTTCAATTCCTACTTGAATAACTAATCTCCCCAAGAAGGTTAAGTAGTCGTACACAATGAAATCCATCAACAACCGCATACATTTATTTCTCAAGATCAGGGATAAATTCCAACAAGTTTGTTTGCCCTGAACCCATATATAAGAAAACTAATCTAGTGGGTAAGATAAAATTCAAATAACTTGCCGATTAAATGTTGATTAAGTTGATGTAGAAAACAAATTTTGGACGAACGATATCAAATTTGTACTATTGTTGCCGATCTTCCTTCAATTGAGAACAAGGGTTCCAATCTACATTCAATTGAGAACAAGGGTTCACAAAATAGCAGAAGTTTAGGAGAAGTCAATTTTTGGGACAGTACTATTGTTGTCGATCTACCTTCAATATAAGGGTTTCGATCTCCAATATGGGAGGTATAATCATCCAAATGATGTCAAATTGTGCAGTTAGACAGACGCGCCCAAAATTTTAATCCAAATCGTTCCGTCCATATCAAATATATGCTATGGATCATTTCCCTATATATATATATATAGGCAATGATGGATGACATCTATTTGCTACGTATCAAAATTAATAAATACCATCTGTACCATTTATAGTAATTATTAACAGTTGGAATTTAAAAATCTTTTTCGCTATCCGCTAATATTTCTAGTGGATTGGTTTAAAAATTGTATTGGTCAATTATTCCCCCATTAAAGCCAAGTCAACAAAAAAATTAAACTACTCGGCTCGAAATACTAGCGGATGGCGGAGACCAACAATTGATATCACTTTCCAAGAAAAAACAACAAACAATATTTTCCAAGCATGAACATGATACAACACTTTCCACAGGAATCTAATCACACTTTCAAATGGATGCATGAAAATTTTCAAATCACACAAGGAAAAGGAATGTTCATTTTGGCCATGTAATCCTGCAAGTTTAGAAAATCAATAAATCTCTTTATTTTTTAAAATGACTTCTGTTTTTGAGTAGAACTATGTGACAACTCGAGAATTTGAATATTTTTAAAATTTTAATTAATTGATTTAAGGTTCAATATTAGAACCTAGACAGAAAATAAGTGTATGTGTTTGATATTTTTGAGAAGAAATTTTGAGGATTTCAAAATTCTGTGAAGGATTTAGGTGAATTATTCAGGATTAAGGGAATAAGTGAATATGTTATGTATATATGTGTACAGTATGTGGTTAAGGGTCAAGTGTTGACCAGATAAACGATATATGTAACAAACCCTAGGTATATATTAAAACGTCAACGTTTGGTTAGAAAATACTAGCGAATTATAAGAAACCCTAAAATCGGTTCTAGAAACCCTAATTTCAGTTCCAAGAATTCGAAACCCTGATTCGGAAGTTGAAACCCTAATTTGGGAATGCGGATGTTAGTATAAGATTTAATGTTATTAAATATAACCTAATTAATGGAAACCCTAAAGATTTACTAGAAACCCTAATTAATTTAGAAAACCCTAATTTCTAGATTAAAAACCCTAATTTATAATTAGGAAAAACCTAAGTGTTAATTTAATACTTTTAATGTTAATTAGGAAATATTAATCTTAATTTTCAAGTTATAAGTAATTAGAAAACTCTAATCTAATTAGGAAATCTAATTTCTAAATTAGAAAATTAATTTTCTATTAGAAACCCTAATTTTTGGGTTGAAAACCCTAATGCATGATTTTGACCCTAATTGCAAAAATTAGTAATTTTAATTAGGAAATACTAATCCTAATTAGCAAGATTTCAATTATGATTAAGAAATTTTAATATAATTAGAAAATTCTAATTATAATTTAGAAATATTAATTTTTGATTTTGGAAATTTTAGAAATTATTTTTTATACCTAAGGGTTCAAACCTTAAACCCTAAGGGTTCAAACCCTAAACCCTAAGGGTTATGGCAATTGACAAAAATGCAATTAAAATTTAAATGCCAAATGACCCATTTACCCTTAATGCATTATTGTGACATAACTTGCAATCTTGCCTTATATTTGGTTGGTGAGCAACCCTACCCACTCCATGTGCAATAAATCAACTATCTCAGCCAATTTGACAGCCAACATACATTACATTATTACATTTTATAGATTAAAGAGAGAGAGAGAATGCTCAATTATATTATTTCTCATTCTTGTCCAACCCTTTCTCTCTCTAGAATTTTGAGATTTAGAGAGAGAGAGAGAAGCTAAGCCTTATATAATCAGTTTATAACAAGCCAACCTCAGAATCTAAAGTCAGAAATCAAAGGATCAAAGCTAAGGAAAGAATCTAAAGAGAGAGAGAGAATGTTGTTGTTTGTTGGTTAGATATGTGTTAGAGGGTGTCACTTGGTGATCTGGGTTGATAGATCATGGATCTATAACATCTAGATACACGATTTAGAAGTTTTCTTAAATCTGGAAAAACTTGAAATAGTCGCCTGACAGCCATATGTCAGGGCCTATAGATCGTTATATGTTAGTTGGTTGTTGTGTTTTATGTTAGAAATCTGTTCTTTGCCATGTGAACTTTGATCTGGAACTTGAATCAAGCCCAGATCTTGTCTAGATCGCAAGTTAAAAGTGGTCAAACATGGTTGACCGACCATGGGAGAATATGTCTGGGTAACCCAAAATTTCCCAGATGGCTTTGACATGTTTTTTTCAGGCTATAGATCTTGCAGTGTGTTATTGTTTTGGCCATGTTATTGTTTTGAACTTGTAGACTGGTATAAGTACTACATAGCTATGCCTTTATATTACCCTAATCCATAACTGAATCCAAAATATGAGTGGTCAAACCACCGTTGACTGACTGTTCGGATGAAGATTCTGGAAAACCCAGAATCTTCAAGAACACATTTTCTGTCTGATATTGACCGTCTTAGATCTATTACTTGTAATGTTTTTGTTATGATCTGGGGATATATAATTCTTCACTGACATGTGTACTACATGTGTGAACTCTTAGATCACACAAACCGAGCCCAGACGGCAAACCATAAAGATCTAAACCTAGCACTCTCGACTGTTCTTCATGTTCTGGAAAACCCAGAAATGAAGAACAATGTTTTCAGATATTTTGGAGGCTTGAATCTCTCTGATATGTTATGTAATGACTATGAAACTTGATTTAACTTGTACTATTACATGAGCACTACATTTATAACTCCTTAGAAAATCCAGAAACGTGGTAACCAAGGAATTATTAACGGTCAAACTAGGCACCCGTTGTTGGCTATGCATTATAATGGGGCTCAAAGCGGGCCAAGAACATCTATAGTGGCAGTGCCGTCATATAGAACCTCTTAGCGACACTTAATTTTGGAAAATGATTTATTTTATTAAATAAATAGATAAAAATAGTTTTTAATTACTAAAAATACAAAATAAATTCCTAAAAATTAGTTTAAAGACCGAAAAGTAGTTTTTAATTATTTTGAATATATTTCATAAATATTTAATATTTTGGAATATAAATAGTATTTAATTATAATATTAAATAAATTATTTAAAATGAATTTAATACATGAAAAATTATATTTTGGTAAAAGAAATTATTTGAAGTTATTTTTAGTGACTTTTAATATTTTGTGAGGAATTTCATTAATTAATTAATATTAATGATAATTAATTTAATAACAATATTAAATAAATTGTTGAATTAATGTTTTAAAATCATATAAAAATGATATAAGTGTTATAAAAATATTTTAAGTTATAACATATAACTTTTGATATTTTGTCATGAAAATATTAATATTTTAATATTAATAGCAATTACTAGGATAATGAATTTAATTGTTTAAAAATCATATAAAGGTAATTTTAAAGTATTAAAAATACTTTGTGATATTATAAATATATTATAATATTATGATATGTATTTCATTAATATTTGATAATAAATAGATATTAATGATAATTGAATATTATGGTATTTATATTATATAAATACGAGTTTAATGATTGAAAATTCATGATAAATGATAATAATTATTTAAAAATTATTATGAGCTATTGAAAAATGTTTTGACTAATAATAAAATTATTTATGATGATGGTTAAGTATTAGACAGAGTTTAATTGAACTTAAACTCGATATTTGTTTGATTAGACAATCAGGATGTTAGAATTGTACCGAACTCAACTCTGACTGCAATAGTTTGACTTGAGGCTAGGTGTTATGTGCTGTATAGACCGATAGGGTTATGTGTTATGTGTTTAGGTTATTCTATGTGTATATATATATAATAGTATTAAATTGTGATGATATTATTCTAATTGGTATGTCGATATTATTTATATAATAGGTTCACACAAATCTTAATAAATTGCATAGCAGTAATCAACGGTTCAGGCAAGTTTTACTTAACTCTACTTAGAGTTGTTTCATTCAGATATGCTTATGGATAATCATTGCTGACTTCCATCGTAGAATTATACTCTGTACATATTGCATGTATAAGTCAGGTATGAAAGGTTGATCACCTTCATTACCCTTCGGTCCAGATATATTTATTCATGTTTAATACTTGTTCAGTCAAAAGTTTGTTCGTGCTAGTTCGCAATTATATTGTTGAATTATAGCCAGCTTATTATTCAAATCCTTTCAATCATGATATATCGTTAAATTATTGAACTTAAACTTGCTGGGAAAATTCATTGCTCAACCTTGCTATATCATGATAAACATTGCAGATTAAGACGAATGCGTCGGATACAAAGAAAGGTTAAAGACAGTTCCAGCTTAAAGTTAATGTGTGCGAATAGATTTGTGACAGTATTGTATATTAATGTTATTGTAAGTTAAATAAGTTATGTAATGTGTTTAAGCTAAGGTTACTCGACCTTGGGGAAAAATGTGTAAAGTTATTGATATCTTCCGGAATAGTTATAGAATGTAAGTATACCAGATCTGCGGTGATTTGGGACACGGATATGGGGCCCTCACAAACTCTATCCAAGTAACTTGAGGATCCAAGACATTCAAACTTAATAATTATGAACATGTTTGATCACTTTATAATTAATTAAGGACTGACTAACTGAATTTTGTAAAACTTACACAGTATACCCTTTTAGCCTATCTACACAATGGTTGATGTCAAGTAGTTAATTTTATATACCCAGAACCAAGCTAGATACACCACAATAAGAATATCAAACAAAGGGTATTTTCCAGGTGGAGATTATGTTACTCTAAGATTCGACATCGAGACCTGGATTTATACATATTAAAGAAATTGTCAAACAAGAATGAGGCCTTAATCTGTCTTATATACAATCCCTTATGATTTCTTATTAATTAGAAGGTGGATTATCTTGTCTTCTGTTAAAGTGGTTGAAGATCATAAGAGATCATTTCCTTTCTATTGTAATCAATGTTGAGGTGTGTAACATTGATGATGAGTTTTTTATATCGATTCATTTTCAATTTTTATTTAGAAGGTATAATTCTCAACCTTTTTTGTTTTTCTAATTTGTTTAACAAAAAAAATACTAAACCTTGAAGATTTAAATAAAGACAAATATGTTATAGGTCTTTGACATGTAACTTGAACATTGTTATAGTTTTCTTGTGTATATATATACACACTTCATCTTTTGTGAAGATGGCAAGTAGGAATATCCATTAGATGCTTAGCCCTCACAACAAGAACCCTAAATTATTCATGTCCAGTTCTGATGGTTGCATTCCATTAGGGAGCTACCAATCAAAACAATGAACCAATTGTGCCACCATTAGGCGAACAACAGTGAGCCCCAACTGCATCCCAGAACATACTCTTCGTCCAGAGCCTAATGGAATAAGTTCAAAATCACATTCTCGAAGGTTTATATTATTCACAACAAATCTCTGTAGAAGGAACTTTTCTGCATTAGTCCATACCTTTGGGTCTCGGCCAATTGCCCACACATTAATGACTATTCAGGACTTTTTAGGTATAAAAAAGTCGTCAATGGTGCAGTCTTCTATTGACTCATGAGGGAGTAATAATGGTATTGATGGGTGCAGCCTTAAGGCTTCTTTTATAACAATGTTGAAGTACTTCAAGCTCTCTAAATTGGATTCTTCCACCATCTTATCCATCCCAAATACTTGTTCCAACTCTTTTTGGACTTTCTTCATGACTCACGGATGTTTTAGAAGTTCGGAGAGTGTCCATTCTATTGTTGTTGCAGAAGTGTCAATTCTGGTAGCAATCATGTCCTGCAAAGAAAATTTTCTGAAAATTGAAAATATATATAAAGCAACATTATCATTAATGAATGACCCCTATAATTAAAACACAACATCATGGAAATAGTGTTTCAGGCAATGATCTTGATAGGCTACATTTTAGGAGTCCTAATCTAATAAAGCTATAAAATCTAGTTTTTATTGTTAGATATTTGTGACAGTTGGAAATTATATTAAATGACCTACAATAGCAAATGGGGATTGTCACCATCATCTTACATATCTAACAAAGTGACAAACTATATAAAAAGTACTCATTAATATGGAGAAGGTAGAACAAATTTTGGACTCCAAACTTAGGCTAAGTACTAATGTGACACCCCCAAAACAAGTATACATCACCCATTCTGAGTCGAGAGATACATGGTACACAATTAAAATATAACTTAATAATACAACTGTCTTGTAAAATACGACAAAACATAAACTGAGAGTTTAAGCACGAATATTGTCTTCTAGACAGTATTCAAACTCAAATGGAGTCCTCAATACATTTATTATCACACTATTTCACAGAATAGTGAGGACTACTAATGCAACCATCTGGACCGTCAATCCATTCCCCGACTAGTCCCAACTATATTCTCATTTCCCGAAGAGAACAGTGAAATAAAGGGTGAGCTCAACTAGCCCAGTAAGAAATATTATGACTAAGATAATGCAGAATAAATTATCTTTAGTCTTCAACAGTATAACAACTGATATAATATAATAGACAACAAGTTTTAGATCAACAATTGTAGCGGAATATGCAATCAATTAGAAGAGTCAAGTAGAGCATGATATCTAATATCTTCTATGATTTAAAAAGTTTATCATCAATTTTATCGCCGAGACTCAGCTTAATAAATAATCCACATCATCGAATTATCCTTGCACAACGGCCAAGGATATTCATTAGTATCACGACCACGAATTATTCATGCACTACGGGCCAAGGATAATCGTGTTTTTATCAACGGTCATGATCATGCCATAAAACAATTCATCTTTGTACCCTTGGCCGAAGAGAACCCATGATCATAATCATACCAAAAACTGTTCATCAATACACTACGGGCCAATGAGGATTTTTACCACATCATTTGTAAAATTACGGTCATGATTATATCGAATAATCCCTGGTCATAATCACACCAAGTCCATCTATGCACTACGGGCCAAAGATGACTTTCATAACAATATAAGCATGCGGATGATGACAATGATATAATAATTCAATTAAAAAAACAAAGGATAAATTTTTAAAGATTTATAATTTAATTTATCCAGAATTCAATAATATCCAAATTGCCAACATGATACTGCTTTGTGGAGTAAAATTCAAGAATAATATTGTATCAAAAATGATTTGGACCGAAAATGAATCAATTTTATCATAAATAGTACCCTGGGTGAATAATACTCGAGTGAATAGTACCCCGTGTATAGTACTTCGTGAATATTAACCCGTGAATAATACTCCGGCATGAAAATTTTAAAACTTCTCAAGAATGCTCAGAATAATATTTTCATGAAAAGATACTGGATGAAGCGCAAATATCAAGGATATTCTACTAATTTCATGGAGTATAGAAGCCAAAACTTTAACAAAATGAGTATAGAATTCGAAATCTGAAACGAAATAATATTACTTACATACTATAGAGTATTGAAGAAAATATTATTTCATACGAATATTGAACAAAAATAACATCCCTTACGAATATTAAACGAAAATAATATTCATTACAAATATTAAACGAAAATAATATTCATCACGAATATTGAACGAAAATAATATTCATACGAATACGCAAAATAATATCTCTTCAGAATATGAAATAAATAATACCCCTTACCTTAAAAAGAAGAGTATTCCATCTGGTATAGCGGATATATTCTTGAAGAAAACTTTCACTATTTTCTAGACTCAAAGCTTCCTAAAACTCAAAAAAAATTACACTCATTAGAAGAAGAATTCTCTGATTCTGGTGTGATTTTCAATTCTAACTAAGCATCCTATTTATAGGAGAATATAAGGATACTATTTGAATTTAGAAAATCACGGATGCATAGTACAAAACTTTCACGGGCGTACCTTCGACTGAATTCTGAAATTTTTTTGATTTACTATGCAGCACTATGCAATAAAATATTCTAATAAAACAACAATTATAACTAAAATATAATATAATATATATATATATATATATGTATATGTATATGTATATGTGCCATTCCTTATAATACACACACACACACACACACACACACACACACACACACACACACACATATATATATATAGCCCGGTTCCAGTCCAGACGCCCGGATTTTATCCCGTTCGGACTTTTTTTTTTTTTTGCTTTTTTTTTAAAAAAAAACAACTAAAAAAATATTTAATATTTTATGGAATTGAATTTTTTTTCATAATATAGTGTTTTGGGCGTGATTTAGGTACGTATAACAAAATATGTATGTACAGTCTGTGCAGACTGTACCACCATTTTTTGTATAGGTATCCAAATCACCCCCAAAACATTATATTATGGAAAAATTTCAATTTCATAAAATATTAATTATTTTTTTTAGTTGTTTTTAAATAAAAAAGGAAAAAATCAAAAAAAAATTGCTCCATCTTTTACTCCAGTCCGGACTAGATCCGCTGCGTATATATATATATATATATATATATATATATATATATATATACACACACACACACACACACACACACACTCCCATTCCACCTTTTCCACCATTTCCCATTATTCCACCATCACTTTTCTTCCATCCATCACTTTCACAATACTAACATTATTCACCACCACCACAATCAATTCACCCACTTACACATACCATTACACAAGCACATGTTTAATATATATACATATAATATATATTCCATTCCTCTCAAGGCAACTCCCCCCAACCCCCCTTTTCTTTTCTTTCTTTCTTCCCACATGTTGGCCCCACATGTGGCCCCCACCTTTATTAAAAATTTTACCAATTATTTTGAAAAAAAGGTAAATGGGGGTCCAAATAATAAGCAAAATTTATATCAAATACTTTATAAAAATTCTCTCAATATTTTTAACAACATTTATTCATCATTATTATTACTCACAATATTTAACAATCAGATCGTTCCCAAGAAAGAGGGGGTTTTCCAATAAGGATTTCTCCCTATTGGCGCGTAATTAGGTGACCAAACCTCTCCTCGACAGAACTTTTTAGACATCGTCAATATTGCAAATAATAATATTAATAACTGTATCGTCTCAATTATTGATTTAATAATATATAAAAATATCGACAATAATTGAATCAAATAAAATCTTTATTCATAAATTTGGGGTCTTACAATCTCCCCTCCTTGTGACATTTCGCCCTCAAAATTTACGTACGTACCAGGTATGCCGAACAGATGAGGATACCTCATCAGATTCTATCTCTTGAGATATAACCTTTGAGCGTAGAATATGTTTCCTATTATCCAAGATTTTAACAGGTACCTCTTCATACGTTAAATCTTCCGTTATCTCATCCGGTTCAAATTTAATAATGTGGTTTGGGTCGTCCATATATTTACGTAACATCGATACGTGGATAAAAACGTTATGAACATGCAAAATACTTGGCGGTAAAGCGAGTCTATAGGCCAATGTTCCTACTGATCAAGGATTTCAAATGGGCCAATAAAGTCGAGGGTTGAGATTTACTCTCTTCGTCGATTCTTACTTCTAGAATAACGCCCTCTTGAACCTTCTTCTTCACATTCATAAGCTCTGAGTTTGTAGCTTGAGCGGCTTTAAATTTATCGATTAAAGTCGGTTCTAATCGTATATTTGCTATCTTCACGTAGGTTCTTGGAGTTTTTAACTCTATCTCCATCTTTTGTAAATTGTATAAATGGGTCTTTGTGTTAACAACGTTGCACTCGTAACCACATACGATCTTCTACTCAACGTGTCAGCTACCATGTTCGCTCTTCCACGATGTTATAAAATGGTATTATCGTAATCTTTTAACAGCTCGAGCCAACGTCTTTGGCGCGTGTTACGTTCGTTTTGGGTGAAGAAATATATGAGGGTTTTGTACAGGGTTCAAGGTTGATACAAAATTTGATTTCATGCTTTCGGGGTAGGCCAGAAAGTTCTTCAGGGAATACATTAGGAAATTTATTAGCAATTCAAATCTGACGTATTTTTGTTTAAATCCGTGACATAGGCTAAGAAAGCTTGACATTCATTTTTCAATAAACGAATAGCTTTATGGCTTGAGATGACAGTGATTGATTTTAATGGTTTGGTCGCTTAAATTCGCATAATAGGTTGGTTAGGAATATGAAAGCTAACAACCTTACGAAAACAATCAATTTTTGCACGATGAGAAGTTAACCAATCAATCCCTAGAATTACGTCAAATGCAAGTATTTTAAATGAAATAAGATCGACATGTAATGTGAGGGTACCGATTTGAACCAAACAAGACTTATAAATAGTTGATGTAATAAAGGTTTCTCCCAACGGAGTTTCAACAGATAAGTCAAAGTCTAATTTCTCCTGAGTCAAATTTAAACGTTGAGCGCAAGTATGAGAAATAAAAGAATGGGTAGAACCGGTATCAAATAAGGTATAGACTTTGCAAGAGTTTATTATTAACTTACCCGTGATAACTTCGTTCGGATTTCTCGATAAACGCTCTCACTTAAACTATCGGCTTTAACTTGTCTGAGACATCCTTTGGCGTCACCATCATAGTTGGACTTAACTTCACTACACGATAAAATCGAGCTAGGTGACCTTCTCTTCCGCAATTGAACCAAGCTTTGGCTTGCTGCATACAGTTTAGACGGATGTGTCCCTCTTGTCCGCATTTGAAACATACGACCGGTGGTCGTTCTCCTTCCTTGACAACAGGTGCTGGTGCTTCTGTCTTTCCATCATCATTGATTCTTCTCTTCTTAAAATTGTTCTCACTTAGTTCACCTTTTCTATTATCCTGGCCATGATTACCACCTAAGTGGTTACCATTTCTGGCATATTTATTCCCTCCACGTTTGTTGTCACCACTTCGATGACTGCTACCATTGGTATTATCAATTTGTCGGCTACTCTTTCTTGGTTGGGTTGCCTCATTATCGTGTTCCAATAACTGAGCCCTATTCACAACATCTGAATACAAGCAAAGTTTGTGAGAAATGAGGTATTGACGTATTTCGGGTTTCAAACCTCGCAGAAATATACGCGTCATTCTCTCCTCGTTATCTACCAAATGGGATGCAAACCAGGATAACTCGACAATTTTAGCTTCATACTGCGACACAGTCATATTTTTTTACTCCAGCTCTAGATAGATATCAAATCACCATAGTTTAGAAGTAAAGAAGTGAATCTTTCTATAAATATGCCTAACGGTGTAGACGCCAGGCTACCCAAGTCATTCCATCAATGACAGAAAGAAAAATGGTAATGACATTAATTGATATACAGGAAGCTCCATTTTACGAGGGGGTCCTAGCAGGTATAGGAAAAACATTCTCAAAAATGTTTAAACACGGAGAAATGGCTGAAATGAGGTTGAAGTCTGGCAATATTAAAGACCTTACTACTTTAGAAGTCGTGGCTGAACACATTCAAGCTGGAAATTATGGGAATAACCCTTAAAGGGTTCATAAAAAGAAAGAAGACGATATATCCTTGGTACTACAAGGACAAACTCAGAAAGGCAATCAAAACTTTCCCATCCAAAGGAAAAATTATTCCCCTTTTCAAGCATCTGCACAATCCTCAAATCCTCCATTACAAAAAGTTGGAGAGGTCAGATGTCGAAGAGTGTTCACACCCTTAGGGGATTCATTGAAAAATATATTGAAGCTTCTAACAGCACAAAAGAAGATTGTCCAGCTCCTTCTCCCATCTAATCCAAGTGGAAGGAATTTTGAATAAAGCAAGGAATGTGCTTATAATTCTGAAGCTCTAGGTCATGATACCCAAGATTGCTGGTCTCTAAAACACAAAATCCAAATACCTCTAGTATGTAGGGGACTCCTCCCAAGTTAAAAAAAGATAGCTCTGGCAGTTAGGAGTATTCGGGAAGTCATTTCCTGATAGAACGAGAAATAAAGTCTATCAAAGATCAGGTTGGTCAATTGGCGAAACTGATAGTACATCAGCACCAAATAACTCGACAACTGATCAGTCAGGGGTAAAAAAAATCTCCTCTCCATCATAACAAAGGATCAACAACGATTCCAAGAGAATGAAACTTGGGAAGAAAAACTTGCAAGAAAATTTAGGTCGCAGGCTCGTCATGAATATCTGGATAAAAGAAAATTTACTCCTTTAGGTCAATCGATGGAAGAGATCCTACAGATGTTGATTAATAAAGGGAAGATCATAGAACTGTTACCCCCAATCATTCCTTGTTCCAAGAGATTTGATGCTACCGAGACATGCCATTATCACTAACACTCCTGGCCATAGTATAAAAAGTTGTTGGGCACTCCGTCACTTGATACTGAATATGATTGATAGCGGTGACCTGCAAAGGGTGAATAGTGATAATACCTTGCCTGAAGAGGATGAGATATTCCCTCGTGGAACACAGAGATGGAGGGAAGTTATAGCAGTCATATCCTCTAAAGGAGACTTATCTACAACACCTCTTATAATCCAAGGAATGAAGGTCAAAGGATTAAAAAGCCCTTTGAAAGTGGCTGCTCTCGAGCCTTTGATATTGACATTCAGATCGCAGTATCCTATAATCAGCTTGAAAAGAGTCCCTTGGAACTATAGAAAAGATGAGGGATCTGTGATGCCCCCAAATTCAGACACTCATATCTTGAATTTAGTACATCACGTGCTAACTCTAATAACAAATCAAAATCTCACACAACAGAATAATAGAATAATTTACCTTGTGATAACATAAATATTCTCATCCCAAAGTCTCGTAATCGTTACTACAATATTACATAACTTAAATTGAAGCATAACTTAGTACATCATAATACATAAGTCTTAATACAACATGATAATATTAAAATTCTAGCGCAAAGAGACAAAGCTATTCCGTCGCCTAGCCCTTACCTTTGTCCTTGATTGAGGGTTCACCACATTCTGCCTTAACTGAAAGTTTTAAGGAAAGCAATAATGAACAAGAAAAATTCCCAGCAAGTAATTAATGAGTGGGATTTATACCCGCGAATTGGATCCTTTATTGCTTAAAAAGTTACTTGATCTTCGTATATTATATATAGATTTTATATGACATTAGTATTATTTTTCTTAACTTATGTGTTGCAGGGCTTATTAAGTCTTTTCCGACTTATGAGGGGCAAAAGTGTTAATTTTCAGACACTATTAGCTTCTGGTAGCATTATGCCAGAGTAAACACGGCGCTGCAGCCTCAACCAGTGTCAATGGTGACAAGAAGATGGCAACCGCAGTCGCCCAGTTCCTTTATAAACTAGTCTTTGATTGATGCGAGCTCGAGTCTTTATTTGTCGACTTAAGCGCTATAAAGACCTATGTCGAGTTTAAACTCGACGTCAGCGATCTCGGGCTCGATGCCCAAAGTGTAAAAGAGTCGGTTTTGACCTAGCTAATGGTAAAAACATTGGGATATAAAAGGGGGAGATAGCCTCCTTACTGCATTTCTAATATATCCCCTCTAGGACATACTCTCTCTCTGTCTCTTATAATTTCTTTTCCATTTTCCTAGTAGATTATGTTTGTACATATGGTTTAGGTAGATTAGGGAGATGTTTGGGATTCCATGAAGCTCAAGAGCAGTAAGCAATACGGATTGGAAAGCTAGAAAGGATTAGAATTCTTGGAGACTGAAGAAGCTTTTACAGAGTTTATTCTTATCCATTTGCTTCCTTTGATCTTGTAATCCATAAATGTTGTTTATAATGCTACTAATGTCTAGTTTAAGAGCTATGAACTAATTATTTGCTCTAAGGTTATAATGGAACCCTTTGTTAATTTGAATTGACTATCTTATCTTGTTGGTTGGCACCATATGGTTTGGTTCAATATATTCATACTTAATGATTCTTGCTAAGAAATTAGTGATGATTTTGGTAATCTATATGAAGTTGAAAGAGGGATTGTAGATTTATACCTAAATATATTGGCATGTGATTATGAATTATCTACTTGATTCGACCGCATAATTTATGTATAGAATAAACATATATTTGTACACCATGTGTGACCTTATTGAGAACTTATGCTTTAAATCCTTATTATGGTTAATTTGCATAGACATGTGTAGAATTAGTACCTAGGTTGGACATTTCTTTTTCTGTTCTATTCCCTTTCAGGTGGATCTAGAGAGGATATGTTTGTACATACCTTGAAAGAGGTGTATGAGCACTTGTGTGTTCTCGGTCGACAAACTGTCGTGACCACCAAGACCATAGAGAGAAGGTTAGGAAGTTTTGATGAAACATTGAACACCAGGTGTTTGAAAAAATGCCAATGTGGGGTGAATTTATGACCTTAACTTGTAGCATCTTCGATACCATTCATTATCCATCTACTTTCTTTGATAATTAGATACAACTAGACTAATCACACTTTTGTTATTTTGGTGTTTGAATAAGACTTAAGCGATACAAAGTCGATATTTGGTAAATATTAGTGATAGTTCTTCGTGGGTACGACACTTTCCTTATCACTGTATTACTTGTTAGGCCGCGTATACTTGCGCGTGTTTAGTGATCGGTAATTCGACAAACAGTAATACAGTAATAAGGGTGAACAATAATAAAGTTCAAATCTCAAGGGTATAACTATAAATGATAGATCAAGAATAACATGAAGTATCAATTGTTTTAAATAAAAATTGCTATGAACAGAAGAATATCAATAAGATTCAAAAGTTTAATCATTCCAAAGTTCTAGAAGAATGAGCACTGATTAGTAATTATAGACTAAGAACTCCGGCTATAATTAACAGTATTATACTGAAAATCTAATAAAAATAACAAGTACAACATGTGATCAACCTAAAGTACCCTACGTTATGCATAACATTTAAACATGCTAGTATATGCACACGTCGGTTCCCCAATAGTTATACAATTTCCCCTTCAATGAGGGTTGTTCATCTTAGTAGATTTATAAGAGTCTGCACCAAGTCAATTGGTTTGGATAACTTTATAACACATGATAATAGTATAGTCGAATCAATGGCTTAGACAACTTTTATAATGTATTTAGGAATGATAAGTTCAACGTTTGCAATAACTTTAAGATATAAAATTGATTTCCGAATAGTAATAGATATTTGTTTGATGTAAATATGGTTGATATGTCAACAATTCGGATCTATATAATATGTAAAGTGAGAGAATTAGGGAACTTGCCTTAAGCATAGTTTACCAACTCTATAGCTTATTAACACCCCAAATTTCCTATTATATCGTAGTTATGTATACAACATGTTTATTAGTTACTCAAACTATATAAGTCAATAATCTCATACATGTTCGATCACATAAGTCAACGACATACATTTATTCCTATCTTAGTAACATAAATGGAATGTCACATTAGTATGCTATGACACCGCGTAGCTATATAATCACCATTTACTTAGCTTGTAGAAGAGTATTAAGAAAGTTTTTAAAAATTATTAGATTCTTGGTTTCACAGAGTCATTATGTGCTAGAACTCTTTAACATCATGGTAATCATGTATTATGACTGAAAGCAGTATTATTTACATGATACAAGTTTCAGATTACAAATAAAAATAAATGGACAAAGCCAGAGGAGGGCAATTTTGCATACAGTTAAACTTTTAGGATGACAGAGCTGCGTTATCCCCTGACCAGACCAAAGTTGAGCTTTGCTCTTCCTGGTGTTGTCTCATTCCTTAGCATACATATAGCATATACACATGTCCAAGGGGTCTTGGGGTTCACTAGGATATTTTCACGTTCAATTTTTACATCACTATGACCTTAGTTGAAATTTTGTTAAAACGAGTTCATGAAGTCATGAAGCCAACTATATTAACCATCTATTTTTATGAGAAGGTCATATAATCTAAAATAGGCATGCTCACATGTGTTCACATTATTTACACTTAGTTAATATCATTCATCTCTTGAAACTTCTTTCAAAATCATACTTGAATAGCCTTCATTGTATCTACTAGGTCAATGTACATTTAAGTTATGTTTAGTCCCAATAGTGTATGAGTATGTCATATCACAAGTTTTAGAATATCACTACACAATGTATATAAAGCTTTGTTAAACAAACAACGTTCGAGGTTGCTTCTAAAAGTTCTTCCAAATCATGCCAACACTAGTTGATCACATGGAAGACACTTTTAAACCATAATTTCATGTATTACTAAGCCATATACGTGTGCTAACAAGGTCAAGATTTAAAACACATAAGTTTCACCCAATTTGCTTTCAAAATTCCTTGTTTCCTTTTCAGAAAACATGTATTAGGCAACTAAAACAATTCATGGTGCGTAAGGTGACTCTAGACCATAAGCTAAGCTTATTTTCATGCACGTCTTAGTCATATTAAAATGTTAAGATTTATCAGTTCTTTAATGAGTCGAAATCCTTTTGCTACCCAAAGTATACTGTATTTACATTACGAGAGGCTGCAGGGGGCAAGCATTACACACCTACTGAGCAATGAGAGAAAAACCTCTACTTCTAAGAGGTTCCACCCAAAATCAATTTTCTCTAGTCTAAACATGCTTAAACTTATTCTTAGAGGTTCCATACATGCATATAAACTTCATAAACACATTGATAACAATTCCTAATCAGGTTCATAAGAATTCATGAGAATTTCTATAATTTACCAAGTTTGGAACTAAGAGCATAAAATAAGAAATTTACATTCTAAGAAGTTAAATTCCTACTCTCTGCAATTCCAGATCCCTTCAAACAAATCACACTCTTAACTTAGAATTCATCAGACAAATCACAGCAACAAGAAAATGAAAAATAAAGCTGCTATTTATAAAGGATTTGTTGTCTAGTTAATGACTTTGCTAAAAGGTTAGAACTCATGAGGTAGAAGAAGAAACCAATAGTTATGTGAGAGTTTCTCAACCACTTCTTCCTCAGTCATCTCAATAGCCATCATCACCCAGCTTGTAACCACTGTTTTAGCTTTGCATTTTACGTTAACGAGAGTGTAGGCATTATTTGTGTGACACCCCCAAAACAGGTATACATCACCCATCTTGAGTCGCCAGATACATGGTACATAAATTCAAATATAACTTAATTATACAACAATCATGTAAAATATAACAAAACATAGCTGAGAGTTTAAACAAGAATATTTTCATCTAGACAATATCCACACTCAATGGAGTCCTCATTACAATTATTATCACATTATTCTGTAGAATAGTGATGACTACTAAAGCCACTTATACTGGATCATCACTCCATTCCCCGACTCGTCCCATCAATATTCTCATTTCCTGAAGAGAACCATGAAAGAAACGGTGAGCTCAACTAGCCCAGTAAGAAATATTATGACTATGATAATGCAGAATAAATTATCCTTAGCCTTCAACAGCATAACAACTGATAGAATACAATAGACAACAAGTTTTAGATCAACAACTGCAGCGAAAATAAGCAATCCATTAGAAGAGTCAAGTAGAGCATAAAATCTACTATCTTCTATGATTTAATAAGTTTTTCATCAACTTTATCGCTGAGACTCAACTTAATAAATAAACCACATCATCGAATCATCCTTGCACCACGGCCAATGATATTCATGTAATCATCAATGGTCATGATTATACCGAATAATCCTTGGTCATAATCATACCAACAACTGTCCATCAATGAACTACAGGCCAATGAGGACTTTTACCACATCATTCGTTACATTACGGTCATGATTATACCGAATAATCCCTGGTCATAATCATACCAAGTCCATCTATGCACGTAAGCCAAAGATGACTTTCATCACAATATAAACATGAGGATGATGATAATGACATAATAATTCAATAAAACAAGTTCAAGGATAAATTTTAAAGATTTATAATTTAATTTATCCAGAAATCAATAACGTCTAAATTGTCAACATGATTCTGCTTTTTAGAATAAAGTTCAAGAATAATATTCATGTACCAAAAATAATTTGGACAGAAAAGAAATATATTTTTCGGGTGAATAGTACCCCGAGAATAGTACGCCGTGTATAGTACCTCGACACGAAAAGTGTCCCGAATACCCGAGTGAATGATACTAGAGTGAATAGTAATCAGGTGAATAGTAACCCGTGAATAGTAACTTATGAATAGTACTTTGGCACGAAAAGTGCCCCGAATACCCGAGTGAATAATACTAGAATGAATAATAATTGGGTGAATAGTAACCCGTGAATAGCAACTTGTAAAAGAAAAAAAACCAAAGAAAATGATATTTCATGACGAGTACAAAAGAAATGATATCTCATACAAGTATAATAGAATATACGAAACTGCAAATGGATTTTCACCCGCCATGCGGTAATCCACGTAGACAGATAATTTCCATATTTTAATAAAGAATGAATACGAAGGATCATTCACCATGTATGCGGTAATCCACATAGACAGGTTATTCCAATAGAATAATAAAGAATGGAACCAGGTCGTGCGTAATCCGCACAGACAGGATATTCCAACACAATAATAAAGAATGGAATAACAACAGAATTCACCAGGCATGCGATAGACCGCATAGACATGTTATTCCAACAAAATAATAAAGAATGGAGTAACAGAAAAATTTCACCATGTATGCGGTACTTCGCATAGACAGGTTATTCCAACATAATAATAAGGAATGGAATAACAACCCTTACAAGTATTGAAAGAAAATAACTCTCTTCAAGAATACGAAAGAATAATACCCCTTACCTCAAAAGAAGACTGGATATTGGAATAGTGAGGTATAGCTTTAGTGAATTGGTGAGAAATGAAGGAAGAATGGGCTTCTATTTATAGAAAAATATAGTTTCGATAATTGCACGTTTGGGGCTCGAAATATTACAATATAATACCTTCCTCTTTTCCTTCATTCTTAATTTAGTCATGCAAGTATTATCAAACTTGCACCACCTCCCCTAATAGTAAATCATGTGAATTAATAGTAAATCATGTGACTCAATAGTTCTAAACATGTGAAAAAAATAATTACTGTATAGTACCTTCATCTATACCTCCATTTTTAACTTAGTCATGCAAGTATTGTCAATCTTACACCAACTCCCCTAATAGTAAATGAATGTGAATCAATAGTTCACACATGTGAACAAATAGTTATAATCATGTGAATCGATAGCAATTAATTGCTCATTTATCTGGTTAATTACCCGATTGGTCAATATAACCTCCAGACATCAATTAATATCGAAATAAATGTCGATTTCCACCAACACTAATAATTCCAACACAATGGAACTATCAATTTCATCTTTAATCAACACGAACTTATTCATCATTAATATTATAATTCACGGTATTTAACAACCGTGTCGTGCCAGGAAAAGGGGCTTTCAGATAAGGATTTTTCTTCTTATTGGTAGCGCAATTAGGTGACCAAACCTCTCCTCGATGAACTTCTAAACATTGTCAATATTGCAAATAATAATATGAATAACTTTTTCCGTCTTAATTATTGATTTAATAATATATCATATTATCTGAGATGATCTTTGTGACAATAATTGAATCAATAATATGAGAGATATGATGCGGCAATTCTTGTAGCAATAATTGAGTATAAGCTGAGTGACTTCTTACGTAAGCATCAATAATCAATAGTGTGCTACTATGCGACCACGCAGCGATATTCTTGTACTTTTACTACCGGGTAGTTCAACAATTTTAACGGTAACATTTTTGCCGTTATTTTTATTAAAAGATAATTCTGTCGTTTTCTAACTATGACAATACTTCCGTTGTGGGGTCCACCAATGATTGTGCCATCGTACGGATATTACCCGACAAAAAGAATATTCCCCGACCAAACGAATATTTTATAACAACTTGCATACTTTGCAAAATTTATAAATATTACTCACAACTATAACATTATATCAAATCCACACCATAATATTTTTAAAAAAAATTCAAGAAATTTAAATCTTTATTCATAAAATTTGGGGTCTCACAATCTCCCCTCCTTATGAAATTTCACCCTCGAAATTTACGTACGTACTTGGTATGTCGAAGAGATGAGGATACCTTGACTTTATTTCAGATTCTAACTCTTGAGGTATAACCTTTGAGTGTTGAATACGATCCTTCTTATCCAAGATTTTAACACGTATCTCATCATACGTTAAATCTTCTACTGTCTCGTCTAGTTCCAATTCAATAATGTGGTTTGGGTCGTCTACATATTTACGTAACATCGATACGTAAAAAAACATTATGAACACGCGACATACTTGGCGGTAAAACGAGTCTATAGGCCACAGTTCCTACTCGATCAAGGGTTTCAAATGGGCGAATAAAATTGAGGGTTTAGATTTCCTCTCTTCATCGATTTTTGCCTCTAGAATAACGCCCTTTTGAACCTTCTTCTTCACATTCATCAACTCTGAGTATGTAGCTTGCACGGCTTTAAATTTATTGATTAAAGTCGATTCTACTCGTATATTTTATATCACCACGTAGGTCCTTAGAGTCTTTAACTCTATCTTCATCATTTGTAAGTTATACGATATGGGTTTTTGTCTTAACAACATCGCACTCGTAAACGCATACGATCTTCTACTCAATGCGTCAGCTACCACGTTCACTCTTCCATGATGATATTGAATGGTATAATCGTAATCTTCAACATCTCGAGCCAACGTCTTTGGCGCATAATACGTTCGTTTTGGCTGAAGAAAATATTTTAGGGTTTAAGAAATGGGTTTTGTACTGGGGTCAATACAAAATTCGATTTCACGCTCTGGGGTATGCTAGGACATCTTCAAGAATACTTCAGGAAATTTATTAACAATAAAAATGTCATTTAAAACTGGGACTCTCATCCAAGACTTAGATAACACGTCAGATTGATATCTATCAACTTTCCACCGTTATTCACGACGTCCCCTACAGATATTCTATCTTCGATGTATTCCAAGACTTGAAAGTCACCAGCGAAAGGCTAGAGGCTCTTTACTTATGGCTTGATATAACAATGATTGACTTTAGTGGTTTGGTTGCTTGAATTCACATAACAGGTTGGTTAGGAATATGAAAGCTAACAACCTTACGAAAAGCGTGATGAGTAGTTAACCAATTGATCCTAAAATTACATCAAAGGCAAGTATTATCAAAGATATAAGATCGACAAGTAACGTGAAAGTGTCAATTTAAATCAAACAAGATTTATAAACAGTGGAGGTAACGAAGGTATCTCCTAACGGAGTTTCAACCAAAAAGTCAAAGTCTAATTTCTCCGGAGTTAAATTTAAACGTTGAGCACAAGCAAAAGAGATAAAATAATGGGTAGAACTGGTATCTAATAAGGTATAGACTTCGCAAGAATTTATAATTAACTAACCCATGCTAACTTTGTTCGGGTTACTCGCGTTTTGAGAAGTCACGAAAAATGCTCTCCCTAAAACCACCGACTTTATTTTGTCCGTATCCGCCTTTGGTACCACCGTCCCAGCTGGACTTGACTTTGGTGCACGACAAAATCGGGCTAGGTGACCTTCTTTTCCACAATTGTAACATGCTTTTGGACTGCATCATGCAGTTTAGACTGATATATCCTTCCCCTTCGGATTTAAAGCATACGACCGGTGGTCGTTCTCCTTCCTTAACAGGTGCTGGTGTTGTTGTCTTTCCATCATTATTGAACATTCTCTTCTTGAAATTTCCACTTCTATTATCTTAACCATGATTACCACCGAAGTGGTTACCATTCTTGGCCTGATAATTTTCCCCACGATGGTTATCATTGTTCCGATGTCCGTTGTCACCGGTACGATTATTATCGTGTTGTTGGTCGTTTCCTTTTGGTTGTGCTGACTCATTATCGAGCTCCAATAACCGAGCCCTATTCACAACATCTGAATATAAATAAATTGTGTGAGAAATGAGGTATTGAAGTATATTGGGTTTCAAACCTCTTAGAAATATTCGCGTCATTCGCTCCTCATTATCGACCAAATTGGATGCAAGTCGGGATAACTCGGCAAACTTAGCCTTGTACTGCCACACGGTTATATTGTTTTGCTCCAACTTGATAAACTCCATGTCCTTCATGTGACGAATACTTTCGGGAAAGTACTTGTTGAACAGCTCTTGGAACTTCTCCCAAGACATCTTGAGTGCGTCATGCTGGGTATATTTTACAGATTTCCACTAGTAATCTGCCTCTTCACGCAACATAAAGGTGGCGAAGGGAACCTTTTGCTCCTCGGAGCATCCCAAGACATCAAATATCTTGGTTATCTGCTTTAACCACGTCTCCGCCTTAAGTAGTTCTGGCTTTCCCAAAAACTCTGGTGGTCCCAGCTCCTTGAACTACTTAGCGGTGACCGACCATGAGTTGCCATTATTTCCACCTATATTTTGAATAGGAGTCTCTCTTACTTGATGTTGCATGAATTGCATAAAGCCTTTGAACATCCCATCGTTCATCATTTGATCGGTGTTATTGTTTACCTGAGGATTATTGTCTTTCTGATGCACATTATCCTGAGTATTGATCGTTGGTGACTCAACGGTCTCATGTGCTTCATTGTTGATCTCAACATTTTCAGATGCCATTTTCAAACACTGCCACAAAACAAGGGTTAATTGAAATATCACATATTATCCCTATACTTTGACCGACGAAATAAATACCAAATAAACTTAGGTAGGTAATACTAGCGATATACATCACCCATCTTGAGTCGCCAGATACATGGTATATAAATTCAAATACAACTTAATTATACAACAGTCGTGTAAAATACGACAAAACATAGCTGAGAGTTTTAACAAGAATATTGTCATCTAGACAATATCCACACTCAAGTGAGTCCTCATTATAATTATTATCACATTATTCCGTAGAATAGTGAGGACTACTAAAGCCACTTATACTGGTTCATCACTCCATTCCCCGACTCGTCCCAGCTATATTCTCATTTCCTTAAGAAAATAATGAAAGAAAGGGTGAGCTCAACTAGCCCAGTAAGAAATATTATGACCAAGATAATGCAGAATAAATTATCATTAGCCTTCAACTGTGACGCCCACAAAATAGGTATACATCACCTATTCTGAGTCGCCAAATACATGGTACAGAATACAAATACAATCTTTAATATACAACAAGAGAGCTGTGAGTTTTAATACAAATAATGTCTTCTAGACAATATCCACTCTCAGAATAAGTCCTCATTACATTTATTGTCACACTATTTAATAGAATAGTGAGGACTACTAGCTAATACTATCATCAGGACCATCACTCGGTTCCCAGGCTCGTCCCACTTCGTTCTCATTTCACAGAAGAAAACGGTGAAAGAAAGGGTGAGCTCAACTAGCCCGATAAGAAATATTATGACTAAGATAATGCGAGAATAAATTATCATTAGCCTTCAGCGAGTGTTTAAGCGATAAAATATAACAAACATCAAGTTTAAGCTGCGGATGAACAAGCAATCCATTAGAAAGAGTCAAGTAGAGAATAAAATCTACTATCTTTTATGATTTAAAAGGTTTTCATGACTTTTATCATTTGAGACTCGACAATAAATAATTCACATCATCGAATCACCCTGCACTAAGGGCGAGGATATTCTTTAGTATCACGACCACAATTATCCATACCTTCTTTGGCCAAGAATATTTGTGTATTCATTAAATGGTCATGATCATGCAAACAAGCTGTCCATCAATGCACTATGGGCCAATGAGGACTTTTACCACATCATTTGTAACATTACGGTCATGATTATTACCGAATAATCCACACGTCATAATCATACCAAGTCCATCTATGCACTACTGAGGCCCGAGATGACTTTTCAAAAAAAATATAAACATGAGGATGATGACAATGATATAAGAATTCAATAAAACAAGTTCAAAATTAATTTATACAGGAACTAATAATGTCCAAATTATCAACATGATCTTTGCTTTGTAGAGTAAAATTCAAGAATGCTCGGAAGAATATTTCCATGAAAAGATTTGGATGAAGCGCAAATATCGAGGATATTCCACTAATTTCATGGAGTATAGAAGTCAAAACTTTAACATTTGAGTATAATAAAGAATGGAATAACAAAAGAAATCACCATGCATGCGGTACTGCGCATGAGCGAGTTATTCAACGAGAATACTAAATAACGGAACCGGTCGGTGAAATTCATGCAGGCGGGATGTTCAACAGAATAATAAAGAATGGAATAACAACGAGAAATCACCATGCATGCGGTGCTTGGCATAGACGACATGTTATTCAACGAGAATACTAATAAAAGACGGAATCGGTAATAAAAAGCGGAAAGTAAAGCGCATAAAAGCATGAGCAGACGGATATTTCAGCGAATAATAATAAAAAGGCGGAATAATAAAAGCTGAGAAGATATTCACCAAATATAAAAAGGGAAGCGGGCGTATATAGGTTATTCAACGAGAATAATAAAGAATGGAATAACATAAGTTCTCTTCATTAATACAAAAGAATAATAAAGAATGGAGTACAACATGAAAATAATATTCACCCCTACGAGTACAACAAATAATATTCCCTACCTTAAGAAGAAAATCTTTGGATATATATAAGTAGTGAAGTAGTAGAATACTTTCTTCTTTCTCTCTATAGTTTATCTCTCAGAGTTTGGTGAATTAAGTAAGAAAATAATGAAGGAATGAGCTTCTATTTATAAAAAATGAATTGCATAGTAACTAACTCATGAGCGGTCCAGATTGATTTACTTTAATCGGCGGTCCATATTTAAAGCAAAATCTTTTAAATAAAATATAATATATTCTATTTATAATCTAATAAAGCGAATAACTTTATATAAAAGATTTTACTATGCAAACACTATCTTGCGAGCACTATCAAACACTATGCATAATAAAATATAATATATTCTAATTATTGTCTAATAAAGCAGATAACTTTATAAAAGTATTACATTTTATATAAAAAGATTTTACTATATTATTACATATAATAATACCAACTAATAGAATGACTTTATTATCATTTTTACGTAAAAGCATATTAATACATTAATAATGTATTGTGACTTATTATGTAAGCATCAATAATTAATTTGTACTTTTACCCGTATTCTTTATACTTTTAACTAACGGGTGTTTCAGCGATTAACGGTAAAACTTCCATCGTTATTTTCATAAAAGTATTTTTGTCGTTTTCTCAATCAAACAATAATTATTTGTAGGGTCCACCTGATGATTGTCTTAGTTATCTGAATATTCCTGTTAAAAGCGAATATTCCCCGACCAATCGAATATTATATAACAACTTGCGTACTTTTGCAAAATTTATAAATATTACCCAACTATAACATTATATCAATTTCACTCCATAATATTCAAAAATAATATTTATAGAAAATTCATCTTTATTTAAAAAGTTGGGGTTTACAATCTCCCTTCTTATGAAATTTTGCCCTCGAAATTAGAGTGCGATACAGTATGTCGAAGAGGTAAGGATACCTTGATTTCATTTGATTCTAACTCCCAGTCATTTCCTCAACATCGTGGTTTCTCCACAAAACTTTGACTTGAGGTATAACCTTGGGGCGTAGAATATGTTCCTTCTTATCAAGATTTGAGCAGGAACCTCTTCATACGTCAAATCTTCCGCTATTTCGTCGGTTCTAACTTCAATAATGTGGTTCGGGTCTTCCACATATTTACGTAACATGGATATGTGAAAAGCGTTATGAACACGAGACATACTTGGCGGTAAAAGCGAGTCTATAGGCCACAGTTCCTACTCGATCGAGGATTAAAAATGGTAGATGAATCGAGGATTGAGCTTTCCTCTCTTTCCAAATCTCGTAACTCCTTTCCATGGAGCAACACGTAACAACACATGATCTCTATATCGAATTCCACATCCTTTCGATGAAGATCAACATAACTCTTTTGTCGATCTTGTGAGGTTTTTATCGTTGTCGGATCGTTTGAATCTTTTACGTAGTCATACGTACCAACTCACGGTCCCAACAACGTTGCTTCACCCACCTCATCCCGACATCTTTGGAGAGCGACACTTTCTTCCATCTGGCGCCTTGAATGGAGCCATGCGATACTTGCTTGATAAGCTTTGTTGTTGTAGGAAAACTCCACCGATGGTAAGAACTTGTCCCAACTTCCCTTGAAATCAAGGACCACGAGTCTTAATAGATCTTGAGAGTTTGAATAGTCCTCTCCATTGTCCGTCAAATCGAGGATGATATCGAGCTAAATCGTAAATCTGTGCCCATAGCTTTGCAAACTAACCCAAAATCGTGAAGTGAATCTTGGGTCTCGATCGGAAACTATGGATCTTGGCATACCATGCGATCTTACAATCTCGTTTATGTACATCTGAGCAAGGCGTTCAAGTGTATAAGTTTCTCGTATCGGTAAGAAATGGCGGCGGACTTGGTCGATCTATCAACAATGACCCAAATCGCATCTATACCTTGAGAAACCTTAGGAAGGCCCGGTACTTGAAATCCATGGTAATGTGCTCCACTTCCATTCTGGAATTTCAAGTGGTTGCTGATGGACCTTTTGGTACTTGATGCTCGCCTTGACTCGTTGACACGTTAGACACCTTGAGATAAACAAGCGCTATCTCTCTCTTCATATTGCCCCACCAAAATGTATGTGAAGATCATGATACATTTGGTACTCCCAGGATGGATTACAAACGGTGTGTTGTGCGCCTCCATCATGATTTTATACTTTAAATCAGGGTCGTTAGGAACACAAAGTCTGGAGTTGACTCAAAGTATTCCTTCTTCATCGATTCTTGCTTCCGGCATAGCACCTTCTTGCACTTTCTTCCTCATACGCATCAGCTCCAGTCTGTAGCTTGAGCAGCTTTAACTTTATCAATTAAAGTCGGTTCTACTCGTATATTCGCCATCATCACATGGGTCCCTAGAGTCTTTAACTCTATCTCCATCCTTTGCAAGTCACACAAAATGGGCCTTTGTGTTGACAATATCGTACTCGTACTTGCATATGATCTTCTACTCGATCATCGGCTACCACGTTAAGCTTTTCGAGGATGGTATTGGATGGTATGATCATAATCTTTCAGCAGTTCAAACCAGCGTCGTTGTCGCGTGTTGAGTTCCTTTTGAGTGAAGAAATATTTGAGGCTTTTATGATCCGTAAAGATCTCCACCTTCTCCCCATACAAGTAATGCCTCCAAATTTTAAGTGCGAAGACAAACATTTACTAACTCTAGATCATGAGTAGGATAATTCCTCTCATATTCTTTGAGTTGTCATGAGGCATAGGCTATGACTTTCCCATGTTGCATGAGAACACATCTAACCCTTTTTGCGAAGCATCTTTGTAGATGACAAATCCCTCCGAACCGGATGGTATTGTTAGAGCAGTCTTTGAAATGAGTCTCCTCTTGAGTTCTTGAAAACTCTTCTCACATTCTCGCTCAACCAGAACTTTGTATCTTTTCCAGGAGTTAAATTTGAGTTAGTGGAGTAGCGATTGAGAAAACCCTTCTACGAATCTCGATAATAACCCGACTAAGTAGAGAAAGCTCGTACTTGATCTTGATTTAGGTTGCTCGACTTTGAATAGCTTCAATCTTTCTTTGGGTCAGCGGATATTCCATGACTTGATACCCGTGCCCAAGGAATGCTACTTCCTCAAGCGAGCGAACTCGCATTTCTTCAACTTGGCATAAAGCTTGTATTCACGAAGCTTTTGGAGTATCGACCTCAAGTGTTGCTCATGATCTTCACGGCTTTTGGAATAAATAAGGATGTCATCAATAAAGGCGACCACAAAGTGATCAAATATTCCTTGAATACTCGGTTCATCATATCCATGAAGGCGTGGGAGCATTAGTCGATCAAAAAGGACATGACTAGGAATTCATAATGCCGTCTAGAGTTACGAAAAGCCGTCTTTGGAATGTCATCGGTTCTAATCTTCAATTGGTGATATCGGAGCGAAGATCAATCTTTGAAAAGAATTTGGCTCCTTACTGTTGGTGAAGCAGGTCATCAATACGTGGCAATGGGTACCTATTTTTGATGGTGACATGATTTGACTCCAGATAATCAATACAAAATCGCATACTCCCATCTTTCTTTTTTCACGAATAGAGCGAGGAGCACCCCGAGGAGAAGTACTAGGATGAATGAAAGCCGATGTCTAACAATTCTGCGGTTGAGTCTTTAACTCACGAAGTTCAATAAGAGCCATTCGATATGGGGCTTTGGAAATGGGTTTTGTCTGGGGTTCAAGGTCGATACAAAATTCAATTTCACGCTCTGAGGGTAGGCAGGGGAAGTTCTTGGGGAATCGTCGGGAAATTCATTAACAATAGAAATATCATTCAAAATGGCGTATTTTTGTTTAGATCGTGGCGTGGGCTAAGAAAGCTTGACATCCATTTTTCAATAAGCGAATAGCTTTATGGCTTGAGATAGTAGTGATTGATTTTAATGGTTTGGTCTCTTGAATTAGCATAATAGGTTGATTAGGAATATGAAAGCTAACAACCTTACGAAAACAATCAATTTTAGCATGATGAGTAGTTAACAATCAATCCCTAGAATCACATCAAATGCAAGTATTTTCAATGAAATAAGATCGACCGAGGTAATGTGAGGGTGCCGATTTGAACCAAACAAGACTTATAAGCGAGTGGATGTAATGAAGGTTTCTCCCAGCGGAGTTTTACGAGATAAGTCGAAAGTCTAATTTCTCGGAGTCAAATTTAATCGTTGGCGCAAGTAGGAGAAATAAAAGAATGGGTAGAGCCGGTATCAAATAAGGTATAGACTTAGCTAGAGTTTATGATAAGCTTTACGCAGTGATGACCTCATTTGGGTTCCTTGCTTTTTGGGAGGTCACGACAAATGCTCTCCTTTACCTGCCGGCTTTGACTTTTACGGAATGACCTTTGGTGCCTCCATCTAGTTGAACTTGTCTTGGTGAGCGACAAAATCGGGCTAGGTGACCTTCTCTTCCACAATTATAACACGCTTTGGATGGCATCGCGCGGTTTGGTGATGTGTCCCTCCCTCGCATTTGAAGCATATGATGATGGTGGTCGTTCTCCTTCCTTAACCACGGTTCTTTGGTCTTTGGCGTCTTTTCATCATTGTTGAATCTCCTTTTCTTGAAATGTCCATTTGTCTTGTCTTGGCCATGATTACCACAGAAGTGGTTACCATTTACGGCATGTTGATTCCCTCACGTTTGTTGTCCTTAGTTTGATGATGGTGATACCTTTGGTATTTTCATCTTTGCCAATTTGCTTTCTCTTGGTTGCGTTGACTCGTTCTGCGCTCAATAAGCTGAGCCCTATTTACAACATCGAGTACAAACACGGTTTATGAGAAATAAGATATTGGCGTATCTCGGGTTTCAAACCTCTTAAAAACATTCGCGTCATTCGCTCCTCATTATCGACCAAATGGGATCAAAGCGGGATAACTACACAAATTTAGCCTCGTATTGCGACACGGTCATATTGTTTTGTTCAATTTGATAAACTCCACTTCTTTCATGTGTGAATACTCTCGGGAAAGTACTTGTCGTTGAATAGCTCTTGGAACTTCTCCCAAGACATCTTGAGTGCGTCGTCGGTAGTGCGTTTCTGATTCCCACGGTAATCGCCTCTTCACGCAAACTGAAGGTGGCGAAGGAACCTTTTGCTCCTCGGAGCATCCCAAGACATCAAATATCTTGGTGATCGCTTTATCCATGCTTCCGCCTTAAGTGGTTTTGGCTCTCCGATAAACTCGGTGGTCCCGGCTCCTTGAAGCATTTAGCGGTGACCGTTCGAGAGTTTCGGTGTTTCCACCTACATTTTGGGCGAGGGCCGCTCTGCTTTGATGTTGCATGAATTGCATAAAGCCTCTGAACAATCCATCATTCATCATTTGGTCGGTGTTGTTGTTTGCATGAGGATTATCGCCTTCGATGCACATTCTCACGATTATTGATATGTGGAGACTCAGCGGTCTCTTGTGCTCCATTGCTATTCTCAACATTCTCGGATGTCATTTTTAGAATCTTGCCACAAAACAAGGTTAATTAACATATAACATATTATCCCTATACTTTGGTGAACCAATTAAATACCAAATAAACTTAGGTAGGTCATACTAGCGAAAGAATTCCCGTCTCTCTCCCCTCCTAGTTCTAGTCTCACATCTTAGCGAGGATCATATCCTAAGCTTTGATACCAAATGGCCCCCAAAATAGGTATACATCACCTACTATTTGAGTGCCAAATACATAGTGCAGAATACAAATACAATCTTTAATATACAACAAGAGAGCTGTGAGTTTTAATACAAATATCATCTTCTAGACAATATCCACTCTCGAGAATAAGTCCTCATTACATTTATTGTCACCTTTATTTAACGAGAATAGTGAGGACTACTAGCTAATACTATCATCAGGACCATCACTCAGTTCCCAGGCTTCGTCCCACTTCGTTCTCATTTCTGAAGAGAAACGGTGAAAGAAAAGGTGAGCTCAACTAGCCCGATGAAATATTATGACTAAGATAATGCGAGAATAAATTATCATTAGCCTTCAACGATGTTAAGCGATAAAATATAACAAACATCAAGTTTAAGCTGCGGTGGAACAAGCAATCCATTAGAAGAGTCAAGTAGAGAATAAAATCTACTATCTTTTATGATTTAAAAGGTTTTTCATGACTTTTATATTTGAGACTCGACAATAAATAATTCACATCATCGAATCACCCCTACTTTTCTGGCCGAGGATATTCTTTAGTATCACGACCACAATTATCCATGCACTACGGGCCAAGAATATTTGTGTATTCATTAATGGTCATGATCATGCCAACAAGCTGTCCATCGATGCACTACTGGGCCAATGAGGACTTTTACCACATCATTTGTAACATTACGGTCATGATTACTTAGAATAATCCACGAGTCATAATCATACCAAGTCCATCTATACTACTCAGGCCCTGAGATGACTTTCAAAAAAATATAAACATGAGGATGATGACAATGATATAAGAATTCAATAAAACAAGTTCAAAAATTAATTTATCCGAGGAACTAATAACGTCCAAATTGTCAACATGATCTTTGCTTTGTAGAGTAAAATTCAAGAATGCTCGGAAGAATATTTCCATGAAAAAGATCTTTGGATGAAGCGCAAATATCGAGGATATTCCACTAATTTCATGGAGTATAGAAGTCAAAACTTTAACTTGTTGAGTATAATAAAGAATGGAATAACAAAAGAAATCACCATGCATGCGGTACCGCATAGGCGCGAGTTATTCACGAGAATACTAAATAACGGAACGGTCGGTGAAATTACTTGCAAGCGAGGATGTTCAACAGAATAATAAAGAATGGAATAACAACGAAATCACCATTCATGCGGTGCTTGGCATAGGCGAGTTATTCAGCGAGAATACTAATAAGGGCGGAATCGGTCGGCGTAAAAGCGCCGCAGACGAGGATATTCCAACGAGAATAATAATAAAAAAGCGGAACCGGTCGGCGTAAAAGCATCTGAACGAGGATATTCAGCGAGAATAATAAAAAGGCGGAAATCGAGGTCGGCGTAAAAGCCTGAGACGAGGATATTCAAGCGAGAATAATAAAACGGAATAATAGAAGAATGTCACCAAGTATAGGGTGCTTGGCAGCGTATCTGAGTTATTCAATGAGAATAATAAAGAATGGAATAACATAAGTTCTCTTCATGAATACAAAAAAATAACACCCTTACGAGTACAACAAATAATAAATAATATATTCCCTACCTTAAGAAGAAAAGTCTTGGATATATAAGTAGTGAAGTAGTAGAATATACTTTCTTCTTTCTCTCTATAGTTTATCTCTCTAGAGTTTTGGTGAATTAAGTGAAAATAATGAAGGAATGAGCTTTATTTATAGAAAAATGAACGCATAGTAACTAACTCATGAGCGGTCAGATTGATTTACTTTAATCGACGGTCCATATTTAAAGCAAAATCTTTTAAATAAAATATAATATATTCTATTTATAATCTAATAAAACGAATAACTTTATAAAAAGATTTTACTTTATAAAATTACATTTTATATATACGAATTACTATACAAAACTTATGAAAACACTGACTACTATGCATAATAGAATATAATATATTCTATTTATAGAATAACTTTATAAAAGTATTACATTTTTATATAAAAAGATTTTTTACGTATTATTACATTAATAATACCAACAAAAGCTGAGTGACTTATCACGTAAGCATCAATAATTAATCTGGTGTGCTACTTATACGACCCACGCGTATTCTTGTACTTTTTAACTTAGGGTGTTTCAACGATTAACGATAAAACTTTCGTCGTTATTTTCATAAAGTATTTTTTGTCGTTTTCTCAATCAAACAATAATTCCGTTGTGGGGTCCTGATGATTGTCTTAGTTATACGAATATTTCTTGTTAAAATGAATATTCCCAGACCAATCGAATATTATATAAAAACTTGCGTACTTTGCAAAATTTATAAATATTACCCACAACTATAACATTATATCAATTTCACTCCATAATATTCAAAAATAATATTTATAGAAAATTCATCTTTATTCAAAAGTTGGGTTTTACAAACAAGTTTTAGATCAACAAACTGCAATGAAAATAAGCAATCCATTAGAAGAGTCAAGTAGAGCATAAAATCTACTATCTTCTATGATTTAAAAAGTTTTTCATCAACCTTATCACTTAGACTCATCTTAATAAATAAACCACAATTGTAATAACCCGATATTTTCTATATATATAAATAAGAAATTTTGCATATTAATTTTTTTATTTTAAAAATGAGAATATGTGTCAAGTAATGTGTAAGTATATATGTGATAAATAAAATTATTTATTTCATGAATAATTTCAAACAATTTTATTTTAGAATTATTGATCATTATAAAGTATATTCCTATAGTAATTAATTTTTGTAAGTAGAAATGTTTTTATTAATTATTTTCCATGAAAAACATGATTTTATATTATTTAAATAATATATGAAATGATTATTAGAATTATAATAATAAATATTTTATTATATGAATTAGTTCAGAATATTTAAGTTAATTATTTTAACTTAATTAAAGATAAACCAGATATGGAATACAAACCCTAAATTTGGGTATTGATCAATGGATGAGAATAATAATATAATATTAATTATATTTTAATTTTTCAGTGCTATAAATATGTACTGTAAATGTGAAGACTGATAATGGTTATTCAATTGTGGTAAATTAGGGGCATGACCCTTATATCGTGTTATTAAACCCTAATTGTTAAACTCGGTTATGAATTCGAGACTGTGTAGTAATTGTTTTATATGAATTTTATTGTGTATTATATAATTTCTGTAATTAGGAGAAACCCTATTTATTTATTTGAAAACCCTAATTTGCTAATTAGGAACCCTAATTGCAAATTTTAGAAACCCTAATTATTATTTTTGTGAATTATAATGATAATTAAGAAATCCTAATTGTTAATTTGGGAACCCTAATTTTCTAATAAAACCCTAATTTCTATTAAAAACCCTAATTTAATTAGTGTGTTTAAAATTAAAATTTTATTATACTTTAATTTTAATCTTTCAAACCCTAGTAATTATTTGGGAAACTTTAAAATATAAAATTTAGTGATTAAACCCTAGATTCAAGCACCTTGGACAAGAATACCCTTGAGATTAAAAAGGAAATTACAAAAATGCCCTTTTGTCCCATTCTTGAATTATTGGTTGGACAATATCTAGCAAGATCTTGCAATCCACCCTACCCTATCAACCTAGCTTGACTAGAATTCCAAAGATATCGATTCAATTCACCATTGAGTTCATTATATCAATTCATCGTGATAATATAAGAGAGAAAGTGCTCATTTTTGGGCTAAATTGTTCACAAACACATAGTCATATTCTCTCAACTCAAAACCCATGAAAATATAAGCTAGATTAGTCACATAATCAAGCCCTACGAAATCCAACAACAAATCAGTAGCCTAAGATCAAGATTTATCAAAGTAAAGGTATAAACCCTAGCTTGAATTCTGACCTTTGATGATGTGTTAGATGTTGTTTTTTTTTATGTTAAATGTGTTGTTAGTAGTGTCTAATGATGATCTGGGTTGCTAGATGTTGAATCCATAACATCTAGAGGCTCGGATTTGAAGATTTACAAAATCTGGAAAATTTTTGTTTTGATTTACGGCAACGAATGTCGTGCCCTCATATCTCTGCGATCTTTAATGATTTTTGTGTTTTGAAAGTTTATAGTTGTGAGTCGATATGAGATCGTAGATCTGTATCAAAAAAGAAGGCCTAGATAAGTTTTATATTGCACTTTATTCGTGGTCAAACCACGTTGACCAAGCATTAGTGGTGGAAATCTGGTGACCATTGAACTTGCCTGTAAAGCTCGGTGCCAAGTTTATGGGCCCAGATCTTTCTGTTGGTAGTTGTTTGGTTTCTTTTGTTGTAATAAGTTTGTTATTTGTTGCTTATTATATATATTTAAGCTTATAGAACATCTAAATGAATAACAGAATTCATGTAGTGTACGGTCAAACCATGTAAGATGATCACGATTTCCGTTTTTTGGGTAACCCAGAAAACGTATGATCGTGATTTCTGACATGGGTTGACCGATTAATATTTGACGCGTTAATGGTTATTATGGTGATTATATGTGATATATTTCTTCATGTATATGTTGGTTAGATACTGCAAAGATTAAATCACAGAAACAATACTGGGATCATAAGTTATAGGAGACCAAAAGTGAACAGTCGAACTGTTCTTCATTTCTGGGTAACCCAGAAATGAAGAACAGCTCTGATAGCTTGTTCATGAGCCTATATCTTGCAATTATGTTATGTTATGAACCTGTTGGTGGCTGGATCGTGTAGTCTTGCATGAGTAATACAAGCTCTGAGGAAGATAATGCCAGAATAATCACTACATTTAAACTATTATTGGTCAAACTAATTTATCTCATCAACCATGACATGGGTTTCGGGTTTGGCCAAGAATGATTTCAAGAACACCTATATGACGGTTTACGCCGCCAAAGGGCTTAATGACAGATAATTATATATTTAATTTTCGAAAATTAATTAATTTAATTAAATAAATAGAAATAAATAGTTTTTAATTATTAAAATACAAAATAAATTACTAAAAATTATTCTAAAGTCCTGAAAATTAGTTTTAATTATTTTAAGTATATTTCATGAATATTTAATATTTTTGGGATATAAAAAGTATTTAATTTATTTAAGTATAATATTAAATAAATTATTTAAAAATGATTTTTAATACATGAAAAATCATTTAAAATAGGTTATGATATAAAAAGATATTTTAAGTTATTTTCTATAATTTTTAATACTTTGTGATGATTTTCATTATTAATTAGATATTAATGATAATTAAGTTATTTAATAAAGATATTAAATAAATGATGAAAATAGAATTAATGATTTAAAATTTATATAAAAATGATTTAGAGATTATAAAATATTTGAAGTTATAAAATATAACTTTTGATATTTTCTCATGAAAATATTAATATTTTAATATTAAGGATATTAGATTCATTTAATAATTATATTAAATAAATTAATGTAAAAATGATTTTAATATTAGAAAAATCATTTTAAATGAAAATAATGTGTTTAAAGATATTTTAAGATATAAAACATAACTTTTAATATTTAAAGGATAATTTTATTAATAAATCAATATATGCGATAATAATTTAATATTAATGATATTAATTTTATTTAATAATTGTATTAAATAAATAGTTTTAAAATGGTTTTATTGATTTAAAAATCATTTAAAGGTAATATTAATACTTTAAAAATATTTTAAGTTATTGTAAATAACGTTAATATTTTGGCAATGGTTTCATTAATAGTTTAATATTAATTAAATTTTAATGATAATAGAATTAGTTAATATTTAAATCAATTAATAATGATTTCAATGTTTGAAAATTCATGATAAAGTATAATAATTATTTAAAAATTATTATAAGGCTATGAAAAATAATATGACGGATATTTAAAATATCTAAACGACTATTGAACTGCAGGATAGAGTCTTAGACTCGATATTTACTCGATAAAAATTCAGATATCCAAATATTTCAGAAATTGATCTGGACTTAGATAAAGTGACTAGATATGTGTTTGTTAGTGAATCAATAATTGTTAAATATATGTGACAAAGTGATTAGGTTATGTGCTGACTGTAATTAGCAGTACTATGTGTTACGATATATTCTTCTAATAGAACGAATGATCTTATTATCGATAGTCATTTCAGATAAAAGATTAATCTAAGTTGTGTTATTGTGGCAAATTGTGCAAGTATCTAAACCTTATGCACTACTTTTATTTCGTGCAAACATGTATATCATGTTACGCAAGTTTCCTAAACTTACTCCAATTATTATTGAGCATGTATTGTTGGGCTTCGGCACAAAAAAGCACAGCGGAAATTAAAATTTTAAAGCAATTTCTGAAACCCTAAAACAGGATCCATGCGAAAAATCATTTAATTGAGGAGATTTAGAGATTATACGAGATATAAACAAACGAGAATCAAACCGATTGCGCCTCAGAATCTCCAACGCAATATAAAACCGATTGCGCCTCTACATTATCCACCACGAACGCCGCATTTAAACCGTTGAACGATTCTCGCAATAAGAAGGACTTGAGGTACTAGCCACCAAAAGGAATGGATTTTCTAAAAGCTGTTTTCTCTCTAGTCTCTCTCTAAGAGCGGCTAGGGTTTTCAATTATGATATAACCCTAAGTAGGCGCTATATATCATATATATAGTAGTTAAAAGGAATCAATCAAATCAAAACCTAATTTCATAAAAATCAAATTTATATATATATATCTCTTAATTAAGTCTTACTTAATTAATATACATATATACAATTATCCTTTTAATTTAAATTGTAATTTAAATACTATTAATCATATTAATATATTTAAATCCTTCAAATTTAAATTAATTCCCTTTAAATAACGTTTATGTGTGTGACCTATAGGTTATTATTACGTTGCAATAATTTTTAAATCATATTATAAAATTATAAGCGTTGAGCGGCATCTAGTAATGCATCATCTCGCTACCCAAGTAATAATAAGATCGATGATTCGATGCAACCTTTTCGTGACCAATGTTTCAATGTAATTTAATCCTTTTAACCTTAATATCCTAGATTAAACTCGAGTCATGGAATGTGTCATACTCTTCATAATTTAATCTGAGTTTTCTTGATCAATGAGTAGACTATATGAAACAAATCACTATTTGAGCATGGCCATGCATTTCATAATCCTACTCAATCAAGAGGCCTATGGATATCACCCATAATATATAGGATGGTTAAATTCCATCTAGATCACTCATATTTCTCACACGATTAATGATGAACCCAATAATCACCTTTATAGTCCACCCTATTAAAGGTGACATTTGATGATATCAAAGTACATAAATTCTCGTGTAGTAATATAGCGATTTCAGGTCGGAGGATCATTACATCATTGTCACTATAAGAATTGCTAATGACACTTCGCATAATGCTCCATATAGAATTCTCATGGTGGGTCTGTCCAGTACATCATTCTCTAACATGTACCTATGTATTGACTTAATATCTCATATATTTATGACCAATGAGATTTGGTCATTGATAATCCACATATTAAGTCTCAATGCATCATTGTTGTCCCATCAACAATGATACTCAACTAAGGACATTTAAGAACAACGATACTAATTCGGTAATATATAATCTCATGTTCAAGTCACATACTTGAAACTATATAATTTGTATCACTATTCTAAGGAATTTTATTATGTTAACAATTATATTACGCATGATAAATAAAACCATAATAAAATCATATATTTATTCAATCAAATATAATATCAAAATGTTAAGCAATTATATCATATAATTGGCTCTACAGGCATAAACTCTAACAAGTATCGATCTATTATTTACATTGTGCAAGTATTCTACCTTTGCATTTCCTTTATGCAATGCAGTACATGAGTAAGAAAGTTTGAGTAATCATATTATTGTGCGGATTATTAACTCTATTATTATTGATTATGTATCCAATCTTTGTATTCATACAAGTTCTTACATTATCCAATCATTATATTATTGTATAATTCAGATATTTATTCTGTTCGTTAATTCGTATATAGGGTTAGACAAGTGTCCCACTTGGATAACCATTGTATTTAATCATATGTTGATACATACTTATAGATTTCAAGTATGTATATGTTGACATAAAAGCCGTCTAAGCTATTTGATTCAGCTAGACATAAAAATATTGTTGAACAAGATAGAACATTATTGTATCCAACCAGATTGTTTTGGTTCGGATTCCCGACTAAGTATGAACATCCCGAATATGGGAAACTTTTGTGCACCTAAGGTGGATAGAGTGAACGATAATATCGTTCTTGCATGTAGTATTGATCAATACAGGGCACATTGGGCATATCACCCTCGTGTCCGTAAGTTATGACGGTTTGCGGATGAAGTTCTGCTAAACCCTAGCGAAAATAAAAAACAATTTTCATAATCATCAATCGATCTCCGGTTATAGTCCATACGTAGTTTCAAAGATTACATATGGAAGTGATATGTTGTTATTATTGGTTCATTTACTTCACAATTTGTTGATTCGTTGTAGAAGTGTCTTTTAAAGAAAACATTTAATTCTTTTCATTAATATATATTGTTGTTATTACTTGCTGGGCAATCAAATGCTCATTCTTACTTTAAATTTAAATGTTTTCAGTTAAGTATGATCAACCAGAAGGTTCAGGCAAGAACAAGGGGAAAGCAAAACTGTTCGAATGAGATTTATATTATGTTGTGTAATAGTTATAGTTTATTAAGACAATGATATTTATTATCTATCATGTAATATATTGTAGTAAAGGTTACGTACTTGAGATTAGACTTTGATTTATGTAAATTAAGTTTGAATTTTATATTATTGTTATTATTATTAGTATTATTCAGCTTATAGAAATGGTATCGTGAAGCACCGAGTTTGGGTTTCAAGTACCCAGATTTGGGGGCGTCACAACATCATCGAATCATTCCTGCACCACGGCCAAGGATATTCATGTAATCATCAATGGTCATGATTATACCGAATAATCCTTGGTCATAATCATACCAATAACTGTCCATCAATGAACTACAGGCCAATGAGGACTTTTACCACATCATTCGTTACATTACGATCATGATTATACCGAATAATTCCTGGTCATAATCATACCAAGTCCATCTATACACGTAAGCCAAAGATTACTTTCATCACAATATAAACACGAGGATGATGACAATGACATAATAATTCAATAAAACAAGTTCAAGGATAAATTTTAAAGATTTATAATTTAATTTATCCAAAAATCAATAATGTCCAAAATGTCAACATGATACTGCTTTGTAGAGTAAAATTCAAGAATAATATTCATGTACCAAAAATAATTTGGACAGAAAAAGAAATATATATTTTTGGGTTAATAGTACCCCGTGAATAGTACTTCAGGAATAGTACCCCATGAATAGTACCCCAACACAAAAAGTGTCCCAAATACCCGAGTGAATAATACTAGAGTGAATAGTAATCGGGTGAATAGTAACCCATGAATAGTAACTCGTGAATAGTACTCTGGCACGAAAAGTGCCCTGGATACCTGAGTGAATAATATTAGAGTGAATATTAATCAGGTGAATAGTAATCCATGAATAGTAACTCATAAAAGAAAAAATACCAAAGAAAATGATATTTCATGACGAGTACAAAAGAAATGATATCTCATACAAATATAATAGAATATATGAAACTGCAAATGGATTTTCACCCGCCATGCGGTAATCCACGTAGACATATCATTTCCACAATTTAAAAAAGAATTAATACGAAGGATCATTCACCATGCATGCTGTATTCCACATAGACAGGTTATTCCAACATAATAATAAAGAATGGAACCAGGTCATGTGTAATCCGCACAAACAAGATATTCCAACAGAATAATAAAGAATTGAATAACAACAAAATTCACCAGGCATGCGATAGAGCAACATGCAGACGAGTTATTCCAAATGAATAATAAATAATGGAATAATAGAAGAATTTCACCATGTATGCAGTACTTGGCAGTAGATATTATTCAACATAATAATAAAGAAGAATGGAATAACAACCACTTACGAGTATTGAAAGAAAATAACTCTCTTCATGAATACGAAAGAATAATACTCCTTACCTCAAAAGAAGACTGGATACTGGAATAGTGAAGTAGCATCCTTCTCTTCTTCTTTCTCTCTATAATAATTGTTCTATAGCTTTAGTGAATTGGTGATAAATGAAGGAAGAATGAGCTTCTATTTATAGGAAAATATAGTTTCGATAATTGCACGTTTTGGGGCTAGAAATATTACAGTATAATACCTTCCTCTTTTCCTTTATTTTTAATTTAGTCCTGTAAGTATTATCAAATTTGCACCACCTCCCCTAATAGTAAATCATGTGAATTAATAGTAAATCATATGACTCAATAGTTCTAAACATGTGAAAAAATAATTACAGTATAGTACCTTCATCTATACCTCCATTTTTAACTCAGTCATGCAAGTATTATCAATCTTGCACCAACTCCCCTAATAGTAAATGAATGTGAATCAATAGTACACACATGTGAACAAATAGTTATAATCATGTGAATCAATAACAATTAATTGCTCATTTATCTGGTTAATTACCCGATGGATCAATATAACCTCCAGACATCAATTATTATCGAAATAAATGTCGATTTTCACTAACACTAATAATTCCAACACAATGGAATTATCAATTTCATCTTTAATCAACACGAACTTATTCATCATTAATATTATAATTCACAATATTTAACAACGTGTCGCTCCGTGAAAGAGGGATCTTCCAGATAAGGATTTCTCCTTATTGGTAGCGCAATTAGGTGACCAAACCTCTCCTTGATGTAACTTCTAGACATTGTCAATATTGTAAATAATAATATGAATAACTTTGTCGTCTCAATTATTGATTTAATAATATATCATATTATCTGAGATGATCTTTGTGACAATAATTGAATCAATAATATGAAAGATATGATGCAGCGATTACTGTAGCAATAATTGAGAATAACTGAGTGACTTCTTACGTAAGCATTGAAATTTTAAGTAGGCACACTTAGAAGGGGGGTTGAATAAGTGTAGGAGCAATATATGGCCAACTTTTAAAAGCTATTAATTTCAGGTTACTAAAATGATTGAAATCAGTTTACTGAATTAATATAGCCTTTTGAATAAAATACTTGATGTTAAAGAATTATCTAAATATAATGCAAGTAGTCAAATTAAGATAATTAATTAACTTATGTGATTTTAAAGTAAAGCAAATACTAAAATTAACACCAAGATTTTTACATTGGTTCAACTATTACCCCATGATAATAGCCTAGTCCACGTCAATACCAACTAGTATTGGAGACTCACTTTATTTATTTCTTTATAAATAAATATAGATTACACAATGATTCAAAAATTAATAAACAATTAATTTCCTTGAGCTCTCTTGCTCCTTGTACACCTATACCCTTCAAGCACCTTTGCTTCCTTGAACCTGTTTGTAAACTACTTTTCTAATTCACCAGAATTAAAACCTTTAGACTACACTTAGTCTAACAATAGAAAAATCAATACAATATAGAGGTCTATGATCAATGTAAGAATAATCAATTTAACAATTAAAGGCTCAACTATATGCAATGATCAAGTAACACAAAGTAAGCAATTAATTTCTTACCGAATATCACCTCAAATAATACCAGAAATTAAACAGCTTAGCTTCTCAAGAATTGCACTCAGTAAATCAATTTGCTCAATAATAATAATAAGTGCAATGATAATTCGTGAGTTGTATTTTCTAAACATCATAATATTCTTTTTATAGCCCACCATATAATGTTACCGTTACAAAGATAAGTTCCAATTAAATCAAATGGTAGGATAATAACCAAGAAAATTAACAATGCATGAGTCCACAAATTTGGCTTGGTTACAACAATAAAGCTTGAATTAGTCCGTATATATCCAGCACACAATCTTGTTAGTTACATAACATGGATAAATCAAAAGCACCTTTAAGAGATAATAATATTTGACTTTATCTCCTCACTCAAAAGTGACGTGTCAAAGAGAAACTCAAATAGTCATTTGTCTTTCCAAGACTCAAGCTTTTCAAAGTAGTCATAATTACTTTTCCTTGAAACTTTCTCAAAACATCTTATCACAATAAATGTCTAGCAAGCATGCATAACAATATATCAATTTATGCATGAAAAGTAATCATACCAAAAAGAACCATACATGCAATAAAATCTAGCTTCCATTTTAAATCTCCACGTGTAGCCTTCTTTCAAATACATATATATCAACTTCCAAAAGATATAGCTTTTATGCACAAGATATTTAATATATGTATTAAAAACCTTTTTCATAAGATTTTAAAAACATTTTTCATTTAAGACATATAACAAGATATAATGCAATAATATGTCCTAGAGCCTTTAAATGAAAAATCAATTACTATGTAATTGACCTTACATTGATTTTCCTAGAAAAGAGAAAATCCTTCAAATTCTTGAATATCCAATCAAAGATCTTTATCACCAAAATACCTGAAAAACCATAAAACAATTTAGTACTTTAAACATCTCATCATCAAAACATAAGGCTAGAATATGACTAAGTTAACATTCTCCCCCTTTTGATGATGACAACCCAAAATTATTTTAACTCTCATAAGCTCCCCCTGAATATATGTATCTCATAAATTTACTCCCCCTAAACCCATGTACCAATATCATTTCTCTCCCCCTTTGTCATCAAACAAAAAGGAGAGCAAGTCATTTCATGAGATCTACCACAACCATGGCAAAGCGAAATTTTTTCTATGAAATAAGGATGGTGATTGGCACGATGAACCTTCTCAGCCACACTCAAATCAGCAGCAAAATGAGGAGGTCTTGGAATGAAAGTTCCAGCAGGTAAGGGCATTTCAAGGAATTCACCAATGTATTCAATGAAGCCGATTGCAATAAACCCATTCTCGTGACGGTAGAGAATGTTTTCAACGAAATATGAGGAGGTGAAACTTAGGTTTGGAAGACGAGTCATGCGTCGCCGTGAGGGTCCAGTAGACTTAGGCAATGATGGATGAAAGTGGACGCCAGACGCCAGAAGAGTCCAAATACTCTTCCTCGGATGACTGACCCTCTTCATTTCTCGCATGCAGGTGGTCCGACCGGAGAGAGTGAGATGTAACCGCAGTAAATGTCGGTCATCGATGAATCGATAAGTGATCGCTTGTTCGTACGGGTTCTCATGGTGATTGAAGATGTTAGATGAGAAGAACAAATGAGGCGTAAGATGAGAGAGTAATAATCAGAGGATAGAAAGAGAATGGAAAGATACAAAATATATAAAAGTGAATGCATGTATGTATCTTGATATCTTTTAAATCCATACGTCTCCCAAGACCTTACATTTCCCAAGAAACACAGCTGACTCGTCTTTTCAATTTTCAAAAAAACCATAATGATAGGCATGTACGCATACGTCTCCCAATAAACTAGGCAGTCGTTCGGTCTTTTCGGCTTCCAAAGCTAATTATGATATACTCCTTGATTCTCGCGTCCATTAAGTGACCACCCAAAAATATAATTATCCTAATTATTAACAATTAATACGATAGACATGAAATACTAGGATAATATAAAAAAAATCATGCAGTACATATTCCAAGTTCTCTACGTAACATACAAAATCTATCCTCACTCAAAGGTTTAGTAAAAATATCTGCAATTTGATTTTCAGTTGGAATAACAATCAATTTAATTAAACCTTTTGACACATTGTCTCCTAAAAAATGATGCCTTACTTCTATATGCTTTGTACGTGAATGTAACAGAGGATTTTTGGATATGTCTATAGCACTAGAGTTATCATAATAAATAGGCACACAATCACATAATATGTCAAAATCACATAGAGTTTGTCTCATCCATAAAATTTGTGAACAGCAACTTCCTGGAGCTAAGAATTCACCCTCAATAGTTGAAAGAGCCACTGAGGTTTGCTTTTTACTATGCCATGACATGAGACTTTGTCCCAAGAAAGTACAAGCACCACTCATACTTTTTCTATCAATTTGACATCCTGCATAGTCAGCATCTGAATAGCCAATTAGTTCAAAATGATTGGAAATTGGATAAAACAACCCTAAATTTATTGTACCACTTAAATATTTCAAAATCCTTTTAACAACATTTAAATGTCATTCTTTGGGTTTTGCTTGAAATCTTGCACATAGACAAACACTATACATTATATCGGGTCTAACGGCAGTTAAGTATAACAAGCATCCAATCATACCTCGATATTTTGTTATATCAACATCAATACCTTTGTCATCAGTGGTGAGCTTTATTGATGTGCTCATAGGTGTACCTTTTGAGTTAGATCCTTCAAAGCCAAAACGCTTGAGTAATTATTTTGTGTATTTGGTTTGATGGATGTAAATTTCATCCTTTGTTTGCTTGATTTGAAGTCCCAAAAAGTAGTTGAGTTCACCCATTAAGCTCATATCAAATTCTTTATGCATGCACTTGGAAAACCACTCACAAAGATGATCATTAGTAGCACTAAAAATTAGATCATCTACATATATTTGAACAATAATGATATCTAAATTTTTATGCTTAATAAATAATGTAGAATCTATTTTACCTCTAATAAATCCATTTGACAAGAGATACTTACTTAACTCCGTCAGTACCCACGCTCTGGAGCTTGTTTCAAGCCATAAAGAGCTTTCTTTAATTTGTGAGACATGATTAGGATACTTTTTCATGCTCGAATCCGGAGGTTGCTTTACATACACCTCTTCATTGATGTATCCATTGAGGAAAGCACTCTTTACGTCCATTTGAAACAGTTTAAACTTTTTGTAGCATGTAAACGCCAACAAAATTTGGATTGATTCTAACCTAGCCACTGGTGCATAGATTTCTTCATAGTCGATTCCCTCTTGTTTGTTATACCCTTGGGCTACTAGCCTTTCTTTGTTTTGAGTGATTGTTCCATGCTCATCAAGCTTGTTCTTGAATACCCATTTCATACCAATGATGGAAACATCTTTTGGAGGAGGCATGAGTTTCCATACTTGGCATCTCTCAAATTGTTGAAGTTCTTCTTGCATTGCCAATAACCAGTTTTCATCGAGAACCGCATCCTTTGCATTCTTTGGCTCAACCTGTGATAAAAATGCAGAGAATGCACAATGATTTTGTAAACCTCTTCGTGTGGTTACAAATTTATTGATATCTCCAATGATATTCTCTGGAGGATGATTCTTCATATATCTAGCTATTTTTGGAATTTATATATCATGTAAAACTTCCTCTTGATCATGACTCATTTTCAGCATCCTGCAAATCTTCAGGTTCACATTCATGCTGGTCATTCATTTCAAGTTGCTGAATTTGTTCATTTGGCCTACTGTTTTGTTCATTTCGGTTTGCTGAAATGTTGATTATCTCCAAATTACCTGCATCATCTTCACTTTCTTTTGGAAGATCATTGTTAGTCTCATTGAACATAATATGAACATATTCTTCTACACATGACTTTTTAATATTGAAGATGCGATAAGCCTTACTATTTTGAGAATAGCCAATAAAAATTCCTTCATATGACTTAGCATCAAATTTTCCCAAATTATCACTTGTATTTAGAATGAATCATTTAGAACCAAATATTTTGAAGTAACTTATGTTGGGAATTTTATTATTTTAAAGCTCATATGGTGTTTTCAAAATAATAGGACGAATGAGTACTCTATTTAAAACATAACAGGATGTAATTACAACCTCGGCCCAAAATTTCTTTGGAAGCTTACTTTCTTGTAATAGAGTTCTTGCTGTCTCTTGTAGAGTCATATTCTTCCTTTCCACCACCCCGTTTTGTTGAGGAGTCCTTGGTGCTGAGAATTCATGGCTTTTCTGATTATCTCGCAGGTTCGATTATCTCCAAATGTGACTGTACCATTTTTATTCTTGATTTTTAGCTCCACGAACTTTGTTTTGTCACCAGTCATGTGACGAGAACACCCGCTATCAAGAATCCATTTTTGAGATGGAACTCTAGCTTTTAAACATACCTGTCAAGAAAAGATAGTTCATCTTTTTGGTACCCATACCTTTTTGGGTCCATTTATGTTAGTAGAAAATAATTCACTCTTTTTAATCCATACCTTTTTAATCTTATTTCGTTTCTTAAAGCAATTTATATCTAAATGACCTTTAATACCACAATGTTTGCAAGTTGTGAAAGGAGAGCAATAATTTAAACTAAAATGTGATTTTGAGTTTAACATTTTCATATTACTCTTTTTATTCATTGAATTAAAACCAATTCCTTGTCTTTCAAAACTAGGTCTTTGTTTTCCTAATATGACATTTAGATTTTCTTCACCTTGAACAAATTTAGCAAGAGATGATTTTAGTGAGTCTATTTCTTTTTGAAGTTCATTATTAGGACATGTTTTAATAGGAGATTTATCACTAAATGCATCAATACACACATCTCTCATTTTTAACTCATTAGTCAATTTTTAGACTTCATTATTTAAGAATTTCACCTTATTGAAAAGTATTTTATTAAAGTTATCTAAATAACCAATCTTTGCAGTCAAAACCTTTTCTTCTTGACATGTGGATTCCTTTTCAATTTCTTTCTTTTCATCTATTAGTGAATCTACTTCATCCATTAATGTATTAACTAATCCTTTTAAGCTTGCATTCTTTTCTCTTAACTTCTTATTTTTTTGTTCTAAAGAATTAATTCATTAGGAGATACCTGATTGGATTCACCTTCAACTCCTACGGAACATACTTGTGCTATCTCATCTTTAGCATCGATCTCCACTTCGGATTCTTCATCACTCCAAGTAATAAAGGCTTTGTTCTTCTTGTTGTATTTGTAGTTGGTCTTCCCTTTATTCTTTAGTTGAAAACAATCTTTCTTGAAGTGGCCAGGACTTCCACATTCGAAGCACGTCTCTTCATTTTGCTTTCCTTTGAATTTATTTGAATTGAAGGTATTTCTCCTCTTGTTTTTCCTCTGTAGTAACCCCTTGAGTTTCCTTGACATCATTGCTATTTCTTCATCAGAGTTATCATCAAGTTCCTCTTCATTATATGCAGTAAGAGCTAAAACCTTTCTTCAAGGAGTTTTCTCTTCATCATCATATCTCTTTAACTGATGTTCATATTCTTCTAGTTCACCAAACAAGGTTAAAGTATCCATGGAAGAAATAGTAACAGAATCTTGAAGAGTAGTGATTTTAGAAGCAAACCTTTTGGGCATAGCCCTAAGCAACTTACGGTTGATCTCGCTTTGAGGAATAGTCTTGTCTAGTAATTTCAAGGAGTTTATAAGGACTAGAAATCTTGCTTGAGCTAGCTTGATGGTTTCATCTTTTTCGAGCTTGAACATTTCATAATTGTGCATAAGACTACTTAGCTTGATTTCTCAGACTTTTGAAGTACCTTCATGACTTACCACTAAAGTATCCCACATCTCTTTGGCAGTGTTGCATGAGGAGACTTTATCTATCTCGGATTGTATCATGCCGCTGAGAAGTGTGTTCATAGCCTTTGAATCATATGAGACCATGTAGATTTCGGTGGAATCCATTTCTAGCAGAATCTTTGGTGTCCCATCATCTCTTCGTGGAACAACTTGTCCGTTCTCCACAACCCACCATTCCCAAGGATCTCTTTTAAGATAGATCCTCATTCGGAATTTCCAGAAGTTATAATTTTTTGTGCCAAATAGCAAAGGAGGTCTATTGGTTGATTGACCTTCTTGATTGTTGTTTCCGAACTGTGCCATGTCAGAATCTTTTCCTACAAGTCACCTTTAAGACTAAGATAAGTAGAGCCAAGCTCTGATACCAAATGAAATTTTAACTAGGCACACTTAGAAGGGGGGGGGTTGAATAAGTGTAGGAGCAATCTATGGCCAACTTTTAAAAGCTATTAATTTCAGGTTACTAAAATGATTGAAATCAGTTTACTGAATTAATATAGCCTTTTGAATAAAATACTTGATCTTAAAGAATTGTCTAAATATAATGCAAGTAGTCAAATTAAGATAATTAATTAACTTATGTGATTTTAAAGTAAAGCAAATACTAAAATCAACACCAAGATTTTTTACGTGGTTCAACTATTACCCTCTATGATAATAGCCTAGTCCACGTCCAATACCAACTAGTATTGGAGACTCACTTTATTTATTTCTTTATAAAGAAATACAGATTACACAACAGATTTAAAAATTAATAAACAATTAATTTCCCTTGAGCTCTCTTGCTCCTTGTGCCCCTATGCACCCTTCAAGCACCTTTGCTTCTTTGAACCTGTTTGTAAACTACTTTTCTAATCCACCAGGATTAAAACCTTTAGACTACACTTAGTCTAACAATAGAAAATCAATACAATATAGAGGTCTATGCTCAAAGCAAGAATAATGAATTTAACAATTAAAGGCTCAACTATATGCAATGATCAAGTAGCACAAAATAAGCAATTAATTTCTTACCGAATATCACCTCAAATAATACCAGAAATTAAACTACTTAGCTTCTCAAGAATTGCACTCAGTAAATCAATTTGCTCAATAATAATAATAAGTGCAATGATAATTCGTGAGTTGTATTTTCTAAACATCATAATATTCTTTTTATAGCCCACCATATAATGTTACCGTTACAAAGATAAGTTCCAATTAAATCAAATGGTAGGATAATAACCAAGAAAATTAACAATGCATGAGTCCACAAAATCTGGCTTGGTTACAACAATAAAGCTTGAATTAGTCCGTATATATCCAGCACAGAATCTTGTTAGTTACATAACATGGATAAATCAAAAGCACCTTTAAGAGACAATAATATTTGACTTTATCTCCTCACTCAAAAGTGGCGTGTCAAAGAGAAACTCAAATAGTCATTTGTCTTTCCAAGACTCAAGCTTTTCAAAGTAGTCATAATTACTTTTCCTTGAAACTCTCTCAAAACATCTTATCACAATAAATGTCTAGCAAGCATGCATAACAATATATCAATTTATGCATGAAAAGTAATCATACCAAAAAGAACCATACATGCAATAAAATCTAGCTTCCATTTTAAATCTCCACGTGTAGCCTTCTTTCAAATACATATATATCAACTTCCAAAAGATATAGCTTTTATGCACAAGATATTTAATATATGTATTAAAAACCTTTTTCATAAGATTTTAAAAACATTTTTCATTTAAGACATATAACAAGATAGAATGCAATAATATGTCCTAGAGCCTTTAAATGAAAAATCAATTACTATACAATTGACCTTACATTGATTTTCCTAGAAAAGAGAAAATCCTTCAAATTCTTGAATATCCAATCAAAGCTCTTTATCACCAAAATACCTAAAAAGCCATAAAACAATTTAGTACTTTAAACATCTCATCATCAAAACATAAGGCTAGAATATGACTAAGTCAACAAGCATCAATAATCAATACTATGTGCTACTATGCAACCACTCGTATTATTGTACTTTTACTACCGGGTAGTTCAACAGTTTTCACTGTAACACTTTTGCCGTTATTTTTATAAAAAGATAATTCTGTCATTTTCTAACTACGACAATTCTTCCGTTGTGTGGTCCACCAATGATTGTGTCGTCGTATGGATATTCCCCGACCAAACGAATATTTTATAACAATTTGCATACTTTGCAAAATTTATAAATATTACCCACAACTATAACATTATATCAAATCCACACCATAATATTTAAAAAAAAAAATCAAGAAATTTAAATCTTTATTCATAAAATTTGGGGTCTCACAATCTCTCCTCCTTATGAAATTTTGCCTCGAAAATTTACGTATATACAGTATCTTAGAAGAGATGAGGATACCTTGACTTCATTTTGATTCTAACTCTTGAGGTATAACCTTTGAGTGTTGAATACGATCCTTTTTATCCAAGATTTTAACATGTATCTCATCATACGTTAAATCTTTTGTTGTCTCGTCTAGTTCCAATTCAATAACATGGTTTGGGTCGTCCACATATTTACGTAACATCGATGCGTAAAAAAAACATTATGAATACGCGACATACTTGGCTGTAAAATGAGTCTATAGGCACAGTTCCTACTCGATCAAGGATTTCAAATGGGCTAATAAAATCGAGGGTAGAGATTTCCTCTCTTCAATGATTCTTACTTCTAGAATAACGCCTTCTTGAACCTTCTTCTTCACATTCATCAGCTCTGAGTATGTAGCTTGCACGGCTTTAACTTTATCGATTAAAGCAATTCTACTCGTATATTTGATATCACCACGTGGGTCCTTAGAGTCTTTAACTCTATCTTCATCATTTGTAAGTTATATGAAATGATTTTTTGTGTTAACAACATCGTACTCGTAAACGCATATGATCTTCTACTCAACGTGTCAGCTAACACGTTCGTTCTTCCACGATGATATTGAATGGTATAATTGTAATCCTCAACAGCTCGAGCCAACGTCTTTAGCGCATAATACATTCATTTTGGGTGAAGAAAATATTTGAGGGTTTAAGAAATGGGTTTTATACTGGGGTCAATACAAAATTCGAATTCATGCTCTGGGGTAGGCTAGGAAGTCTTCAAGAATACATCAGGAAATTTATTAACAATAGAAATGTCATTCAAAACTGTAACTCTCATCCAAGACTTGGATAACACGTCACATTGATATATATCAAATTGCCACCGTTATTCACGACGTCACCTACGGATATTCTAGCTTCGGTGTATTCCAAGACTTGGAAGTCACCAGCGAAAGGCTCGGGGCTCTTTACTTATGGCTTGATATAACAATGATTGACTTTAGTGGTTTGATTGCTTGAATTCACATAATAGGTTGGTTAGGAATATGAAAGCTAACAACCTTACGAAAAGCATGATGAGGAAGCCCTATCAAATTTGCTCTGTACAGACCTTAAACTGAGTGCTTTCTCATTTTAAACACTTGTGAGCTCACATATAGCTACTATTTTTACCGGCTAGGGCCGAGTGTTCATCCACTTAAAGTTATAAAAGTCTTCTTTGGCAGTCCACTGTAAGCCTTCTTACACACTTTAAAGCCTTTCTCTTCATCTTAGCACATACTATTCTTCACGTTGAGAGTCGTGTTGCGTGTGTATGCCCGGACTTCGGTCTGTGGTTTCATTTTAGTTTATATATATATATATATATATATATATATATATATATGGACTAACATTATCGACTTATGCCTCGATTGAGCCTAGATTTTATGTCCGGAGCGTTTATTTGCTTTTATATATATATATATATATATATATATATATATATATATATATGAAAGCAAACAAATGCTCCAGACGTAAGTCTAAGCTAATCGAACAGAGTTCGACAAACAGTTCTTATATAAAAGTGTATATATATATATATATATATATATATCAACTATTGTCGAACTTTGTTCGATGAGCCAGGATTTTACATCTGGTGCGTTTACTGCTTATATATATATATATATATACTTTTCGTCTCGCCTAGAGTTTACTTCTTGGCGGTTGATTGCTTTTACAGCTTTTTTTACATTTTTGATCCCCCATGGAGGTGCTTCATAGTGGCTGATCATGTCTGTATATATATATTTACAACTTATATATATATAACTGCTTACTGCATTCATATCAATTATGACATCATGTGAGCTTAGGAATCATGTGATCACAAGTTCAGTCTACTGAATCTAGATTCGATTCCCGTGATGGATATTTTAAGCTGTAAGCAGCTTGTAAATTTATTTACGGTGTTTGGACTTCCTCCGATGGTTTTCATGCCCACGAGGAGTTCGACACTGCTTTGTACACTATTTTCTCGAAGATTCTTCGCATCTCAAAAATTAAAAGCAATTAAGCCGAACATTGAACAAAAAATGGAAGTGTAAAAGGTCTCAATTACTATTGAGCATAAGGGTTTGAAAAACCTTTTTTACAAAACATCAATGCCATATCTTGTTCAAAACTGAATTTTTACACAAATTCAAACCATGTGTATATAGGTGCGAACGAGGCCTCACACTACTTCCATATAACTGCACACTGACCCAAACATACACACATACATTCATATAACAATTTCTTGAAAAGTGGCAGTCACCATGGTAACATAGATGCCGAGGGGTGCCTAACACCTTCCCTCTGCATAATCAAGCCCCCGGACCCTAATGAATCTCGGTTTCACAGACCCGTTTAGCAGTGTCACATCACTGGGTCAATGCCCTTTCTCGGTTGTGTTGGTACAACCATTTAAAAAACTAACTGGCGACTCTTATAGTCCATCGTCGACATATACATATTGGACCTTTTCACAACTTGTTTTTTCAAAAAAAATCTCACCTAACATGAGAACACCAAAGAACAAGAGCAGAAAAGGGACAAATAAAAATCCCGACGTCGACAGGTGTCGACTTTGTTGGGGACACTAGTAAGAGGGCTTAAGCCGTGATTACAATCTTTTCAAAACTGTTATATACTCTTGTGTGGATGTTGTATTTACATTTATGATGAATGTGTACGAATGCATATATTTACTGCGCTTAATGCTTTACACTATATCTGCTTGTGATATTAGTGCTTTGCACATGTCATCATTTTCATAAACGGTGAGACACGTTGTATGTGAATGTATGTTGTGTGGTTCCTCCATCAGGAGGCTATCCTGTCGGTGTTTGATTACTGGACTCGTAGGAAGACTAATTCCAACGAGGTTCAGGAAAGGCACCGCCTAATTCTCTCCAGTTGGAAGACTGAATTAACTTCCCGTCAAGTAAATTGCGATGATTTGGGAACCTTCATGCCAAAATGCCGCAGGAGTAACCTAAGATATGTTCAGCTCTGATAAACCAAATGCGGAAAAAAGTCTCTTCATGCTTTCTCATTTTAAATTACTCGTAATTTTATTCCATATTCATCTCCATGTAATGAGAAATATAAAGAAATATGTGCACACAGATATTTACATGTTATCTTGTATTACAAACAACTAACATCCATTTTTCAGGACAATATTCCTAAAACGGATACATCATATAGCATGTAAACATTTACACATTCCCTAAGACTAAACTATGCAAGTCTTTCGCAGGGAAACAATCGGATCCACTACCCGTTCAAAGTCCAAAAAGGCCACAAGCCTAAAACCAATCATGTCTTCATTTGACCAGTCTACTTAGGGCCTAAAAATGCGCACACATAAAGAGTCCTCTTCACAGGGAGGAACCCAATGTTCGGATAAAACAAATCCAGAATTTCTGTTGATTACAGACAAAAATCCTAAAAACACCCATCTCAAAGGAGATCTAGACACCGGTGATATCAGGAAAAAGGTCCTTCAAATGGAAGAAACCCTTCGTTCTATCAAAGGAATTGGAGCACATGGGAGTGTCTCATAAGCTGACCTTTGTATATTCCCTGGGGTTCATTATCCAGAAAAGTTCAAGACTCCTGACTTCGAAAAGTACGACGGGTTAGGAGATCCTTACACACATTTGAAGGTGTTCATTGGAGAACTTGGATCTTATGCAGAGGATGAGAAGCTCAGAATGCAGCTGTTCCAAAAGAGTCTGATTGGAGAAGCCCATTTGTGGTATACCAGATTAGATAATTCAAAGATCCATAGCTGGGAGGAGCTAGCTCATGCTTTCCTCACCCAATACAACTTCCAGTCTCAGATGGCTCCTAACCGATACCAGATCACCAAGGTCAAGAAACAATCCAATAAGTCTTTCAGAGAGTATGCTCAAAGGTGGAGGCATCTTGCTGCTCAAGTTATTCCCTCTATGACAGAGTCAGAAATGGTCATGACATTCATAGACATACAAGAAGCTCCTTTTTATGAGAGAGTCTTAGATGGCATTGGTAAACCATTCTCTAAAATAATTAACGACGGGGAGATAGCTGAGATGGGATTGAAGTCAAGAAAGATTCAAGACCTATCTACCCTTAAAGCTGTTGCTGAGCACATCCAGTCTGGAACTTATGGAAACAACTCCCGAAGGGTCCATAAAAGGAAAGAGGAGGATGTTTCCTTGATACTACAAGGTCAGAAAGGCAATGAGAATCTGCCTATCCAGAAGAGAAACTACTCCCCTTTTTAAGCACATTCTTCAAACCCTCCATTACCTAAAGGTAGAGAAGTCAAACGCCCTCGAGTGTTCACAACCTTAGGGGACTCACTCGAGAACATTCTCAATCTTATGACGACTCAGAAGAAAATCACATATCTTCCTCCACCAGCTAACCCGAATGGGAGGGGTTTTAATACTGCTCGGAAGTGCGCTTATCATGTCGGGGTACCTGGACATGATACTAAAGATTCTTGGGCCTTGAAACACAGGATCCAAGATTTGATAGACAACGATGAGATTGTGGTTACCAAAACAGACCACCCTCACGTACAAGACAACTATCTTCCTCAACACAAAGAGGAAGAAGTCAATATGATTAATTGGAGCATTGGACAGAGTTCCAATTTTAATGGTGAATCATCCCAGACCATCAAAGATGGTGTCGACAAATGGGATTATGCCAAGTTCAAGTTTTTGATGGAACGAAAGATGAAAGCAAGATTAAAGTAATATATATATATATATATATATATATATATATATATATATATATATATATATATATATATATATAAAAGCAATAAAACGATCGGATGCAAAATCAGTGCTCATCGAACAAAGTTCGATAACAGTTGATATATATATATATATATATATATATATATATATATATATATATAAGAAATCAAATAAACGCGCTCGAGGATGTAAGTTCAGGCTCATCGAACATAGTTCGACACATAGATCATATATATATATATGTATATATATACAAAAGCAAATAAACGCTCCAAACATAAGTCTAGGCTTAATCGAGGCATCACTCGATAATGTTAGTCCATATATATATATATATATATATATATATAATAAAATAGAGCGGCTTCAACAAAGAACGATCTAGATTAAAGCTTCAACAAACAACTGTCTAGATTAAAGAAGATCGGCTCATATTTAAAAAATACGACTCTACCCATCAGTGTTTTACGTCACAAGCTCGCTCTCTCATTCAAATTTAAAACTCTTCGTCTCTCTCTGTTCTGAGTTCAAACCCTTCATCTCTCTCTTTGTCTCTCTCTGTTCTGAGTTCACACCCTCTATCTCTCTCTGTGTTTTGAGTTCAAACTCTCCGTCTCTCACTCTGATCTGAGTTCAAGCCCTCTTATCCCTTTCAACTCCCCGCCTGGAAGTATCAGCTGAAAGCGCGTGGATTCTTCATCGTCCGCTTCAGATCTTACGAACCCCTCCTCTTCTGCATATGTTTCATCTTTCCGCCTAATTCCCCCAAGGTAGCCTTTTGTTTTTCCTTTTGATTATTATTTTTCCTTTTGATTATTATATCAAAATTTTATAATTTGATTTAATTTTGAGGTATTTCTGTTAGGAATAGTCTCTTAACTCTGGTTCAGTGGGTATTTGGGGTTTTAGACTTTTGTTCACCATCTTTAAAAAAAACCGAAAATATCACAAGGTAATTGTTCATCATCTTTATTAGGTGAAAAGAAATTTATTGTTATTGTTGAGGTTTGCAATTAGCAGCTTTGGTAAAGAGAATATGTGTACTCACCGTTTGAAATTACTGTCTGTCATGGGTAGATTTGGGGTTGTGTAGAAATGGAAGAATATTTTACTGATTTTCTGTTTAGTTTGAGCTAATTTTTAGCCAGTGTTTTAGGAATGTTGTGGTGAAAATCTGGATTTTTATAGGCGTGTTTAGGATTTTGGAAGTTTGGAGCAATGGAGTTTCTATGGAGGAAGAGAAAGGGAGTGGAGATTCTTGCATCTTGTCTAAAGATCCCAATTCCATTATTGCTGGGGTTTGCAAAAAATAGTATTGTCCAATTTGTCTCTTGAGGAATACTCAGTACGAAGAAAGAAGTGTAAGGAAGCAGTAATACTAGAAACTGATGGTTCCAGTAAAGGTGTAGTTGCTGGATTTGCTATTGCCCCACTTTGTGGGAGTTCATCTTCAGATCCATCTGTTAGGGGTCTAAAGAGGAAAATCGGGTGTATTGATGCAGCTACCCGAATGGGTAGGAAGAAGAAGATTGATCAGGATTATTAGTTGGGTGTGAATATTGGCCAGGGGAAGTTTGGGTCAATGGTGCTGTGTAGGAGTAAATCTGGTGGAGAAGAGTTCGCTTGCAAGACTTTGCGCAAGGGGAAGGAAATTGTGCATCGAGAAGTGGAAATAATGCAACACCTTTTAGGCCATCCTGGTGTTGTAACACTAAAGGAGATTTATGAGGATGCTGAATCTTTTCATCTTGTGATGGAGCTCTGCGCCAGAGGACGTTTACTTGACCAGATGGCTAGGGAAGGGCCATTTTCTGAGCACAGAGCTGCTAATTTACTGAAGGAATTGATGTTGGTTATCAAATATTGCCATGACATGTGTGTAGTTCACCGGGACATAAAGCCTGAGAATGTCCTTCTCACATTATCTGGTCGTGTAAAGCTTGCAGATTTTGGTTTGGCTGTTAGGATTTCAAACGGTGAGTATGCATATTCTTAATGCCCATTGTAGTTAACTGGTACTGGTTTTTCAGTTTTGGAGTACATTAACATGGACATAATAATTATTGAGTAAAAGGATATTTGAAATGCAGAATAGAAATTTTCAACACTATTTTACAGGTGCTATTTAAGATGGGTTGAAATGTTGCAGCAGATTTTTCTCTTATATTTTTTTATTTATGAGATACAAGCTCAAGGCCATATTTTTTCAGCAGCTTTGTCGTTATTTCATATGATTGTATGTAATGGTTTAGTTTCTGATATTATTATTAATAGTAACTTACGCTTTTACGTTGTAGTCAAATGTGAACAAAAGTTCCTAGATTTTGCTTTTGGGTAATTCTATGTAGATTAATGGAAAGGTATGCCATGTGTTGTCAAAGTATTCCCTGCTAAATCTTCTTTTTTGTTCTGCTCAAAGGATCATATCATACTTGGATTCATGCACGAAACTTTTCTAGATGTCTTGTACTTTTTTTCGAGCGTGTTCACTATTTTTGCGAGCTCATGTGTGTGCATGAGTTGTGGCCTTGTTGGTGTCCTTATTACACTAAATGCATGAGTTGTGGCCTTGAAAGAACAAATGGACATTTTTAGACATCTTTTAAAGTACACCATTTTTTGCAGCATTTGATTGATAGGTGCTGGCGTGCTGCTAACCAGAACAAGTTTGAGAACCAATGAAGGAATGACATGTAGCGGAGATCCAAAGAATCCAGAATTAATTCGTGTTGAAGGATAACAGTACAATACTCCATTCTTGGGTGAGAAAAGAAGAACATCTCAGTCTTAGGTTTTCCGTTATTTCACAATTTCAATTTCTTTAATATTTATATGAAATGTGCTTTTTTAAAAAAAAAATTATCTTGTGATATTTACATTGTGCTATTTTATTACTTCCATTTGTTAGCCTACTTGCAAAAAGATCACATCATCATAATCCTTGACTACCCAATACTTGCTATTTCTAATTTTTTCTGGTAATTGGCACGACAATAAAAATGTAGTCAAATAAGCAGAAAATTTTCACGTATCAATGTATGTTTGTATTATATATAAGTTGTTTTTAATTAGGTATGTTAAGTGTTGAGGAACTAAAAACATGCCAATGTAACTAAAAACTAAAATCACTCAGACTTATCTACTTGTAAATTGTTTTTGAAAAGTATAAAGCATCAACAAAATCATAAGCAACAAAAAAATGAGTCAACCATGTCTGAAGGCTTAAGCTATAGAACATTGGGTGTATTATAAGTTTCCAAGTTTCTAACCCATCTGTAACCATGTAACTATGGCTAATGTGAAAGTATTCATGTTGTTCAAACTAAAAAAATCTTCCTAACCTTCATGTTTCAGCAGCATCCACAATCCTACTCCATTAATATCTAACTGTTTTCATCAATCTCCCCTCCTACTCCATTAATATGGGAAATGCGTAGTTCGTCTTTAATACATAACAATTAGGCTACATAAATGACAATCTAAGCCATCGATTCAAGATTTCTTAACCACTTTGTGTGCTTTGTTTCAAGGTTTTGGATTGTTTCGCTTTTTAATTTTTTTGAGGTATTGCTTTTTTTCCAAGTAAAATGAGTGAATGGATTTGGTTCGCATACCATTTTCTTCTTATGATTTCAAAAAACATGGAAGAACTCATAGCTGTATTATGAGCTCAAATAGTGACTCTTAGTTACTGCATCTTTTTTATATTCTTCTTCATTTTTCAATAAATAAGAGTTTGAACTATGAATAAAAGTTAAGTCAGTCATGTTTAAAAGATTTATTGCAGTTTGAATAATGAATGACAGTTAAGTTGGTCCTGTTATCTGATGTAGTGTTTTGGGTACCTTTATGCTTGATAGTGCTTTATTCACATACTGAGAACTGCATTGTTTTCGTTATAGGTATTTTCTAGCCGTATACAAATCAATGGTAGTTCTTGTGTTTGTTGTGACTTTTGTTTTGCTGCGACTTTTGTTTTGTTGCCTTGGTCCATATAACTGAAACTGCATCTATAGCTTTTGGACATGTACAACTTCATATATAATTATAATTGTATTGGTTCAAAAAAAAGAAAACTGTTATGTCTTTTCCTCTAAATGTTTGGTTGGTTGGGTGGTGTGTAAATTGTCCAAATTCCATAAACTTTGTAGTTCTTTTATGCTTTCATATATATTATCGGGCCCTAAATGAATGATTTTCTTTAACTATCGACGCTTTTACATATGCCACATATGCCACAAACAAAGGCACACATATGCACACACACAAACGTACGAGGCAAGGCGCAAGCACATCAACACATAAATATATATAACTTCTTGCTATTCTACTATCACGCAGACGCATATCAAATTCAATTTTGAATTTCGGGATAACCGAAGTTGTCTTGGGATCTTTGCTTCTTTTTTTTGGATTTTTTAGATGAGGTCTCAATGAGGTAGTTTGTGCATGTCTTAACAGTTTGTGCATACAGAGGTTGGTATTCATAGGTATTGATGGGTGCATCTTTCGGGCTCCATTTTTCTTTGGTTTAGCAGTTGTTTTGTAGAAAATTCGACTTTGAGTTCATCCCGCTTGGTGGTCGCTTTTAATGATTTTCTACTTGCATAAAAAAAAAAAGCTCAATTTTATGTAGCAATTCTATGTGCAATTTTCTTTTTGTTAGTTATCTTCCGTGGCATACTTTTTTCCTTGTTTTGTTTATATCCTCCGATTGCCATTATTATCTTAGTTGGTCTTTCGGATATCCAACATTTCTTTTTTTAATAGTTCATGCGACTCTCCACTTCTATTTTTCTCATTTGCATCTCCTAAACACAAGTAAAATTTCAAATTACCATGACGTGAGAGATTGTCAAATGGTTATTTACTTAATGCAAGTGGAGGAATTTGAACCAACAAAAACGAGGAGTAAGTGTTATAATTTTGCTATTTGCTACATAGGCATTTAAATTTTGTCATATAATTTTGGCATCATCTTTTCTTCTTTCTCTACTTATATAAATGAAATAATACAATTGACTTCTTATCTCAACTGCCTAACTTTGCAATTCATTTTTTGCAAATTGATTCGATGTCAGTAGTTTGTTACCGGATTTTGAATGCTACTCTGATTGTACCTGAGTTAGATCATAATTCATTCTGGAAGGACAATAGGTGAATTGACATCTCATCAACCTACTTGAAATAAAATATGTATGTTATTGTCCAGTACCAAATGCTCTAAAAGCTTAATACTTAGAAAATGAGGAATCAATGTATAATATTATGTAACACTCCACCTCACATGAAATCCATCTCTTGCACGTGGAGAGGGAATCCAAGGTGCACCCAAAATTAGATTGAGAACAATATCATGATACATTAGATTGTATAGTAAAAAAAAATAAAAAAAATAAAGAAATACAAAAAATAAAGCTAGGCTCATAAGATTGAGAACAACATCTAGGTAGACAATTTGTCTCGGTACACTCATGATACATTTGTATAATGTATATAAGTAGACAACAAAACTATAGTGAAATAGTTGCAGAAAAATAGTATAGTGAAATAGTTGTAGCAAAAGTATGGAGCCTCATTGGGTAACCAAATATATGCTTGTGAACAGAGATTTCTAAGGTTTTGGTTTCACTTCCAGTTTGTTAATGTTACCCTTCCTCTGCAATTTGATTTCAGTTAGTTATTTACTTCTGAGGTATTTCTGTTCGGAATAACATTTGAGAATTTAATTTTAAAGTCTTTTGATATGTAAAATAACATTTGAGAATTTCTGGTATGTTCAAAACCTTGATTTTCAGGCTGGTGCTTTAATGGATTCGGAGATTGTTTAAAAAAATTCCTTCCAAATTGTGTAAGAAAGCTAAGGTTTGATTTTTATCTCTCTTATCATTATCCTTTATGTGGGTTTGCCTTTGTTTTAATTTTTTGCTTAATGAATACATGGGTTGTTTTAATTTTGTGCTTAATTAATATATTTATGAATACATGTTATTTGCTTTATATGTTATCTTTTAGTTTAGAAAGTGATTATTTATATATTTTTTATACATTCAAAGATTTGATTTTGCTTTTTGTTTCAATGTTGAGTAGATTTTATTTATTCCCTTGCTTTATATTGATTGTTAGAAATTAGAAATTGAATTGATAATGTTGGATAGAATAGATTGCAACGAATTCGAGATGGGGCAAAATCTTAAATTCCTTACTTCTTAAATTCCTTACTATAGTATAATCTAAAGTATAGATTATTCAACAATCAATTTTATATTAGCTTTTCATCCTCAAAGGCATCTATGAAGCTAATTTCTACTGTCCTCAATTTTATTTCTCACCGCCATAAGAACTTTTTGAAGTAGTTGTTATATTAGCTTGAAGTTGTTAACTTTGAGGTATTCAACAATTTACAATCACTTCAAGATGGGTATTCGATTAATAAAACTGATTGTTGTTAACATTAGATGCCTTTAGAAAGTGATGTGTGGGTTAACTTGACATTAATTTTATTTTAATTATTTACTATATGAAACAATTAACAAAAAAGTTGTGAAATTGTCACTTCAATAGCTTTGCTGACATTATTTGATGTTTTTAAGCATACATTCCTATACATCTGACTTGCCTACTCAATTGGCCAATTGGGTATTACCCTTTCTCTATAGCGCCACTTTTTATGTGGAAATATAAAATGATATTGAAATATCAATTTCTTAAATTTAATACTCCTTCCATCCTAAGAAAAAATATAAATTGAGTATAAAAAAACAATATAAATTGGGTATTAACAAGATGTACATTTTATTGAATTTATTATTTAAAAATTTATTTAATTTGTTTTGTTAAAATGTATCATTTTAATATCTATATAATAAATGTAAGAAGTGTTCTTATTTTTCCGATTCATTTTTTTTGTCTTTATTAATTGTTCTTATTTTTTCTCAAGTGTCCATCGGATTTTAGCGTGTGAAAGATTATACTATAGCAAATTTTATGGTAACTCATAACCCAACATCGCTAACAAATTGTAGGAGTTTGTGTACTTTTTGTGGGTTCTTTCTTGTGAGTTCTATGAATTGTACATATGATCCGCAAATGGATTAGATTAAAAGCCAAAAGCAGCAAGAACTAAATCACAAATGCAACATCGAGTAACTTTGCTTAAATGTTTGGATGCCCTCGGTTCATACGTTGTCAGCGCGACGTGAGTGACCCATTTCCTTTGATTTGTGAGCCTAAGTTAAAAGATCCCATCATTCCCATTGCTTGCATTCCTCAGAAAGATCGTATGGGAGAATTCCTGGATGGAATTGAGACCCTCCTTGTCTTAACTGGTTTTTTTTACGCCTTGGGTTAATCAGAAACTCCACTTGAAATTAACACATTCCTAATATATCAAATAAGTAAAAGGAACTTTATCATATGACATATTTGGACCGGTTCCTCTCCAAAGAAAAAAAAAATGAATGAAAGCCCAAACAAAAATTTAAGCTTATCCAACATATCAAATATATCAAATATCCGCTCGCTTTTGCTCTTTTTGTGAGAATCATAGTGGAATTTCTCTATTAAGCTTTACTCACCATGTGCGTTGTGTAGCTAGCTATTCTGGTCTATGGCGACGGTTAACCATCATTATAGGCAAAAAAAACAGTCATAATAGATGACTGTGTACTACACAGCTGTGTATATACATCTGACCAATCCTACAAAATAATACATTTGCATTTTTTAATTTGTTTTAATTTCTGAACTACACTTTAAGTTACTCAGTTCATAATGACTGTTTACATATTCTTATTGCCAAAGGATCCTTATACCCAGCAGTAGTAAATTAGTATTCAATGTCTTCAATAGTTTATAAACTCAACTATCTTCAAAACAATAGTATTGAATGTATAGTAACAATAGTATTGAATGTATAAGTAACAATAATAATTGATAATAACAACTATCTTCCAACAGTTTGAAACCTCAACTATCTTCAAAACAATAGTATTGAATGCATCTGTCTTTGCATCTTCATTTGTTCATGTTTAACTCATGTTTAATTTATTAAGTTCGCTCTTACAGGTTGATCTAAGTGATAGTAACAACATACCTGTGCGCCTAATCAATTACATATGGATAAGGTAACGCTATTGGTATTGTTAAAAAAATTCATTTTGATATTAGTTTGCCTTTTTTGACTAATGTCTTATTTTGTACTTCCTAGGAGAATTCACATGTGAATCACTTGAACAACCCAAGTTTTATTCCATCTTCAACGAAAGGGAAAGCAAAGCTTGGTTGTTCTATTGGAAAAGAAAATTGGAGCAATCAATCAGATGTTGTACTAATCATTGTTTATCTGTTGATAAAAATCGGTTAGAGCATTATACACTAAATTGTCGCCGATATTTTTAGTTCCTCACCCCTCGATCTCTCTCACCCTTTACCCTTCTCTCTCGCGCACACATGAATTTGATTTTAAAATTAATGCTTTTTGGACATGATAACTTAATGCCTTATTTTGGTTAGAAGCGATATACACTATATTGTCGGTGATATTTTTGAGTTCCTCACCCTCACTCTCACTCTTACACATCTCTCTCACTTATTACATGACTCTATTCTTACATGGATTTGATTTTGGACTCGCTAACATATTGTCCAAATTATGTAATGGTTTCTTTAGCCATTCTTACATATTATAGAGTCTTATTTAATCTTCTTAATTTTTTTGTTCTTATCATAAATTTAATTTATTCCACGCATCACTTCCTATTTTAGACTCCTGCACCAAATTTCACTTCCTCTAAAATTAAGGCCCAACGCGCCAGACGTGAACGAAATCGCATTGATAGTAGTACGTGCTCACGACGTAAGCTATCACAGCGCGCACGTCGGGAAAGAGTGTGTTCTGGGAATTACACTCAATCTCTACTCAAAGACACCACCCAAGTCCAACTTCCTAACATGGTTACTGCAGTCCCCTCACATTCGCCTACTCAGTTGTGCAATGTCGAGGTACATTTACTATTGTCATTTATTAACTATCTGCAACGCTAGAATGAATGTGTACTTGTGCGGGAAACACAAATTATTAGCAATCATAATGCACCTTCAACGTCGAAAGTATGTCACACGCCCACTAATTGTCGGAAAAATGGAGAAGACAATATGTCTAACTCTTTGGCAAGTTTTTTGATTAAGTTGTAATGTATTGTCTTTTTCCCCTGTTGGATAGTCAGATAGGAAAATACCTAGGTATGTCATGTTTTGCAAGACCTAACTCCATTGCACCGAGCCACTATAGCACACCTTCCACAAAAAAGGTCGCGGACAAATAATTTGGAATGCTATCTAACACCTACAATTGCGTCCGACCCAGTTTTAAATCCAACTGAATTTGCTCTATTTTCACCTATTCTGGTGCGACCTTTATCCTCGCCTCGAAATTTAGAGACAGAATTTGCTAAATATGAAGTTTTCCCCGATGTAGAACTGCATTCTCATCAAACTAACGACAATGTCCTCATGACATCGTCTCCTGTTTTGGCAGATCTAACAGTGTATGTATATTCTACACAGTTTATTAGTTGCCTACTATTTTCTTACTTCTCATATTTATGTACATATTATTTTTATTTGTAGATTCCCACCAGAACCCTTTAGCGATGTTGACTGTATGTTTAGTGATGACGAAATGAATATTATTGTCCCTGTCAATAATGAGCGTCATTTTCTTGGGCCTATGAATATTCAGTGTCCTTATTGTTCAAACTTACATGGCGGGATGAACGATTATCTCAACAGATTGTTCAATCCACGATTGAACATGTTGCCTAAGCAAGGCAAAATTAAGTTCTGGAACTCATTGCACCCCACCTCCTATTCGTGCATTGTACGATGGCCATGATGGTCAAGCAAAATCATTAAAATCGGCATATTAGGAGTACAATGCGACTAATGCTTTCACGAGCTTGGGTGCTAAGCTTGATGATGATTACTCAACTCAAGAGGCCAACATCATTCACTATCTATGGAGAATTACGACACCGCATCGGGGTCTTTGTTACCGCTGTATGGTCGCGCACCCATCTCTTGTCGGGTTACATATATATATGACCCAACCAACGCATTGAATATTGATTGCAAAGCGCAGAATAATAACTTATGTCGAGATGTCCTCCACACTATACTCTGTAATTGTTTGTTGTCGATGAATCATTTTGCTTCAAAAAGTACAAACGTGCCCATGAAATACTAAGCGAGTTAGAATCTTGAGATCATGATTTACGTGTTTCACCTTCATTACACCTCATCAACCTGATAGGCATCCAGACAATCTTCCAACCATCGATGAAATAGTTTGTGATTTTGCCGGTGATGGTAGTGAGAGTAGTGGTATGCGGGATATTATTCTTCACCTAAAATGAGATAATAGAGCCTCGAGCGGATCAATGAGTGTCATCCAAAGATATTTACCATTACACTATGTTCTTTTATTCCCTCATTGGTGAGCTTGGTTTGGGAACTGGTTCACGACAGTGGAACTCCGAACAAAATGATTTTGCGATGAAGGATGACACAAATGCAATTTTTACTGACTATCGTATGTTTCACGCCCCACCGAAGTATTCGACGATTCTTAGAGGAGGAAAGTTATTTCAAGAGTTTATAGAGATGCTTGGGCATCAACGAGCAAAAACAGTTGTCTTACATCGGACTCAATCGGGATAAGTTCGCGTCATGAGATTTATGCAAATTTTGTGATTTGGCAGTGTTGATGAGTTGGGCCCCGATCGATCGGACAACGTTTTGCTCGCCATAAATTTTACTGGGGAGTGCACGTAATATGAGCCGATTTTTCATGACTCTATGGCCATTACAAGGTACCACCAACACCCGACATCTTTCTCACCATGACCGCCAACCCAAAATGGCGAAATAATAAATTTGCGCTTTACTAGAACACCAAACCTCTTTGGATCGTCCAGACATAGTTGCCCGTGTATTTGAGTTAAAACGGTGTGCCCTAATGCATGAGGTAAAAAATGAACAGATTTTTGGTCGAAAAGTTGCTCATGTATTCACCATTGAGTTCCAAAAATGAGGGTTGCCACATATGCATGCTTTATTCTTTCTTCATGGCCCTGACAAGATTCAAACAACTGCACAAGTGGATCAGATAGTTAGTGGTGAATTCCCAGATCCATCCACTGATCCAACTCTGTACGAAACAATCAAAAGTTGTATGGTTCATGGTCCCTGTGGTTCTCGAAACCCTTATTCAACTTGCATGGTGAACGGTGCATGCCGGTTCCATTATCCAAAAGCCTTTGCTGATTCGACTACTATGGATGAACATGGGTACCTGCATTTACCGTCGTGCCACCGTAATGGTGGGCCTTACACCACCGGAGAGGGCATACATTTGATAATCAAGACGTCAGACTTACAATCCACACCTATCAAGAAAGTTCAACTGTCATATAAATGTGGAGGTCTGTGCAGGAATGAGGTGCGTCAAGTATATTCACAAGTACATTTACAAAGGTTATGACCGCACAACGATGGTTTTAGAGGGACCAGATGGAAACAATGAGATAAAGCAATACCTTGATGCAAGGTATATTGGACCGACAGAGGCTGCATGGAGACTCTTCGGTTATCCTCTTCATTAAGAAATTCCTTCGGTTGTACGGCTAGATCTACATTTACCTGGGATGCATCAAGTTGTTTACGATCCTACTAAAACACTTGAAACAATAAGACTTGGGTCTAAGAGTCAAATCACAACTCTGACTGGATTCTTTGACTGTTGTTCTTCAAATGAAGTTGCACGTGCCTACACATACCAAGAATTTCCCCAACATTACGTTTGGAACAAAGGTCGGAAGATTTGGACTCCGAGACAGAGTGGGTTTGCAATTGGCAGATTATACTTTGCTACGCCCAATTCTGGAGAGCGATTTTACCTTCGATTGCTATTAATACAGTTGTCGGAGGACCGCATTCTTTTCGATTTCGCCCACGACGATCAATCTGTGTGTTTCATGATAGTTTTAAATCGGCGTGTGTAGCTATGGGGCTCCGGAAGATGATGCGAGTGGATACAATGCCTCCGTGGAGGCTTCAACCATGAATACGAGATACCAGTTACGGAGACTATTTTGCATCATTCTGGTAGAATGCTCCCCAATACAGCCATGCACTCTATGGAATCAATTCTCCGTTCATATATGTGATGATCTTCGTCACAAGCTACAAACAACTTTTGGCATATACGATCCAACACAGTCTCAAATCGAAGATTACGGTTTATATTTGATTGATCAGTTGCTACATGAATCTGGAAAAAAATTGTATGACTTCCCACCTATGCCACACCGTGTTCAAAATTGGAGTTTTGTTTCAGGTAATAGATTGTTGATCGATCATATGCAACTACGAAATGAAGCTAATCAACTGAATGACCTTTTGAATATTGATGTTTTAAATAATTCTCAGAAGAAGATAATGGTGTCAATATCTACACCATCAATCATGTCCACCTGATGTAACTCCTCTTGAGTCACTGGATCTCTATTAACGGGGATATCAGGCCTATACAAGGGAGGATCTGTACCGGCAAAGCCAAATGGGTCATCTGAGGGGCCAGCACCTGAGCTGGAAGGATCAAAAGTATCTGCCTCTGCCGGATCTCTGCCCAAATACCGAATAAAGAAATGTGCCCGGTCTAGTCTCTGGGTCAAACTATCAATCTGTGTCAGATGAGTCGGATCTTGGACACATGCTAGCCAATCAGTCATCATCACAGATCCTAGAACCATATCCCCCATGAACTGAGTGGCGCGGGTCTTGGCTCCAATGGTACGTGGGAACCACCAATGCTGGAATATCTCCTGAGTGCATGGACCCTCTGACAGTGCAAAACCGTCAACACCCAACAATGGGATTTCATTAATGGGTGACTGCAACACAGGTCAATAAAGCCTGGCAGGAGGCAAGATCGGCATACGGATCTCTCCTGTGGTGCTCCTAATAGCACGCTCTCCTAAATAGAGCTCCCATTCTCCATCTATAAAGAGGGGAACCCTACGGGTGGATATTACATGCTCGACGCCAGTCGGGTACCCATCCTCAAATCCAATGGCCAAGTGCTCCCCTGAATAGGGAATCCATGTGATAACGTCAGCTGTCAACAACTCCAACTGTAAGCGGCAATAAGTAAAACCCTCAGCAAAAGGGACCTCCGCCAGTATGGAATGATGTCATCCCCAACCTCATGGATAGGTATCTAAACCTGACACACTCACAAGACGTAAACATGAAAGCCTCTCATAGGCCCATAATTGCCAACACAAAGGCAAAACATCTGCTGTCAGTGAACACTCTTAAACCTATACATGGGAAATCAAAAGAGAAATACTCACCAGCAAAAATGGGTAGAATCCTAACCAATTCTCGGTCAAGCCCTGCGAACGCATATGCATGCCCCTGAGGAAATATGTGAAGGTATAGGAACCCCAGTCATCATCTCCAATACGATCCACTTGTCGAGTAGCGCTGATCCAAGTGAATGACACCGTAGAAGACTTATCATCTATGAATAGACCCCTAATGATCATCAGGAACAATCGCCGAAAAATGAAATCCCTGACTCTAACATCAGTTGGTATGAGCTCACTCAAAAGCCCACTCATAACAATTATGCTCAATGGACTCGTACGGACGGTCCTGCCCTTGAGCACCTCAACTGGAACTCCTAACAAGGATCTGACGTTAGTGGGGATAATATCTGCCATACAAGGAACTAGTGCCCCCTCCAAACTCCATACATGTGATAAACCGCCAATCCATCAGAGTCATCATTACCTCACAGTCCAATAAATAGAGTGACTGAGTCTGGTGAAACCAGCGCTTAGACAATGTCCTAAGGTAACCCCTGGGACAGTGGCGAGGAAGGATGGAAAAAAATGTCTTAAATCCCCAGTCATGCATATTTGCTCTATAGTCAGGATGTAGAGCCTGGTACATGGAGTGAATGTTGAACCAGTTCCCTCGAGGCTGTGTAAAGCCAAGAACCTACATGTAATGCAGATTGACATCAAAATCCTTTACTCCTCATCAATAAGAAAGAAGGAATATTAAAGATCTAACGTTATACCTCATTGGCGTGCAAGTACATCGAGGGATGTCGACTCAAATCACCCAGGAGTTCTGTGTTTGCCACCTAAATACTCGGGAGGTCCCTACGGAGAACCTGTGCAGCAGGAGTAGAATCTGGAATCGGCCGAAACATCCTCATCTTTGTCCTTGACGTCCAGCACATCAACCTGGACTAGACGTATCACCGCCTCCACCAACCGACGAGGCTGTCTAACAGAGTGGGGTCGAGGCACTTCAGAAGCCCTCTTCCGTACACTAGAAGTGGTCCTGTGTGAACTACTCGGCTGATCTGGATCCATAATATCTGGACAACAAGTCTCCAAATCACCTCAGAAAGGGTGTGGTAATTTTTAACCTGGAGCTTTCTTTTCAAAATGCATTTTAGACTACATGCATGCATGCATTACTTTAATATACATTTTGGAAAATTTTGCCATAGTCCCCTCTGTAAATAGGACTATCCACATGCACATAGGCATGACTAGGTGGCCATTCAAGAAGACACCGCCCTTGCGGTCATATCACATCTATATATGAATTAAAAAGTCAAAGTCATCAATCCATAAGGGTAGTTTAATTACCAAGATTACTTTGCATTTTTACCTTTTGCTCATTTGTCCTCAAATAGGATAAGAAATAGAAGAAAAAGGGTGCCAATTTGACTTTCTCAAAAGTCAAATTTTTTCACATCATTATGTTGAGCATGGTTTAATACTAACATTTACTATGTTGAATATTTTTTATCAAGTCATTTGAGCATTCATATTCACTACTATGTGTTTAGATGCATTTTATGTGTTAAGTCATTTTCCAACGGATAAAAACTGGAAAAAAAGACATGCATATGTTACCAGGACATTGTAGAACACTTGTAGGGTGACATAATTTACAGAAAGTCGCCCGAACTCAGCAGATCTGAAGAAGAGCTCTCGGATTTCCTTCGCGGTGTAACTTGAAAATGACTTATGAAAGCAGCCTGCATGCATTTAATAGCCACGGTTGGTCGTAGGTCTACCTGCGGCTACTGCAGGTGTACCTGCGGCACTCTTACGTGGGTCCCACCCCTCTGTTTTGGTCTAGTTCGAGTTACAACGGAGTTCTCACAAGCTGAAAAAGCCAAATCATGAATAAAAACGCACGCGATTGAGCAGAATAACTTACAATCCTGGTTTTCTCAGACTAAATTGTGGGCCTGCACATCACTCATTGGTGTTCACATGAACACAGGGTACACTATGTCAATGATCTCAACTATTACCAGTCACACTCAGCAATACCTGACGCAGGTCCAATGCCGCCAATTCAGGGTCGTCACCTTAATCCTCTCAAGAATCCCCGACGGGGGCATCACGCGTCTTCATCTATCCAAATACAGAGTCCACATTGGGGGTAGCACGCATTTTAATATGTCAAATTACATATCCCCGGTGGGGGCATCACGTATTCTCAAGCAGATCCCCGACGGGGGTATCATATATTTTTCGTTGATGCACACGTCAGCGAAGATCAAGCAGATCCCCGGCGGGGGTATCACACATTTTTTGTTGATGCACAAGTCAATGAAGGTCAAGCAACCTTGACAGTTTTCCCAACAGGGATGTTATCCGTTGAGGTACACGTCATCGAAGGTCAGGCAACCCTGACAACACAAACTATTGGCAGAAACTCCAACAGAACAATGATATGTCCAGGCGATACAAAGTACGAATGATCAACCTCATTGGAGATGATTGATGATGGAATATGTTATACACATCCTCAAACAGACAAGGCTACATCCACACAGAGTCTCTTATACATAAGAGATACATCTTCATTATAAAGTCTGTATCAAGGATTCAAGACTTTGGTGATAACCCCAATATCAACAATCTTAAAGATTCCTGGTAGCTGTGGATCGCACGTCCATGAAAGTTCATCAGGCTACTTATCTATTGCCATCACGGTCAAAGCCACAGGGAGCTGGCAATCTTCCCACCATGTTGGAGAACAATCTAACAATCCATATGCATCATACATTTGCATTATGTTGCTGCACATGGCATCATGTTTATCTTGTTGCATTTCAAGTGTCTAGGATTCTTTATTCTATCCATGCCATTTCATTGCATGAATATGATAAAGAGGGGCATCTGTAGACACTCAAATTGTTTTTGTACACCTGTCACTAACATTACAGGATGGCAGATTCGTCTTTCAGAGATAACCCTGGGAGATGACGCAGTTCAAATACTAGAAATTCCACCGCTGAGGACAATTCTATCTCGGAGATAACCCTGAAATGCTCAGTTCCAGTCCCGGAAACAACACCGAGAATAGCAGTGCTAACCTTAGAGACAACCCCAAGGAATACAGTTGCAGTTCCAGAGATAACCATAAAAATGCTTGTTTCAAATGCATGTAATCAATTTGAACCTTCGCACTCACACCGAGGCACTCAGTACAAGACCTGCAAATAACACCGGGAAGACATGCACACCTCTGAGATGACACTGAGAACCTTCAACACTTGCAGCAGTCCAATCTCAGAGATAACCCTGAGCAACGTCTGTTTAATAGCCCAAATCGGAGATAACCCCAGTGAGGGGGCAAAGCCGTCATCCTGCCACCTTGACCCCACATCGCGCCATCTCAACATCTCATACATACATTTCTACACAACATTTTCCTACAAGAACTAAGGATGTCCCATCCCGAGTGACTATTACGTAGGGGAACAGATAGAATTTGAAGCTGAAAGACCGGAGGGCATGGTCTCATCTTCCTGACTTTATACAACCTCTAATCCCATGTCATTGCATAACTCTCGATAACGGCAGTCCAAAATAGGTCTTATTTACCTCAGTCGGATTCCCATATTGCAATTCTGAAAGTTCGAGCGAACATCACCATATATGTATGCATGTACTTCGAGACGGCGAGACCCACTGAGCTTGGGGCACCCCGGGCAGCCGCAGATACACCTGTGGCTCCCCCTCTATAAATAGAGGGCTTGGGGTGGCCATTTTATAATAGAAAAAGGCGAGGAAGCCCTGTCAAATTTGCTCTGTACACACCCTAAATTGAGTGCTTTCTCATTTTAAACACTTGTGAGCTCACATATAGCTACTATTTTTACCGGCGGGAGCCGAGTGTTCATCTACCTAAAGTTATAGAAGTCTTCTTTGACAGTCCACTATAAGCCTTCTTACATACCTTAAAGCCTTTCTCTTAATCTTTGTACACACTATTCTTCATGTTGACAATCGTGTTACGTTTGTATGCAGGACTTGATGCATCGTGGTTTCATTTCAGATTTGTATATATATATATACATATATATATATATATATATATATATATATATATATATATATATATATATATATATATATATATATATATATGGACTAACATTATCGAGTTATACCTCGATTGAGCCTAGATTTATGTCTGGAGCGTTTATTTGCTTTTGTATATATATATACTTATATATATGAATTGTGTTTTGAACTCTATTCGATGAGCCTAGACTTACGTCTGGAGCGTTTATTTGTTTTCTTATATATATATATATACTTATATATATATGTGTGTGTCGAACTACATTCGATGAGCACGGATTTTACATCCAAGGTGCATTTATTGCTTTAATATATATATATATATATATATATATATTTTATATATATCAACTGTTGTCGAACTTTGTTCGACGAGCCTGAATTTTACATCTGATGCGTTTACTACTTATATATATATATATTTACTTTTCTTCTCGCCTGGAGTTAATTCATGGCGATTGATTGCTTTTACAGCTTTATTTACATTTTCGATCCCCCATGGAGGTGCTTCGTGGTGGTCGATTATATACGTATATATATATATATATATATATATATATATATATATATATATATATATTTGACTTTTATATATATAATTGCTTAATACTTTCGCATTAATTAATCATGCATCATGTGAGCCTAGGAATCATGTGATCACTAATTCAGTCTACTGAATCTAGATTCGGTTCCCGTGATAGACATTTTCAGCTGTAAGCAGCTTGAAAATTTATTTACAATGTATGGACTTCCTCAGATGGTTTTCATGCCCACGAGGAGTTCGGCACTGCTTTGTACACTATTTTCTCGAAGATGCTTCGCATATCGAAAATTAAAAACAATTAAGACAAACACTAAATAAAAAATGGAAGTGTAAAAGGTCTCAATTACTATTGAGCATAAGGGTTTTAAACCTTTTTTTACGAAACATCACTGCCATATCTTGTTAAAAACTGAATTTTTACACAAATTCAAACCCTGTGTATATAGGTGCAAACGAGGCCTCGTACTACTTCCATATAACTGCACATTGACCCACACATACTTATACATTCATATAACAGTTTCTTGAAAAGTGGCGGTCACCGTGGTAACACGGATGTCGGGGGGTGCCTAACACTTTCCCTCCGCATAATCAAGCCTTCAGACCCTAATGAATCTCGGTTTCAAAGACCCTTTTAGCAGTGTCATATCATTAGGTCAATGTGCAAACCTTTTCTCAGTTGTGTTGGTACAACCATTTAAAAAACAAACTGGTGACTCTTATAGTCCAATCGTCGACATGTACATGTCGGACCTTTTCACAACTTGTTTTTTCAAACAAATCTCACCTAACATGAGAACACCAAAGAACAAGAACATAAAAGGGACAAATAAAAATCCCGACGTCGACAGTGGAAAACTAGTCGATTTGAAGAACTGACACCTTGTTAAACAACCAAGGTTTCAGTCCTAGTTCGAAGCGTCTAACTTTCCTCTCTTCAGTTTCTACTTGGTGCGTTGAAAATTGTGTGAGCTCGTTAAACTTGGCCGCATACTGCGCCACCGCATCTCCCCTTGTTTTATTTTAATAAACTTCACCTCCATCTTATTCTTAATACTCTTTAGGAAATAATTCTCGAAGAACAAGGTCTTAACCCTTTCCTAGGTTATAGTCCCTTCTTCTGCTCTATGTTGATTGACCTCCCTCCAATAATTTGCTTCGCCCTTTATCATGTACGAAGCAAACACAATCTTCTGATCTTCACCGACACGAGCAATGGAAAAGGCTTTCTCCATTTCTTTAATCTAGATATGTGCCTCGATAGGATCGATAGTACCCGTAAATTCTGGAGGTCCTACACTCCTAAAGTCTTTAAAGTTTGTAACTGGAGCTGCTTGGGGATTGGGTTGTACTGATTCGTTATTTCTTCCCCGCAAGGCCTCTCCTAGCAAATGTACTAGTTGTTGGATAGGGTCTACTTGTTACCTCACGTTATTTACCGATTCTTTTGCTATTGTTAGTCTACGTCTGGGCGGCATTTTCTGCATCAAAAAATTTCATTCTTATTATCTAATTATCTTACTTAAGTGTTTCTTCGACGTAAAAAGGAAACAAAATTTTATGACACATTTTCTGAAATAAGAACATTTATATTCATATGCCTAATCATTACCTTGATATGATCATTCATAGCATACTTCTATAAATGTCAACAGATCCCCTAATATCAAAAAGATGGGTAAACACTAATATACTGCCCCTCTAACATAAGCCTACTCGGGGTTTACATAACTATCCCATATCTCACACAAAATATTGGGACTACACATCAAATATACACAATATGCCTATACTACTGGACACCTAACCAACAAGTTATCCCAACATCTCGCGCTCCACTGCGCTCTTGTACTCATCTTGTGTCATGTGAGTAATCATTTCTCTACTCAATGTGTAATGAGTTTACCTTTGTTATGCCGGATAATGGTACATGTCATCGATCAACCTCTCTATTGTTGTGCGAAAACATAGCCCATTCGGTTCATCTTCCTCCTCTTGCATCTTGTCTCATCATCTAAGTCATTAGTTCTATCGTTGGCTTCCTCCCACTTCTCCTCGAAGTAAATCCTGTAACGAACGAGAAATTTGTAATTAATTGTATTAATTTTAAATATTTATTGAAATAAATAAATATTTGAGTTAATTTATTTATTGAGATAAATAAATATTCGATGAAGTTATTATGTAATAATTTAATTAGGAAATATGTTAACTTAATTAATGTATCATAATTTTATGGATTTAAGATTTTATTTAATGAAATAATAAATTAAAAAAATTGTTTAATAATTACTATGTGTAATGATGATGTTCTAATTTGATTTAACAATTAAATTAGAAATTTAATAATCTATTAAATAAAATTATAATTGTAATTATAAGTTAAGCATGAAATTTGACTTGATTTAATTAACTAAATAAAGGTGTGACAAATAAAATATAGGATAAATGAATTATTAAAATAGACTAAAATGGGATATTTGAAACTAGCCAGACATGGCCTTGTGTCTCTTGGTTGTTGTAATTGCTGAACCATTGGTTTTTTTACCTGACGACTTTAGATTGCGCATGATGGTATATCAGTGTAGTGATAAGTAGGATTTATACCTACTTATTGGTTACCAACTCACGTGAATTATGCTCAACTTAAGTAGTTTTATTGTGTTTTATTTTTTTTTTTTATGTTTATTTTGCAGTATGCATAGCTGGAACTCCCATAGCAACATAAGGCATGGAATCACATGAAATGGCATGGGGATAACATTAACATAGCACGATGGAGTTGAGATAGAATGTAGATAGAAGCTGGACGTGACCAGGTGAGAAGAAAGATCAAGTAAGAAGTAGAGTGAAGAATGAAAGAGTTGAAGAAGAAGGAAGCAACAAACAGAACCAACAACAACAAGCCAACAAAAATCACGAAGTCAAAGAATTGTGAAATGCCATACCGCCATTATAATAAACAAACATGGCGCCGCGCTAAAAAGAGAATCTGAGGCGAGATAAAGGCGATTCTTGTACGCGGCGCTCAAAGAACAAAGGGCAAATGGTGGCGCTTCGCCATGCATACGCCAGAAACTCCTATAGTGCTCTCGCGCTCGATTTGCATTATATAACTGCGCGACCGCGCCGATCATATTCTATTTAAACTACTTACTTTTTTGTAATTTGAATTTGAGAATGGTTTATGAGTTTTTTTCATTACTGTTCATAGATTTAGACTACTCTGGAGAGAGTGAGGGCATTTGATTACTACTTTAAGCTCCTCTATTTAATTAATTGCATAATAATTATAGTTTTCATACATGGAGATTTGTGTGGATTAGAAAAAGCCTGGAAACAGAATTTGCAGCAGGAATTAACATATTTGATATCTCAATTCTCTTTAATCTCTTGTTTATATTGTTCATTTCTTTGGTTTGCTTCAATCCCATAATGGCTTTTGGTTCTGAAATGAACTAATTTCCATTATGGGATTCTAATGGATTTTAATGCGTAGTTTAAACTTGTATGACTTATTGTGATGTTACATATTTAATATTGGATTGTCCATTATGGTTGTGCTAAATGTTTGAATGCTTGATCACCATTCACACTAATTTCTTGATTGGATTTGGAAAATGAAATATATGTATAGATTAGACCATATTGACATATGTTCATAAGGCTTATTTATGTTAGGCTTTGTGATTTGTGATCCGGATATGCATATACCGTTTCACCATTTGTATTCATTAAGAGAGTTTGAGCTTAATCATATTTTTTGTAAATTCACATAGACATATAGTGAGTTTAGTAACTGTGATGCTTACATGAATTCTATCAATTGTAGATTTTGTGTAAATTGGGCATAGTTCATTGAAAAATGGTCGTGTTTCACTTATGTGCTCTTGACTAGCTTTTCGTATTTAATAAGTAGATATAACATGAGGCATACATTTTAGATGAAGCATTAGATGATATTAGAATCTCATATCTTTCCAATTTATTACCTCCTTTTAATAATATTTATTTATTGTGTTGATAATTATTTTAGATATAAATTTATCTATTGATTGATAGTTTGAGCATATAGAAATAGTGATTAAGTTGTTGCATGTAAATTAGATTTAACACCTTTCTCCGTGGATCAATACTTTTCTTACTCTATACTACTTGTTGACCCATGTATAGTTGCATGAGTTAGAGTCCATTTTTGTTAAACCAAAAAGGAGGCAACAAGTTTTTGGCGTCGTTGTCGGGGTAAGGCGTTTATTTTTAATATTGTCATCATTAATTAAAGCTAGATTTCCATGACTTAGACAATTCTATTCTTATCTTTTTTCTATTTTATTTTTGTTTGTATTCCAGGTACTTGTGGATAATATATGCGCACTTGATCGTCACATCCTGAGTTGATTCCTACACACGAAAATATCAACAGTAGTGCTTGGAGATCGAGAGCACGTAGGAATATACTATAGGGATTTCGGCATAAAACCGCAGCGGAAAATATAAATTATAAAGCAAAATTCGAAACCCTAAAACAGGATCCATGCGAAAACAGACATTGATTCGGTGTTTAAGAGATTATACCGATTATGAAAGGCTTTGACATGACGCCCCCAAATTTTGGTATCTCCCAACCCGACAGATGGTGCTACACGATAATACAATTCATACAGTCATTCCACTGAGATAACAACAAAATGAGTGTATTTACTATATTCTTATTACAATAGTAATAAATCCTTTTCTAGGTTCATAAACCGAATACATTCTTTGTTATTCAAAGTATATACAAATACTCTAGTCTATTACAAGATAATTATTATCCATCTTAGGCTTTGCTTTGTCTCTCTTAGAACTCTCAATTCATTTGGCTTTAGCTACAATCATATAATTCAAGCAAGAAGTGAGCATAACTAGCTCAACAAGTCTAACAAAGGATCATATGAATATCACATCGAGAATTATATGATTATCTTCCATAACTGAAAAAATAGTTATGAATCACCATGAAGCATTGACTAGTACTTCTCATTTCATAACAATGTTTCCAAAGTATATATAATAGCTTAGAAATTCTGAAACGGTCAAAAGACCATAAACATACTCTTTTCATTTTTATTCTTGAAAAGGACATCCGACACTAAGGCCATCCATCCGGCATTTTACGAGCACTTCTAGGTGATCAGCCTATAGTACTCTATGTTGATCAACACTCTTCCGTTAAAGGTATTTATGTTTAAGTTTTGGCAACCTCGCGTGCCCATCGAATAATCGATGAAAAATACTTTTGTTTGTTCATATACAAACTTACCTTTACATCCGTACCAAATACTTGGCATAGGTTAGCGTTAACGGTTCTATATCGAAAGACTTGTAAACAAATCAATCTAACGCTTACGATTAGTCTAGCCGAGTTAAACAAGCATCGACTCTTTCCTTAAAACCATTCATGCATTTCAGAACATGAATCATAGAAAACTTGAATAACACGAAGGTTAGACAAGCGTTAATAAAACTTGTCTTCAAGCGTCTTCATATATACTATTCAATAATTCTCAGTCTTTACTGGATCTACATGATATATTCACATAGCACACTATAATTAGCTACCAAACAAACTCACTTTATTGTTTTAACCAACTTCTTTCTCTTCTATACCTCATTTGAATTTATTCCATTAGTAATGTCAATTCGACTTACTATGATTTGTTACGGCTCGTTAAAGTTCTTACGTTATTAACTGGCATTCGATCATTAGTAGTGAAGTACCAACGTTGAACATCATTCACGATTTACTTGCTTATACTTTTGCGTTCTTTTGTTAATTCTTATTAAACCATACTAAATCTACGAAATTTAGTTCTTTATACGAAGCATCGCTATAAACTACGAAATTTCCTGTGTCATCGGGTAATGACTAAATAGGAGCTTCACTCAATCTCTTCTTCAGTTCTTGAAAAGTGTCTTCACATTTCTTAGTCCATACGTACTTCACCGTCTTCCTCGTCAAGTTAGTCAGCGGAGTAGCTATCTTTGAAAAGTCCTGAATGAACCTTCGATAGTAACCCGCTAACCCTAGGAAACTCCGTACCTCGGTTGGTGTTTTCAGTTGTTCCCAATTCATCACGGCTTCCACCTTCGCTGGATCTACTGAAATCTCCTCATGGTCAATAACATTGCCTAAAAACTGAACCCTCTCTAACCAAAATTCACACTTAGTGAATTTCACATATAACTTCTCCTTCCTTAATGTCTCCAACACTATTCTTAGGTGTTCAGTATGATCTTCTGGCGTCTTAGAGTAGACTAGAATATCATCAATAAACACCACGACGAACTTGTCCAAATATTATTTGAACACCCTGTTCATCATGTCCATAAATGCAGCAGGTGCATTAGTCAACCCAAATGACATCACCAGAAACTCGTAATGACCAAAACGAGTCCTGAATGTTGTCTTTGGCACATCTTCATTCCTAACCTTCAGCTGATGATACCCCGTCCTTAAATCTATTTTGGAAAAATATTTAGCCCCCTTCAACTGATCAAAAAGATCATCGATCCTGGGCAATGGATACTTATTCTTTATTGTTAACTTGTTCAACTCTCGGTAGTCGATATAAAGTCTCAACGATCTGTCCTTCTGCATGACAAATAGAACCTGTGCTCCCCACGGTGAAACACTCGGTTGAATGTACTTTCTGTCCAATAATTCTTGCAGCTGTACCATCAACTCCTTCATCTCCACTGGGCGCCCATACGATACTGAGTGCCCTAGAAGCTGTGCCGCCCGGCACAATATCTATTATGAACTCGGTCTCCCTATCCGGCGGAAGACCCGGTAACTCACTTGGAAATACATCCACGAACTCACTCACTATAGGTATTTGTTTCATGGTTGCTCCCATTTTCTGGGTATCAACCACATGACACAAATAACCTACACACCCCTTCCTAAATAATTTCCTAGTTTGTGTCATGGTAAGACAACACGAACGTCCCGGTGATTTATTCCCATAAAATATTACATGAGATTGAATTGATGTTTTAATACTAACGCATTTCTTTTGATAATCTATAATTGCCCCATGATTTATAAGCCAATCCATTCCGAGAATTACATCGAATTCTCCTAACTTTATCGGTATCAGATCTACCGATAATTTACAACCTCGAATGTCTACGCAACAACTCCTATGAATATCTTCAACATGAATTATCTCTTCGTTTGCTACCTTAATGTTAAAAGGTATAAGTAGCTTTTCGGGAAGTAATCCTAGTCGTCTAGCAAAATCACATGCGATAAATAAACAAATAGCACCCAAGTCAAACAAAGCATGTATGCATATAAGTCATTGATCGGAATAATACCATGACTACGTCCCCGAGGCCATCGCGTCTTGATCGGTCATATTAAAGTGCACGGCCATCGGCCACTTATTGGTCATTTGGACCCCAATAGTTAACTTACCACTATCGGGCGCCCTTATTCCCGTTGTCCCCTTCTTTAAGGCGGTTCTTTGCCATGTGGTCCGTAGACCCACATACAAAGCACCCATGATTCTTCTTGGGCTTGGATAGTTTGCTTAATATGCCCTCCCGTCGTCATAATTATAACACACACTACTTTCCTTTGAGAGACTCCTAGGTGTGTCTTTCCACAGGTTTTACAGGCCTCCATCCTCCTCTTAGGGTCTCCTTGTTTCACTTCGGTATTCTCCGAGCTAACTACCTTCCTTTTATACCCTTCGCCACTCCAGCTGGCACCTTCAACTTTCACTCCTCCATCCACCTTCCCCTTGCTTTTCTTGTCCTTGTGGTATTGGCTCAACGCCTCGCTACCACCTTCTGTAATTATTGCCTTCTCTAAAACAACTCCAAAGGAAGTACTTTGGAACACAGAGATACGATTATAGAGCCAGGGTTTCAATCCCTGCTCAAACCGTCGAGCTTTCCTCACCTCGGTATCCACTTGATGTGGAGCGAACCTTGCTAGTTCATTAAACTTTGCGGCTTACTGGGGAACCATCATGTCCCCTTGTTTTAAATCTAAAAATCGCATCTCCATCCTTCCCTGCATGCTCGTGGGAAAGTAGTTCTCATAGAATATTTCCTTGAACCTCACCCACGTTATCACATCTATTCCGGCCCTTGCCTGATTGGCCTCCCACCAGAAGTTGGCCTCTCCTTCATCATGTAGGTTGTGAAGGCAACCTTTTGGGCCTCAACGACATTTGCTATTACAAATGCCTTCTCAATCTCCATAACCCACGTTTGGGCTTTGATAGGGTCCGTAGTTCCTTTGAACTCCGGCGGACCCACACTCTTAAAGTCCTTAAATGTAGTAGCTCCTGCTACACCAGGATTCACGGGGATATTAGCCCAAGTTTGGTTAAACGCTGCGGTTAAAAGGTTCAAAAATTCCTGTATGGGGTTAATTGGACCTCCCTCCGGTTAATTCGTGTTCGAACCTTGGGTACGTGGTACTCTTCTTGGCGGCATTTTGCTGTTACAATAAACACATATTTCGTTATTATTCATTTCCTGTCAGTTAGTTATTATTCAATGCTAAACAATAACTTAAACATTCGTTACTCAACTTTTTTTCGAAAAAGAAAACTTATATTTATTCATTGTAGTATAATACTACATCAGTTACATAAAACAGCCTAAAATTTGGATACATTACTTTTCATTATTGCTTTCCAAAATTGGGATTTACAAAAGACTACCCTTGATTATACAAAAGAGGGCTTTACGTCACTACTAGATACACAAATATGTACATATCTAACTACTCTAACAACTACTCGATCATATCTACCTTAAGGCATTCTCGAAATCTGCCTTGGCAAGACCGACAATCACTGCTGATAGTATGATGTGTCTGCACTGTCTCCACAGGATACCTAGCTTCCTGCAACTAGAAATCCTCATGAGAACTCCTATGAATATAGGACATTCTCCCTATTTTCTGTTTCTTGGTCTTTAGCTCGCTCCTAAGCTCAAAGACCTCTTGTTTTAGCTTATGGACCTTGTCCTTAGCCAAAACTCTCTCGTCATGTCCCTGTTCCAACATGGACTCCACGTCCGTCTTGTCCTCTATAACCGCTTGGAGCTCCGCCTTCAGTTCCTTGACCTCCTGACAGTAGTGTATGTTCCTATCTATCACTGACATGAATAGTGACATCATCGACTCCCCTGGATTTATCTCTGCTGCTATAGCTACTCGGTTGAAGGATACTACCTCCACTTCTTATTCCAACATACCATCAAATACAGACATGAGGTCTGAGCTTTCGGAGTCTCCAGACTCCACCACAACTATCTCAGGATCTGATGCTATGGGGTTCAGTATGATTTCTATCTGGTTTATCGACCCTTCGCTGACTACCTGTACATCTCTATTTTAACCTGACATCTACAACAACACAAAAGTTGATTAGTACACGTCAGTATAATAAAACACATAACATATATGATGCATTTTTATAAGGTTAGCTTCCATATTTTATTCTTTGACTTTTTTTAAGGTTATGACTTAAGGTTTTTATTTTCCCCCCTTAAGTTTTATAACCTAATGCTTTGATACCAACCTGTGACGCCCCCAAATTCGGGTATCTTCCAACCTGACAGATGGCGCTACACGGTGCTACAGTTCACATAAACATTCAATTGAAATGCCTCAAAAGAACGGTTATGTCTTGTATATATATCAAAAGAATATTTACATTTCCCCAGGTTCTTTACAACCAATACATTATCTTTGTCATAATATCAATATTATTTCTTACAAAATCTATACTATTACATAAGCAAGCTACGGGTTCGCCTTTGCCTTCCCTTTATCCTTCTTGGGATCCATCGGTTAAATCGGTCTTGGTTGCATTCATATGGTTCAAGCGAATGTGCCTAACTAGCTCGTAAAGTACAACAATTCGAGGAAAATAGCATGCTTAAAAACACGAGAATCGTATATCTTCAATAAGCGGACAAGAGTTACAAGTACTATTGAAAATTCAAAATAACACTTCTTTTCATTCAAAACGTTTTACAACAACAATATTCAGTAAAACATCAATTCCAGTTCAAGACCGTAAGTATTTTATAAGTACTTTGAAAAGGACATCCCGACACGAAGTCCGTAAGTCCGGTATAGCTTACGAGCATGTCTAGGTGATCAGTGTAACGTCCCGAAATCCGGTCTATCTTCACACCCGGATTCCGTACATCACGAGTACGTAATTCATCCAACATACATCATTATATACTGAAATATAACGACATACACTCTAAAATCCCAGGTTCTGGAAACCTTATAACCTTCTTCATTACAAATATAGTAAATACATTATTCATTTCATCTTACAAGAGTGACTTTTATCCGCCACCAAGGATACATAATAGTTCATTAAACTAGTCTATAATTCAATTTCATCTTTTTACATTACAGGTCTTCACTTGATCTTCTCGCTTATTCACCTTCTGAATGGTACTGCATCTGGATACCGTCAGCTTGATCTTTACGGGATCCTTAAGTTCTTTTAACCTTATTAGCTGAAAATTGTTTTTCATTTAAAGCAAGTGTGAGCATTCAATTGCCCAGCAAGTCATAACAGTTGAACAAACAACTTCATAATTAAAACATTTCTTTAGAACTTCTATATAGAACAAAGGTTATAAGCGGCTTGAATAATAGGAATAGTCTCGATTCCTATCATCTTAAAACATCAGTCATTTTCACTTTGAAATACTTTCATGCTTCTACCTTTTTCATACACATCCTATTTGGCTAGAATCAATAGCACAGACTTAACAATAACGGTTCATGTATAAACAGAACATACTTGTATTACACAGATCAATTATAGAACAATGCATATCATAGAAACACCAAAGTGTTCAAATTATGGCTCAAGGCCTCATACATTTTACCACCTTGTACATACATCGCACATATGCACATAGACAAGACTTCTCAAGTACAACATCTGAAAAGTTTAAGAAACTAGCATTCATGTAATATGAATGAAGTTAGGAAACTTGCCTTACGCCCAGCTACAACATACACTGAGCTGCTCATTCCAATTCCTATATAACACATAAGGAGAAAACATAAACACCAATTAGTCATATATCGAACTTACGCATTGGTTTACTTAACTTTACTTCTTAGGGTTTGCGTTCTTGCAATATAAGTTTACGCGACTAACCTCCTTTACCAGTTTACGGCTTTATGATATACGGAGATGTCTTACTCATACGTTCATCATCTTGGATCATTTATATTCTTATCTGACTCACATTCGGCTTTCATTAATCTTATTATCGTTCATTACGGCTTTCTTGATAATTTCAATCTTATTAATACTTTTGTTATTCATTACATGAACCCCATGTTCATTACTCGTTCTTAGTGTCGAAGCCATGCCAATCGTTGTATGCTAAGATCGATCGATCATCGCAACAATGTTGCGTTCACAGCGTCTATATGCTTCACACTTATCTCTTATTATCATGACATAACATCGAAATGTTATTCACTACCCTCGTCACTCAACGTCTAAGGAATCACAACCATAGAAATTCCTCACGTTCGTTCATCCCGACTACGGTCCCCGACCATCGGTTACGTAACTTGTGATTTATATTCTTTGTTATTTAATCTCGCTTAATCTTTACGTTCAACCTTTAATAAAGGTTTAAGTCATTTGCTTAAGTGTTATTTTAGGTGAACTATATGTTCATATTTCTTTCTTGCACATCTCCTAGTAATTGAGCATTTAAAATCTCATTTCTGGGCATTGCCCTGCACCGGCGTTGCGGCGCCGTGCCCTTTCCTTTCCTCTCGCGGTGCGGCGCGACCTACTTCTCTCTCCTCTCTTCCCAGGCTGGCGCTGCGGCGCCAAGTCCTTCGTTATCTCTTGCGTTGCGGCACCACTCTCCAGAAGATTATGGCTGAGCTCATCTTTGCTGGTGGCTTCTACTTCTCCTGATCTATCCCGGCGTGGCGCGACAAAACCCTAGAAATTTTTCTAAGTGTTAAATAAATTCGTTGAGGCGCTCACTTCCGATCTCATAACTCCTTCGTTATAACTTCGGGCGAGGTCCTTCGAGCCATTCTCTTCCTTATCTTACATACTTGATACCCCTTGAAGCAGAACTTCGTTACGAATGATTAATGTTACATTATTCGATGGCTTGATCTTCACCCTTTGTTCATTTTACGCTTTTAACGCTCTTCGTTCGTTAAATCCAGTAATTTCGGTCATCGAACTTCCGGAACTCATTCGTTCTTGAGTCCACGACTCACGTTTTCTATGTTCTCTTACTTCCCTATGAAACCCTACCCACTCGAGTTCATTTACTAACTTTCTAATTCTCATTTGACTTTTAAGGAATTTTCGCCATAACTTCGTTATAGCTAAGTTTTAATCCGTTCTTCATGAACGTTTCTATCAATCCTAACCAAGCAAGAAGCAACCAACTTATACACGATGGTTTTAAACTTGTCCATCAACAACAATTATCCTACGATGGTTTTAAATTTGTCCATCAACAACGTTCTTTGTGTTCTTCGTTCGTTCTTCATTTTAATCTATATTTTGGATTATGATTCCACTTTTTATTGGAATTTGATGTTATAGAACATCATTCCTTACTTATTTCACCTACTTATTCATATAATCCACTCGGATCGTTCTAATACATTACGAATCTTATACTTCCTTAAGAAATTTATAAACTAAATTTTTAAGTTCTTATTTCTTCTTTTCTCATGATTTCAACCATATGAAATTATTTCTAACCTCATCTTCTCTCAATTCTCATCAAGCTATGTTTTAAACATATTAAACTTAAAGAAAATATTAGAAGAAACTAGGGTTCAGATTACCGTTCTTTTTTAATCCTCTTCCGTTATATAAAGCCGGCGATTTGCAAGCTTTGCTATTACACGGTCACTTTCGATCCGATCATTCATACTCACGCTCTTCCTTCTCCCTCCCATCCGAACCCTCTCTCTCTCTCTCTAAGGTGTAGGATTTTCAAAATCCAAAACAAATGAAATAAGCTTACTATTTATAGATTTTCAAAGCTAAGGGCATTTTAGTCATTTCGCCCCACCTCCTTACTATTCCTACCTCCTCCCACAACTTAGCCACCAAGTTTACTTGGCCACCAAGTTTACTTGGTGGCCAAGTAGCCGCCCCACATGCCCATGGGTCACCCCATGGGTTGCCCCATGGTTCTTACCCATCCGTTTACCCATCGGTTCGATCCGCGGTTTATTTTCTTGGTTTGGGCCTTAACCCTAATTCTTATTGGGCCTATTTTGGGCTTGATTTCACAAAGCGTTGGGCTTGACCTAATCTAAGTCCAATTAGATTCTACAAAGTCCATGAACTCAAAGTCCATTAAGACTAATCGTATTCTACGCATCTCATTCTCGTATTTTCTTCGTATATAGTTCGTACGATATTCGTATTATACGTCATACTAATCTTCTTACTATACTCATATAATAACTAGTATTATCCTCATATTTCTCACGCATAATAAACCCTAATGGTTATACGTGATCATAAAATTCTCGAAACTCACTTTGCCTAACCCTAGGTTTTGAGTCCGTATGCGAAAAATTCATTTTTGCCATAACTGAAATATTATTGAATATTCCATCACGTCTCAAAATTAAACGTAATCTATAACTTCTCGGAATTTCAAAATAAATCTCCGAGCAGAAACGGATAAATAGTGCCTATTTCGTCTTTCCCCGAAAATATTTTGTTCCCAAAAAACTTCTATTTTCGTCTTGATAATTCTTACTCACTCAGACTAGCTCGTAGCCAGAATACTCCCGACTTATAATCATCCTAGGTTATAGAACGATTAATAAACACATAGCACATAATAGTATTAATAAAAATTAGTTTTATTAATAACTAATTCTTTAAACCTAAATTATGGACGATCCGAATTTTTGGGTTGTCACAATCAACCTATAGTACTCTATGTTGATCAACACTACATTCATTAAACGTGTATACGTTTAAGTTGTGGCAACCTCACGTGCCTGTCGTTTGACGATAAAATAATTTGAGCATACACAATCTACTTTTGAAAACCACAACAATATTAGTTCGATAAATCCTTATCAACACTTGATACAATAACATAGCATATGTCTAGCCGAAAGGATTGGCTTTGACATTCCTCAAATACTAACTCATGAAAAGAATACATGAATCACAAAGACTTGCCCAGATCGAACTGGAACAAGGGTTAGAGTACTTTCCTTTAGCGTCTGCTACAATTTATAACACGTGCACTTTACGTCTTTAAGGTCTCTACATTAGATGATAGCATAACATAGAACATTAGGTCATGAATGATCACACTTGGTTCCTAAAGAATCTTACCCTACTTCTCAATCTAATTACATATTTGATTTGTTATTATTGGTTCCGGCTTTCCGTTAGATCATTCTTACATTCATTTGCAATTGATTTAACTAAACCCTAAGTGTTCATACTTAAGGCTTAGTAATGTCTTAACAATATTTCATTATAATCCTTTTTCAATTGCTTATCAATTACTAGCCATGCTCTATATGTAAACATTCATTATTGTCTTGGTCTTGAGGCTGGCACTGCGGTGCGGCTATTAATGCAATCTGCGTATTGCTATTTACCTCTTATTGCTCAAAAATCTAGGCTCATTATTGCGGCGACGCGAGTCTCAAGTGTTAATAAGTCGTATTGCACATATTTCATTCTCAAAAGGTTATGGCTTTGCAGACTTTTTATTTTGTGAGATTCCCGGACACGTAACTCCTTCGTTATAAGTCCGAATTGGCTCGTTCAAGAGCCTACGGTTCACAAATCACGTACTCTATGCATTCATGCAAGAATCTTATCTATTTTACTTCGTTTCCTAAAATTTTACCTATTAGTTCATTTTAACGAAAATGATATACGTTCGTGAATGTTCAATGCTCGTTTCTTCGTTCTAAGTCGGAATTCGGTCATTTTCGAGTCCGCAACTCTATAATGCCAAATATGACTTGTCTCCATCAAAAACCAATGTTTCCAATGTCAAACACAAAATACGACTTCCATTCCGACAATTTTACAAACTCGACGATTATCGTCGTATCGTGTGAATTCCGACGAAACCTCATTACCAATCATTCTAGGTGAATTTTAATTAACATGTAAATATTACAAGTTACTTATTACACCAACTTAATAATAAAGTAGGTTTTGACTTATTCTCATAAGTCAATGACTTATTTCACTTATTATCTACAATTCTCATGCTTATGACAACAAAGGCAATTCTTCATAAGTTTATTAACTTATTTAAGTTCAAGTTGCTTATTCAACTTATTTGGCTTAAGTTCATTCATCAATGACTTATGACATGTTCTTAGTATTTAACTTCATTAGATTACACTTCTCTTATGTAAAGACCCCAAACTCGGGTACTTGAAACCCGAACTCGGTTCTTCACGATACCATTTCTATGAGCGGAATAATACTAATAATAATAACAATAATATAAACATCAAACTTTATTTACATTCATCAGAGTCTAATCCCAAGTACGTAACCTTTTACTATAATTCTTTACATGATATATAATACATATCATTATCTTAATACAGTCTAACTATTACAAAAGATACCATTAAACATGTTCTGTTGCTTTCTTTTTCACTTGTTCTTGTCTGACCTTCGAGTTGTTCATGCCTAGTTGAAAACATTTAAATTTAAGCAAGGGTGAGCATTTGGGTGCCCAGCAAGTAATAACAATTAGAAATATAAGTAGCTGAAAGAAATAAATGTTTTCTTTGTACATCACTTCTACACCGAATTTATAGTTGTGAAGTGGCTGAACCGATAATAACAACATAACAATTCTATCTCAAATTTTTGAAACTACGTATTAACTATATATATATATATATATATATATAGGTATTATTCGACAGGTTATGAACATTGTTTTTAGTTTTCGATAAGGTTAAGAAGAACTTCATCTGCAAACCGTCATAACTTACGGGCTTTAGGTTGTACTTCCTATGGGCCCTGTATTGATCAATACTACATTGCTAGAACGATATTATCGTTCATCCTTTGTCCGCCGTATGCGATAATAAAAATTTTCCCGTGATCGGGATGTTCATATTTTAATCCGGAATCCAGAACCAAAACAATTTGATTGGATACAAAAAGGTTTTAACTTATTCAACGATATTTCAAAATTTGTGTCTAGCTGATCAAATAGCTTAGACGGCTTATATATATATATATATATATATATATATATATATATATATATTAACATGTGATTAAATCTAATGATTATCCAAGTGGGGACACTTGTATAACCATATATAGAAATTAACAAACATAATATATATATATATATATATATATATATATATATATATATATCTGAATTATCATATACTAACATGTTGATAAACAATGAGCGGATATAGAATATATCACAATAGGGTTAATCATATAGCATAATAATAATATAATTACGAAACTTCTTACTCATGTCCATCAGATAAAGGAAATGCAAAGGTAAGATACTTGCACGATGCGCTTACTTACGATTAAGTAACTTAGTTCTATCTTTATATAACACCTATCGGTAATAAGATCATTTGATCGATTAGAATAACATACTATAACACATAGCACTACTTATTGCAGTCAGCACATAACCTAATCACATTATCATATATGTTTAACAACCATTGAATCACAAATAAACACATATCTAATTAAATTATCTAAGTCCAGATCAATTTTACGAAACATGTCGATTGTCTTAAAGCGACTTTATCGAGTAATTATCGAGTCTAAGACTCTATCACGTAGTTTAATATCTGTAAGTATCAGTCATATTATTTTTAAATGACTTATAATAATTTTTAAACAGTTATTATCTTTTATCACGCATTTTCAAACATCGGTATCATAATTAAATGATTTAAATATTAAACAATTCTATTATCATTAATATTTAATTAATATTAAACTATTAATGAAACCATTGCCAAAATATCAATGTTATTTATAATAACGTAAAATACTTTTAAAGTATTAATATTACCCTTAAATAATTTTTAAAAGAATTAAAATCATTTTAAATAATTATCATTAATATAATTATTTTTAAATGATTTTAATTAAATAAAACCATTTTAAAACTATTTATTTAATATAATTATTAAATAATTCTAATATCATTTAATATTAAATTATTAATGAAATTTTCCTTTAAATATCAAAAGTTATAATTTATAACTTAAAATATCTTTAAACACTTTATTTTTATTTTAAATGATTTTTATAATATTAAAATCATTTTTAAACTAATTTGTTTAATATAAATATTAAATAATTCTAATTTCATTAATAGTAATTAATTAATAAAATTTACCTTTAAATATTGAAAGTTATATTTTATAACTTAAAATATTTTTAAACTATTTATTTTCATTTAAAATGATTTTCTAATATTAAAATTATTTTAAACTAATTTATTTAATATAATTAATAAATAAATCTAATATCATTAAAATTAAAATATTAATATTTTTAATGACAAAATATCAAAAGTTATATTTTATAACTTAAAATATTTTTAGAATCCTTTATATAATTTTTATATAATTTTTAAATCATTAATTCTATTTTTCATAATTTATTCAATATATTCAATAACTAACTTAATTATTTTCTTATACTATAATATAATTTTAAATGATCTTTCATGTATAAAAATCATTTTTAAATAATTTATTTAATATTATAATTAAATAAATTAAATACTTTTAATATTCCAAAATATTAAATATTTATGAAATATATTCAAAATAATTAAAACTAATTTTTTGGATTTTAAAATATTTTTAGTAATTTATTTTGTATTTTTAATAACTAAAACTAATTTTTCTATTTATTTAATAAAAATAAATAATTTTGAAAATAAAGCGTCATTAAAGGCATACATAACGACAAAACCAAATCATTTATAGGTGTTTCTTGGCGTTCTTGATGAAACCTAGATCTTAAGTATGCGTTGATCGAGGCCTTTACTTTGACCAACATTTAAACACGAATCATGTTGTTTACGGGCAAGTTAAATGTTAGATCGGCTGTAGTACTAATGTAATCCTACAAGCTCCAACAACAAGAATGGTCAACAAGAGTGAAACCAATGAGATCTAAGCCTTCAAAGGGGCTATCAGACATGTTCTTCATTTTTACGGGTTACTAGAAATGAAGAACGATTTATTCCATCCACTTTGGGCTTCCACAACTTTCAAGATATAATATGTTTTAGTGATTTACAAGATGCAGTGTGTAACCAAAATGTAATTGAGTAGATCTATCACAAAACATCAACCAAATCACAACAAAATTAACAGATCCAGATCGGTCAAACCTTGTCGAAATACGTGATCATACATTTTTGGGTTACCCGGAAAATGTATTTCATATTCTTCACCTTTCGGTTTGGCCGTTCATCAAAAATCAACACGAATGACATTTAGACTATATAAAAGCTTGAATCAACGGTTCATCTACCAAACTACCATTATATTTCTACAATAACAACAAATAATCTAACACCTGCAAGATCCAAAGCCATGAACATTACATCGGATTGTCACCGGAAGATTACGGGTTACCAGAAAAGGAAAAGTCATAGTCGGTTAACTATGTTTAACCGTACCATAACTTTCGATACATTCATGTATCTCGACTTTGATTCAAGTTTGAGATCAAATATCTCATAACATACTACATGATTAAGCCTTTAAACAACAAAAACACTTAACAGAGAAAGATTTGTGGCCACTGACATTCGTTGTCAGACCAACAATTTGAACCTTTTCCAGATTTTGAAAAACACAAGATTTGACCACTTTAATGTTATGGATCTGGGATCTAACAACCCAGATCACTAAATAACATCTTATTACACAACATTAAATAACAAACAACAAGATCTAACATCGGATCATAAAAATTTAAATTCTAGGGTTTATACCTTTATGCTTTGATTCATGATTCTTGGCTTCTAGATACATTATGGAATTAGTGGGGCTTGTCTAAGGGACTGATATACCTTAATATTTTCGTGGGTTTTTAGTGAGAGAGAGTTGGTGAGAGCTTTGGAAAGAAATGAGCAAAAATGAACATTCTCTCTCTTTCAATCTATATATATAATGTGGTGCAATGCATTTTATTTGAGATATTCTTTCTTTGAGATGTGTAATATGTAGGCACAAGGCTAGGTTAGAGTGGTTGAGCAACTACACACAGGCCAAGATCTACAAGTTTCCTCAAATAATGCAAGAGGGGAATTTTTGTCATTTGGCTTAGAAATTTAATGGCATTTTGGTAACTTGTCAAACCCTTAGGGTTTAGGGTTTGTACCAATTTAGGTTTTAAAAGCAAAAAAAATTTAGGATTTCCAAAATTAGGATTTAAAAATATATAAATAACAATTTAGTTTCTAAAAAAAATATAATTAGGGTTTTCTTAATTAGTGTAGGTTTTCTAATTATATAAACTTACATATTAGGTTTAAAAACTTACTAATTATCATTAAATGACTAAATTAGCAATTAACTTTTCCATTTAGCAATTAGGGTTTTCCATTTGAAAATTAGGGTTTCAAAAATAGGAATTAAGGTTTATAGTTAATTAGGGTTTCCAAAATTTATTAGGGTTTTTCCTAATTAACATTGATATTTATAATAAATGTCATAATTCATATATCACGATTACAAAACAATCTTGTACTCTAATTTGGGTTTCAAATTAGGGTTTCAAGATTTCAGAAGTTAAAATTTTATAATTAGGGTTTTTCTAATTATGATTAATTAGGGTTCCTAAATTTTAATTAGGGTTTACCTAATTAATCAATTAGGTTTTTAATTACTTAACACTTTGCTAATTAGGTTTAAGGGACACTAATTAGCATTACACTTCCCAATTTAGTACGTAAATAGGGTTTACCCTAATCAAATTAGGGTTTATAATTTAAATATTAGGGTTTCAAAAAAAACATTAGGATTTCTAAATATTAATTAGGGTTTCACTAATTAATATTAAATTCTATAATACACCACATATATCACATAACACTGTTATATAACAGTATTGACTTTCCCATTTAAATTTAAAAATAGGGTTAAACAAATTAATGCTAGGGTTTCGACATTATACACTATAATTTAACCAACATTATTAGTCCACACATATACAGTACATAGTTACAGTACTAAAATAAAATAATATTATAATAAATATCATTAAATCACATAACATATTTACTAGACAGATTTGAAAATCTCATTTGACTTAAAACTAGGGTTTATCAAATACTGCATCACCATTGACCAATGCGTACATACAATACTTATTTATAGCACTGAAAAATTAAAATATAATTAATATTATATTATTATTCTTATTCCTTGATCAAAATCCAAAATTAGGGTTTGGATTCCATATCTGATTTATTCTTCCATAATTAACCTTAATAATTAAGGTAAAATAATTAACTTAATAATCTGTACTAAAATTCATATAATAAAATAATTATTCTAAAAATCACTCCATATATTATTTAAATAATATATGATTATATTTTAATGGAAAATAATTAATAAAAACATTTCGCTTATAAAAGTTATTATTATAAGAATATACTTTATATTAATCAATAATTCTAAAATAAAATTATTTGTAAACATTCATGTAATAAATATATTTTTATTTATTACATAATTACATACACACATTATCTTGTACAAATCCTCATCCTTAAAATAAAAAAAAATTATATGCAAAATTTTTGATTTAATTATATAGAAAATATCAGGTTGTTACATTCACCTTCCCTTATAAAGATTCCGTCCCCGGAATTACCATTTTAAAACCTATACATACCAGGGTACATAGCATACATAATCATTGCTATTAGATCTCGATCAAAATTGATCGAACTAATCTTTAATTATTCAGCCGAAAAGCTTATCTATCTTATTAAACGAAAATTTGATTTCTAAGAGAACTCAAATTCCTCCTTCAAAATAATTTATAAAATAATTTACTATATATAAGAAAATAATATATAAGAAATAAAATTTGTTTGAGTAATACTTGGAGTTGCATCCCCATTGCTGCTTCTGAGTTTCTTGAGCCATTCGTATTGAAGACGCTTGCGGTTGATTTCGTTGGTTTGATTTGTTGATGTTGGTCCAGTCGTCGCCAATGTCCTGCTGCCTTTTCCCGTATTCGCATTCCTTGCCTCCTTTCTCCTTCTTGGACAGTCTTCCACCTTATACTCAATTTTTTCACACTTAAACACACAGACTTGCCCTTTATCTCATTTCATTTTATTGTATAGGTGACAAAACTATCTTTTGCCTTCTGTAGACACTCGAAATTTCGCTTTCCTGTTACTAACTATGCAGGAGGACAAAAATGACTTCTTCACACTCCAGAGATAACCCTGGAGGATCACAACATCAATTCCAACCCCGAAGATAGCCACAAGAGATCCAGTTCTCAACCCCGAAGATAACCCCGGGAAATCAGGTTCCAAACCTCGGAGATAACCCAGGGAAAGTCAGTTTCAACCCCGGAGATAGCCCCGGGGGATCAAGATCAAAGCCTGGAGATAGCCCTCGGAGGTCAAGCCAACCTCAGAGATGACCCTGAGGATAGTCAAAGTCAATAGCAAGCCAACCTTAGAGATAACCCTGCGAAAAGATCGCTTTCAATCGCGAAAAAAAAGGAGATAACCCTGGGAGGGTAAAATGGTTATTTTTCCAACTTAACTTCAACTCACATCAAATCAACTCATGTTAACTCAAAATATTTCAATAGAATTCCGACAAGAACAATATCTTAACTTTCGATCATGAAACTACATGTTAAAAGCGGCTCGGCCAAGCCACTTCTTGGCGAAACCCAGGAATGCCATTTTTGGCCATGGACCCATCTTCTTGGAATCAAAAAAAGGTCACATCATATATCATTGTGTAGCTCTCGGAAAGAGCTTTCAGGAATGGTATGGCACGCTTACATCGGACTCCCGGATTGAAAGTTATGAGCGATTGAGCGAGCAATACAGACACGTGATTTCGACACGCGGTGGGACCCACTTGCGCCGGGGCACCCGGGGCTGTGCGTACACTGATACTAGGTGTCGCAGGTAGACCTGCGGCTCCCCCCTCTATAAATAGAGGGCTTGGGGTGCTAATTTTCCAAGAGAAAAGACGGAAACCACCTGCACAATTCTGCTCTGCCTTTCGCTCATACTGATTGTATTTCCACTTTCAAACACACTGTGAGCTCATATATAGCCTCTTTTTACCCACAAAAGCTAGTGTTTACCCACTCTAAAGATATAAAAGCCTTTTTATCAGTCAGCTGTAAGCCTTCTTCTCATACACTTTAGAGTCATTCTCTTCATCTTTGCACACACCTTCTACACGTTGAGAGTCGTGTTGCTTGCTTTTACCCTGACTTGATTCAGTGGTTTCATTTGATCTGTATATATATATATATATATATATATATATATATATATATTTATATTTATATATATTAACTGTGTGTCAAACTTTGTTCAATGAGCCTAGACTTGATGCAGGCGTTTATTTGCTTTAATATATATATATATATATATATATATATATATATATATTTACATTTATATATATTAAGCTGTGTGTCGAACTTTGTTCGATGAGCCTGACTTTGATGCAGGCGTTTTCATTGCTTTAATATATATATACTTATATATATTAAGCTATGTGTCAAACTTTGTTCGATGAGCCTAGACTTGGTTTGTGCGTTACTCACTTTTATATATATATATATATATATATATATATATATATATATATATATATATATATATAAGCGTGGTCGAACTCGCATCGATGAGCACAGGTTTTACATAAAGGTGCATTTACTCGCTTATATATATATATATTTATACTTTATACTTATATATATGAACTATGGTCGAACTCTGTTCGATGAGCCTGGATTTTACATCCGGTGCGTTTAATGCTTTTATATATATATATATATATATATATTTATTTTCGTCCCGCCTAGAGTTTCCTTCGTGGCGGTTGACCGTATTTACAGCTTTATTTACGTTTTGTCCCGCTTGGAGTTTCCTCCGTGGCGGTTGATAGCTTTTAACAACTTTATTCATATTTCTGATCCCCCATGGAGGTGCTTCATGGTTGGTGATCCTGTCTGTATATATATATTTACAACTTTTATATATATACCTGCTTACTTCTTTCATACAAATTGCAGCATTCTGTGCGCCTAGGAATCATGTGATCACAGATTCATTCCATTGGATCTAGATTCGATTCCCGTGATGGACGTTTTTAGCTATAAGCAGCTTGTAAATTATTTTGTGGTGTCTGAATTTCCTCAGATGGTTTCCATACCCACGAGGAAGTTTGCATTATTTTTGGATATTATTTTCGTACGGACGCCTCGCATTAATCAAATAAAATCAATTCAGCCGCTCACTTAATAAAAATGGGAGTGGAAAAGGTCTCAATTCCTATTGAGCATCAGGGTTTAAAAAAACCTCTTTTATAAAACATCACTGCCATATCTTGTTAAAAATTGAATTTTTACATAAATTCAAACCCTGTGTATATAGGTTTGAACGAGGCCTCGCACAACTTCCATATAACAGGACATTGACCCACACACACACACACAATCAGATAATAGTTTCTTGAAAAGAGGCGGTCACAGTGGTAACACGGATGTCGAGGGGTGCTTAACACCTTCCCCACGCATAACCAAGTCCCCGAACCCTAATAAATCTCGGTTTCACCGACCCGTTTAGCAGTGTCATATCACTGGGTCAATGTGCAAACCTTTTCTCTGTTGTGTTGGTACAACCATTTAAAAAACCAACTGGCGACTCTTAACAATCCGTCGTCGACATTATATATGTCGAACTTTTTTCACTTATTTTTTTAAACAAATCTCACCTAAAATGAGAACACCAAAGAACAAGTAACGGAAAGGGACACCCAAAAATCCCGACGTCGACACCTTCTTTATCCTAGCTATCACTAATATTGCTATAGGGTCAGTTGATCCTCTAAATCCTGGCAATACGATGGCCTTGAAGTCTTTGACGTTAAATTCATCGATTATCGACCGATCTTCCCACGATCGGTATTAGATTCTGCGTAGCTTGATCGTCCATATTAGCAAAATTTCAGACGGGTCGGGTTTTCTTCAAGCTTTGTTGACAGGTTCTTCTGTCAGTGTACTTCGTTTTCGTCTCCTTGGCGGCATTATCACTATTTATTCTTTATTCTAAGCCTTATCGTATACATATAATCATATAACACAAAACTTTCTATTCGAATAATCATGTACTCAAAATATTAGATATTTTGAAATTTTTGTTTTTGTTAACCAGTACTCATATAATTAACTACTATCTTTATACCAACTTATTTCATTAATCCCATATAAATTCATACTCATATCACTTGACATACCATAACACATACTGCTTTAATCATCCGCTATCCCTTTGTGACTCAAAAGTCAGGAATCGCTACCACAACTTATACAAAATTTGAAAAATATTACCTTATACAAACATACCTATCATATACTTAACATAGAATCATACCTATTCAAATTATACTAGTACTACTTATTTCTTACGCCTCCACAAAGGATCAATTGCTTAGAAATCTGTCTATTCCCATTAGCCTCAATAATCCCTTCACACCTAACTACACCTAGTTCATCCAACTTATCATACATTATGAGTTTAAAAACTCACCACAAACATATGAGTTTAAGAACTCGACATTGACCAAATATTCTTTAACTATACTTTACCTATCAGTTATACTATCGTTTCTAGGTCAGGTACTATACTTTTCAAAACAACCACCTCATTGAGGTAGCTTTCAATGTGAGCATGTATTTCAGCTAATGGCTTTGATATTGGCTCGGTTATGGAGGTTGACTTCTTCTTTATGATTTGAGGGTATCCTAATCCTTTTCTATCTGACATCTACACACCTAAGTTATCCTGATTATCAACTAATATATACACACATCAAATAATAGTTTTATATAAGTTATCTTTTATTTTGTTTGACAATAAACTAGTTCAATTCATCTCCTTTTTAAACTCTATATGAGTTAATTGTATTTTCAACGTTTCCCTCTGTTCCAAGGTTATAGCCTAAGGTCTAACCCACCTAAGGTTTTTAACCCTAAGCTCTAATACCAACTTGTAAAGACCCCAAACTCGGGTACTTAAAACCCGAACTCGGTTCTTCACGATACCATTTCTATGAGCGGAATAATACTAATAATAATAACAATAATATAAATATCAAACTTAACTTACATTCATCAGAGTCTAATCCCAAGTACGTAACCGTTACTATAATTCTTTACATGATATATAATACATATCATTATCTTAATACAGTCTAACTACTACAAAAGATACCATTAAACATGTTCTGTTTGCTTTCTTTTTCACTTGTTCTTCTCTGAACCTTCGAGTTGTTCATGCCTAGCTGAAAACATTTAAATTTAAGCAAGGGTGAAGATTTGGGTGCCCAATAAGTAATAACAATTAGAAATATAAGTAGCTGAAAGAAATAAATGTTTTCTTTGTACATCACTTCTACAACGAATTTATAGTTGTGAAGTAAACTGAACCGATAATAACAACATAGCAATTCTATCTCAAATTTTTGAAGCTACGTATTGACTATATATATAGGTATTACGCGATAGGTTATGAACATTATTTTTAGTTTTCGATAAGGTTTAGTAGAACTTCATCTGCAAACCGTCATAACTTACGGGCTTTAGGTTGTACTTCCTATGGGCCATGTATTGATCAATACTACATTCCTAGAACGATATTATCGTTCATCCTTTGTCCGCCTTGGCGCATAAAATTTTTCCCATTATCGGGATGTTCATACTTAGTCTGGAATCCGAACCAAAACAATTTGATTAGATACAAAAAGGTTTTAACTTATTCAACGATATTTCGAAATTTGTGTCTAGCTGATCAAATTGCTTACACGGCTTATATATATATATATATATATATATATATCAACATGTGATTAAATACAATGATTATCCAAGTGAGGACACTTGTATAACAATATATAAAAATTAACGAACAGAATATATATATCTGAAATATCATATACTAACATGTTGATAAACAATGATCGGATATAGAATATATCACAATAGTGTTAATCATATAGCATAATAATAATATAATTCTGAAACTTCTTACTCATGTCCATTGCATAAAGGAAATGCAAAGGTAAGATACTTGTCTGATGCGCTGCCTACAGTTCGTAACTTAGTTCTATCTTTATATAACACCTATCAGTAATAAGATCATTTGATCAATTAGAATAACATACTATAACACATAACACTGCTTATTGCAGTCAGCACATAACTTAATCACATTATCACATATGTTTAACAACCATTGAATCACAAATAAACACATATCTAATTAAATTATCTAAGTCCATATCAATTTCTGAAATATGTCGGTGTACCGACGGCTTTATTGGGTAATTATCGAGTCTAAGACTCTATCCTGTAGTTTAATATCTGTAAGTATCAGTCATATTATTTTTAAATGACTTATAATAATTTTTAAACAGTTATTATCTTTTATCACGCATTTTTAAACACCGGAATCATAATTAAATGATTTAAATATTAAACAATTCTATTATCATTAATATTTAATTAATATTAAACTATTAATGAAACCATTGCCAAAATATCAATGTTATTTATAATAACTTTAAATACTTTTAAAGTATTATTATTACCCTTAAATGATTTTTAAAAGAATTAAAATCATTTTTAAATAATTATCATTAATATAATTATTTTAAATGATTTTTAAATAAATAAAACCATTTTAAAACTATTTATTTAATATAATTATTCAATAAATCTAATATCATTTAATATTAAATTATTAATGAAATTTTCCTTTAAATATCAAAAGTTATAATTTATAACTTAAAATATCTTTAAACACTTTATTTTCATTTTAAATAATTTTTATAATATTAAAATCATTTTAAAACTAATTTGTTTAATATAATTATTAAATAATTCTAATTTTTTAATAGTAAATAATTAATAAAATTTACCTTTAAATATTGAAAGTTATATTTTATAACTTAAAATATTTTTAAACTATTTATTTTATTTAAAATGATTTTCTAATATTAAAATCATTTTAAACTAATTTATTTAATATAATTATAAAATAAATCTAATATCATTAAAATTAAAATATTAATATTTTTAATGACAAAATATCAAAAGTTATATTTTATAACTTCAAATATTTTTAGAATCCTTTATATAAATTTTATATAATTTTAAATCATTAATTCTATTTTTCATAATTTATTCAATATATTCAATAACTAACTTAATTATCGGTAATATTAATTAATTAATAAAATTTATCAAAAAATATTAAAAGTTATCAAAAATAACTTAAATTATTTTCTTATACCATAAAATAATTTTAAATGATTTTTCATATATAAAATTCATTTTAAATAATTTATTTAATATTATAATTAAATAAATTAAATACTTTTAATATTCCAAAATATTAAATATTTATGAAATATATTCAAAATAATTAAAAACTAATTTTCGGATTTTAAAATAATTTTTAGGAATATATTTTTTATTTTTAATAATTAAAAACTAATTTTTTCTATTTATTTAATAAAAATAAATAATTTTAAAAATAAATTGTCGCTAAAGACTGCCTATAGCCACAAAACCGTCGCTATAGGTATTCTTCGCGTTCTTGATGAAACCTAGATCTTCATGTGCAGTGATCGAGGGCACTACTTTGACCAACATTTAAACACGAATCATGTTGTTTTTGGGCAAGCTAAATGTTAGATCGGCTGTAGTACTAATGTAATCCTACAAGCTCCAACAACAAGAATGGCCAACAAGCGTGAAACCAATGAGATCTAAGCCTTCAAAGGGGCTGTCAGACATGTTCTTCATTTTCTGGGTTACCTAGAAATGAAGAACAGTTTGATCCATCCACTTTGGGCTTCCACAACTTTCAAGATATAATATGTTTTAGTGATTTACAAGATATAATGTGTAACCAAAATGTAATTGAGTAAATCGATCACAAAACATCAACCAAATCACAACAAAATTAACAGATCCAGATCGGTCAAACCTTGTCAGAAATACATGATCATACGTTTTCTGGGTTACCCAGAAAATGTATTTCATGTTTTTCCTGCTTGGTTTGACCGTTCATGAAATCCAACACGAATGACGTTTAGACTATATAAAAGCTTGAATCAACAGTTCATCTACCAAACTACCATTATATTTCTACAATAACAACAAATAATCTAACACCTGCAAGATCTAAAGCCATGAACATTCTGTCAGACCGTCCTGGAAGATTTTGGGTTACCCAGAAAAGGAAAAGTCATGGTCGGTCAACTATGTTTAACCAGCCATAACTTTCGATCTGTTCATGTTCTGACTTTGATTCAAGTTTGAGATCAAATATCTCATAACATACTACATGATTAAGCCTTTAAACAACAAAAACACTTAACAGAGAAAGATTGGTGGCCACTGACATTCGTTGTCAGACCAACAATTTGAACCTTTTCCAGATTTTGAAAAACACAAGATTTGACCACTTTAATGTTATGGATCTAGGATCTAACAACCCAGATCACTAAATAACATCTTATTACACAACATTAAATAACAAACAACAAGATCTAACATCAGATCATAAAAAATTTAAATTCTAGGGTTTATACCTTTATGCTTTGATTCATGATTCTTGGCTTCTAGATCTGTTATGGAATTCGTGGGGCTTGTCTAAGGGACTGATATACCTTAATATTTTCGTGGGTTTTTAGTGAGAGAGAGTTGGTGAGAGCTTTGGAAAGAAATGAGCAAAAATGAACATTCTCTCTCTTTCAATCTATATATATAATGTGGTGCAATGCATTTAGCTGAGATGTTGCTGCTGAGATGTGTAATATGTAGGCACAAGGCTAGGTTAGAGTGGTTGAGCAACTACACATAGGCCAAGATCTACAAGTTTCCTCAAATAATGCAAGAGGGGAATTTTTGTCATTTGGCTTAGAAATTTAATGACATTTTGGTAACTTGTTAAACCCTTAGGGTTTAGGGTTTGAACCAATTTAGGTTTTAAAAGCAAAAAAAATCTAGGATTTCCAAAATTGGGATTTAAAAATAAATAACAATTTAGTTTCTAAAAAAAATATAATTAGGGTTTTCTTAATTAGTGTAGGTTTTCTAATTATAAAAACTTACATATTTGGTTTAAAAACTTACTAATTAGCATTAAATGACTAAATTAGCAATTAACTTTTCCATTTAGCAATTAGGGTTTGTAGTTAATTAATGTTTCCAAAATTTATTAGGGTTTTTCCTAATGAACATTGATATTTATAATAAATGTCATAATTCATATATCACGATTACAAAACAATCTTGTACTCTAATTTGGGTTTCAAATGAGGGTTTCTAGATTTCAGAAGTTAAGATTTTATAATTAGGGTTTTTTAATTATGATTAATTAGGGTTCCTAAATTTTAATTAGGGTTTATCTAATTAATCAATTAGGTTTTGAATTACTTAACACTTTGCTAATTAGGTTTAAGGGATAGTAATTAGCATTACACTTCCCAATTTAGTAAATAGGGTTTACCCTAATCAAATTAGGGTTTATAATTTAAATATTAGGGTTTCTAAAAAAACATTAGGATTTCTAAATATTAATTAGGGTTTCACTAATTAATATTAAATTCTATAATACGCCACATATATCACATAACACTGTTATATAACAGTACTGACTTTCCCATTTAAATTTAAAAATAGGGTTAAATAAATTAATGCTAGGGTTTTGACATTATATACCATAATTTAACCAACATTATTAGTCCACACATATACAGTATATAGTTACAGTACTAAAATAAAATAATATTATAATAAATATCATTAAATCACATAACATATTTACTAGACAGATTTGAAAATCTCATTTGACGTCAAACTAGGGTTTATCAAAAACTGCATCACCATTGACCAATGCGTACATACAATACTTATTTATAGCACTGAAAAATCAAAATATAATTCATATTATATTATTATTCTTATTCCTTGATCAAAATCCAAAATTAGGGTTTGGATTCCATATCTGATTTATTCTTCCATAATTAACCTTAATAATTAAGGTAAAATAATTAACTTAATAATCTGTACTAAAATTTATATAATAAAATAATTATTCTAAAATCACTCCATATATTATTTAAATAATATATGATTATATTTTAATGGAAAATAATTAATAAAAATATTTCTACTATAAAAGTAATTATTATAAGAATATACTTTATATTAATCAATAATTCTAAAATAAAATTATTTGTAAACATTCATGTAATAAATATATTTTTATTTATTACATAATTACATACACACATTATCTTGTACAAATCCTCATCCTTAAAATAAATAAATAAATTATACGTAAAATTTCTGATTTAATTATATAGAAAATATCGGGTTGTTACATCTTATCATCCTAATATGATAGAGATAGAAGAGACAATATTATTTACCTTGTTGAACTAGTACTTCTTCTTTGAAAATCTAGCAAAGGTTGAGATGGCTTATAAGTGCTTAACGGCTCTAACAATTAAGTTGTTTATCTTGAGAGGAGTTGGATGAAAATTAAACAAGCAACAAATGAAATAAGAGCTCTCTATTTATAGGCAACACAAAGTTTAGGGTAGTATGGTCATTAAGACCTCCCACCTCCAACTAACCTCCTTACTATTCATTTGCTTAGCCACTAAGTAATCTTGCTAGCCACTTCTATTACTTGGCCACCACAACACTTGGTCATCACACAAGATGTTTGCCCACCAAGTCTACCCACTTACACTTGGATTGCCCCATGGATCATGTCCAATTCATTGGGCTTACTACTTAATCTAACCAATTTTCTTGTTGGGCTTTGCATTATAATAGTTTGGGCTTCACCTTATTAATCACTTGGACTTAGCATAAATCCTACATAGGTTTACACCTTATAGCTAATGGACTTCTATTTTATGCAAAGTTACCTTAATTCATTTCATTAGGTTTTAATACCTATATTCTCAAATTAAGTCTGCATGCGAATTATTGCGTTTTCCATACTTAGATTATTTTACATAATCCATCTCGTCTCGATATTCTAACGTTACGTATTTCTCAAAAGTTCAAAAATAATTCCCGAGCGATAATCGGTGAATAGTGTTTTTCGTAAACTTTCTCGGAAAATATTTATTTTCGTCTTGGAAATTCCAACACTTTAATTCACTCACGTGGTTCGAATACTACGATCTTCTGACGTTTCTAGGTTATAGAACGACATACATCTTATCAACACATATAATAACAAGTAATATTATTTTATTCATTATTTAATTCTTTCAAATATTTTTACAAAGGATTCGAATGTCTCGATCGTTACATATAGCAGTTAAAAGGGATTAATCAAAACCCTTTTAAAATCCGAATTTATTTATTTATATATATATATATATATATATATATATATATCTTAATTAAGTCTTACTTAATTAATATATCTATATATATAAATTATCCTATTATTTTAATTCGTAATTTAAATACTATCAATCATATTGACATATTTAAATCTTTACAATTTAAATTAATTATGTTAAATGTGTGTGACCCTATAGGTTATTATTACATTGACAATAATTTTAAAATCTTATTATAAAATTATAAACAGTGAGCGACATCTAGTAATGCATCACTGCTACCCAAGTAATAATAAAATCGACGATTCGATACAACCTTTCCGTGACCAATGTTTCAATGTAATTTAATCCTTTTAACCTTGACATCCTAGATTAAACTCGAGTCATAGAATATGTCATACTCTTCATAAGTTAATCTGAGTTTTCTTAATCAATGACTAGACTATATGAAATAAATCACTATTTGAGCATTATCATGCATTTCATAATCCTACTCAATCAAGAGGCCTATGGATATCACGCCTAATAAATTGGAGGGTTAAATTCCATCTAGATCACTAATATTTCTCACACGATTCATGATGTATCCCATAATCACCTTTATAGTCCACCCTATTAAAGGTGACCTTTGATGATATCAAAGTATATAAATTCTCGTGTAGTAATATAGTGATTTTAGGTCGGAGGACCATTACATCATTGTCACTATGAGAATCGCTAATGATACTTCGATGCTCCACATAGAATTCTCATGGTGGGTATGTCTAGTACATCGTTTTCTAACACATAAATATGCATTGACTTAATATCTCATATATTTATGACCAATGAGATTTGGTCATCAGTCAATCCACATACTAGTCTCAATGCATAATTGGTGTCCTATAAACATTGATACTCGACTAGGAATATTTAAGAGCAATGATAATAATTGTAATTATATAATCTCATGTTCAAGTCACATACTTGAAACTATATAATTTGTATCACTATTCTAAGAAAATTTATTATGTTAACATTTATATAACGCAGTAAATAAAACCATAATAAAATCATTCATTTATTCAATCAAATATAATATCAAAATGTTAAGCAATTATATAAAATAATTGGCCTCTAGGGCATAAAGTCTAACATATACAAGTAGATTTTGAAACTTCAACATCCAGCATAGCAGCAGAAGAACCTCGAGAAGAGCAGCACAGAGCCTTAAGGGATTATTCAATGCCCAAGATCAATGAGTTGTAGTCGAGCATAGTAAGGCCAGCTATAGCAGCCAACACATTCAAGATCAAATCGAGAACTATACAAATGGTTCAGAATATGGTTCAATTTGGGGGTGCTACTGCAGATGACCCGAAAGAGCATCTATTGAGCTTCATAGAGATATGTGACACCTTTAAGTACAATGGGGTGTCAGAGGATGCAATTAGACTCATACTGTTTCCATTCTCTCTACGGGATAAGGCTAGAAGCTGGCTCCGTTCATTACTAATGAAGTCTATCACAACATGGGAGGACTTAGCACAGAAGTTCTTAGCCAAATTCTTTCATATGTGTTAATTCCCAGTAGACACAATATAGATCTAGAAGGGTGGTTGAATAGATCCTTTTTCGTTTCAAATACTTTTCAGGTTTATTTTGTATTGCTAATAATTTAGCATATGAAAAATATAACAATCTTTTCAAGCATAGCAGAATAAGTAAAAGATCCCCTTCATTGATATATTCATAATCATACATACATTGTTCGTAGAGTTAGTTCAGTGGTAAGCAGTTAAAACGTACATAGCAGTTATAGCAGTTAATGTACATAATATAAATGATATAAGGTAAATGACACAAGGGGTTTTAAGTGGTTTAGAGACTCAAGCTCCTAATCCACTCTTTTGCTTTTAACTAGCAGGATTTTCACTAAGGAAGGGCAGCACCCTTAATCACTAAGATTCCTTCTAGGCCAGTAGCCTTCGGAGTCCAGTTCACTAAGAACTCTTCAAGGCCAGTAGCCTTGGAACTTCTCTAGTTCCCTAGGAACTCTTCAAGCCCAGCAGGCTTAGAACTTCATTTAGTCCCTCCGGACAAGGACCCCTCAGGCCCTGGCTTCTTGTTAAGTAGTTTGTTTGTTTGTTTGTTGGAGTTGGTGCTGAGCTACTAAGATGTCTTTATGCTTTGAACATCTTCTGTACTTAGCAGCCTGGCGTGATCATCCTTGAAGTGCAGTTGAGTGTTGCATAATACTCAGCTTCTTCAGTTACTCAACCTTCTCTGATGATCCCTTGATGAACAGCTTTGAAGATCATTCCTCTTGATACGTGATGACTACATATGATGGTTTTGTAAGATGACTGTAAGCTCTTATGCTAGGTATTTAGAAATTTTCTCATGCTTGCCACCATGATGACGTTTGTGATCTCCTTTCTTGATACTTGATGTCTTCTCATGATGGACTTGCTAAGATGACTGTGAGTTCTTCTCTATGGTACTTAGAGTCTTCCCATGATGGACATCAAGATGACGTGACACTCTTCTTTCTCTCAGCAGTTTAGAACACTCTTCATGTAGTAGAACTCTCACTTCTACATTGTAGAACTCTCACTTCTACTTCTTTCTTTGTCTGACTCTAAGTGTTCTTGGTGGATCGTAGAGTGAGCCTTCCGACTCACTGTCTCACATGGTTTAGAACAGTCCACCTTTTCTCCAAACACGGCAACTCCATCTCGACTTAATCTTTGAAGCTCTTGCTGATTTATATTCCTTCCCAATCCTTCCGTTGGAAAGTAGCTTTTAAAAGCTATTCAAAAATATTCACAGATCTCGAGTTAACTGAGGTAGACTACTGATGTGATATATCATACTTTTCTGACGCTGCAGTCTATTGCTTCACCTACCCCGTCAGAGATGTCACTTTAATGTTTTGGGCAGATCAAAGACTTTATTTCCTCCTTCTGATTTCTCGATTAGAGGATGTCCTTTTGCATCGATGCTCTCAATAAGCTCTTATCCGAATGTTATCCTTCAGATTGAACCGTTGCCAATGCTTCACTGTTCAGCTATTCAAACTCTACAATTCTGATACATGTCTTTAAGGACCTGATCGTAGTGTCATGTTGACTGGTAGAGACAACACTACGATCTTGAATAGTGTTTATTGGATCTTCAATGTAGAACACATCTTCCTTCTTTTGTGTAGTGCTTCAACACTTCTTTTTTGCCTCAACAGCTCTCAGATACTGATGACTTGACTTCTTTGTTCTGGCCCCTTCTGAATAGCAAGACACTTCAGATTTGTGGTGTGTCCAGCTCGTTTTCACCTTGTGATCTCCCATTCAATTATCATCAATGCACAAACCCAATGCTTAATCACTTTAGCCTTGTTCTTCAGAAACTGTCTAGTATCTCTGTATGCACTTATTCAGTTCTTTCTTTGTTTGGCAAACACTACGATCCTGGTTGCTTCCAAGATCGTTATCTTCATCGCTTGGCGACTCATCGCACTTGTTGGCTTTCCTTTTAGCCTGATTCATTGAAGTCTTCTTCTGATCTCCTTGTGGAAGACTTCATCTCGAATGGCTTCACAACTCAATCTTGATGCTGATTGGGTTAGTGGTCATTTATTAAGAATCGTATTTGCTTTACGATTCTGCCTTGGCATTGTGAGCACATCTGTTGAGGTCTTAGTTCTGCACTTTACGATTCTGCTTTGGCTATGCAGACACTAAGACTCCGAGATCAGATATTGGCACTCTACGATTTCTGCCTTGTGCTTGTTGTCTTCATCTGATCTTATTCGACTACGATCTCTACCTCTAGTATGATCAGTAGACTCTACGACTCTGAGTATAATCTACGATTCTTGACTTGGCTTCGACAGATACTCGGTCAGCTCGTAGGCAGGCTGTCTCTATGATTCTGAACATGACTTCCTCAGTAGACTGCGACCCTGAAGAAGTTCTCCTTGACACACTACGATCCTCTCCTCGTCTCTCTTGGCAGTCCACGAACTCCAAGACTACTATCTTACAGACTACGATTCAGCCTTGATAGCTCTCGAGTTTCCTTGACTCTCCTGGCAGACTAAGATTTCTGGTGCAGTGCTCGATGATCAGACAAGCCTATCTATTACATCAGAATATCAACCTAACTTGCTTGATCTTTCTATGTTTATAGTTCTGACGCCCCCAAATTCTCTACATTCACTATAGCCAATTTGGTGCTCACGTAAATATTCTATAAGATAATAATTCCTATAAATCCAAGATTCATAGTACTCATAGTAAATAGTAGTTCTCGTCAAAACAATCATTGTAATCGAGTACCCTCACTTGGATGTACAGGTTCAGTATCTTATATATATTTCTTCCATATCTATAATTCTTATATATATCTGACCTCCATAGTATTAATGTTAGAGTTCTTAGAACTGAGTGAAGAGCTACCTCAGTGCATCAGAGACCAATGTCTGTTAATGCTATCATTCAGATATATATAATTCAAATAGACATTGTACACTTTTCTAATTCCATTAGAATGACAACTAAATACTGCAAACTAATATTACATTAAACAAATAATATAATGTTACTATTGCATTATAGTTTTCAACAAATATCCATGTCTTAAGCCTTTTATCCATAATACCGGAACTTCTGGAATATATTCTTTCTATCTGCAAATGAAAAAAAAATATTTGCAGGGATGAGCTACAGAAAGCTCAGCAAGTTTTAAACAATAAATGAATGTTATACATATATCAATTCTAAAATAAATGAACATAAAGTTCAGAGTAGTGTCACAAACGTATACTGAGGTTTATCTGCCAAACCCCGCACATTACGAGTTACTGTCAGTCCTATAGACTTAGTAACCTGGGTTAATCCGCTCAACCAAACAAACTAGGAGTATGCATATCATCCTATCTAAATAACCTCTGGTCATTGCTATAAATGCCAGCACATGGAACCCGGTCAATCTATTGCTGCCGATTATAATAGTGTCAGTATATATATCAGTACCAAACAAAATTTGTTTCTCACAAACTATATTTTGATATCAAATCAAACACATTTTTCCATAATAATAATTCATATGACTTGGTTATGCTTGAACAAGAAATCATAATTTATAAATAACAAAATCATATACACTGTATATCACCAGATCATAACTAATAAATATAAAACTTTCATTTAATAAAATAATTTAAATGAAACTGTCATTTGCAATATGAGGTTTGCACAAAGTAAAGTGGAACTTGGATTGGAAATATAAAGTTTCACAAAGTACGGAAAAACATGCAATGAATGCGAATATTCAATATTAATCGTAGATGTGGAATAATCAACAATAATTTTCCACTAACGTGCTTGAAAAATAATAACTCGAGTTTAAGTTAAGAAAAACTTACCTGCCCAATGATCAGCTAATTTATAATATTTGAATCTGTGTACGTAACCTAAATATGTTCATTGCAGTAATTAGAACCAATAATAGTTGATATCTAATCCAATTATTAGTGTCTGGGTTGTATTCGATATCTATTCGGTGTTTTATAACTTGATCGGATAATTTATCAAATTACTTTTTGGTTAAACTTTGTTTGAAAGTTTAAATATTACTTTAAATATTATTTATAATAATTTCTAGAAGCTTAAAATCATTTTTCAATGATTAATTTTAATTTTAACTAATTTATTAATAATCAAAATGTCTTTAGAGTCATTAATATTATTTTTAAGTAATTAATAATCATTCATTATGATTTTTAAATCATCACTATTAATTTCAAATAATTTTGCTATTATTGATAATGACTTTTAAATCATTATTTTCATTTTTAAATAATTTAATATTATTTAAATTGATTTTATTATTATTATTATCTAATTTATTACCAATTAAAAATGATTTTGTCAATCATTAATATAATTATTAATTATTCATAATAATTATTAAATCATCAAATTTATTTTTAAATAATTTATTATCATTGATAATTATTTTTAAATCATTAGTTTGCATTTATTATTATTTAAAATAATTTATTATTATTTTTATCAATTTATTAAATAGCATTATTAATTAATTTTATTATGATTATTATTCAAATAAATTTAATATTAATGAAATTTCATGTTAAAATATTAAAACTTATTTATCATAATTTAAAATGTATTTTAGGAATTAATTATTAATTTATAATAATTATTTAGTATTTATTTCTATTTATAATATTATTTTTATTAATTTTAAACCAAACTGTCGCTAAAGGTCACTTTTAGTAGCGGAATTCATCCTTATTGGTGTTAAATTTTTCTTCACTGGTCAAGAACATCCGTAGCTTCGATGCCCAGTAGATAGATTTTAATCAAATTTAATGCCTCTAATCGATTATGTTTTTTGTTTATGAAAATTGTTCAAAGGTGTAGTAATGATGTAATACTATGGGTATAAACTAACTGGATGATCTAATTACATCACATAAGCGAGTTATAGCTGGTCAAAATACCCCTCAAGGCCTGATCTTGAGTTTCTGGGTAACCTAGAAACTCGATCAGTGTCAACCCCCTACTTTAACACCTAATAACGTGGATCCTATACATTAGATATGTGTTATAAGGTACCCATTATATAGTATATATATCATACTACAGTAATACATCATCTAAAGGTGCATAACAACATCAGAGGATCAGAATTTAGACAATCAAACTGACTGTCAGACGTGTCCAAGAACTTTTCTGGGTTACCCAGAAATCTGGGTAACCAGTATCGAGACCTTACTTTCAAGTTATCATATCTTACTCTTGTTTGATGTAATGGGTGATATATGGTGATGGTCTGGTAGTCTATATGACAGGGTTCAACAATATAACAATTTTACGATCTAAAAACATGTCAGAGAGAAGATCAGATCCCATAGAAATCTTGTCAGACCCTGTTCTTGAGTTCTGGATTTTCCAGAATTTACCAATCTGATCGGTCAACGGGTTTTGACCACAAATATCTTTCAGTCTATACATTGTATGATCCTGTTTCCACTTCTAGACCACTAAGTTCCTAATATACTACAAGTTCAATACATCAAACAACTCAAACAACTAACAGATTCGGATTTAAGAGGCCTGACATTCGGTTGTCAGACTCGATTTTAGGGTTCTTGACTGCTTTCTCAAATCTTCATTTTGAAGCTTTTAAATGTTATGGATTGGTGTTTTAGCAACCCAGATCACTTATTAACATGTTATATCATATATATAAGCATTATATCACAACTTTTAATATAGCTTCAAAGATCTAAAATTAGGGTTTGTGTTCTTACCTTTTTAGACCAATTCTTGATTTATGCTTTCTGATTCTGATCTTGTGTTGCTATGAAATTGATATTGGCCTAACTTATCACTCTTTCTTACTCTAGTTTCGAAATTATAGAGAGAGAAAAGACTTGGAGAGAATGCTAAGTAAAGTAAGATTATATTTTACTCAAGTTATATAATTTGATTTTGGATTCATGCATCTAAATGTGTAAGGTGGCACTTGATATCTGATCTTGGAAGATTTTAAGACACATGGGATAAATAAGTGGGGATGACTCACATGATTTTACAAATCTTTTGCTTAAGTTTTAAGAAAAAGGGTATTTTGGTCATTTTGCATTCACTAAGGGCAATTTGGTCTTTTCCTCTTCAAATTGAAGGGTATTTTGGACATTTCAAATATATCCCACAACATTTAACACTTAGGCATTTAAACTTAGCTTTTGAATTCCCAATTGAGGGTTTTGAATATCCGAATTAGGGTTTCAAACTGTCAGAAACTAAAATTAGGGTTTACCAATTAGGGTTTGCTATTTCTCACTTGATTTCCCTGATAAATTTTATACATAATTTACATCTACATACTTGTGATAATATTTAATATCCCAAACTCTTAGTGTTACCCTTAATTAGGATTAGGGTTCGTTTATTAGGGTTTAGGGTTTCTAAATTAAAAATTAGGGTTATCCGACATTCGATTAAGGTTTCTAATCCCTTATTAGAGTTTACTAATTTTATACCCTATCTGATCAATCATTGATCATCAATTCTATATCGTACAAACACATATTCATCAATACAATTTTATAGCTCAGTATTTTCTCTAGAATCCCTATCCGGACTTAAGGTTAGGGTTTCTATTCTCTATTAAGCACAACTCTACTCATATTTCTTAGTCAATACACAAATTATCCACCTCTCTAGACTTATATCACAAATACTTAATACAATATTGATAATCAAAATAACTATTAAATAAATAAATAAAAAAAAATTATTCGTAAAATTTCGGATCCTCACATTCTCCCCTTCTTATAAGGATTCCGTCCACGGAATCATCATTACTGTATACTTACTTTTATGTCTTATTGTTAGACCTTTATTCCACCATTAATTTCTTTTAGGAATAAAAACAATTCTTGAGCCCCCGCCTAAGTTTTATTTAACTTATTTTGGCTCATAATTTCCTTAGGAAACATATTTCCATATCTACACATTTAATGCAAAAATTAAGATCATAAAAATTTTAAATTAATATATTCTCCCCTCCTTATAAGATTCTATATTACGAATCCTGATCCATTCTTTATTCAAAAGTTTATATAAATTGCATCAATAGACTTTACCATTGTATTTAAATTTAATCGTTAAACACATTGAACATTTAACACACATAATATTTATTTCTTTATGTCCTTATTTATCGTGTACCATGACTATTTGTCAAGTTATAAACTTAATCACTATTTATCCTTATCTTACTTGAACTCAAATTTCTCCTTCAACATTAATTCTAATTTCGTCCCTATTTAACTATAACACTCTTTGACTTATTGTCTTATATTTATACCCTTGGTATTCTAACCATAGAATTTTACCAAATTGTAACCTTCATGGTTCAATCACTACATCTCACAATGCTACTTATCTGTTTGTAACTGAACAAAGAAAATCTGGCTTCGGTGTCTTCCCTCATATTAATTTGTCTCAAATTCTTTCTTTATATCTTATCTTCTCATCTCTATCTATTATCTTATTCAAGATTTATCTTCTTTCTCATAACCTTTTCCTATAACTAACGCTTTTGAATACAGTTAGCTGAACTCTTATCCAAATCTTAAATTTATTAAAATCTTTTATCGGTACCTCGTTGTTTCATTTAACTTTTAATATTTTTGTGTTAAATGTTTCCTCCTTCATATATCTAAAATTAAGATACTATCTACACTTTTGGAAATCAATAATACGTCTTATTTCAATATACAACTAATTCATTTCTTTGCTTAAATTTCTTTATTATAACTTGTAATAATTATATTTTTAAATCATTTCTTTACTTCTCAATTTTATATCTAACTTTCTTCACTTCAGATTATTTATCCTAATGGTTTATTTAAGCAAATTATTTGATTATGGTTGTCAAATTCACCGCAAATTCTAAATTTCTGATATAAAGTAACCTTAATCATTTTCACCTCCTTTCCTACTGACTCTTCCTCCTTCATAAATTTCTTCTTGATCAGAAGAATACTATTAGCAAAATCATCTTTTATTATTAAGACTAAAATTCTATTTAAATCTTTTATAGTATATTTTGAAATACTTTTTAGACTTATCATTAACTCATGTTCTACTATAATTTATCATATATGATGCATAACTCTCTCCTTTTTACCTAACAATTTGTAAATAACTTCCCAATTTGAAATATATTATATATCAACAAGTTCCATAAATTACATATCAGTTCACCTTACCAATACTATTACATAATGTACATATCCCTAAATCATAGACCAAAAGATAAAATCTATTTATCTTTACCGAACTTATACAAAAGTTGTAACCACTACCATACATATAGATGTATTCACATATACATTTCAAAATACTATCCTAACATTCTTACTATTTCAAATATCACAAAACCTAGCTATCATCTTAGACGTTTCCGCTCCCTTCACCTGCTAGTTTGGATATGAGATTTTGATTCCCCTTCAGTTAAGATTTCTGGGTTTTGGACAAAATTTTGCAATATGTCCCTCCACCTCGCAATTGAAACACTTAATCCCGATGATCTTATTGTTCCTACTATGCTTCTGCCGTGGGCATCTATTTGAATAATGTCCAATATTTCCACAAATAAAACATTGAGTCCCTCGAAATATACATATCCCTCTGTGCTTCTTCTTACAAATACGACAACCTTCATTTCTTTGATTGGTGCTACTATGTCCCTTTTTCCTAGAGTTATTTGAAGAATTTACATCCCTCTTCCTTTTACGATCTCCCTTCGTTTGACATTGTCTTAATACTTCATTTCCTGATTCCTCAGTCCCCTTCAATTCTGATGGTCCCACTAATTTAAAGTCCAAGGTAATCCTTAAAGTATTAGGTTCAACTTCTAGTGGATTCCCTGACCTCCATCGTGAAGCGTCTAGTAACACTTTTACCAACTGTTGGGTTGGGTTTGTCTCTATCTTGTTTCCGTCGGTCTCTGCTGGTGATCCTCCTTGTGATGCCAGTTATCTAAAGATACCAAATAACTAAGTATAAGTACGAAAATCATTTCAATTTGACAAATAACAGGGTGTTTATATTTAATTGCATTCTACATACTCCAAGAAAATTGACCAACTAATTCTTATACTAATAACACCATACTATTACAAACTACAACTCCCCTATTACCCTATGTTCTCCTTAACCTCTCATGCTCTTCATTCCCTTCTCTTTACTTAACCTTGATACTATCGATCACCCCTTTTGTGGACATTCAAAATTTCTCCAGCGTCTACTTAAAATCTATACAAAATTTTAAAATCTATACAATTTTATTATTATTATTATTATTATTATTATTCTTTGTAATTTTACTCCAATTTCCTTTCCTTCATCTTTTGTTGTCCCTCTTTCTGGCTCTATATAAGTTTTTATAAAAACTTCAATCTCCCTCATCACTTATCTCCAACTTCGGTACTCTTCATGAGTATTCTCTAAATCTACTACATATTTGTCTTTTATAGCTTCAACTTCTTAGTTGTAAACTACTTCCTTTAATACTTCCTCTATTCTATCCTTCAAAACATTCTTCATTACTACGACCTATTATGGTTCAAGTAATATCTCAAGTAAGACAATCAATTTTTTTCACTCAGTATATGGATACACTTAACTCCTTCCCTTACCAAAACATTAATTTGATATCACTAACTTAAGTAAGCAATTTATCTTTTCCTTTCCCCAACTTCGGCTGATGAGTATGCTTAATTCATCTCTTACAAACTTATCTTTAGTTTATCTCTTTCCTACTGCTCTCTCCGTGATACTAAATCTATTATTGTCTTCACAATAGTTTCTAAACTCCTTGTCATCTCCAACTCCAAATCTCATTCTTCCAATTCACCATCTTAAATATCTTTATATATTACAAAGACCTTTGTCTATTTTAGACATGCCTAATATCTCCGAAATATTTCCCTGTAATGAGTATCTCACTCATTCTCTATCTCTAAATTTATCTCCTTATTACCTTCATTACAAACTCTCAGGTCATATCCTAAAGTATTCCTACCCTAGTTCTATAACCTACAGCTTTGATACCAAATTGTGACGCCCCCAAATTCTCTACATTCACTATAACCAATTTGGTGCTCACGTAAATATTCTATAAGATAATAATTCCTATAAATCCAAGATTCACAGTACTCATAGTAAATAGTAGTTCTCGTCAAAACAATCATTTGAACCGAGTACCCTCACTTGGATGTACAGGTTCAGTATCTTATAGATATTTCTTCCATATCTATAATTCATATATATATATCTGACCTCCATAGTATTAATGTTAGAGTTCTTGGAACTGAGTGAAGCGCTACCTCAGTGCATCAGAGACCAATGTCTGTTAATGCTATCATTCAGATATATATAATTCCAATAGACACTGTACACTTTTCTAATTCCATTAGAATGACAACTAAATACTGCAAACTAATATTACATTAAACAAATAATATACTGTTACTATTACATTATAGTCTTCAACAAATATCCATGTCTTAAGCCTTTTATCCACAATACCGGAACTTCTGGAATATATTCTTTCTATCTGCAAATGAAAAAAAAATATTTGCAGGGATGAGCTACAGAAAGCTCAGCAAGTTTTGAACAATAAACGAATGTTATACATATATCAATTCTAAAATATATGAACATAAAGTTCAAATTAGTGTCATAAACATATACTGAGGTTTATCTGCCAAACCCCGCACATTACGAGTTACTGTCAGTCCTATAGACTTAGTAACTCGGGTTAATCCATTCAACCAAACAAACTAGGAGTATGCATATCATCCTATCTAAATAACATCCGGTCAGTTCTATAAATGCTTTGCATAATGGAACCATAATCGCCTATTTATCATTTCATCATCGTAATAATGTCAGTATATATATCGGTACCAAACAAAATTGGTTTCTCACAAACTATATTTTGATATCAAATCAAACTCATTTTTCCATAATAATAACTCATATAACTTGGTTATGTTTGAACAAGAAATTATAACCTATAAATAACAAAATCATATACACTTTATATCACCAGATCATAACTAATAAATATAAAGCTTTCATTTAATAAAATAATTTAAATGAAACTGGCATTTGCAATATTTGGTTTGCACAAAGTAAAGAAGAACTTGCATTGGAAATATAAAGTTTCACAAAGTACTGAAAAACTTTCAATGAATGCGAATATTCAATATTAATCATAGATGTGGAATAATCAACAATAATTTTCCACTAACGTGCTTAAAAAATAATAACTCGAGTTTGAGTTAAGAAAAACTTGACTGCCCGATGATCAGCTAATTTATAATATTTGAATCTGTGTACGTAACCTAAATATGTTCATTGCAGTAATTATAACCAATAATAGTTGATATCTAATCCAATTATTAGTGTCTGGGTTGTATTCGATGTCTATTCGGTGTTTTATAACTTGATCGGATAATTTATCAAATTACTTTTTAGTTAAACTTTGTTTGAAAGTTTAAATATTATTTATAATAATTTCTAGAAGCTTAACACTATTTTTCAATGATTAATATTAATTTTAACTAATTTATTAATAATCAAAATGTCTTTAGAGTCATTAATATTATTTTTAAGTAATTAATAATCATTCGTTATGATTTTTAAATCATCACTATTAATTTCAAATAATTTTGCTATTATTGATAATGACTTTTAAATCATTATTTTCTTTTTTAAATAATTTAATATTATTTAAAATGATTTATTATTATTATTATCTAATTTATTACCAATTAAAAATGATTTTGGCAATCATTAATATAATTATTAATTATTCATAATAATTATTAAATCATTAATTTATTTTTAAATAATTTATTATCATTGATAATTATTTTTAAATCATTAGTTTGAATTTATTATTATTTAAAATAATTTATTATTATTTTTACCAATTTATTAAATAGCATTATTAATTAATTTTATTATCATTATTATTCAAATAAATTTAATATTAATGAAATTTCAAGTCAAAATATTAAAACTTATTTATCATAATTTAAAATGTATTTTAGGAATTAATTATTAATTTATAATAATTATTTACTATTTATTTCTATTTATAATATTATTTTTATTAATTTTAAACCAAACTGTCGCTAAAGGTCACTTTTAGTAGTGACATTTATCGTTAATTGGTGTTCTTCACTGTAATGAAGAACTTTTGTAGTGGTATGATCAATGCCCAGTAGATAGATTTGACCGAATTTAATGCCTAACTGATTATGTTTTTGTTTATGAAAATTGTTCAAAGGTGTAGTAATGATGTAATATTATGGGTGTAAACTAACTGGATGATCTAATTACATCACATAAGCGAGTTATAGCTGGTCAAAATTGTCCTCGAGTTCGATCTTGAGTTTCGGGTAACCCGAAACTTCGATCGATGTCAACCCCTACTTTAACACCTAATAACGTGGATCCTATACATTAGATATGTGTTATAAGGTACCCATTATATAGTATATATATCATACTACAGTAATACATCATTTAAAGGTGCATACCAACATCAGAGGATCAGAATTTAGACAGTCAAACTGACTGTCAGACGTGTCCAAGAACTTTTCTGGGTTACCCAAAAAAAAACTGGGTAATCAGTATCGAGACCCTACTTTCAAGCTATCATATCTTACTCTTGTTTGATGTAATGGGTGATATATGATGATGGTCTGGTAGTCTATATGACAGGGTTCAACAGTATAACAATTTTACTATCTAAAAACATGTCAGAGAGAAAATCAAAGCCCATACAAATCTTGTCAGACCCTGTTCTTGAGTTCTGGGTTTTCCAGAATTTACCAATCTGATCGGTCAACGGGTTTTGACCACTAATATCTTTCAGTCTATACATTGTATGATCCTGTTTCCACTTCTAGACCACTAAGTTCCTAACATACTACAAGCTCAATACATCAAACAACTCAAACAACTAACAGATTCGGATTTAAGAGGCATGACATTCGGTTGTCAGACTCGATTTTAGGGTTCTTTAATGCTTTCTCAAATTTTCATTTTGAAGCTTTTAAAAGTTATGGATTGGTGTTTTAGCAACCCAGATCACTTATTAACATGTTATATCATATATATAAACATTAAATCACAACTTTTAATATAGCTTCCAAGATCTAAAATTAGGGTTTGTGTTCTTACCTTTCTAGACCAATTCTTGATTTATGCTTTCTGATTTTGATCTTGTGTTGCTATGAACTTGATATTGGCCTAACTTATCACTCTTTCTTACTCTAGTTTCGAAATTATAGAGAGAGAAAAGACTTGGAGAGAATTCTAAGTAAAGTAAGATTATATTTTACTTAAGTTATACAATTTAATTTTGGATTCATGCATCTAAATGTGCAAGGTGGCACTTGATATCTGATCTTGGAAGATTTTAAGACACATGGGATAAATAAGTGGTGATGACTCACAAGATTTTACAAATCTTTTGCTTAAGTTTTTTAAAAAAAGGTATTTCGGTCATTTCGCATTCACTAAGGGCAATTTGGTCTTTTCCTCTACAACTTGAAGGGTATTTTAGACATTTCAAATATATCCCACAACATTTAACACTTAGGCATTTAAACTTAGCTTTTGAATTCCCAATTGAGGGTTTTGAATATCCGAATTAGGGTTTCGGACTCTCGAAAACTAAAATTAGGGTTTACCAATTAGGGTTTGCTATTTCTCACTTGATTTCCCTGATAAATTTTATACATATTTTACATCTACATACTTGTGATAATATTTAATATCCCAAACTCTTAGTGTTACCCTTAATTAGGATTAGGGTTCGTTTATCAGGGTTTAGGGTTTCTAAATTGAAAATTAGGGTTATCCGACATTCGATTAAGGTTTCTAATCCCTTATTAGAGTTTTCTAAGTTTATAGCCTATCTGATCATTCATTGATCATCAATTCTATATCGTACAAACACATATTCATTAATACAATTTTTATAACTGTATTTTCTACCGAATCCCTATCCGGACTTAAGGTTAGGGTTTCTATTCTCTATTAAGCACAACTCTACTCATATTTCTTAGTCAATACACAAATTATCCACCTCTCTAGACTTATATCACAAATACTTAATACAATATTGATAATCAAAATAACTATTAAATTAATAATTAAAAAAAAAATTATTCGTAAAATTTTGGATCCTCATAATAGTCCTTGTACATCATTTCTTTTTATGGACTTTACAAAGCTGTTTTGCTTATGTAGGATCAACCTATCATACTTGATCAATTCATTCTAAGTCCATGTACACATGTTTCTATTATCTATCAAAGGACTTTACAGTTTTTCTTAATGCAAGCATACTTGCATATTCATTCATATATATCATAATCAAATCATATTTAAATAGGAATAACATTCACATGCTTATTCCTGACAATCTCCCCCTATTTGATTATGACAAAAACAATAAGTGCTTATGCATGTTATGAATGAATCTTATTTACAGTGAGCAGCTGTATTTCTAAAACAGATAATCATGAATGTCATTTATAATGATGTGGAATTTAATACACTGACATTTTACATCCTGGATCCAGAACATACCTAACTAGTTAGAGATATACTTCTTTAGCTCCATGTATACTTTCAGGATGCCTGTTGATCAGCTATTCATTTGTTTGATTTCTTTGCTCCTGCTCCCCCTCAGATGTATGCTTCTCTTCTTCTTCTATCTCCCCCTAAGCTTCGGCATATATAGGCTCATCCTTTCTTGGCTCCCCCTCGGATGATGACTCTGCCTCTTCTTCTGCTATCTTCTTCTTTGACTTATTCACTCCTTTCCTTCTGCTCTTCTTGCCCTTCTTTAAATGCCTCTTGTTCTGCCTCTTTCTATGCCTCTTTTCCTCCCCCATTTTTTCATTAATCATTTGGGAGAGCTGCTCCATGTTGGACATAAGATGCTCTATCAGGTAGGACGAGTTAGCAACTTCAAACTTGAGTTCATGTTGGCCTAGCTCAAGTTACACTGAGAAAGACTGATGCATGTTGTCAATCTTGTCAGAGAGGACTTGGAGTTGTTCTTCATTTGCCTTCTTTGCTTGTAGTGCATCTGCATTCTGATCATTCATGGCTTTTAGATAGATGTGTTCTCTTTCCCTAATTTTGTGAGATACATCAGCTATCGTTGATTGGTGTCTCTCTTGAACTGAGTTATCTTCTGTTGTTGTCAGCTTCTTTGACTCTTCAGTTAATAGAGAAGTCTTCTCAATTAGTTCACCAGAATTTTTCATCAGCTCATTCTCCACAGATACTTGATCATCTAGTTGAGCAGTCTCTTGTCGAGCATCAGATTGAACACTACAATCTGCATCCTTGGACAGATTTTCGAAGGTGTTGAGAATTTAAAGAATCGTTGAGTTCCAATCACTAGTTGAAGATGAAGGAATGTCGGTTAGTAGTGCTTGAGCTGATGGAGGCTTCTAGTATTGAACTTGAACACCATCAGTAGTAGAGTGAACAGACTCTATGATCATCTGCTTGGTTATGATCCTTCTTCCTTGAGAGTCCACTCTACAATCATAGGGGATATAGTGATAACCGACATGTCTGTAAACCTTGTAGTGAGGCTGGTTTGTGATCAATTTGGTGGCAAACTTATTCACCCTTGGGAAGTTTTGTGCTACCAGCTCCATTCTTGGAAAATGAGAGTAGCACCAACTGAAGTAACTTACATCCTTTTCAGTATGTGCTTTTAGCCTAGGAATCCATTGGAAGAACCATCTCATAAGTAGATCATCAGGATTGTAGAGGATGGTCGTGCAGTCTAGCTCCATGTTGTTCCAATTTTTAACCATATCTAAGGTAGTCATCCTTACCACCTTAAGCTGTTCATCTCCATAGTTCACCCATCTTTCTGGTGGTGTTTCTGGTGGTTCATTCGAGACTTCTACCACTATTATACTGGTGAATTTTGCTGGAGAGAGGACATGATAGAATTCTGGTTCCTCTGATTCCTGATTTTCAGAATTGGAATCATTCTCCATTTCTTCTCTTTCGGAGCCTGAACCATCTTGATCATTTCCAACAGTGAATCCTTCTTGCTGCATTTCATTTCCAGATCCTTCTTCAGCAAGATCTTCCTCTGATTCATCTTCTTCATTGCTAGATTCATTTTCAACACTTACTTCCTGTGATACAGACTCATCATCACTTAATTCAATGATAGCATTGGAGTGATCACTTCTCTTTTTGGAGGCAAATTTGGCTTGCAGTCTATAGCTCTTCCTTCTTATTGGAAGTTCAGCTATAAGGGTTTCAGACTCTTCTTCCTTTTCAGACTCTGAAGCCTTTGGATCATCAGACGAACTTCCTTGAGGTTCAGCACTGATAGGGGTAGACCCTTCTTCTTTGGACTCATCACCTTTTGAGCTGTCATGGGAGCTTTCATGATTGGAAGGGGCATTTGAATTTGGGGATGGAGTTGGGTCATCTTGAATCTCTTCTTCATCAGCAGATGCTGCATTTTCATCCATTAATCCAGCTTTACCTTCATTGCTGGATTTGTCCTGTGGGGACTCAGCCTTGAGATTATTAGTTGCCTTTTCTTCTTCTAATTCTACATCATCATCTTCATCAGATGTACTATCTTGGGAAGCTGGGGCTGGCCTGTTTTCCACCTTAGCTCTCTTTCTTAATGGCTCTTTAAGTAACCTGTAGCTTCTTTTCTTAGTGGTTTCAACAGTCGGGAGTTTTTCTTCTTCATCCTTGTCTTTGAAGGAGAGACTTATTGATGGGGCCTTGGTTTTCTTCACACCTCTGGATTTCTTTCTGGCTGGTGTGGTTGCTGCTGGTACAGAGTCATCAGACTCAGAGCTTTCTACCTCTTCTGCCTTCCTCTTCTTAGTAGAGGCCTTGCTGCTGGTCCCAATTGTCAGCCTTCTGTTCTCCTTTGGGTTTTTCTTCCAATTTAGAAACAATTGTGGAGACATTACTTTGTGAACATTTATAGGTTCTCCCTCATCATCCTTGATTTTGTTTCCCAATTTATTCTTCAGCATAATGCTCAGTAATCTTCTATGAAACACTTTTGTAAGTGGTTTTTCTGTAGACTTCTTCAATTCATCCTTTTCTACCCATTTGGATATTTGATCAAACAGGATAACTCCAAAGTTAATTCATTCCTTCAAGACTATAACATACATGATCTTTAACTGTGATCAAGCACCGTGTCGTGTGCAGTGTCCTTACATCGTATGCATTTCCCAACTATTTCAGCAAGGAACTCGTATTCCTCTGGAAACTTCGTCTTCTTCATATCCTTTAAATTAGGGTTCCTCTGGTACCGCATTAGCCCCTTGCCTTCTTCAATGTCTACTTCATCCAAGTTTATCAGTCCTTGGTTGGGAAACCCTAGGCATTGATTGATGTCTGAAGCTCTTATTTTTAGACTTGATCATTTTACCTTCGTGGTCAGAAGCCCAGAATTTATCGAAGCATTCGAGTAGAACTGCTTCACTGGATCTGTGTAGACTAGAGTGTCTGCCTCCAAGTACTTAGAGAGCCCAGCCTTCTTTATGAGCTCAAGTATGTCCTTGAACTTCGTTTCTGATTCTTCGAACTTTTTGAAGCCGAGTTGGATTCCTATTATAACTCATCATTCTATCATTTGAAGAGTTCAAAGTATATGGGTATTTGATTTAGAGGAGTTATGGGAGATGGCTGGTTGTGATTTGGGTTGGGCTCTGGAGAGTTAACTGATTTTGGCTTTTGAGAGGATTCTAGGGTTTGAAAATGGGAGGGAAAAAGGTTCGGTGGTTTCTGATAACTGTTTACAGGTTTTGAATTTGTCTTAATGGCAATTCCTTCTAACTCTGCAAAATCAGTGACGTGTCAGCCAACCATTGGTTGCACGATGTCCAGTAATGAGCTGTAACTCCCCATAACTTTTCAGTTAGATATTTCTTTCAGAAGAGTAGACGTTTAATTGACGTGGATTGACCGTTGACCTCTTTGGTTCGTAGAGTAGCATTGTAAGGCAGCTATGGACTCTACGTTTCCTTTGTTGAATCAATGATCAACTTTTAAGAGATGTTGTAGTGGATGGTTTTGACATTAATTAGTCTTCAATTTGAAGCTGCATAACTTTATCACTGATATACCCCAACCAGTTTGGGCACTTAAGACCTGATGTGCGGTTGCACAGTATCTTTCCAACCTGTACTTGAACATCTCTACTCTTCATCTGAAAGGTTGAGCAATTGTTAAGTTCTTCAAGGCTCCTCATGAGTTGGATTATCCTCTGGTCGGACTGCGATCGTCGAGTCTGCTTCTACGATCGCTGAGGTTGCACTATGATTGTGGAGTTCGCTTCAACTTCGACTCTACAATCATTAACTGACTTGGTCCTTGAGATGAACTTTACTTAGCATTCCTTCTGGGTCAAGGTAGCTCAGGAAGGGCCAACCTCTTAGAGTGAGCTAAGGGTCAGATTTGTCCCTGAGGCGCTTTCCAGATGAAATACTTTAGAAGTGATTTGCAATGATATCTCATTTGACCTTTTCTGGTGGGGAGGTCCTCTACCAACTTTGGACAATTGCATTTGCTGTAATCGTGGTGTCCTCCTGCTCTTACACTACGATCGGATGTTTGATCGTGAGCACTCCACGATTTTGAGTTGGGTGGCTGATAGGTTATCAGTAGTACGTTTTGAGACGTTCCTACTGACTATGGATCTTCATTTGGTTCATCAGTCAAAAAGTTTTGGGACTCTATAGCTGGTACATTACTTCATAGTATATCTCAGTGTTGTTGTTCCTTAACAGATCACTGCTCCCCATGGTTAATGTTATCTTCCCAGATAGATGTGATTCCTTTACTTTATGTTCATTTGAAGGCAGCCTTGCATATTTCCTTCTAACTGGAATCACAATTATCACTTAGATCTCCTTGTATCGTAGGCATGTATATTTTCAGGACTGATCACTCTACGATCATTTGATAGCACTACAAACGTAGTCTTCTTTGACAGTCTTGTGCGTGTGAAGTTTTGCTCCCGTAATGAGTTCCTCTTGACTGATGCTCGATGATCCTCTGATGTGAGCTTCCTTGAGGAATCTTCTCATGTAGCATACTTTGCCTGATTTTAGCATATAAGACCCTTTTCATCTTTGGTTGCATGGCCTGCATCCATATACAGATTAACAGCCATGTGAGCTTCATTTAGGTTAGCTCAGTGGGTCTTCAAGGATAGGCTTTGACATATAGGAATTTTATCATAACCATTTCTGAACATTCCTTAGCCTTCTACTGGTTGATTCTTCTTGACTGAAGTCTTCTGCTTCAGCATTCCTTAGTGTGGTAAGACAGACCAAGTACCTGCAGGTTAAATACATTTCTATTTTTGGTACCCACAATTAAATGGGTCCTGTTAGGTTTGTTTTCTAAACCCATGTTCCTCATATTTAGATAATCATCACATTTATCACCAACAGTCATATTCATGCATGCAACTAGTTTTAGATAATACATTTTGAGATGCATGGTGGTGAGTATGTGTAAGTTTCGTCATTTTAAGAAACACACTCTTTTTCTTTGATGGTTTCATCATTTGCAGGGTTATGTTCACAAGGTTTAAGTGTTCACAGAGTGAGAATCCACTCTACGATTTAGGAGTATCTAGTTGATTCATGGAGGTGATCAATTTCTACACATCATAAAGATACTCTTGTAGAACTGATCATACTCTATGTGTTGGCAAACACTTAGAACATAGGTTTATACATACATACTAACCCACCAGCAAAGATTACTTCACATAGAATTAATTTGTCCTATGATGCTCATATGACCCATTTCAAATTCCTTTCAAGATGTCATCTTCAGCCTAAAACTTGGATGGAGAGAAAGTTTATAGACAATTGAGTTTCCATTCTCAGGGTACTTTCTCTCTTCACCTTTTTAGGTAGATTATGACTCCTTGATAGAATACTGTTATAGTTCATAAGGAGGTGCATTCATGATGTACACATTTATAATAGTGAGGAATCGTACCTTTTTACTGTCAGTTTCCTAACAATCATTTATCTTTAATATACTGAGTTTTAGGCATTGTTGTGCATAGCTTCACATTTGCTCTTGACAGCTTGTTGCTCTTTTTCTGCCTTTAATCAATCAGTCGTGGTCTTGAAGATGTAGGCTAGAAGAATCTCAGCATCTTTAGTTCTTTGACATCCTTCAGTTCACAAAGTTTGCATCCAGTTGCTGGTTGGCCAGACACATATTTGAGAAGATCTTCTTTCTTCTTTGGATAAGCATTTCTTAGCATGTATGGCTTTTTCATCTTTGAGGTTGGAGGATGCTTGACTCTTTCTTTTTGATGTGTCTTGGGCTATCTCGTCTGGTCTTCAGACTACAAGATTGAATGCAGGAAATGATTGGTCTTGTTGATATAATACTTGAGAGCATGGACCAATCAGAGCAACTTCATGTGTATATACACATTTACCTGTACACAATATTTCCAACGTGTGAGCTCATCTGCATATAACTAGTGACTTACTACTAAACTAAGTTTAGAACAATGTTTGTGCCTGGGATCAGGCTCAAAGCGATTATCTTTTGAACATAGCATGAGAACCTCCTCTAATACTTGTTAGTTCCTAGTAGGCACAATATATATCTAAAGGGGGGGGGGGGGGTTGAATAGATCCATTTTCGTTTCAAATACTTTTCAGGTTTATTTTGTATTGCTAATAATTTAGCATATGACAAACATAAGAATCTTTTCAAGCACATCAGAATAAGTAAAAGATCCCCTTCATTGATATATTTATAATCATATATACATTGTTCGTAGAGTTAGTTTAGTGGTAAGCAGTTAAAACATACATAGCAGTTATAGCAGTTAATGTACATAATATAAATGACATAAGGTAAATGACACAAGGGGTTTTAATTGGTTCAGAGACTCAAGCTCCTAATCCACTCTTCTACTTTCAACTAGCAGGATTTCCACTAAGGAAAGGCAGCACCCTGAATCATTAAGATTCCTTCAAGGCAAGTAGCCTTGGGACTCCAGTTCACTAAGAACTCTTCAAGGCCAGCAGGCTTGGAACTTCTCTAGTTCCCCAGGAACTCTTCAAGCCCAGAAGGCTTGGAACTTCATTTAGTCCCTCCGGACAAGGACCCCTCAGGCCCTGGCTTCTTGTTGAGTTGTTTGTTGGAGTTGGTGCTGAGCTGCTAAGATGTCTTTATGCTTTGAACATCATTTGTACTTAGCAGCTTGGCGTGATCATCCTTGAAGTGCTGTTAAGTGTTGCATAATGCTCATCTTCTTCAGTTACTCAACCTCCTCTGATGATCCCATGATGAACTTCCTCGAAGATAATTCCTCTTGATACGTGATGGCTGCACATGATGGCTTTCTAAGATGACTGTAAGCTCTTCTGCTAGGTACTTTGAAACTTTCTCATGCTTGCCACCATGATGACGTTTGTGATCTCATTTCTTGATACTTGATGCCTTCTCATGATGGACTTGCTAAGATGACTATGAGCTCTTCTCTATGGTACTTAGAGTCTTCCCATGATGGAAATCAAGATGACATGACGCTCTTCTTTCTCTCAGAAGTTCAGAACACTCTTCATGTAGTAGAACTCTCACTTATACTTCTTTCTTTGTCTGAGTCTAAGTGTTCTTGGTGGATCATAAAGTGAGACTTCGGACTCACTGTCTCACAAGGCTTAGAACAATCCACCTTTTCTCCAAACACGGCAACTCCATCTTGACTTGATCTTTGAAGCTCTTGCTAATTTATATTCCTTCCCAATCCTTATATTGAAAAGTAGCTGTTAAAAGCTATTCAAAAAAATTCACAGATCTCGAGTTGACTGAGGTAGACTGCTGATGAGATATGTCATACTTTTTTGACACTGCAGTCTACTGTTTCACCTACCCCGTCACAGATGTCACTTTAATGTTTTGGGCAGATCGAAGACTTTATTTCATCCTTCTGATTTCTCGATCAGAGGATGTCCTTTTGCATCGATGCTCTCAATAAGCTCTTGTCCGAATGTTATCCTTCAGATTGAACCGTTGCCAATGCTACAGTCTTCAACTATTCGAACTCTACGTTTCTGATGCATGTCTTCAAGGACCTGATCGTAGTGTCATGTTGACTGATAGAGAAAACACTACGATCTTGAAGAGTGTTGATTGGATCTTCAATGTAGAAAACATCTTCCTTCATTTTTGCAGTGCTTCAACACTTCTTGTTTGCCTCAACAACTCTCAAATACTGATGACTTGACTTCTTTGTTCTGGCCCCTTCTGAATAGCAAGACACTTCAGATTTGTGGCGTGTCCAGCTCGCTTTCTCTTTGTGATCTCCCGTTCACTTATCATCAATGTACTGACCCAATGCTTAATCACTTTAGCCTTGTTCTTCAGAAACTATCCAGTATCTCTGTATGCACTTCATCAGTTCTTTCTTTGTTTGGCAAACACTACGATCCTGGTTGCTTCCAAGATCGTTGTCTTCTATCTGCTTGACAGCTACTGCACTTGCTGACTTTCCTTCGTCAGTTACTGAAGTCTTCTTCTGATCTCATTGTGGAAGATTCATCTCAAATGGCTTCACGACTTAATCTTGATGCTGATTGGGTTGGTGCTCATTTGTTGAGAATCGTATTTGCTCTACGATTTTGCCTTGGCATTGTGAGCACATTTGTTGAGGTCTTAGTTCTGCACTCTATGATTCTGCTTTGGCTGTGCAGACACTACGACTCCGAGATCAGATATTGACACTCTACGATTTCTGCCTTGTGCTTGTTGTCTTCATCTGATCTTGATCGACTACGATCTCTGCCTCTAGTATGATCAGTAGACTCTATGACTCTGAGTGTAGTCTACGATTCTTGACTTGGCATCAGCAGATACTCGGTCGGCTCGTAGGCAGGCTATCTCTACGATTCTGAACTTGACTTCCTCAGTAGACTGCGGCCCTGAGGAAGTTCTCCTCGACACACTACGATCCTCTCCTCGTCTCTCCTGGCAGTCTACGAACTCCAAGACTACTATCTTGCAGACTACGATTTTGCTTTGATAGCTCTCGAGTTTCCTTGACTCTCCTGGAAGACTACGATTTCTGGTGCAGTGCTCGACGATCAGACAAGCCTATCTATTACATCATAAAATCAACCTAACATGCTTGATCTTTCTATGTTTATAGTCCTTGCACATCATTTCTTTTTAAGGACTTTACAAAGTTGTTTTACTTATGTAAGATCAACCTATCATACTTGATCAATTAATTCTAAGTCCTTGTACACATGTTTCTATTATCTATCAAAGGACTTTACATCTTTTCTTAATGCAAGCATACTTGCATATTCATTCATATATATCGTAATCAAATCATATATAAATAGGAATAACTTTCACATGCGTATTCCTGGAAAAATGGCTAAGACTGTAAAAATGAGGACGACGATTTCTCAGTTTGAGCAACAACATGGTGAATCATTATATGAAGCTTGGGAACGCTATACCGAGATGCTAAGGAAATGTCCCCATCATGGAATGTCGGATTGGATGGTAATCAATACTTTTTACAATGGATTGGGTTAACAGTGGCCGATAGCGGATGTTGCTGCGGGAGGAGCCTTATGGGCTAAAAGTTATGAAGAGGCTTATGATCTCATCGAGACAATGGCAGCAAATGATTTTCAGAATCCTATGGCTAGGATGTCACAACCTAAAGTTGCAGGGGTGTTAGAGGTGGACGCCATCACAACATTATTAGCTCAGATGGCAGCTATGGCAAAGAAGATTGATTCTTTAGCAAAGAGCAAGGTCAAACCAGTTGCTTATATATGCGAGATATGTGTGGGGTCACATCAAATGGATCAGTGTGTTATTAGTGCAGAGTCAGTGCAGTTTGTGAGTAACTACCAGAAGCCTCAGAATCAGTTCCAGAATTCTTACCACCCCAACAACCGTAACCATCCAAATTTCAGCTGGAACAACAATCAAAACAATCAACAACATCAGCCACAAAAACAATTTCAATCTCAATCACAATATCAACCACAGTCTCACCAAAAATGTGCACCGAAACCACCCTACCCTCTAGAATTTCAACAACAACAGCAACATCATCCACCGCATGTACCTCAGACAGAGAAAAAGTAAAAAATGGAGGAGATGATGCTCAGATACATGGCAAATACAGAAGTGATGATCAAGAGCCAAGCAGTGGCTATAAAAAATTTGGAAACCCAGATGGGCCAAATGGAAAATTCATTGAACCCACAAGGGACATTGCCAAGTAAAACAGAAGTCAATCCAAGAAGAGAGGGTAAAGAATAGTGTCAGGCCATTACCTTAAGATCAGAGAAGCAAACTGCAGGATTGCAGCATGGCGCGCCCGCACCACTTTTATTAAGGGAAGATGCACGGCCGTGCGGTGATGAAGGTGGTTCTGATGAAAGTTTGTGTAAAGGAGGTTCTGAATAAGGGGAGGTGGAGAAGAATAGTGAAGACTTAACTGAGAAACCAGTGAATAAACCACCACCTATACATCCCCCTGTTCCATATCTATAAAGACTACAGAAATAAAGGGAAGATAAGTAGTTCAACAAGTTTTTGGAGGTATTCAAGAAGCTACAAATCAACATACCTTTCGCTGAGGAATTGGAACAAATGCTAAGTTATGCAAAGTTTATGAAGGGGATCTTGTCAAGGAAGAAAAGACTAGAAGACTTCAAAACAGTAGCCTTAACTGAAGAATGTAGTTAGGTACTTCAGCGCAAGTTACCTCCGAAACTTAAGGACCCAGGAAGCTTCACGATACCATGTTCAATAGGGAAAATGTGTTTCAACATATGCTTATGTGATTTAAGGGCGAGAATCAACTTAATGCCTCACATGGGTGTTCAATCGGGTTGAGATTACTTGGCTCTAAGGTAAACGAATATTTCTTCTGACTTCTTTGAAAGGTCCATTACTTATCCATGGGTTATTATAGAAGATGTGCTGGTTAAAGTGGACAAATTCATTTTCCCAACTGATTTCATCATCTTGGATTATGAAGAAGACATAAGCATACCTATCATCCTGGGGCGACCATTCCTAGCCACATGACTCACTTTAATAGATGTTCAGTGTGAGAACCCGAGAATATAGATTATCTTTTTTAAAAAAAATTAATTGATTTAAGGTTCAAAATTAGAACCTAGACAGATAATAAGTGTATGCGTTTGATATTTTTGAGAAGGAATTTTGAGGATTTCAAAATTATGTGAAGGAGTTAGGTGAATAATTCAAGATTAAGTGTATATGTGAATATGTTATGTGTATATGGTTGTATATATGTGGTTAAGGGTCAAGGGTTGACCAGATAAACGATATATGTAACAAACCCTAGTTATATATTAAGAACGTTAGAGTTCGGTTAGAAAATTCTTACGATTAACAAGAAACCCTAGAAACCGGTTCTGAATCCCTAAGTTCAGTTCCAGGAATTTTAAAACCTTAATTCGGTATATGGGAACCCTAAATTGGGGATTTAAGTACTACGTATATGGTTTTTGTATTAATCACAAACTTAATTAGGGATAACCCTAATTCATTAATTAGAATTTCTAATAATTAGAAACCCTAATTATTAGGAACCCTAATTTATAAATTTGAAACCCTAATTTGTAATTAGGTAATTTTAATTCTTAATTAGGAAACATTAATCCTAATTTTCAAGTTATAGTAATTAGAAAACCCTAATCTAATTACGAATCCTAATTTCTAATTTAGAAAAATTATTTTTATTAGAAACCCTAATTTTTGGGTTGTAAACCCTAATCCATGATTTTGACCTTAATTGATAAATTAGCAATTTTAATTAGGAAATACTAATCCTAATTAGCAAGATTTAAGTTATGATTAAGAAATTTTAGTAAAGTTAGAAAATTCTAATTATAATTTAGAAATATTAATTTTCTATTTTTTGAAAACTTACTTTGGAAATTCTAGAAATTTATTTATAAAACATAAGGGTTCAAACCCTAAACCCCAAGGGTTCAAACCCTAAACCCTAAGGGTTTGGACAAAAGACTAGTTTGCCATTAAAATTAAAAGACAAATGACCATTTTACCCTTTTTGTATTATTTAGTAAGTATAAGATATTTGGTTAATTTGTGTGGTGTTTCACCAAGGGGACTTGACAAGTGTCCCACTACACCACAAATCAGCCATGACGCCACATTTCAACATTCTTGACCATGGAATCAAAAAGTTGAAAGATTAAAGTAAGAAAAATCTTACTTTTGTGTTCATTTTAGCCATGACCCTTTCTCTCTCTTCAACCTCCGAAATTTTGAGAGGAAGTCAGTCAAAAATAAAGCCATGATCATTTCATATCAAGCCAATATCAAAATCAGAAGTCAGAAATCAAGATCAAAGCCTAAAAGGTATAAACCCTAAAATTTCGAAAATCATGTGATCCATGTTGTTTGGTGTTAGTTGTTGTTCAAAGTTGTGTAATAGGGTGTCTTTTAATGATCTGGGTTGTTGGATCATGGATCCATATCATGTAGATGTACAAAAATCAAGTTTTTAGAAACTGTTCTTGAACCTTCATGAGTCGTCTGACAAGCAAATGTCAGGGCCAGAAAGTCCTTCTCTGTTTTTGATATTTGTTGTTTTATGTTATACATATGTTCTTTGTCATGTGGACTATGATCTAAAAGAAGAAACATGACCAGATCATGAATATGTTAAGAGTTATGAGCGGTCAAACATCGTTGACCGTTCACGGAAAGCAAGTTCTGGGCTGTGACGAACGAGATTTTTGTAATTTAATTCTTAATATTTATTGAAGTAAATAAATATTTTCGATGATTTAATTATTAGATTAAATAATTATATGTGTTACATTTATTAAATTAATGTGGAGAATTTTTATTATCGAAGTATGTCATTATGTGAGCTTATTGTATTAAAAGAAATATTTAATATGCCTAATGTTATTTTAATTAATTTACTTATTAATTAGAGATTTAATAATTTGACATTATTTATTAATGAGAAATTTAATTATGTGACTATATGAATTTATGAGAAATTATTATATTTTATGTAAAGTAAATTAAATAAAATATTGGATTTATTTTATAAGGAGTGTGACATTTTTAAAACTATATTATAAAGGTTTTATTAAATTAAATGGTTATAAGCCTTTAATGCTAGCCAAATGAGGCCATAAGGGGAGTTGGAGGCAGTTAAATCACGTATGGAGTAACTGATCTCAACTTTGCGCATAAAGACTCAGTTGCTTTATTTTACGTATTTTGCTATTAAGTGTTCAAACTGAGAGTCAGGAAAGTTAGAGAGAATTCAGAGGAATTGTGGGAGAAAACTCTGTGATTGAAGTAGTACCTGAAAAAGGGATTTGTTATCTTTATTCACTCTACACTCAGGGTCTCCTCCTTCCCAAATTGTAAATTACGTTATTAAAGTTTTTATGAATATGGCTTTCTAGTTTACTGTAAAGTCTCTATAAATGGGAAAATGATATGATTATGGTTTATGTATAAATTAGGATGTATCATATCGTATTTGATTATATATTATATAGGTTTCCATATCATCAGTACATGAAAATACATCGTATGTGATTGCTTCAAAATTTACAGAGTATGGGTTTTGGCCATACGACCCTTATACATAACTTTAATGTGTCAAACATAAATGATTTCGTAAAATTTACACTCGTATATTATTATGCATGTTAATACGAAGAGACCAAACTTTAAATGAAGCGGATTGATTGTTATACTTGAATCCGTAATATTAATTTTCATGATTTATGTTCAAAACCTTCAAGAACATCAAGAACAATAAAATTTACATATTTTAATTCAGTAATTATGTGCTTTAAATGGTTAAAATCACTCTATAAGTGTTGGGTAATGATTATATATGAATTCTAACATGTGGGTATGATTAAATTCGTGTAGTAATAATTTAATTGGAGTTTTAGGTTGTGTTCTGCAATTTTCGTGAATTGCAGAACAATTCTGAATTCATGGCCATGACGCCTTGATCTCGTGTTTTAACATCCATGTGGGCCAATATACTAAGAGTCCATTTAAATAGCGGCGCCATCGCGGCGTCGAAAGTACTAAGATAAAAGTGAAATATGCATACCACTCTCCAGAATGTTCAGAAATGACCTATTTTTAAATGTTCAAGTCTAGCAATGTAATAACAACTTAATTTAATAAACATAGAAATATGTTAGAAGTATAATGAGATGTTAAAATAGTTGCTTAACATGTAAATAACATAATTGCATGTGGATTGAATTATTGAATACATAATTAGCTTGTTATTTATGAAATGTAAAGTATGAGACAATGAGTGTAGTAATTTGATTAAATGTGGTCATTATCAAAGTTAGACAAAAGAGAATGAACTTGTGATGACTAGTATGTTATAATTGACTGGTATTATGAATGTAAATGATTTGTAGGATTTAAATCAAAGAACAAGTTTAGTTAAAGTGTAATCTACCCACGAGGCAAGTTTCCTACCCCTACTTGTTATCATTGTTCAAGTTTATTATTTACCTTGAGTAAATCCTCATTACTATTATTCAAGTTCGAATTGTTATATTAAAGATTTATTATCCTTTCAAAATATGAAATTGTTATACAATATTTGTTCTATTGTATACTTCTTGAGATTATTATTCAATTCGAATATCATTATTGTTGAACCTTATTAGATGAGTGAACCTTATTGATTCGACTAGTCCATAGTTGATGAACGTTCTAAATTTCAGAACTCTTATTGAATTATCCAAACCAAACTTCCTTTGGTGCGGACTGGAATGTAAAACTGAGATGAACAACCCTGCAAAGGGATTTACTTATGCGTTAGCGTTAATATATTGTGCACAGTATGGTACTAAATGCTGATCCCCATAAGTACGAGTAGAAAGGTCCATAGTCTTATGACTGTTAAAGGTTTCAAGTATAACCCTTGATAACCTAGGACATAGTTCAAGGTCTTATGACCCTCAGAAATCTTTTGATTCTTGTTATTCATTCTTGATTCAAAAGTTGAGCTTTTATTTCAGAAGTCTTTGATTCCCTCGAATGTTATTATACATTATTATTTCATTATTTTATTTGTGGGCAATCATGCTCACTCTTACTTAATAATAACATTGCAGTTAAGAACGAAAGAACCGATGAGCCTTCTACTAGTAAAGGCAAGGGCAAGATTAACAAATGTTGAAGACTTGTATTTATGAGATGTTGAATTTATGTGTTAAGACTTGATGTTGTTTAAGACTTATTGTTTATGTTTCCGCACAGATGTTTAAGGTTAGCTTAACTTTTGGGATTGTATTGTTATTAGGATGTCAGTAACCCCTCAAGGGAAGATTTTATTTCTATCTATTGCATGGTTTACTTTTATTATGGGTAGATAGAGCGGATGATATTTCAGATAAAGTGAACACCAAATCCCGTGGAATCAAAGTACCCAGATTTGGGGTGTCACAAGTTGGTATCAAAACTGTAGGTTATGAACCTTAGGTGGGGGAATAACCTTAGGTAGTAGCCTTATAGAAAGAACACAGTGATGGAAAACTCTTATCGAGTTATAGCAAATGAATTTTTGTAATTCATTAAACATAATAAAAGACTTTATGTGCTTATGTGTTAAATTATGTGCTCACTAGTACGACTTAGTAACTAAAACTCGAAATTTTGTTGTCAGGATGTCTGACGTTAGAGGAACTAGTCGAGCAGGGGAGGAGGAACCCCGAAAAGTACCTACAAGACTACTCTGAGAGGAGGAGCCCAGGGACATTCATGTTGTTAGGGAACAGTTGGTACAGAGGGAGTCATCTCCATTGATCACCGTTGTTGGTCAGGAGCATGAACCTGAGACAAATCCTAAGGAGGAATTTGACGAGGAAGAGGAAGAATAGGAGTTTCCACAGCATTCCATCGATGCTGAGATGTACGACACATTATAATGCACCGTAATGTGGAGTTACGAGATGAGTCTTGAGGATCTGATCGAGCGAGCTATTATTAGCCAGATTACTCTCGAGCGAAGGAGAGGAGATTTCGACTCTTCACTCACGACTGGGAAATGTAGAATGGGATTTGGTCCATGAGAAAGGTCAAACCGAAGATAAGACCGCAAAGATAGAAAAGTTGAAGAAGGATCTGAAGAGAGTTCGGAGAGGCTTGCCATAATGAGAGGAGAATTTGGGTAAAGAGAGTCACGTCGTCTTGATCTTGCGAGAAGAGGATGGTCGGCAAAGAAGGCAAAGCTTGGAGAGACATAATCTACACTTAATCATGCAATGGATGAGGCTCGGGATCGAGTTTTGAGGTACCCCATCCGATTCGAAGGACTTTAAATCGTACATCTTTGGATCGCAGGACGATGTCTTGTATCATGGAAGAGGAGCTTTGGCAAGGCTATTCAAAGACCTGATGCATGAACGGTGATATAATCATTTAATTATATGAAAGACTTAGTTAGTTTTTATATGTAAATTCTGATATGTTTATGAACGAAGGAATATTTTAATATTTAAATCCTGTGGATTCTTTATCTTAGGATGGTGGATGTAAATAGCCGTTATGCTATCGTTTGATGTAAAACTTTTAGTTTGAATTAAATATATTAAGTTGTTTGAGATGATGTGTTAAATGATTATTTTAAATTGTTTAGTTAAGTCTTAACTATTTAGAGAATTTAATAGAGATTTAATAAACATATATCGTTTTAACAGAAATATGCCGCCACGAAGAAGACAACAACGTCAACCAGCTCAGAAAGAGTCTACCAATAATAATAATAACGCCAATGCTAATCATGTTCAGCAATTGGTTAACTTGCTAGCTGGAGCAATGAATAATCAACCTCAAGCTCCACCAAATACTATGCTTAAAGATTTCAAGGCGGTGGGACCGCCAGAATTTAAAGGTTCCATGAACCCGATCGAGGCTCAAACGTGGGTTATGGAAATAGAGAATGTTTTCGACGTTGCTAGGGTTAGAGAAGACCAGAAGACCACTTTTGCAACATTTATGTTGAAGTCTGAAGATAGCTATTGGTGGCAAGCAAACAAAGTTCGTGGAGGTGAAGGTGTAATTACTTGGGAGAGATTTAAAGAAATGTTTTTCGATATATACTTCCCAACCAAATTTCACGAGAACCGGATGGAGGTTCAATTTACGGAATTGAAGCGAGGAAATATGATGCACTGATTATGCGGCTAGATTCAACGAGTTAACGAGGTTCGCCCATCATCAAGTACACACAAATGAGAGAAAAGCCGAAGATTGAACAAGGACTAAAGCCTTGGGTATATAGTAAAGTATCAATGTTTCAGATAAACACATTTGCCGGAGTATTGGAAAAGGCTATCATCACTGAAGGTGGAAGCGATGCGGTGACCAAGTATAATCAAGAGCAGAAAAAGAAGAAGAGTTATAATGAAAGTAATAACAAGACTGGTGGGAGTAACACTGGGGGTAGTCATAATCAGAAGAGGAAGTGGACGGATAATTCGTCAGCTGGAAGTTAACAAGGAGGGAAGAAGAAGAAGATCGAAGCGTGCTCAAATTGCGAAAAAGCTCATTTGGGAGTTTGCATGAAAGGGAAGCGAGTGTGCTACAATTATGGTCAGGAAGGCCATATAGCACCAAACTGTCCAAACCCAAAGAAGGGTGCTTGTTTCATTTGTGGTTCGAAGGACCATATGGCAAGAGACTGTCCTAAGAAGGGATCGGGAGGATCGGGATCAGGAGGAAACCGGGGAAACAACAGTGGAAATGCCTTAACTACCACCGGACCAACCGCAACAAACCGACCGACTGCCAGGACTTTCAACATGACGGTGCAGGATGCAGTTCAATCTCGTGATGTGGTGTCAAGTATCATTCCAATCAATAAAATTAATGCTTATGTTTTATTTGATTCGGGTGCTACTTGTTCCTTTATATCCGATGACTTTGCCAAGAATTTTGATTTGCCTAAGAATGAATTGGATTACCCCATGGACATAGAAATTGCGAATAGAGAAATAATCCCTGTTAAGTACGTACATAAGAACTATAGAGTGGATATTAAGGGTAATATCATGAACGTAGATCTTATCCCTATTCGACTTGGGGAATTTGACGTTATTTTGGGAATGGACTGGTTATTCAATTATGGGGCTATAATTGATTGCCAAAAGAAGTGTATTAACCTTATGACCCCATCAAAGGTTGTGTTTTATGGTAGCAAGTCGCCTAGACAAGCGAGTTGTCTGACGATGATGCAGGCCAGGAAGTTGTTAAGACAAGGTTGTGTAGGATACTTAGCTTACATAGTCGACGATCGAAAAGAGAATCGAAGGTAGAAGAAATCTGATGTGAGGGACTTCATCGACGTATTTCGGATGATTTGCCGGGACTTCCACCGGATAGAGAGGTAGATTTACGTGATCGATTTGGGCGCCTAGAAGCGCTCCAATATCAAAGGCACCATCAAGAATGGCACTAGTAGAGATGAAAGAACTAATAGTACAACTACAAGAATTGTTGGACAAGAAGTACATTCAACTGCGTATATCGTAGTGGGGAGCTTAGGTGTTATTGTGAAAAGAAGGATGGATCGATGCGGCTCTACATTGACTAGAGAAAACTTAATAAGGTCACGATTAAGAACAGATATCCATTACCGAGGATCGACGAACTGTTTGATCAATTGAAGGGAGCGAGATACTTTTCCAAGATAGACTTGAGAAGTGGTTACCATCAACTGAAGGTGAGGCCGGAGGATGTATCAAGACGGTGTTCGTAACGCGATATGGTCACTCTGAATTTTTAGTAATGTCGTTTGGTCTTACGAATACTCCTGCGACATTTATGGGACTAATGAATGGTGTGTTCAAGCCGTTTTGGATAAGTTAAGTAGTGGTATTTATAGATGACATTTTGGTCTATTCGAAAACCAAGGAAGAACATGAAGAGCATTTGAGATTAACATTGGAAGTATTGAGAAGGAAAAGTTGTATGCCAAGTTTTTGAAATGCGAATTTTGGATTGAAGCAGTACAATTTCTTGGGCACGTGATCGATAAAAATGGAATTTCAGTAGATCCATCCAAAGTCGAAGCCATGATCAACTGGGATCAGCCGAGGACGCCATCGAAAGTACGAAGTTTTCTTGGATTGGCAGGGTATTATAGAAGATTCATTCAAGATTTTTCCAAGATCGCAACTCCATTATGAATTTAACTCAAAAATCTGTGAAATTTGTTTGGACGGATAAGTGTGAGGAAAGTTTTCAAAATTGAAGAAGAGGTTGAGTCTGGCACTGTGTTATCTCTTAGGATGATCTGTGAAATTTTGTTGTTTATAGTGATGCGTCGCATAAAGGACTTGGTCAGTGTCTTTGATGCAAAACGGCAAATTCATTGCGTATGCATCACGACAAGTGAAGGATTACGAGAAGGATATCACCCACGACTTGGAGTTAAATTGCGATTGTTTTTGCTTTGAAAATTTGGAGGCACTATCTACGGGAGAAGTGTGAAATATATACGGACCACAAGAGTGCGAAATATATTTTTACACAAAAGGATTTGAATATCGTCAAAGAAGATGGTTGGAATTAATTAAGGATTACATTTGTGAGATTTTATACCATCCGGGTAAAGCAAATGTGGTTCTTGACGCGCCTTAAGTAGAAATGGTCGTGAGAAATTGATGATGTTGACTGCTCAGGAGGAGCTAATTGCAGAAATAGAGAAACTGGAGTTGGAAGTGAAGTATCCTATGGAGATTGATGAGAAGCTATTTCAGATGCAATCTGGTACAACTCTGCTAGATAAAGTAAAGGAGGCTCAGCTTCAGGATGACGAATGCAAAAAGGTGACAAAGAAGATATCTGAAGGATCTGAACCGAGGTTCAAGATGGATAAGGAAGGAATACTGCAATTTGAGGGCAGAATTTTGGTACCGCCCGTACCAGAGATTAAGGAAGATATTTTGAGTGAGGCTCATATTTCACGATATTCGATTCACCCTAGTAGTACCAAGATGTACCAAGATCTTCGACAACATTTCTGGTGGCCGAATTTGAAACGTGATGTTGCAGAATCTGTTGACAAGTGTCTGACCTGTCAGAAAGTAAAAGCAGAACATCAGATACCAAGTGGATTGCTACAACCATTGGCGATCCCAGAATGGAAATGGGAACATATTACAATGGACTTC